>OY744551.1:21566906-22201906 GCA_963556195.1 Sepiola atlantica | reverse complement strand
GCTGAAACTTCTTGGTCTTTCTTTCTCACCAAATCTTTTTTGGAGGTCATATATTAGATCCATTGCGCTTCTCGTAAAGTCGATTCTCCCTATCACTCCAAACACTTTCTCACACCTAAGGCTGTTCTCTATCTCTGCAAATCTACTATCAGACCTTGTATGGAATACTGTTGTCATATTTGGGCTGTTGAATCTCTGTCCCATTTGAGGGTTCTTGATAAGATTCAGAAACCTATCTGTAATTTGATTGACCCTACATTTTCTTTCTTTTTTGCACCCTCTTTTTCACAGACGTGATGTTGCTAGTCTCAGTCTCTTCTATAAGTACTATTGGGCATGTGTTCTTCAGAATTGTCTGATCTATTCGCTGATTCCTTTGTTTCAGCTCGTTGGTCTAGTGGTCTTCACAAATTTGCTGTTTTGATACCTCTGATATAATACAGCTTCCTATTCCAGTAGCTTCTTTCCAAGAACCGCAGGCATGTGAAACTCTCTTCCTGCTGACTGTTTACCTCCTACTTATAACTTTGGTCTTTTCAAAACTAAGACCAATAGGCATCTCCTGTCTTTGCAATAATCATCTTTCATTCTTTTTAGCTCCTTACATCAAGTGGCATTATGCCTGTTCTAAATCGATTTCCAGGAAAAAAAAAACTAATAGAAGATTGGGTGGAGTTTTGAAGATTGGGTTGTTATGTTTGTGACACTTCATGATCTTTTGAAGATTTGGTTGTTGTGTTTGTGACACTTCATGATCTTTTGAAGATTTGGTTGTTGTGTTTGTGACACTTCATGATCTTTTGAAGATTTGGTTGTTGTGTTTGTGACACTTCATGATCTTTTGAAGATTTGGTTGTTGTGTTTGTGACACTTCATGATCTTTTGAAGATTTGGTTGTTGTGTTTGTGACACTTCATGATCTTTTGAAGATTTGGTTGTTGTGTTTGTGACACTTCATGATCTTTTGAAGATTTGGTTGTTATGTTTGTGACACTTCATGATCTTTTGAAGATTTGGTTGTTGTGTTTGTGACACTTCATGATCTTTTGAAGATTGGGTTGTTGTGTTTGTGACACTTCATGATCTTTTGAAGATTGGGTTGTTGTGTTTGTGACACTTCATGATCTTTTGAAGATTGGGTTGTTGTGTTTGTGACACTTCATGATCTTTTGAAGATTTGGTTGTTGTGTTTGTGACACTTCATGATCTTTTGAAGATTGGGTTGTTGTGTTTGTGACACTTCATGATCTTTTGAAGATTGGGTTGTTGTGTTTGTGACACTTCATGATCTTTTGAAGATTGGGTTGTTGTTTGTGACACTTCATGATCTTTTGAAGATTTGGTTGTTGTGTTTGTGACACTTCATGATCTTTTGAAGATTTGGTTGTTGTGTTTGTGACACTTCATGATCTTTTGAAGATTTGGTTGTTGTGTTTGTGACACTTCATGATCTTTTGAAGATTTGGTTGTTGTGTTTGTGACACTTCATGATCTTTTGAAGATTTGGTTGTTATGTTTGTGACACTTCATGATCTTTTGAAGATTTGGTTGTTGTGTTTGTGACACTTCATGATCTTTTGAAGATTTGGTTGTTGTGTTTGTGACACTTCATGATCTTTTGAAGATTGGGTTGTTGTTTGTGACACTTCATGATCTTTTGAAGATTTGGTTGTTGTGTTTGTGACACTTCATGATCTTTTGAAGATTGGGTTGTTGTGTTTGTGACACTTCATGATCTTTTGAAGATTGGGTTGTTGTGTTTGTGACACTTCATGATCTTTTGAAGATTGGGTTGTTGTGTTTGTGACACTTCATGATCTTTTGAAGATTGGGTTGTTGTGTTTGTGACACTTCATGATCTTTTGAAGATTGGGTTGTTGTGTTTGTGACACTTCATGATCTTTTGAAGATTGGGTTGTTGTGTTTGTGACACTTCATGATCTTTTGAAGATTGGGTTGTTGTGTTTGTGACACTGCATGATCTTTTGAAGATTGGGTTGTTGTGTTTGTGACACTTCATGATCTTTTGAAGATTGGGTTGTTGTGTTTGTGACACTTCATGATCTTTTGAAGATTGGGTTGTTGTGTTTGTGACACTTCATGATCTTTTGAAGATTTGGTTGTTGTGTTTGTGACACTTCATGATCTTTTGAAGATTGGGTTGTTGTGTTTGTGACACTTCATGATCTTTTGAAGATTGGGTTGTTGTGTTTGTGACACTTCATGATCTTTTGAAGATTTGGTTGTTGTGTTTGTGACACTTCATGATCTTTTAAAGATTGGGTTGTTGTGTTTGTGACACTTCATGATCTTTTGAAGATTTGGTTGTTGTGTTTGTGACACTTCATGATCTTTTAAAGATTTGGTTGTTGTGTTTGTGACACTTCATGATCTTTTAAAGATTGGGTTGTTATGTTTGTGACACTTCATGATCTTTTAAAGATTTGGTTGTTGTGTTTGTGACACTTCATGATCTTTTAAAGATTTGGTTGTTGTGTTTGTGACACTTCATGATCTTTTAAAGATTGGGTTGTTATGTTTGTGACACTTCATGATCTTTTAAAGATTGGGTTGTTATGTTTGTGACACTTCATGATCTTTTAAAGATTTGGTTGTTGTGTTTGTGACACTTCATGATCTTTTGAAGATTTGGTTGTTGTGTTTGTGACACTTCATGATTTTTTGAAGATTGGGTTGTTGTGTTTGTGACACTTCATGATCTTGCTAAGGAAGAAACTGCAGAGGTGATATTCAGTGTAGTATGAGAATCTATCACTTGTGGACTGGTGTTCTGGCTTTTCAATATTGTATGAAAATGCGAAAGTAATGATGGTAGATGGGTCAAACATTTATTCAGCCTCAAATATTGATAACTGTCGCAACGTTCTGTTTGATCTTTCATGTCTCACAAACAATGAAGTGCCGCATTTCAAATAGTTTGCACTCCTCACACATGATGAAGTAATGGTCCTTTTTTTTTAAGAGTACCCCCATAGAAAGTAACCAAGAACTTTAAAATCTACCCTATTACACAGCTATATCTCAACACTTACAAGAAGGGTACTTTTTTAATCAAGGAAGTCCTCGATTGCCTTTAATCAATGGCATGGTCAGAAATTCTGGATCAGCGAAACATTAAGACCAAAGTTCTGTTTCATCTTGAGTAGCGAGAAATTCTTCAGGTTATCGAGATACTCTTTTGTGCTAATCTTTGTCAGTCTTAGTGAAGTGTGGATCCATTTCATGATTCGTGAAAACTGGTCAGTGAAGGTTGAGGACATGCGTTGCATGGAGAGAAATTATATGGGAATGATACGATGGATGTGTAATGTGAGTCTTAAAAACAGGCTTAGATCTGATGAGCTCGAAGGAAGATTAATCTGAACAGTATAAAGAGATGTGTGCAGAACAGGAGACTTTGATGGTATTGCCACATGGAAAGAATGGATGAGAGTTTAAGGATAACATGGGTGGAAGTGATAAGGATGGACTTGAATCCACAGAAATTTATCAGAAAATTTGAACGATCTAATAAATAATATCATTAAAAACACATTTAAAAAGATCAACTTCGTTTTGTTCAATGAAACATGTCTGAAAGGTTGCTGTCTAAATCTACAACAAAAATTCTCTGAAAGATTTTACTTAATTGAGTCTAACATGACATGAAATTAATTCTGCTGCTTTTAAGACTCAGCGCAACAATTTAATTACATTTTTTATTTTCTTATTTTAGTTAATTATTTGGGTAAATTGAGAGAATGTATGAAAAGCTCATTTTGAACAAACCTCCATAAAGGAATGAACAAATTAAACTCGATCAAATGGTAAAAAAAAGATTTGGCAGAAATTTGGATGAATCAGTCCACCCTATTGAGGAGGGATAAATAAAGACATAGCCAGAGATAGCTTTGTTTGGAATATGATGATGATGACCACCAAACACCATCATAAGTGTTGTAAGTGGTCACATGAGTGTTTCTGTAATATCCACAATGAACCCCTTGTCTGCAAGCACGAGTCTTTCCAAAACAGTTGTGCTTGATATATGAGAGAAGCTTTGCGTAGCTCTCAGCTCTGCTAACCTTGGTTAAGATTAAGTCTTCTTAAATTTACAAGTAATATTTTTTTGTTTCATGCAAAAGTTCTTGTTCAATTGCTTGTTAAACTGGTCTTGTTTACAGCGAATTCTCTGAGCATAGTTGTTCATTAGAGAGAAGACTTTCCTCTGATCACAACAATTCCATTAAAATGCGATTTCACAGGTTTGGCCACATGCTTCCCCTGAAAGCCTCTGACCCCTTGGCAAAAAACATAGGGTGGTCAACTGAAGACATGGCTTTTTGTGGATCTTGAACTCATATAGGACTCCATCATCTTCGACCTTCGCCAGTGTAATCAAGAGTGGATCAAAATTGTGTTCAAGTAGTCCCAAGATCATGAGGCCTGAATGATATGCTTGATGATATGCAGTGATAATACCAGAAATGGGAGTTGCCCGTTTTGGTTTTAATCCAGAAAAAGCAGATTTCTTCTTAAATCGCTAAAACCTCTCATGGTTCTTTGCTTTTTGGTCGAAATCTGGTTTTTCTTATTTAAAAAGAAAAAACTGATTTCTGCCAAATTGCTAGAGCATTACTTCCTTATTTTTTCAACGCTATTTGGCTGCATTTTATTTCTGTTTATCATTATCTTTTTTCCTCTCTTATACTTTTTTTCTCTTCTGTTTTTTCTTTCTGAAAACTGAAAATGTTAATTTTGCTGTGAAAACTTCAAATGATTCAGGTAGACTTTTATATATCACCATCTATCGTATCTGTTCTATATGACTTTTGTTTCACCAAAGAGTGACTTCCTGTCTCTTTCCCCCCACATGCGCACTTTAAGTTGTTTTTTTTGTGCTGCCATCTTCACACACACACACATACACACACAGTCTCCCTTTGTGTCTAACCTTTATTGACCCCATGCCTTGTTTTCTGAATTTCGGTTCATCCTGTCTGTTTATTCTTTCGTGGGGAATGATTCATTTCCCAAAGTTTGTGTCAGCTTAACCTGCACTAAACTCGACCCCTGCCAAAATTCATATTAGTTTATTTTACTCTTCTCTGGTATAGGGCCCTCATAATGCAACAATTGTTTTGACCATGATATCAAGAAATTTATCAGAAAATTTGAACGATCTAATAAATAATATCATTAAAAACGCATTTAAAAAGATCAACTTCGTTTTGTTCAATGAAACATGTCTGAAAGGTTGCTGTCTAAATCTACAACAAAAATTCTCTGAAAGATTTTACTTAATTGAGTCTAACATGACATGAAATTAATTCTGCTGCTTTTAAGACTCAGCGCAACAATTTAATTAAATTTTTTATTTTCTTATTTTAGTTAATTATTTGGGTAAATTGAGAGAATGTATGAAAAGCTCATTTTGAACAAACCTCCATAAAGGAATGAACAAATTAAACTCGATCAAATGGTAAAAAAAAGATTTGGCAGAAATTTGGATGAATCAGTCCACCCTATTGAGGAGGGAGGTATAATCATGGATACCGTCGCAGACTATGTCGGGTTAACGCCTTATCGGCTCCATTATAGCGCACTAATACTGTTGTGAATGATGTGAACCTGTAACCTTAACCCTACAACCTGCCAACCCCCATTCCAAATTATGGATGAAATACCAACTTGTGTTCAATTAATCAAATAAACTGAATCGTTTGCAATTTGTGTTGTATTTGAAACAAAATAAATGTTAATAACTTTTTAGAGGGAAGTAGAAAAGTGTTCATGTGTAAAATGAGCCGTCACTTAGTGGCTGCGATGACAAATCCAAATTGTTATGCTTTGATCATCTCAACTGACTTCTTACTGCCAATTTCGGAGTAAAGTGTTCATTTTACAATGAATTATGGAAAAAGCTATGAAAGTCATTTATTTTTATTTTATTTTTAATAACATTTTTATCTTTTTAGAGGGTGTTTCTTTTGTCATTGAGTCCTCACTTACAGGCTGTGAAAACGAGTGATGACGATTTTTTAATAATTTTGCCAAAACTGATTTCTAGCTACATCCAGTTTGGGAGCAAAGGAACTCATTTTAAAATGAATTAAAGTTGAAAAAAAAAAAAGCTAAGAAAATTAGAAAAAAAATAATTTTGATAATCGTAAATTTTTGTGCTATGAACTATAAAGTCATTAAAGAAATATTTTTAATAAAATTTGCTAAAAAAAATGTTATGTGGCTGATTGGTCCGAAGTTCTGGCAAATGTTTGTTCTATTTTGACTGTCGAGTAAAAAAAAAAGTTTTGTTTTCTGTTGTTTTTGGGTTTTTTGTTTTTTAAAATTCATTGTGGGTTGGTTTTTAACTGTTTAAAATATAATGTGAACTGAATGGCCACAAAGCCAGTTGATTCATGTAATAAATAATGTGTATTCAATCTCAGTTTCAACATCTTTACAACCGCCATCATTCTTCATAATCACACTTTCATGAAAATAAGTGCATCTTTATTTTTTTTTAGATAGGCCATTTGGAAGGGGGTACTCTAATATTCTTAAACTCTTGGAATTTTTTTTTTTTTAATAGAAATGTTTGGTAATACACAATAACAGTAGAAGATTTTAGCCATGTCGTGGGCCTTTAACTACTGCAGCAACAAAAGAATGGTGTGTGCTCGACCGAGTGTATCCAATCATGGCTGATAAAATAAGCTGCTAGTACTGACTTGCACTCCAGATGGAAAATGGAAGACTTACATCCAATCTGCTGCTGGAAAAATGGTTGGCTTATGCTACCACCCAAGAAAGTTTGACTCCTGATGCAATTCTTTACCGATATGAGAGTTAGATATGATGGAGTACTTCTGCTACATTTGGTGCCGCTCGAAGCACTCTTTCTTGCCTTAACAATTGACTTTGTAATCTAGTGGAATCTGATCTCTTCTCTACAGCCCCTTTCTCACAGGAGAAATAGCATTGCTCGTCTTTCTCTACTCTATCGTTATTTCCATTTCAAAGTGTTTGCCTAAGTTTAAATATCTGTTTTTTCTCCTTGTGAAACTTTCACAGTAATAACTCGTCTTCTACCACCACTGCAAGAGGTATTTTCCTTTATTCCTCTCTGAGCCTAACACAGATGGCATGTCCATAAAGTTTCTTTCCAACAACTTCTCATCTATCGAACACATTGCCACAAGATTGCTTCCCTGGGAGCTGCAACATGGTCCTGCAAATCTAATGTTTTGAGTTTTTTTAATTAATAGGTTACCACTTATCAAGGCCAAAAGCCACTCGCGGATGAAGATTAATGAGATGGATTGATTACCGGTTGAATGATGAACAATATTATGAGAAGATTGAAGATGATGAATGGAATGAACAAGGTTTGCTTCTCTCAAACATTTGTCATAAACCGCCAATGACATTAGTCATTAATCCTTGTCTTCAAGTGATTTTTAGCCAGGACTCGTCAATAAAAAAGAAATATTCAGACGTTTGGATACTAGTTGGTCCGAGTCAGTCAGTTAGGTTTTCAGGTGCCTAACATCTGCCCAAGTTTTACAACAGGTTTCATCTGGTACATTTTATGAAGATACATTTGACTAGGACGAGTTCCGCACCAGCCTCTATAATGAATTGCCAGTTGGTCTGGGACTGCTGATTGATTATTTGTAGCTGACCATCTGAAGGCCATTCCTCAATCTGCCACCTGGTGGATGGGAAATGGAAATACAATTGAATTGCATTTTAACAAAAAATAGTTTCAACACATATCCAATGTCAAAAAAAGTGATCGTTTCTTTGTGCTGTTGTAAAGTTTCTAGGGTATATTAAATTCAAAAGCACTTCCCAGTTACATGTATATTCTGGTCAGGGGAGATAACATTTTTCTTTTTCAGTTATTAGCAAAGAGGTGTTACTGTCCTCCCTCGTACAGTGACTAGTATTCCCAAATCGTCACTCATCTGATACTGACCCGGCTCAACGTCACTTAACTTTGTCATCTAACGAGAATATAAATGGTTTCTTGGCTTCAATTGTGAGGAAAGCACAAAAGTGGGATCGAATACACATTCTCAAATCTCGGCTTGAACAACGTAAGCCCGAAGCGTATAATGTAAAGCAAAAACATAGACAGCATAAGATTGGCTTTGAAAGGAGGAAACATCGATTTTATGATAGATCAAATTTCATGCAGTCGATACATAATGTGGTTGCAAAGATAACATTCGCATTCAACTGAACACTGAAGTCCTGTAAACATAACAAAACCATAGATTCTTAAGATGTGTCCATTCAATCTGCTATTTCGATCAGAAGAATGACCTAGAAAATGCCTCGAATAGACATGATAGCGCCGCTATAAATCAATAAACAAGGAAGATATTCTTATAGATTTAGATGGGTCAGTTTGATTGATTCCAGTGATCAAGTTGAATTGAAAGACTATTTACAATCTCATGTTTTAATACTTATATATATATATATATATATATATATATATGAGAGGGGAGGTAAAATTTTGAAAAAATGATGTTTTTGTTATTTTTTTTCATCTGAACTTTTGATCTGAATTCTATAAATACGGAATATTCTGAAAGCAAAAATATGTTCTTTTATTTAAAATTGGCCAGTGTAAATGACTAAGAAAATCTTTTTGGGGAAGTCAATTTTTAAAAATAGTGAAAATTTTACGTTTTTCTCATTTTAATTAAGAATTTCCCCCAATGGAAACTTAACCATTTTTTAATTTAATGCTTACCCCCATTCGCCGGGTGACATTTGCCAGTCAAACTGAATATTCAGTTCACGGGGTTAATTCCATGTGGAAAGTAAAGCTGTCTTAATTGGCTTAACGAATCGAGAATGTAAAATATGTAGCTGATTTGTTGAAAAATCCTTGCATTATCATTGGGTTTTTCAGGGTGGGTTTCCATTCAGTTTTTCTTAAATGTCGTGATTTTGAAACGGCCGTGTCATGGAGGACTATATAAAACAGCAACCGTGTCATGGAGGACTATATAAAACAGCAACCGTGTCATGGAGGACTATATAAAACAGCAACCGTGTCATGGAGGACTATATGGAACAGCAACCGTGTCATGGAAGACTATATAAAACAGCAACCGTGTCATGGAGGACTATATAAAACAGCAACCGTGTCATGGAGGACTATATGGAACAGCAACCGTGTCATGGAAGACTATATAAAACAGCAACCGTGTCATGGAGGACTATATAAAACAGCAACCGTGTCATGGAGGACTATATAAAACAGCAACCGTGTCATGGAGGACTATATGGAACAGTAACCGTGTCATGGAGGACTATATAAAAAAAACTAGTTTGCTTGTTCTGAGGAGTTTAATGTTGCTTATGACATTGGGAATTGTTGCCAAATATTTTGTTCAGCCGCCATGTTGGATTTGCCTATAGGACGAAAACCGGCATTATAAACAACTGTGTTGGCTTTCTTTACAATTTGAGTGATATTAAGTCTCCTTGGAATTTCTGTTCACTTTGTGCCCTTCCAGTGGAGGTCTGGATGGTGCTCTTCCTCCGTCTTTCAATCTTTCCAGACTCATCACGGCCATTTTGTGTGCCACCAACCGATGTTAGTGCCACATCACTTTTTTCTTTGTGAGGTGGTGAATGAGGCGGAGTCAGATTATGGGATTTTCTTAGATATCAGTTTCAGTTCCCTTGGATTCGTGTAAAAGTTGTGTTTATGCAGCGTTAGTCTATTTCAACATGTTTGATTTGTCACTATCAACTGCCTATGTGGATTGGCTTTTGCACTCAAGGATTTTTCTTAAGATTTTACCTATTTTCACCAATGCCGTGCTTTGTATAGTTTAAATTCTCCTTTGATTCCAATTTCTCCCAGTTTTTGTCCCAAGTTTTTTGGATAAATCAATACATCTTGGATTTTTACCCAAGTTTTCAGGGTCAATCTTTCACATGAAAGGGTTACCAGTGATGCCAAATAAACCCTTATGCAATATTAATGGGTACCCCTACACCTTGTTGTATCCACCCTGATTCACTTACGTCACAGTGCTTTTTCAAAACTTTTAACACCCCATCATCATCTTCCACCGGATCATTTTTCATATTAACACAATTTCCCTCTTGGCAATGTCCACATGCACTTGTACATTCTAGTTCATGCCTCTTGGCGGTACACCTTAGGTTATTGCATCCTTCTGAACAGTTGCAATGAATTATCTGAATCAGTGCATATGGAGCAGGGCTTTTGTCCATCATCACCGGAACAAGTTTGCTCCCTTCCACTTTCCACCCCCACTCAGATGGCACCATTTCATCCACTCAATAATCTGGTAGTAAGTCTGCAAAGAATGAAATTTACAGGCAGAGGGCGTTGGTGGAAGTCGTTCTGATGTGACGAACATCTTAACTCTTGCAACTTTCTTGCAAAGCATATTGTATCTAATAGATGCATGGGAGTTTTTCTCTATCCGCATTGAACAAAGCTACCATTGCCTTATAACCATTGGTTTCCACAACATCCTCGCTTTGCTTTGGTAGAGAAAATGCTTTTGAACAGTCTGTCATTGTCTTTTCTCTCTTGACGATTCGTTAGTACCCCAACGTCTTTCTTATTCTGAATACCCTGGACACCAAATCGCATCCCGTAAAGGCATGCAGAAACAATAGATGATTACAAACTGCTTCACGAAACACCTGCTTGAGAACCTTGAAATTGTAGATGTAATATTTTGCCTAGTCAGAGCAAAAATAAAATGCAGTACATTTAGAAAGATATGCACGGAACAGCAAGAGAAGGTTCGCGTCTTCTCAAATGAAGGTGGTTGATTTGAAAGCAGACATATTATTGAAAGCTGCCTTTTTAATCTCAACATCAGCATCTCCTTCCGCTTGAATAATGTCACAGCCTTTCTGCCCCATTCGGATCAGCGCCTGCTTGTTTGCCACATTTGACAAAAAGTCCTCCTTTTTCCCATCAAATGTTGTTACCTCGGTAATGTTCACCTTTCTTGCATTCAGCTTTCGACTTGGCCGCTGATGAGTACAGTCCTTTATACTTGGTCAAACTTCATAACCATCAAACACGACAGTAAATGAGGCATAATCATTTGCAATCGAGCTGTAAGTACTCTCCGCCTTCCATTTCAGACGGTGACGAAGAGATCCTTCATCTAGTACATTGTGCTCTGTGACTGGAATGGTTTGTGTCACAGGACTGTCCAATTTTGTTTCAACATAATTTCTAAGAACTGATGCCAGCTGTGGTTTGTCTGCTTGACGTAAGATGCGCTTTCCTTCAAACAAAGACATCGGATAGAGACAGAGTTCATAAGACATGAGATCATCCAGCCTTAGATCACCCATCTGTGAAACGATGAGAAAACTCTGGAATTAAAGTAGTGGGTCAATGCTACGATCTGCAGAAACTTTGACATTCTTGTTCGATGCTAGAGTATTTGCCTTCAAACTTGTGAGAGTAGAAGAAAACTGATTGTCCATCCATCTTCTGTACAATGTCTTTTCCGATTTCGAAAAGGTCCTCGAACATTGACATCCTCGTTAGCAGTAATCCCTGTGATAATATTGCATAATGATTCATCGCCTGAAAACGGCTTAAAGCTGTCTAGTTGCTCTGCAACTTTCTTGAGGTTTGTCTCATCTCTTCTCACCCGAGAGGCAGACAACTCCTTATGTTGTTCGCTTGTTGTGTAACTTTGTACAGTAAGTTATTGCATGGTAAGGTTGTAAGCGGATGGCATAGTGGACGACATGGCCCAAACTGTTCTCTGGTGCTCGGACATCACACTACCCTGTGTGAGCCTACTATGGCTTTTGAGTTAGCGTATTAGTGTTTGCTCGATGACAAGATTGGGGCCAAGACTAGCCCAGTATTTGCTACTGCGTCTGATTACATGAAACCCAAACTGGAACTTTTGATGTACTGCAGAGTTGTCATCTTTCAAGGAGATATCTTGAGATATAGATGAGCCAACTTCAGATAATTTGGATGACCAGTGGCTGTAAATATTGGCAGGCAAGCAAAGACGGCACTGAGATGAAGTTTCCAAGACTCAATTCGAAGACAATGGTATTATTGTAAGAACAATGAATGACTTTCACAGTTAGCATTTTATTTGCAGACCTCAATAAGTATTCTGAAAAACAATTTTTGTATAAAAATGAAAGAATAGTGAAAAATAAAAAAGATATTGAACGTTAATAGACATTTAATTTTTTGTTGTTGTTTAACACACGTGTTAATAGTGAACAGAAGTAAACACATAATTATGTTGATTGGTCACAATCCACAAGCATTTTTTATGTGTGTCAATTCGTAGTATGTTTAACATTCAAAAGTCAGGAAATTGTGAATAAGTAATCTTATAGATAATAAGTGTTTGAATTAAATTGGTAATTATTCATTTGAGAGAGAGTGAGATAAATAAAGACCTGACCAATTGCTCTGTTTATTACATTGAGCTCTCATATCCGGATTTCCTTCTGGAATTTATTTCATTCTAACACACTATATATATATATATATATATATATATATATATATATATAAATAAATAAAGTAACACGGAATATCATAATCACTGGTGCAATAATTTATTTCGACCCTATGGCCTCTTCAAGCATCCAAACGAGGTGATTACATTTTTGAAAATGATAAAAGAAAAACTCACACTCACATTTTAATACACATATAGAGAGAGCAACAACATATTTAGTACATATCTTGAGAAAGGGGAAATTAACTATTTGAGACGTATATTGAGGGGGAGAGAGAGTGACAATATATTTAATATACATAGAGAAAAAAGGAGAGATTGCACGATTTATAACGGAAGGCAATCCAGTGAGGGGGAAAGAGAGCAATACATATATATAGAGAGGGGGAAATTTTATGATTTACCACGGAAGGTATATAGGGAGGGGGAAGAAAGTTAAGGTATCCTAAACAAGGTTCGTTTGTCTAGGTCCCCCTCCAACCGTTTAACCCCAATTTCTTTTATATCATCTCTGAAAGCCGGAAATTCAAATTATCCATCTGGCGATTGATAAATCAGTTAGAAGAGAGTGGGGAGGGGGGGGGAATAAGGTGGAAGGAAGGAAGGAAATTAAATGATCAGACAACCAAGATTGGAGACATGTCATGTATATATATATATATATATATATATTTCAATCTATATATATCAATTTAAAAATAAAACAATTCAACGCACTTTCTGAGGAAAGCAATCGTTAGCCCATACCATTTTAAATAAATTATTTCATTATATGATAATAATAATAATAATAATAATAATAATAGAATTTAAGAAAATATTGACCATATTATTAATAGCTTATTTGATTATTTTAAATAAATTATTTGATTAT
This sequence comes from Sepiola atlantica, assembly GCA_963556195.1. Taxonomy (NCBI): domain Eukaryota; kingdom Metazoa; phylum Mollusca; class Cephalopoda; order Sepiida; family Sepiolidae; genus Sepiola; species Sepiola atlantica. Next base: position 22,188,502 of record OY744551.1, on the reverse strand, counting down.
ATGATGATAATAATAATAATAATAATAAAATTAAAGAAAATATTGACAATATTATTAATAGCTATAAAAATATATAAGTATATAACAGTTATAAAAATATATAATTTTATATATATATATATATATATATATATATATATATACACACACAAGTGAGCCATAGGGACAGAACCCCCTTAAAACTTCAAATACATATATATAATTTTAATGAAATTTAATATACTATTTCAGAGAGTTTTCTAACATTTCAGCTTCTTCCGACTATATCAGGGTACTAAACGGGAGGAGGGGGTAAAAACAAAGAAAGTGATATGGTGTTATGAGCATAGTGTAAAAGTACATAGTAGTGATCCTCATTCAATCCTGAGCAACGTCGGGTCTTCATGCTAGTCTATTATAAATTGATTGTTCATATATATTTACTATACATGATACGGCCAACTGAGAAAATAAAAAAAGTTCTAGTGTTTATTTTCTTGGCCATGTGATTTGAATCCTATAACAAAATAAAGGAAATGGTAAATGCTTCTTGAAAATATATAGAAATGACCAATGAGAACAAATATGAAACTTTGAGAGAAAATGGTGGACTGGATAGGATGGAAAGCCTTCACCAGAACAACTTACATAAGGAAATTAAGAACGTTAATAATTCGAACAAGATCTTTGTTAATGCTGATAAAACTAGAAACTTTTACAAACTGTATAGGATGGAATATTTACAGTTCTATGCACCCCTAACCACCAATGACATATATATCATAAAATTGCAAGAAATGCGTCCTATAAACAAACAAATGTAGGAGAACAATGATGTTGTCATGAGAGTATTGAATTCTGCCATACCCAGATTAGTTGTTATATATATAAACTAACAAAACATTGTGATACAAACGACCTAGACCTTTATAGAGATGATGGGCTGATGATTATGCTCTAGCCACAAATGTGACAGAATGGGGAAATACTTTTGATAAGCCTGATCTTATACCTGTAATAGTAATAAAGAAATGTTCCGCTGAACTGGCCCCTGTCCTCTCCAAACTCTACAATAAATGCCTAGCTGAATCTTGCTTCCCCGATAGTTGGAAAATTGCCTCTGTGGTACCAGTCTACAAGAGTTCTGGGAATAGAACCGACCCTCAGAACTACCGCCCAATCAGTCTACTGCCGATCTTTGCCAAAATCTTTGAATCCTTAATCAATCTAGCGATAGTACGGCACTTAGTTAATGCTAAACTTCTATCTGACCACCAGTATGGATTTAGACAAGCACGATCTACTGCAGACATCCTAACGGTCATCTCTGAACGCATATATAATACACTCGACAAGGCAGGTGAAGCTAAGGCAGTAGCGCTTGATATATCCAAGGCCTTTGACAAGGTATGGCATGAAGGGCTTCTCCTGAAAATATGCTCATACGGTATTACTGGGCAACTATTTAATATAATTAGATCCTTCCTAAACAAAAGAAAAATCCAGGTTGTCCTCGATGGCTGTTCATCTAAGCAACATGACATAAATGCTGGTGTACCCCAGGGATCTATCCTTGGACATTTGTTGTTCCTGATCTATATAAACGATCTCCCTGATGACATAGAGTCGGAGATTGGTTTATTTGCTGACGACACCACACTTTACTCTCACCATGTTGGCAAAACAGACGCGATCATATCCGAGGCAATGGCCGAATCTTTAGAAAATGACCTCCAGGCTGTAGTGGATTGGGGTCATAAATGGTTGGTAACTTTTAATGCCGCAAAGACAAAGCTCCTTTCCTTCAACAACTACAAGAAGCCTCACCAACCACCGATTGCCATGGCGAATAACACCCTACCTGAGAGTTCATCATTCAAACTCCTCGGCCTAACCTTCACAGGTAACATGAATTGGAACAAATACATTGAAGACATTGCCAAGGCTGCCGCAAAGAAGGTTGGCTCCCTCTACCGTGCTAGTAAACTCCTCACCCCTGACATTATCCTGTATCTCTACAAAGCCACCATCCGCCCATGCATGGAGTATTGTTGTCACATCTGGGCTGGTGCATCATCTACTAGTCTCTCCCTCCTTGAGAAGGTCAAAAAAAGAGTCGGCAACCTAATAGGTCCCTCACTATCAGCCAAGCTCCAGCCCCTGTCCCATCGCCGCAATGTAGCATCCTTATATTTGTTTTACAAATACTTCAATGGATTATGCTCCGATGAATTGGCTACTCTGGTGCCCCCTCGACGTAAATTCACTAGACTAACTCGACAATTAACTAAATCTCATTCATTCACTGTGGAGGTCCCCAGATGCTGGAGAGCCTTCTACTCAAATAGTTTCTTTCCTCGTGCTGCTGGCCTCTGGAACTCCCTTCCTGCCCCCTGTTTCCCCGACAGTACAGACATGCAGAAATTTAAAACTAATGTAAACAAACATCTCGCAGCGCAGATCCCAATTTAAGCTGACCCTCCCCCCCAACCTTCTCCCCTTTTCTTTTTCTCAGTAGCCCCTTACGACTACAGTGGCAGCCTGCCTTGTTTGGGGTGAACCATGTTTAAAAAAATAAAAATAAAAATAATAAATAGATCTACTGTAGTCAAGTGAGATGCAACGTTTCCATTTTCATTAACTACATCGAGATATATGGAAGGACACCTTTCTCTGGATTGCTCTATTTACCCTTGATCTTCTCCTTATAATGCTATGTGTTTAACAAAGAGGCATCAAGTATCATTTTTGAGTGTTTGGTATGGCATGACCAAGGATTGAACCCAGGTCTTCCGGCACATTAGTGAAGAATCTAACAACTATGCCAACTTATAATAGTTAACTTTATCTATTGCATTCTACTTTAGAAATAACATGTACAAACTTTTTTGGGAAAATAATGCTACACCCTACATCTAACTCTTCTATAATTAAACCAATCCCACATTCCATTAAGTACAGATTTAGTAATTACTCCTTTAATACTTTTTTTCTATAATGTCCTTGACACATATACTCCTTCTATATACTATTAAAAGTTATTTAATGTATTTTATGTAATTGTTTTTTGTAGCTTCTTATGCTTCTTTATAGTTGTTCACTTCCTAAATGATATATATTAATGCAGAAGATTGCATTATTAGTTTCCCTTAACTTTATAGGACGTGTTTTTTTTTCGTTAATATATATATTTTTATTAATTTTATACGTACATAAAAGTAATCCATGGACACGTGTCATCACAGCCGTCATCAGCATGGCTAACTTAGACAAGAATCGAACCTTCGATGTTGATGTCCATAGTCTGGCGTTTTACCCCTAGGCTACATATTTCTAGGCAAGGTGTCAACCTTGCCTAGAAATATGTACGATTTTTATCACTTAAATATTTAATGTATTTTATACATACATCTTAAAATACAACCTAAACAATTAAGGGCCACTAATAATGCAACTTTCTGCATTAATATGTATCATTTACGAAGTGAACAACTATAAAGAAGCGTAAGAATACTACAATCACCCACAAAAAACAATTACATAAAATACATTAAATATTTAGGTGATAAAAATATTTCTAGGCAAGGCGTCATAGTCTGGGGGTAAAACGCCAGACTATTGACATCAACATCAAAGGTTCAATCCTTGTCTAAGTTAGCCATGCTGATGACGGCTGTGAGCCAGAAACATGTGTCCATTGATTACTTTTATGTACGTATACTATTAAAAGTTATGGTGTTTTTTTAATTTATCTGTTCATACACTAATAGAAACATGTGATTGGTTAACAAAAAAGGAATAGGCAGAGTACACATTACTAAGGCAGTAGTTTTTAAGATTTTAAAATGCAGATGATTAAATGTTTTCCTTTTTTCCATTCGCTAAGATGATTGAGCTCAAGTTCTTTTTTCATTTGCCATACCCGAGTTCGAATCTGACATAAGACTAAAGGATGTCTGTTTTTAACTGGATGAGTGTTTTAGAAATTTAAAGAAATTAGCATAGCATAATACTATAAAAAAACATTGCATAAATATTTTTTTTAACTAAGTGACTTTTTTTTATAAAATTCGTGAAAATTCAGATACCTCCAATTTTTATGAAATTTTAACAATACATTTTAGACATAATAAATATTACCCAAATTTCAGTTTCTTTGGAGCATTTTAAAGGGTTTTAGGGGGCATAATATGGGAACAACCTCCCATTTAAAAATTCAAATATTTCAGATTTGCATTCATAGTCATTTAAGCAAGATTCCTTAGAAGTGTAATTGCTTCTTAAGACCCCTTAAGCTTAAAGCGACCTTTTCTAGAATCAAAATCATGTGATGGATTTTGATCAAAATTGGATAAAGATTTTAGGCATTTTAATCTTCGTAAAAAGACATAAAGGGACGGATATTCTTCTAGTAATGCTTAAAAATGTATGTATATGTTAATATAAGCCTCACCCCCCCCCCACACACACACATATCGTTAAAACGTAGTGTATAGGACTTATAGAATCGCAATTTAAAACCATAATTCACGATTCAGTTCTTACCATTATAAGACTGGGAGTTAGTAAAAGATTTACACCAGTGTTGAGGTGGAAGTTTTTTGTTTTAAGTGAAGATCAAGTAGGCAAATACACAGAACTTGCCAGAGAACCGAAAGAAATGTCAAACATGAAGAAAATCACAGTAATACAATTATTGAATTGTAGGAGCACTAGGAAGAGTCCCGGAAACACTGGGAAAACAACTAGGAGAAATTGGAATCAAAGGGAAGATTGAGACCATCCAACGAACAGCAATTATGAAAACAGCAGAAATCTTAAGGAAAATCCTTGAATGTGGAAACCAACCAACGAACACGAATCTACCACTGACAATTTTAAATGGAAAAAGAACCAAACAATTGAAGAAGAAAAAAACCATGAGCTGAAAACTTACCCCCTTCCCATGCACACATACATATGACATCAGCCACACAAAACTATCATGAAGGGGGGGGGGGCAAAAAGGACGAAAAGACCGAGGACTGGAAGAGTGTGGAGAGTACTGGAACATTGGGGAGAATTAGTGCCACTCAAATTCCAGAGAAGACCAACGGTCGTTGCTAGTGAGAAATCAACGGTAAACGGCTGCTGCGTGGTTATGAAAAGTGACTTGTTGTCACTCAGACTCCAGGGAAACCTGTTTGACCAATCACTGATGACTCGTGAGAGAAATAATAATAATTTGTTTTCGTGAAGAAAGTCCTCATCTGACTTCGTCTTCTTTCTGTTTCCCTTTTAACAATTTTCTTACCAACCCTTCATCATCAGCATCATCATCATCAACAACAACAACAACAACCCCTCTCTTTTATCTGGGACAGGCAGCTTTTACTTTTACATATTATTACTACTACTACAGTTATAAAATAATTATAACCGCATTCAGGTTCGCTTCGCTTCCTTTCTTTCTTTTCACTGTCTCTACACTCCTTCCTTCCTTCCTTCCTGTGCCCCAAAACTGCGTACATAAAAGTAACAGAGAGACGAGAGAGACATTTTGAGAATTTCCTGTTTTTCGGACCCAGCCAAATGATATCATATCCGGACTCAAGACTACTCCATCTAGTTTAACAACATCTGCTTACAAAAAATATTAGAGGTTGCAAGACGCTAGTCGAATCTTTTCACAAAATCGAATTATCGTTAGAAAAAAAAGATAATTAAAATTAACTTTTGACATTTGAGTTTAAAAAGCGCCGCGTTTTTAAAAAATGCTATTCATTTCAAAACAGGAAGGAAATCAACTGCGAAAATAATTGTCAAACTAAAGTGCCTCCGCAACATAACATAGTTCCTGGATTTTTCTCTAAATTTCACACTATAATTGCAAGTTAAATTTTATTTCTTTAAAAAATAGATTTATTTTATCGTTTTATTTTAATTTTCAAGTAGATATTTTTTGTTTTGTTCGAGTGAATAGTTTTTAACCGCGCACTGTTACAGTATGTGAGAAGTCTAAAGGCGGAAGTTTTGTTTGTGCTTCGTCAGGAACTGCGGTAAGTAATCACTTTCACTTTTGAGCGCACTTTTCGATTTTGTGGCGAAAAGTTTCAATTCCGAACGCGCAATGGCTAATTTCAAAAGACCGTTTTGTTATAGCTTTTTTTTTTTTCATAGTAAGGTCAAATTACAATGTCTTTGCCAAAAACCATTGCTTTCTTTGCTAATGGCAGTTTCTTTTTCGTTTTTATCATTGTTGAAAATATTTTTGTTCGAAATGTTATTGTTTACATTTAAACATGTGGAAAATAAGTTTTTTTTAAGTGCGCAAAAATCTGTGCGCCCCAAAAATCGCGCACAATTTTTTATTTTTCCCTCATATTTTTTGCGATTTTTTAGTAAGAAAAGAAAACCCGTGTCGAACCGGTAGTGGTCCCGCTTTCTTTCTCTCTACAAAAACCGTTTCCAAGATTCAACATTTTTATTTTTACATGAAATCAGATTTTTGGTTTAAAAAGAATGTTTTTAGTTGAACAAATTCATTTTTTTTTAATTTATTTATTTTCCCATTTAAATTTTTAACCATTTTTTATTTTTACATGAGAACACACACAAACACACACACAGAAAATAATTTATTGAAAATGGAACATTATTGTGAAAGGAAGTTATCAATGAATTCATGGAATTTGTACAAGAAATTTGCCTGCAAGTCTCTTTCGAGCACAATTACAAAGTTCCTGCTTCAGTTAAGCTAAAAAAATATGTTAATAATAATAAAAAAAATATAAAAACATTCGGGCGCATATGACACGCCCTCCTCCAACTATTTCTTATTTAATTAAAAAATATTCTGGTTATTATTTAGCACGAAATTTTCAAATTATATAAAAAAAAAGCTTTTGAAAAAAATTGAATTCAAAAAGTAAACATTAAATTTGGTAAATTTATAAATTAACACCCTCCGCTACCCCCCCCCCCTCAAAATGTGATTCTACTTTTTTAGGTGCTTACGTGTGAACACCCTGAAAAACTTATCATAAAGAGAAAAAAACACCCTAAGTCCGAGTGAAAACCATCTAAAAAATTCTTCCTTAACCCTATCATTAACCCTTAGAAAGAGTGGCAAGCTCCCTATCCAAGAAAAAACTCCCGCAACCTTACCACTAAATCTAAGTTCGAGTGGCACCCTCATAAAAAAACCTTTAACCTTCCCACTAATTCTAAGTCCAAGTTGCACCCCTCAAAAAGGCCCTACCACTAAGTCTGGGTGGCAAGCCCCTCCTCAAACAAAAACACTTGTAAAGTCATACGTAATCGACTAAAAATGTACCACCCTCCCTCAAAGAAAAAAAAACTTACAGGATTTATCTCCCATTGAAAAAATTGGTTAACTACTTTAAAACGCTAGAAATGGGCTATTATTTTATATTAAATTTATATGCGAAATTGATCCCCAACTCGAAATTCTAAAATAATTGTATTTTTTTATTTTCCTCTTTCTGCCAAGTTTTTCAGGATTTTCACATGTAATCTCCTTAAAAATGTAGAATCTCATTTTCTTGTGGGGGGGGGGGGTAGTTGAGAGTGTTAATAGTGGTATTTATTTTTTATAGAGATTCAGCATAAAATGGTCCCGCTATTTGATTTTTAACAGCTAAAATAATTCTGTTTACACACGCCTTTTTAGAATTTCAAGCAGGGGATCATTTTACAGCAGACTGAAATACGCAGCAGAAATCAGCAGAACTAAGCCTATATTTAAGACTCACATTACACATCTATCGTATCATTCTCATCTCATTTTTCTTACTGTAACACGTGCCCTCAACATTGACGAGCCAGGTTTTACTTCCCTACATCATCACACTATGAACTCTTCCCTTGGTCGACAGTGGTAATGCTATGCTGGTTAGTAATTGCAGTTATTCCATCCATTTCTAACTCTTGCAATCACACCAGTACCAGTTCCAGTTCGTCCCTGTGCCCCAATGGTACTACTTTTGAATGCGTAATCACTGTCCCTGTGAGCTGGCTTGCCCAATCAAATCACAGGGTGCAGTAATATCGTTAGTTCCCTAAGGGACTACTTATGTTCACTTAGGGTTCGAAGAAAAAGATCAGACGACCTCCTGGCACCAGCTTGGAAACATCGCAGATAGCACCAGCGAGGAATGAGGAAACGCTCTCTCTCCCGCCGCCATCGCCCATTTTGACGACTACTACCATCTTCACCTGAAGAAATACACGGGCAGCCCTAAGAACTCTTATATTCTTCCTCTTCCTCAGACGGACACCGTCCCACTCTCTTCTACCTATACCAAACGGTATAGGTAACCTTGAGTTAATAAAACCCCTTTTTATAACAAAAAGGGGTTTTATTAACTCAAGGTTACCTATACCGTTACAGAAATACTTTTTGTTGTTCCGTTTCTTTACGAGAAGATAAAAGGATAACTCCTTTCATCCTCTCATCATCACCTTACAAATGGTGACCCCGACGTGATATGAACATGCAACCTTCTAACTTCTGAACAACCTCAGTAGCCCTACAATCCATTATCTTACAATTCTTGCACACAAACTGTAATTTCACTGCATTCCTTGTTTATCAAATGCTTACAAGTAACACAAATTAGTTTTAAAAACTATATATAATCTAAAAATTAGGTGTTTATTTAAAGAAAAGTTTAAACAAAAATTAAATAACAATTTTAGAGGGGGGGGGATGTTATAGACCCCCCACCCCCCACCCCCACCTCTTTTATTTTGCTTTCTAAGAACATCGTTTTCTACGTTTATTCAATGAATTTTATTAAATATGTTGGAGGGAAGACACTGAAATTTAGATTTAAAAAAATAAAGATATATCTAAGCCACAACTTTTCCAAAATTGAAAATCTATATTAACAAGACAACTTTATGTGTATGTGTTTCTCGTGTCAATGTAACTTTGATGATTTAAAAAAAATCTTTTTATCATAGTTCCCCCCAAACAAGGCAGGCCGCCACTGTAGACGTAAGGGGCTACTGAGAATTAGGGTGTAAGTTTTGGGGGTCATCCTAAGCTGGGAGGTGTGCAGCGAGATGTCTGTTTACATTAGTTTTAAATTTCTGCATGTCGGTACAGTCAGGGAGCAGGGAGGGAGTTCATGAGGCCGGAAACACGAGGAAAGAAGCTATTGGAGTAGAAGACTCTCCAACATCTGGGGACCTCCACAGTGAATGGATGGGACATAGATCCAGACTGACAATAAAATTTTAAAAAGAAACAATACTGTTAGTGCGAACCTTATATATATATATATATATATATATATAATACTCCATGCATGGGTGGATGGTAGCTTTGTAGAGATATAGGACAATGTCAGGTGTGAGAAGTTTACTAGCACAGTAGAGGGAGACTACCTTTTTTGCAGCAGCCTTGGCAATGTCTTCAATGTATTTGTTCCAATTCATGTTACCTGTGAATGTTAGGCCAAGGAGTTTGAACGTTGGACTCTCAGGTAGGGTGTTATTTGCCATGGCAATCGGTGGTTGGTGAGGCTTCTTGTAGTTGTTGAAGGAAAGGAGCTTTGTTTTTGCAGCATTAAATGATACCATCCATTTATGACTCCATTCCACTACAGACTGGAGGTCACTTTCTAAGGATTCAGCCATTGCCTCGGATATGTGCACGCCCGTTTTGCCCACATTACGAGAGTAGAGCGGGGTGTCGTCAGCAAATATACCTATCTCAGACTCAATGTCATCGGGGAGGTCGTTTATGAAAATCAGGAACAGTAAAGGTCCAAGGATGGATTCCTGGGGTACATCAGCATTTATGTCATGTTGCTTAGGAAGGATCTAATTATATTCAATATTTGTCCAGTAATGAGTGAATTTTTAGAGGAACCCCTTTATGCCAGACTTTCAGATATATCAAGCGCTACTGCCCTAGCTTCACCTGCCTTGTCCAGTGTATGATATATGCGTTCAGAGATGACCGTTAGGATGTCTGCAGTAGATCGTGTTTGCCTAAATCCGTACTGATGATCAGAAAGAAGTTTAGCATTAACTAGGTGCTGAACTATCACTAGATTGATTAAAGATTCAAAGATTTTAGCAAAGATCGGGAGTAAACTAGTAGGGCGGTAGTTCTGAGGATCAGTTCTATCTCCAGAATTCTTGAATTTTTTATTCATCGAATATTTATTGAAATGAAAAATTGATGCTTCTTTATTATTGGGAACAGATGAATTTTTATTTTAGAATTTTCAGCTGAAAGGGGAGATAATTCAAATTGTTTTCTCAACGTATCCTCTGAAGTTTTATTTGATTTTGTATGAAAAAGTCAGTGGCAAATAGCACCGAGCGTTGTTATTGATTGATAAATAATCCTTTTACGTATCTTTTTTTTGGGTGCTTATGCAATTTACGGACCGGGCTATATTTTAGATAAGATTTTCAAGTTAAATTCACTTTTTACGGTATCTTTTGTTTATTAAATTGTTAGGTGAAAGTACAGAATAGTAAATATAAACCGCCCACCTCCCCATGTTATGAATGACTTTCTAAATTATGACGTTATTATTTCATCCCGGTCTGTAAACTTCATAATCACCCTTTTTTAATTAATTTTTTTTACTAATCCTCTGCATTTTCCTTATGGGTTATGGTTACAACAAAAAAAAAAAACCCTCCAAAACCGATTTAATAATCTAAACAGAACACAATTATTTGATTTAAAATAAACATTAAAATAATGGTGCTGATCCATTTTGGGAGAAATCCGAATTGTGAAAACAGTTTAAATTATCTCCCCTTTCAACTGACTCTTCTAAATTAAAGATGGAAATTTCATCTGTCCCCAATAATATAGAAGCACCGAAAAATGCAATAGTGAACTTTTGGCGATTTGGAATTTTACCGCATCTTCCTGAAAAAAAAAAAAACGGTGTATAGGCGAAATTCGTCACCTGTGTATTCAACACATTAGAAAAAAAAATTGCCATTTCAAATTTAGAATTGTATTTTTATTACAAATATTATTAGTATTCTTTTGTGTTTGCAAATAATAAAATATGTTTGTTGTGTTTTAATGAAAATATTAAAAAAATAGTTTATAATATTGTTTTGGTACTTTATCAGATTAGGAGGAGAGCTAACTTTGGCCGCAACCCTGACTTTAACGCAACCCTAACCCTAGTCACACTCTAACCCTAACGACGGGGTCAAAGTTAGGTCGAGTCCTAATCTGAATAAGCACCATTGTTTTTACAAAAATAAATAATCAAATATGTTGTTTTACAATATTTATAATATAGTGAAAATGTTTTTTTTAATTATTAAATGTTTAATTTAATTATGTTTTTTTCAAATAGTAATTAAATAAAATAAATTAAAAACCATAATAATAACGTATCCAATAAAAAATATTGCCAAAGAAATTGTTTTTTACTCTGTGGCATCAGAGAAACTCTTGCCGATAACTGGAAGTTTCCATGCTAGTCTCATGTGGCTCGTGCCAACCATTTAAATGTCTTAAAATTTTCATCCGTTTCTATAATTAAGACTTTTAAAAATATGTTAATAAAACACAGGTTAGCTGCTGCAATTACATTACATAGGAATTGTTGATTAGCGAACGAACGCCAAAAAAGCAAATAGCTTGAATTGCTACCCTCTTTCATTTGGATACGCTCTCCTTTTCACTCACTAAAAACAAGTTGCTTTTTAACAGGAACGTGTGAACTGATTTCCAACCAATCAAAAACGGTTCAAAGTCAAAAACTAACAAGTTGATGCCAAAGTAATAAACCGATGTGAAATAAAGGAAAACCTATAAGAGACTTAAAATAAAAAGAGTTCTCAGAGTTCTTCTTGGCGACAGAATGACACACCTGGAAAGAACCCATAAGAATGTAGGCAAGAAGAAAAGAATATTTCAAAACGCATGTACAAGCTTTCTTCACGTCGCGCACAAGAAGTCAAGCAAACAGAAACAAATTGCTACCCACTTACACGCACTAAAACATATAGACATACACATCTTTAGCCCTCGTGTCTGCTTATTTACTGAACATTTTCTACCAAAGAACACGAGTTGTATAAACTTTACCAAATTAACATTTCTTCACAAAAATTGACTTTTATATTCATATAAAATTGTAGTTCTGTGGTGAACCAAGATGCGATTCGAATGAATGCTAAAAAGCAAATGGCATGAATTACTACTCTCTTTCTTTCTCTGTGTCGTTCGGATATGCTTTCTTTGTCACTCAGTAGAGGCAATGAAGTCTCACAGAAACGTGTTAACTGAAGACTCCAACCAATCAGAAACTGGCACGTCGATAAGCAATATGAACTTCGTGACCTCTATAAATAAACGAAGGGAGTTTGCATCTTTCTCTTTTCAGCAGACAGACTACGAAGGAACCACACAAGAAGACGTTCCACTTTAGCTCGGCCTTTTTGGCAGGGACAAAAAAAAAAAAGGGATCCTGCAGAAGTATGTACAAGCTGTCTTGCCCTCGCACACACATCCTCTACTTAAATACACAGTAGCAGAAGACAAAGCACATACATATCTATAACTCATGCACTAAAAAATAGACATACGCATATTTAGCCCTTCGTGTTCGCCTAATTATAATGAAGATTTCTAAACCACGAACACAAGTGTATAAACTTTACAAAGAACATTTCACTAATTAAAACGAACTCTAATATTCCATGTACGCTTATAGCTTTATAAATGCCTTATCTAAACGAAATTGTTTGTTAATTAATAATGTTTTGCTTCACTTGTTAATTCACTGTCTAAAATAATGTTTTCTCTTCTTTCATTTTTAATTCACTAAATGTTATTCCTGTTTGTAGTCTTTTCCTTCCTTCGTTCATTTACAAAATGCCATATATGTAAAGCTAGCCCTTGCTAGCTGGTAACCTCTAATATATAATACCCTTCCTTCGCTATTTCCTTAAGTTTTTATTCACTGAAAACCCATTCATACATGTTAGCATTTCCTCCTCGCTGGGGCCATAGTTCTATAAATGTTTTGCTGATTAACCATATCCTTTCCTGACATTGAAAAAATTCAGTTCATGTGTCAGATTTAGCATCCAACACCATAATCCGACGGTGGATAGATATGCAATACGAACGAACACCAAAAAGTGAATGGCTTGAATAGCTACCCTCTTAATCCCTCCAGTTTATTTTGATATACTTTCCTCTTCACTTCCAAAGTAAAGTGAATTTTCACAGGAACGTGTTAACTCAATATTTTTCAACCAATGAATATCGTTTTGAACCCAAAATCTAGCAAGCCTATGTCAAATTAACAAAGCTTATAAAAATAGGTACTTGGTTAACAAGATTAGAGTTCTTCATAGATCCAACTCGGCGTGCCTCGAAAGGACCCACGTACACCCCCACTCCCGGCCTTTTGCGAGAAGAAAAGGACACTTCAAAACTTATGTACAAGCTCCCAAACCTCGCGCACACGCACTGACAAGAGGTCAGGCAAACAAAAGCAAATTGCCACTCACTTACACGCACTAACAGAACAAGGTAAACCTACACATACTTACACAGTGCCACATTGTCTATTACTCATATATGCATATTACTCACACATGCATATTACTCACACATGCATATTACTCACACATGCATATTACTCACATACGCATATTACTCACACATGCTTATTCACTGAACATTTTCCTACCAGAAACACGAGTTGTATAAACTTTGTTAAATGAACATTTACTGACTAAGAATTACTTTTATATTCATGTAAAAATATAGTTAAATAAATGTTTCGTTATTTAATCATATTTTCCTTAATGTTTCATTCACAAACACTGTTCATGTTATGTTAGCACTTGCTAGCTGGTGACCTATTCTATTCCCTCAAAATGTCATTTCTTTCCATTTATATTTAATATGCATGCACGCCCATATATATCCTCAGCTCACTGTTCGAATCGCATCTCGATCCACCACAATTTCACCCATACACCGTTTTCTTCAGAACTAATTCTTAACAGGAAGTCAGGAAGATTTAGTAAAATTCTCAATCGGCAAACTTTAAAAAAAATCTTATTTAAAAAAATAATCTAATTTCGAAATTTAATTCAATAGAATGCTTTTCAGTTTCTTAGTAAACAAGTCAGCCATTTTAATAATTTTTTTAATAGTTGAAAGGAAAAGAATGAATTATTTTGTGACCCTTTGTAATCGGAAAAGAATTTGGAAGCATTTAAACTGTTGAATAGAAAGTCATTTCTTAGCATATCCTCGTGTAATTGACAGTTTGGGAAGCTATTTACATTCAATAATTTTATAGAGATTAAAACAACATTACTTTAACAAAATTAGTTCTATAATAATTTGGTTCAATTAATAATTTAATGACCAAACGATAATAATTAAATTTTAATTGCAAAATCCTTTGTAAAAAAATAATGATTGGTTTAAAAAAGAGAGAAAAGTAAAAGGGCTCCCGGGCAACGTCGGGTAGTTACAGCTAGTAAGTAATAATTGACATAGTATGATGTCAGTATGTTTGTAAAATCATTTGTGCCTATTTTGGGTCCACAAAGAGTGTAATGATCTGAAGGTTAAGAGCCAAACTTCAACTGGGTCAGGCACTCCCTATTGACAGTCGTCCCCACAAAGTGATGGTTTTCCGAGATGACAACATCCTGGAAGCAATAGACTCTTTCTGCTACTTAGGAGATATGCTGAGAACAGTACACCCAATACAATGGACAAGGGAAAAGTAACGTTAAATAAATAGAAGAATTTATAACTTTTTATTTTATCTGTTTTTGATATTTTTTCTTGTTGTTTTCTCTTTAATTAAATACCCAAAGATGCCTCTGAATACTCGTAAATTTAAAATGATTTGATTATGGTCAATAATAAGCATTCTTTTCAATTAATCAATCAGGTTGAAAATTCTTCTCAGATTCTCTTGACTCGTTCGCGCCAACCATCTCGTTCAGATATCGTTGTTGGCACGTCTTCCAGATGGTATTCAGAGTGTTCTACAAGTTGGCCGGTGTAGATGTGATGAGGTCTTCCAACCGATCTTTTGCCACATACTGGATTCCATAGGTGTGTGTGTGGGGGGGGGGGGGGCTCATAAGCTTTTACTTACTCCTCCAGGAGTGACCAGCAAGCCGAAGCCTCCTCTCTCTTGAGATAGGAGAAACGTGTTCACTGTCCATTTCTTGATTGAGTGGTTCCTTCAACTGATGTCCAATGCAACTCTTAGCATGTTCCATTAAGTGATGCTCCTTACTGTTCCATCAGTGTTCAAGTGGTCAAGCCAAATTCCACCGTGGTCCTAAAAATGTCTCCCTTAAAATTGACAGAGAGTGAGGATTTCAAGATTGTGTGCAGTTCATCAAGGACACCCCAGTCCTCGCCATTGCACATTTCGGTGTCCTTTTCCAGTGATTGGATGGTGCTGTCATTTTCCAGCTTAATTTTTCTTTCTTGGTTGTAGCTGATAAATTCTGTCTATCCACCATTAATGTCGTTAATCATTTCTTTGATGAGATGGAGAAGTTTGCTAACCTATCGATCATGTTGCGTTCTTTTTAGAATTTTAATCAAAAGACAAATCAGAAGAATTGAATAAATTGAAACGATCGATTTTGTTTAATCAAACTGTCCCAGAACAGGTTTGCACCACTTTTATGTCCATATACGAAGATTAAAATCAAGATACAAACCTTATTTCTAGAATTCTCATTCAAATTACATGGTTTTAGTTAGAGAAAATGTCTAAAATTTAAGCTTAAGGGGTCTTAAAAATAAATTGAAATTCAGGGAATATTGCTTAATTGGTGTCTAATGACTATGGATCAAATGTAATGCAAATCTGAAATGTTTGAATTTTCAAATAGGAGGTTGTGACAATATTATGCTCTATAAAATACCTTTAAAATGCACCAAAGAAACTGAAATTTAGGGAATATTTATTCATTGATGTCTAATACCTATTGTTAAAATTTCAGAAAAATCAGAGGTAGCTGAATTTTCACAAAGACCTTCCATCGTCTCTTTGTCTCTTTTGCATGAAAGTAAATTAAACTAAATATAGCCTACATTATCCACTCTTATGCTTATAAGTTGTGTTCCAAAATTTATAATGACTGACTAATTAGTTTAGGGGTGAATCCTATACATACAAATATATGAGAGAGGAAGGATGAAGGTAATCCGACGTAATGGGAAATGAAAAAGGAAAAACTAAAAAGGATGTTTTTTTTTATATATTCATCAACGTTTCGTATTTATTTGTAAGACTTCCTCAGGATGATAATTTAAAGAAAAATGTCATGCACACTCACACACAACCCCCCCCCCCCACACACACACACATTTTCATTCACCACGAATCCAAACCTAACTTACTCATTCCACACATTCTTGATATAGCCAGCTGGTCAAAACCTACTACTCTCCAAAAATTTCACACCTACCCATAACAAAATCTCCCCGCTCCCCTCTCATCCATTTCACCCTTCTAACTACTTCTCTCACACTCTTACTAACCTACCCCTCCCACTTTCAAACCACCATCATTTTTTCAAATCTTTTCTAAAACCATGACATTACCCACACACCAAAATCACAGAGCCTCCCCCTCCCCTCCTCTTTCCCCCACCCCTCCACTTCTTCACTAACAGCCATCCACATTATTTCCATTCACCCCCACCGCTCCACTTTTTCACTCAGAACCATCCTCATTAATTTCATTCCATGCTACTGACTTCACTAAGCCCGAACCTTGGGCCTGCACGCCCAGTAGTGGCTACTACTTTTTCTCATCAACCCATCATGTCAACTCAATATTTTCACGTACTTGCATGACATTTTTCTTAAAATTATCATCCTGAGGAAGTCTTACAAATAAAGATGAAACGTTGATGAATATATAAAAAAACATCCTTTTTGGGTTTTCCTTTTTCATTTCGCATACAAATATATACACATATACACATACCTAACTTTATATAAAGATTTATTTCAATTCAAAACAACGAATCCACTACATTCTAATCCTACTCTGCTACATTTCTGAGCACTGCTGGAAGGATTCTTCCGGGTTGACTTTCAGCTTTGTCATTATGGCCCCTCTTGATGGCCTCACACCCTAAAACTGGTCCACTTGATGATCCTCCTGAAGCCTGGGAAAAGAAAACAATAGCACAGAGCAAGATCAGGTGAATAGGGAGTTTGTTCTTCTCAACCAGGGTGATATGAGTAGGTGTGTTGTCATAGTGAAGCATCCATGATTTGTCCCGCCACAACTGTTCATCTGTAATGCAGACACTTTAGTAGCTCTCTATCGATTGATCGTCCGGCCCTGCGGCAATGGAAAACTAGAATATTTCATATCCTATTTTATAAAGATGGGTAGAGAATTTAAATTAATTTTCTATGTAGTTTTACTAAAATTCACTATGTAGTACATTAACATGTGTCAGAAAATAAAAGACAGCTAAAAAAAACGTGGGGGCCAGAAACATTTCATTTATTAATATGACAAGTTGTAAAGACAGTAACCGAGCCAAATAAGTTATAAAATTAGATACAGAAATACATTGTTCCCATACAATAAAAGTGCACAAATCATTCATGTAAAAAGATTATGTGAATACTTACATTTTCTCATAGTTTCTTTTCAATTAGAAGTGTAGCGCGTGTAGCCAGAAAGTAAGGAATAAATCTCGTAAATTCGCAACCACATGTTGGTACGAGAATTTCCATAGGTTGTAACATGAGATCTGTGGATCTAAGCCCTTCTATCCCCAAGGGGACTAACTCTGGCCCTGAAATAGATTTTCTCTCCGAGAGAGATAACTCAGATTCCGACAGCAACAATGGCCCTCACATTGAAGAATGTATCTCTCCCCCTTAGACAGAGTAAAAAAAAACCTGTTATCTAATAGGTCCTACACTGTCTACCAAGTTTCAGCCCCTATCACATCGCCACAAGATTGTTTTACAAGTACTTCAATGGAATGTACTCCAACAAACTTGCTGCACTGATGCCCCCTCGACCAACCCAACAATCAGCAAAATCCCATCCTTTCACTGTAGAGGTCCCCAAATGCTGGAAAGCTTTCTACTCTAATAGCTTCTTTTCTCAAACTGCTTGCCTTTGAAATTCCCTCCCTTCTCCCTGTTTTGACAGAAGGCTTGGTATGACAATATGCTTGGTATTACAATATGTTCAGTATAACAGTATGCTTTGTATGACGGTATGCTTGGTATGATTATATACTTGGTATGACAGTATGTTTTGTATTATGATATGCTTAGTATGACAGTATGTTTGTTACGATGGTATGCTTGGTATTATTATATACTTGATATAACACTATGTTTGGTATGATCGTATGCTTGGTGTGATGATATGCTTGGTACGACAGTATGTTTGTTATGACAGTATGCTTGGTATAACAGTATATTTGGTATGACAGTATGTTAAGTATGAATATACACTTGGTATGACGGTAAGATTGGTATGATGGTATGCTTGCACATGATCTTTTGTTATACAGGCAAATTCATATTATTTAACAGCTTTTCTTCTTTTTATTTCAGGGGGAACAGAATTTTTATTTGCTGCTTAATTTCAATCTGATGCAAAAAACGTCTCTTCTTGATCAAAAGCGAAAGTCGATTCATCATCAAACGTTTGTCGTAGAAAAGCCAATATGGAATTCAGTGTAAATTGTGGAAATACCTGCAAGAATTTCACTTCTCTTTTTAAATGTCCAATTCCTATCGCATCATATAATAGTGATTCTCGAAGGTGTTGTTGTGTTGATAAACAATGCAATGTCTATAGTGTATCTTATGAGCAGCCATCATATGTTATATCATCCTCATCTATCGACAAAGTGTCCATAGCACCAGGAACCAGTGGCCCCTCAGTAACCACCAAAGAGATTCATTCCCTATCTGTAATGCAAATACCACCAGTGGCATTAGCTTTGCCCCAAGTTCCAGGACCACTATTATTACCACCAATACCATCTGATACCGCCCTACCATCTTGTTCAACATTATCATTATCTACTGCATCAAGAAATACACAAAAGTCTGACCAGTCGAGGCCGTATGAGTGCCATTTTTGCAAAAAAAAATTCCGTCAATCCGGACATTTGACTAAACATTTGCGAATACACACAGGAGAAAAACCATTCCAGTGCACTTATTGTGACAAATGCTTTTCACAATCAAATAATTTGACAGCTCATATGCGTATGCACACTGCGGAAAAACCTTACAAATGCTCATGTTGCAGCTTGGCATTCTCTCGATCTGATAATCTTGCAACACATATCAGAACACATACAGGAGAGAAGTGTTACCCCTGTACAATGTGTAAAAAATCATTCTCTCACTCAGGAAATCTTACTGAACATATTAAAACTCACACAGGAGAGAAACCATTCGAATGTGAATTATGCAACAAGAAATTTTCTCAGTCTGGCCATCTGACAAAACATTTGCGAATACACAAAGGAGAAAAGCCCTATGTTTGTAAATTCTGCTCGAAAGCATTTTCACAATCTAACCATTTAACAGTGCATCTCCGCATTCACACTGCTGAACGGCCATTTGCTTGTATGTTTTGTTTGAGTAAATTTCCACGGTCGGATTCTCTGAAAAGACATTTACGTGTCCATTCTGGTGAACGTGTTTTTGAATGCACCCACTGTGAGAAGATGTTTTCTCATGCAGGGAACCTCAGCGAGCATCTCAAAATTCATAGTGGCGAAAGACCATATTCGTGCTCACTTTGTGAGAAAACCTTCTCACAGTCGGGACACTTAACCAAACATATGAGAACACACACGGGAGAGAAACCATTTTCATGCCCACACTGCCAAAAGTGTTTTGTTCAATCAGGCCATTTAACAAAGCACCTCAAAACACACCAGAAGAAACAAAGTCGTTTGTTGCCCAATTGTTCAATTGTGACTAAAATGAATACTTTTGAAGAATTATCTGGAAATGTCAAAGAATTTAATGATATGCCCGAAAATTTATCAAACACTAAAAATGAAACACCAGAATCGGTAGCAGAATAAACACAAAGACAATGATGAATTATGGAGAGAAATTCTAACGTTTAAGAAATAGGAATTATCTCCCTTTACTTAAGAATTATCTCCCTTTAATTAAGACAGCCAGTTCTTAGGTTTACAAATTTGATTTAGAAAAATTTACTTAGAAACTAGAGGTACATCCAAAGAAATGGGGATCGGGGAGGAGGGGGATGCACGTAACACCCCAGCAATTTTTCTATATTTTTTCCATAAAACATTTTCAAGCAGTGAAAACAAAAATCAAAGAAATCACAATGAGAGTTTAACAAAATGTTTGAATAAAAAAGTTAGGAATGATAATTGACAATAGTCTTCCATTTTTTTTGGAAACTTTTTTTAAGTGTGAAAAAACGATATTTTTCCTTGTAGATATCAAACCAAAGTAAAGAGATGTACAATGTAGATATTTTTTCCTTGTAGATAACAAACCAAAGCGACACTCAAAATACTTTCTTACAGAAATGAGAAAGTTTTGTCAGTTTATTGAAAAATGTCACCTTTAATTTTATTTGTTAAAATCTAACCATGTCTGCATTTTTAAGGATTGAAATCCAACAATTGACAAAAGAAATGGCGATCTATTATCTGTCTTCAAGCTATTGTCCTCAACACTGCTGATATTTCTAGTTCTACTATGTTTCGGCCGATGTGCTCTTCAGCCTTTTTTTCAGATGTATTGGTTTTTCCACTAATATAAGGTGCCCCTAACCTCCCAAAAATGCCACCCATGAAATCGTTAATAAAATTCACAATCCTTTCTGCAATCCAATCATATTTGGTACAAATAAACTTCAGTCTATGTCTGACTTGTCCACCAAGTTTCAGTCATGAAAGTCTAAGTCTTTGTTTGATCTTTGTACAATGAAAGCACAACCGGATATGACGTTACAAAATTGTCAATAACTTTAACACATTCCTCCCTTGGCACTGCCTTGATTTCGGCTGTGATGGCTCTTCAATTCAGGAATTGTCTGGGGATTGTTTGATAGACATTATCTTTGAAATAATCACACAAATAAAAATATGTATTTCTAATTCTACTACGTTTCAGGCAATATGCATTTGGGACTTCTTCAGAGGTATTGTTCATTTTCTATCAGGATTGTGTCATGTACGTGACATGTATGATTATTACCTCTGCCAAGAAAGTTATGTTTTTGGTCAAGTTTATTTGTTTGTTTGTGTACAGCTAAGTGTCCACATCACTTGACCAATCGTCACTAAACTTGGTCAAAATATCGGTCATGGTCTAACTTAGAAGTGATTTAAATTTGGGATATCTAAATCAATGGTAAATGTCAAGGTCACAGAAAAGGTTAAAGTCACACTTTTGGCGATAATTTCGGTTCTGTTCAAAGTAGAGACTCGCTACTTGACCCATATTGTAGCCAATGAAGTCCCACATCGTAGAGACTCACTACTTGACCCATATTGTAGCCAATGAAGTCCCACATCGTAGAGACTCACTACTTGCCCCATAGTGTAGCCAATGAAGTCCCACATCGTAGAGACTCACTACTTTACCCATATTGTAGCCAATGAAGTCCCACATCATAGAGACTCGCTACTTGACCCATATTGTAGCCAATGAAGTCCCACATCGTAGAGACTCGTTACTTGAACCATATTGTAGTCAATAAAGTCCCACATCGTAGAGACTCGCTACTTGACCCATATTATAACCAATGAAGTCCCACATCGTAGAGACTCGCTACTTGACCCATATTGTAGTCAATGAAGTCCCACATCGTAGAGACTCGCTACTTGACCCATATTGTAGTCAATGAAGTCCCACATCGTAGAGACTCGCTACTTGACCCATATTATAACCAATGAAGTCCCACATCGTAGAGACTCGCTACTTGACCCATATTGTAGCCAATGAAGTCTCACATCGTAAGGACTCACTACTTGGCCCATATTATAGCCAATGAAGTCCCACATCGAAATCCTTTAACCATGAAAAGTTCGGTTATGGTTTAAATTCTGACGAAATTTCAACTTCCAATTTTTTCATATTTGATGTATGGATCTGATACTATTTGATAACAGTAACTATCATGCACAATTTCAACCTGATCAAATAAATAGTTTTTCAACGTTTCCATGGCATAACTTTGGGAATACTTCATACAATATGGAGAAGTAAAGTCCAGATAAGACTTTGGCCCATCTTTACAGTTTCAGGAAGAGATATAAAGTCTCATGATTGACTTCTGTTCTTGTTGTAATATGGAACTGCCGCATGTCCTATTAATTTCCTCCGATCTATTTTATAACTTATTTATTTATATTTGTACAAAACATTTTATTCTGTAATCACTAATGCTTATATAATCATCTAATTTTTAGAAATAAAAATAACTCAACGGCATTGAAAAAATCTCTGTTGCTGAGACAGTGCTAGCAAGCAATGATCTGAGTGAGTAAATGAATGTGGAGGAAATAATGTACGAGAAAAGCACTTCAGCTGACACAGTGCTAAATAATTCTGTGTAGAAAACAATGAAAGAGACTGTTATTCTGGTCAGTGTTGATTATTTATTGCAGAGTGAAGAAAGATGAAAATATATGCTTTGGTATTTTTTATCTATACTAGCTTATACTAAGTACTAAGAAAAATATTTGTGAAATTTTGTGGAAAAATAAGCTACTTAGTATATGCAGTAGAGAGTATTTACTCTCGATGAATGTATTTACGCATTATTTTTATTGGCCAGGATACATTAGAATTTCCGTTTCTAAGCAAAAATAATTCACTATAAACTAATACCTAATACCCTGTATGTCTACTTGATTTTGCGGATTATCGAAAGAAAAATGGTTACTTAGTTTAAAAGAATATTTGTCACGTTTCTTTAAATTTATAGAACCCGTATCCACTTAAAAAAGAATTCTTTAAACTTACGTGAGATTCGAACTTGGGTATTAACACCATAAAAACTACGCCATAAGTTATATAGATTTTACAATTCATTACTTGAAAATCATTTTTTAAGATAATTGTTAACAATTATATTTATTTACAGTGAAATAAAATTTAACTAATTTGTTTGTTTATAAAATTTTATTATTTTTTTAAAACTTGAATATTTTACCTTTTTAAAACGTTAATATTTAATATTCGAAAAACTATTTTGCTTTTTGTGAACAAATGATTTTTATTAATGAAGAAAAGTTTGTTTTTAAAACAACTATTTCTTATACTAGAAGATTTGAACAGACAAAAAGATTTTTAAAAGTTAAATTTTTAAAGATTAAAATTTTCTGAATTTCCAATTTTCTGCAACAGCGTCTCCACAAGCTAAAGTCACGTGATACGAGTGTTTGAAAACAAAGATTGCAACTGTTCAGTGTTGATGGTGTTAATAATTTGGTGGAAGCGGGCTGTGCCATGACAACCCAGAGGTCCATAGATCAAAACGACACTCTGCTACCAAATGTTAATAATTTAGTGGAAGCGGGCTGGGCCACGACAACCTAGAGGTCCATAAATCAAAACTACGCTCTGCTACCAAATGTTAATTCCTACTGCCTTTGCAGACATTTACTGATTCACATCCTTCACATTTGCTGATGACTTATCATCAGCAAATCTCCTCTCTGTATTTATTCAAGGGAAGTAACTCATCTGTCAATGTTAACAAATGGTGCATCAAAGAAAAGAAAAAACTATCAGAATCAAACAAACAATTAATTCAAAACAAAAAATGATGCACTTCCATAAAGTTTATTATCTACATATAGTTCCATGAATGGACTATCGATGAACTCACTTATCTTGACAACTACATACACACTTCCATTCCTTGAATTATTATAATAATGTTAGAGACAGATTTTTTAGAAAACAAGGAAAAACATAAAATAAGAATGGAAGAAGGAAACATTATTTAAAGAACATAATATTTATACAAATTACTAGGCATTAATTGTTCATTTGAAATGTTCAGTTAGAAAAGTAATAAAATGTTTATGCCTGTAATTTATGAGTGTGTATATGCATGCAACAGTGTAGGCATTTGTGTGATGCTTTTGCGTTAGAAAGTGTGTGTGAATGTGTGTGTCACCTTTTGTTAGAGTGCATAGTTGTACGAATATGTGTGTGTGTGAGTTGAGAATTGATTAGGACAGTGTAGGTACTTGTGTGTGTGTGCCGCTTTTTGTCAGCATGGTGTATAAGCATGTGTGTGTGTGAGTTGAATAGTGGCAGCTTCCAAAGCCCAGGAGGGCGAAGGAAGTGAAAACGTTATCCTCTGGTTCCGTGTGCTGATTTTTTTCAACCCATTTTCTCGACAAAAATCTAACCTTAAATTACGTTTTAATTGGCTCCAGGAAGCACCTTGAGTTTAGGCACAGAAAAAGGGATTTTAATTGCAGATGTGTGGCAGACATAGTAGAGAACACATCACATGATACCCATTTTTGCTTTTTCACTTAAATAATGCCCGTGGGAGCCGATTTTTTAAACAAAAATCTAATTTCGTTTTTAGATGGAGTTTTGGGGTGTGGCTTGTGTGTTTTTGCCCACGCTGTCGGTTCGTCAACATTATAGGATTGAGATACATGTCTTAGGTGTGAGTGAGTGCAATATCATCATACCTAAATGATTAAGATTATTTATGATTTCATGAATGGACAGTAAGATTATACACACACACACACACACACACACACACACATGAAAACAGTAGATAGAAATCCTCATATTCATACTTAAATATGATAGATATTGATATCTGAAACACAAAATATGTCAATATTGGTGTTTCAAACTGCTGCTTAATATGAATTATTTTTGTGGGATGTCTATTTACTTCTTCCATGTTTGTGTATATTGCTATGATGTGTTACTCGAAGTGAGCACACAGTTGTTATGGACGTGTTACACAAGGAAATGCTTTATCGTTAACAAAATATTTCCTTGGATTCCCCTTTCTTTTATAAACAGAATAAGTTGATATCTTGTTAAAGAAGAAGAAATGTATATATATATAATATTAATTTAAAATAAATAATATTAAATTATTTTTACCTACATACGCTAGTGTTTCGAGCTTTCGCTCTCATCAGTGCAGGGATGATAATCTCGGACAGTCACACGGTTCGAACCCCTGCCACAGAGTCAACCTAGACTCCGTAAGCAAGTGCTGTAACCATTAGGCCACGAGACATTACCACATTCGAGAAGGGAATTTAAGTTCTATTTGTGTGAAGAGTGGCATAATAAGAAAGACTGACTAGAGATTATATATATATATATATATATATATATATATAATTTCTAAATGAAATTTTAAATGAACTTAATTAAAAATAATCATAGAAATCCTATTTTATTTGTAAATGTCTCTGTACGTTACAATCTAAATGAGTAAATACAAAAGTATTTCTGTCATTTATCACGCCTATATTATCATCGAAACGGGTTACTGTTATTTCAACTAATAACACAACATAGAAATTTGAAATACTCTATATATGGTAGAGACGGATAATCTAAAGACAATCATTAGATAACTTGCATATCTATTTTTAATAATTAATATTTGATGTTATTTATTTCTAATTTTATTTTACTATCTTATCTACCTATGTGCTAGCTAGCGAGTTAGCTACTGACTGGCTGTCTCTATCTCTATCTCTGATGAGCCGACTATCTGTCCGTCTCTCCACCCTACCTCCTTCCCCTCATCATTCTTCTCTCCCGTTAACGACACCATATTATGTTTTTTATTGTTTTAAATTCATGTCTGATTTCGCTGGGATGCTGAGAACAGATACTACACTTTGATTTTAGCCAAAAGGCAAAGGAACTATAAAATAATAATGTTTTTATGACTAGGCATTTTTAAATGAATGAAAAAAAAAACTGATTTAATCTATTAATCTTTTAGTAGCGGTGAGCAGTGTAGTATGAGTTCTGTTGTCATAAGACCACCCTCCCAGGAATTACCTCCTCCTTTATAAAGGGGTGGGAGGTAATCCTCCCAGCTATTACATCCTCCTTTGAAGGAGGGTTAATGTAGTATCTGTTTTGTTGTTATGAGACCATCTTCCCAGACACTACTTTCTCCTTTTTGGGTGGTATGAGAGGGTAGTAGTAGTTGTTCCTTCTCCTTTTATGGGAAAGATATTCCCAGGTTTTACCTCCTCTATTTTGAAGGAAATATTGTAGTATATGTTCTATGTAATAGCAACATCCTACCAGGCATTACCTCCTCCTTTGAGGGTCAGTGTATTAGTTCATTCATAATGATATCATCCTCCCAGCCTAGCAAAGAAATATGCGACTGGAGGAAGCATATATTTGTTAGTATATATACATATATATAAATATATATAAGGAGATGTAGTTTGCTTGAAGCATTGCATGTAACATGTGTACAGAGGAGTATTAGAAGGTTATCACAATGCAAGAAATAGAAATATGTCGGTGTTGAGAGGAAAACAAAAACATGTGTTTTTTTTTATTTTGTTTTATTTTTTATAGTAAATCTTACTTAATTAGTCAAGACTTCTACACAGTGATCTAATGTGTGAACGTGTTCCATAATATATTTCGAGGAAATACCTCTTTATCAAGTAGTAGGTGTTTCAAATCTCTTGAAATTTGTGGACCGGCAATGTTGTTTTTTGGTTATACAGCAGTAATATTAATGTCACCCGCAGCAAATGTAATAAAAAAAAAATTTAATTTCAATATTTGATTTAAATGATGAAATGGTTCTTGTTATATTTATTTAAATTAAATTATTTATGCAACTGTGAATCTATATATTAAGTGTGTTATTCAATTAATTTTTTTATATTATTTATTTAATATTTATTTATTTTTTAATATAGGGGGTATAATTGAAAAGTATATACTAAGTCTATTATTCTATTAATATTAGGATTATTATTTTATTTGATTTTAATTATATTTATTTAATGTTTTTTTCTATTTTTTTTTCTTAATTAACCGATAATTTTGTTTTGATTTCGTACCACGGCAAGAGTCTACGTGACCCACAGCAAATGAAACAAAACAGAATTAAATTCTTTTCAATAGTGAAATGGTTCTTGTTGCATTTATTTGTAACTGTTATCGGTAAATTTGTCGTTTCCCACCTAAAATGGTGGACAACTCTGATGTCAATGAACCGTCTAATATTTTCCGACCTCACAAATGAATAAGTAAACCCAAATAGATTTTTTTGGACTAATTTCAAATTTACCGTACATTATTTTAGTTTACTTACTCATTTGTGAGGTCGAAAAATAGCAGACAGTTCATTGACGTCGGAGTTGTCTGCTATTTTAGGTGGGAAAAGACTAATTTACACTGTTATATTTGTTTACCTACTTTTAAATTATTTAATGTGTTAATTTGATTCTAGTAAATTGTTGTTATTAAAATTCAAAATTTAATTTGTTAACGTTCTTTTAAATTTCAATAAATAGAGATAACCACCATAAAAATTGTTGTGAGTTATTTCCCCTAAAAATAGTGTGTAAATGTATTAATACATATATATATATATATATATATATATATATATATATATATATATATATAGGGTTTACTTGTAAGGTGAAGTATCCTCATGCCAGGTTGTCCTGACAACCCCTTGTACAGAGAGACCGTAGACACTCGAGGATGATATTCTGTTGTAATAATAGCATCCTAAAATTAATTTTCTTAACTTCTTTGCAAACTCAACGTTTGATAAATAAAGGACAACTTTAATGAAGCAAAAAATATACATATACACACATATGTATATACACACACACACACACACATATATGGGGAGATTTGAATTACCTACTAGACACCATTCTCGAGTCTCTTCGATCTCTCTGTACAAGGGTTTGTCAGGACAACCTGACATGATGGTACTTCCCCTTACAAGTAAACCCTGACCAAATATTCAAAATAACAGTATTCAAAGCCCCAAATAAGATCCCCTCAACACGGCTATACACTGGCTCATACGAGGAATGGTGCACCTTCTCCCAGTAATGTTACCTCAAGTAACAGCACTTAGCTGGATACTCCACCAGATTAGATGAATTCTTGTCCTAGAATCTGGTAAGACCAAGAGATCACAAGAAAAGTATACTATAGCATAGTCAACTGAGAGGAAAATTAATGTTCTTAACTTCTTTACTAACTCAACGTCTGACAGGTAAAGAATAAATTTAATAAAATATTCGAATCTCATATAGAGGCCCCTTAATTTCTGAGAACTTTGACTGAAGTAAAATGAAACAAAAATACACCTCCCACACACACACACACACACACACACACACACATATATATATATATATATATATATATATATATATATATATGGATTATGACAATATATGTATTAGCATATACTATCAGTACCTTTTAATTAGTGTTATCTTCAAAAAAGATTCAGCTCGATGGTTGTCAGCTAGTAACAACAGAGCATATATAAATAAGACAAGTTCGTTTTATATTCTTTTTTTATTTTCAATTTTTATTTTTTCACATTTTCAAAAAACATAACATTCCTATAAGATATATTTTTACGACTCGTTTCATTTGGAGGTGAGCCAACTGTTATATCCACATATTTTGCCCCATAAAGCATAAAAAAGAACAGGGGACTTGTTGGCACATGTTTCCCTGTGCACAAAGAAAACAGGGTGCAGACGAACACACGGTTGGAGAGGATGTTCTCCAGACAAGATAGAACATGGCACGTTCAAAATCAGCCCACGCATTTTGTGTGTGTGGGGGGGGGAGGCGGATGATTCAGCCAATGAGATGGAAGAGCGGGTGTTGCTAGGCAGAGGAGAGGCCAGGAAAATGGGAAAATCGAGGCAAGAAAAAACTCGAGGAGAAGGTTGTCGAGCAGCGTTGAGAGCGGACGTCTAGGAGATTGGCAGCTCACCCAGCTGTCATATCGAACAATTTATCCCCGCACACAAAATCAAAAATAAGAAAAGTGGAATTCGAAAATTAACAGCTAAGAAATACAGCAACGTTTAATAACGCTGTCTACTGGACACCAAAAGAAAAACCCTGGTCCAACAAAATTGACTACGACAGACCAGTCAATCATATTACCTCTCTGAAGTCGAGATTACGTATATCTTGGGACCCTAAAAACAGCTCAGTTAGGACGGACCACAGAATCAAAAATTCTGTTAAAATATCTTTCCCTCAGCCGTCAAACTAAAAAGGTATGTGTTTACGACATAGAAAAAAAAAGAAAACGATTTCATATTAATTCGTCCTTAAATTGAACTTTCATATTGTTTCTATATTGTTGTTTAAATGATCCCATGCAACCATCCACTACGGTTTTAACCCATCTATCCTTCTATTACGAATTCCCCGTGGGAGAAGAATAATTATTTTCCTCGAAATACGTAAGGAAAGGGGAATTTCATCTATCCTTAAAACTAATTCTATATCCTGACTGATCAACTTTCTCGGATTTAACCAAAACCAGCCTTATATTAAGAACTCCGCTTGAGCGGAAGGAACTATGAGTTGATCATTTGGTAAATAAACACTTGTTATGTTTGCTTAAATTGTCTTTTGTTGATTTTTGCAAGTGTATTATTTTCTTTATGTTTATAATTTGTAATACAAATGTATCGTTTTCCTTTCGATGAATTTATCGGGTTGTCTCCCTTTCACCGGGTTTCTAACCTTTACACATTCTCAACATTCGTGGATGAGTTACGCATTTGTAATGTCAGTGTCTTAATATTACAATTATAACACAACCAACGTTTTTATATCAATATCAGCTTTCCTACACCTCAAGATCATCAGAAAAATCCACAAAGAAGAAAAGTTCTCAAATTGTAAAGTCTTGAAAAAACCTACACCACACCGTGGGTCATTGTGGCCAAAAACAAAGAAAAAACAAAGAAATAAACCTTCGCATGAGGAAAAAAATCTCCTTAGGACGCCATTTTGAATTTTTTGGGTACAAAGTTAGCACACCAAAAAACACGCGGACATTTGAGAATTTTTAATTCAGGTATATTCCTTAATATAGTTATTTAATTCTATCATTTATTTATAAAAAGTTTTAATTCACTCGAGGGTAATTTTAATTGCCTAAAATTACTTCATTTAACTTGCAAATGCCTATTAAATTAAAAAAAATTACTTTTGAATGTAAGATGAGAAAAGAAAAGAAAAGAAACCTTCATCAAAATAGGGAAATAAAGAGATTGTAAAAACTAATGAAAATTATAGTTTTGGATTGATTTCCTATGGTCAGTGGAATGCAAAAATAAGATATATATTTGGGCAACTTGGGGAAAGTTTTTTCGTTACTAAGTCTTACATGGCCAGTCTGGGTCCCTCTTGCTCCGACAGGTTGAGGGTACAGGTTAGACAGCTTGTCTGACTGCTGTTTTTAACTGATAGGAAGGAGCCCAAACTCTTGGGTAGCGCCAAGAACGGCTGCTCCATCATCAGTTACATAATACCAAGGGTAGTTGTATGTGCCATGTCATGCATGGAAAGGGACCCTCCAATTATCTCCGGTGAGCTTTCCCGAGGCCACAACCCCCATGGACCAGGTCGTGACTAATGGACTGGCTGTGTGAGCTTATTGACACCAAACAAGTACCCACCTTGGCCAACCCACTCTATAATCAAACAAAACATGTCATTACAAAGAAATAAAAGCAAACCTAAACCAGACACCCAACAAAAAACACTTTCGCCTCCGCCCTTGAGGCTCGCATTCACAAATATCCGGGGACTTAGAACCAACATCAACGACATAGAAACCTTTCTCCTGACAAACTCCCCGGATATCCTAGCTCTTAGTGAAACTAACCTTAAATCCTCAATCTCCTCACACCACTTTGACATGACTAACTACCTCCCACTCTACCGTAAAGACTCTGACAAACATATGCACGGGCTAGGAGTTTATGTTCGTCAGCTACTTATATTTCTTATACTGCTCCTCGTCGACCCAGAACTGTACTCTGCTAAACTCTGTCTCTGAAAGCATAGATAGAGCACTCTTAATTGACTCGAATGCCCAGATACATGTATTTGGGGATTTTAATGCCCACCACCGAGACTGGTTGGGATTCTCTAGCCTTATTGACGCAGCCAGCAACTCTATGTATAATTTCTCCCTAGCTCACTCCCTCTCTCAGACTGTCGATTTTCCGACCTGCATCCCCGATCGAGTAGACCAGCAAGCCTCACTTCTAGACCTTTTATTGACCTCAATGCCCGAGGCTTGTGTGACGAAAGCTCATAGCCCACTCGGGAATGCTGGTCACATTGTGCTAATGATACATATCACCCTAAAAAGTCGTCCAAAAGCTGATGAAGCGTTGCTCAAAACAACAAGATACTATGAGCAGGCTGATTTTGAGTCAATCAGAGATCACATCAGTGACGCCCAATGGAGGGAAACCTTCTCACTACCTGCAAACCAGTGTGCAAACGAATTAACTGAATGGGTCAAAGCAGGCATTGAAGCCTATGTCCCCCGAAAATTCTTTAGCAAGCCCCACGCTACTCAATGGTTCACTTCAGAATGTGCAGCTGCCATTTCTGAGAGGCAACAAGCATTCCGTAAATTCGGCCGCCATAAGTCAGCTACTAATAGACATAAATTTATAGAGTCAAGAAATAATTGCAAGGCCGTGATAGGTATAATGAGTTAACAAAAAGACGCATCCAGTCTCAGAAACTAGGTACTCGCAATTTCTGGAAAATCTACAATAGTGTAGTGAATAATGGTCAATCAACGATCCCCCCACTATCAAACCACAATGATGTCGTCTGCACGGCCACTGATAAGGCTGAACTACTTGCCCAGCGTTTCGCTTCTAACTCTACTTTAGACTCAGATAGCCACCTCCTCCCCGAATTCCCTTTATTGACCGAAGTCACACTTGATAACCTGGTTATCACCCCATCCCAAGTCATAGACATCATAAAAAACCTTGACACCTCTAAAGCTTGTGGGCCTGATCTTATACCTGTAATAGTAATAAAGAAATGTTCTGCTGAACTGGCCCCTGTCCTCTCCAAACTCTTCAATAAATGCCTAGCTGAATCTTGCTTCCCCGATTGCTGGAAAATTGCCTCTGTGGTACCTGTCTACAAGAGTTCTGGGAATAGAACCGACCCTCAGAGCTACTGCCCAATCAGTCTACTGCCGATCTTTGCCAAAATCTTTGAATCCTTAATCAATCTAGCGTTAGTACGGCACTTAGTTAATGCTAAACTTCTATCTGACCGCCAGTATGGATTTAGACAAGCACAATCTACTGCAGACATCCTAACGGTCATCTCTGAACGTATGTATCATACACTCGACAAGGCAGGTGAAGCTAGGGCAGTAGCGCTTGATATATCCAAGGCCTTTGACAAGGTATGGCATGAAGGGCTTCTCCTGAAAATACGCTCATACGGTATTACTGGGCAACTATTTAATATAATTAGATCCTTCCTAAACAAAAGAAAAATCCAGGTTGTCCTCGATGGCCGTTCATCTAAGCAACATGACATAAATGCAGGTGTACCCCAGGGATCTATCCTTGGACCTTTGTTGTTTCTGATCTATATAAACGATCTCCCTGATGATATAGAGTCGGAGATTGGTTTATTTGCTGACGACACCACGCTTTACTCTCGCCATGTTGGTAAAACAGACGCGATCATATCTGAGGTAATGGCTGAATCTTTAGAAAATGACCTCCAGGCTGTAGTGGATTGGGGTCATAAATGGTTGGTAACTTTTAATGCCGCAAAGACAAAGCTACTTTCCTTCAACAACTACAAGAAGCCTCTCCAACCACCGATTGCCATGTCAAATAACACCCTACCTGAGAGTTCATCATTCAAACTCCTCGGCCTAACCTTCACAGGTAACATGAATTGGAACAAATACATTGAAGACATTGCCAAGGCTGCCGCAAAAAAGGTTGGCTCCCTCTACCGTGCTAGTAAACTCCTCACACCTGACATTATCCTGTATCTATACAAAGCCACCATCCGCCCATGCATGGAGTATTGTTGCCATATCTGGGTTGGTGCATCATCTACTAGTCTCTCCCTCCTTGACAAGGTCCAAAAAAGAGTCTCCAACCTAATAGGTCCCTCACTGTCAACCAAGCTCCAGCCCCTGTCCCATCGCCGCAATGTAGCATCCTTATGTTTGTTTTACAAGTACTTCAATGGATTATGCTCTGATGAATTGGCTACTCTGGTGTCCCCTCGACGTAAATTCACTAGAATAACTCGACAAACAACTAAATCTCATTCATTCACTGTGGAGGTCCCCAGATGTCGGAGAGCCTTCTACTCAAATAACTTCTTTCCTCGTGCTGCTGGCCTCTGGAACTCTCTCCCTGCCCCCTGTTTCCCCGACAGTACTGACATGCAGAAATTTAAAACTAATGTAAACAGACATCTCGCTGCGCGGATCATGATTTAGGCTGACCCCCTCCCCCCAACCTTCTCCCCTTTTCTTTTTTCTCAGTAGCCCCTTACGTCTACAGTGGCGGCCTGCCTTGTTTGGGGTGAACCATGTTAAAAAAAAAAAAATATGCTCTAAATTCTGTAATACAACTTCATTGAGATTACAACTGGAATCATTTCAGATATTATAAGGACTATACGTTTAAAAATATATATTCTTTGTAAAATCATATATATATTTATTCTTCAAATATATGAGATAAGTTGGCCGGATTTTCAATGTTTGACCCATATAGCTATGCATCTGACAAATCGCTATTTTATTCCAACTAGCCAATTTTTCGTTTTTATCTTTCAACCATGTTCTTTAATAAAGAAAACTAAAACAAAAATTGGCTAGTCTGAATAAAATAGTGATTTGTCAGATGCATTGCTATGTGAGTCTAACATTGAAAATCTGTCTGACTTAATTTTATATATTAGAAATATATATGTGTTCGTATTAATGAGTAAGTTACAATTTTGATTTTCCTGCTTCATTCGAGTATTGGCATTAGTATCTCTGATTTATTTAGAATCAGGTACTCACAGAAGGGACCACGTGAAGGTTGCCAAAGTTTTTAGTGAAAGTGATACAATAGTTGTGACAAAATTGGACAAAGCATTGTCTTGTTTCTGTTCTGTTGATACGTCTGATTTGCTTTTGTTCCTCACATCTCTTATTCATATTTCATTATAGAGGGAGTCCTGTAATCCATATTAAGATTCAATCGATCGTAGTTGTTTCAACGTCTCAGCTTCATAGAGCAAACCTGGCTTCACCATCTTGATCTGGAGGTTTTTTGGTCAGACATTTTTGAACTGGCAACCGATGCGGTTATAAAAGTCCGGATTGACAACGCATCATTTGCCATCCATCAGTTTTGCTACAATTACCTAAAAAGACAAAAACATTATTTTTAAGAAAGATCCCTCCACGGTTCATCATCATCAGCAGCACCACCACCAACTATTTTTTCACGCTGGCAGAGCCAAGTGATTTAAGATGAAAAAATAAATCTTTAATATTTCAAGAATAAAAAAACATGTTCTGAATTAGCCAGGATAGTTTGAGATGTCTATTATTATATTTTGTCTGATTTACTAATTTGTACTGGTTTTTCAGAGTCGTCACACGTAATCGCCTAAAGAAAGTAAAATCTCATTTTTGGAGGCAGATAGGTTTTAGATTTTTACAATAATACCTGCCAGTATCCTTTATCTCTACAAAGCCATCATTCGCCCATGCATGGAGAACTGTTGTCCCATCTGGGCTGGTGCACCAGCCACTAGTCTCTCCCTCTTAGCCAGGGTTCACTGAAATATCCCAGATTTTGATAAAAATTCCAGGAAGGAAATGTTAACTGGAACTAGCTCCCGTTCTTTCAAAACTGTTTAATCGTTGCTTAAAAGAGAAATGCTTCCAATCACCTTGGAAAACTTTGCCAGTATTTAAAAATACTGGAGATCAGTCTTCTTCATCTCAGTACAGACCAATCAGTCTCCAGTGCGTCATGAGTAAGTTGTTTGAATCTGTGATAAATTAAAAAGTTGTCAATCATCTCAACAAAAATAATCTACCGAGTGACAAGCAATGTGGATTTTGTCCTGCAAGATCAACAGATGAGACGTGTTGACTGTAATATCGCATAAGTTCAGTGAATCTATCAACGGAGGCTTCATTTCTAGGGTGATAGCTCTTGATATATTAAAGGCCTTCGATAGGGCACAAAGGTTTTCTTCACAAGGTTGGTAGCTATGGTATATCTGAAAATGTCCTCTCAAACATCAAATCCTTTCTCTCTGATAGGTTTATAAAAGTAGTTGTTAATCAGCAGAAGTCAGAAGCACATAGTATCAATGCTGGCATGCCTCAAGGATCCATTTTGGGTCCAACCCTCTTCCTGATCTTCATCAATGATCTTCCAAATCATATTCTGGGATAATTCATTGACATCTATGCAGACAACACAACTATCAGCACTTCGAAGAGTATTGATAGCTAATATCTTTCTGATTCTCTCTCTTCTGACCTAAAGCATGTGGTGTAATGGTGAAAAGTGGGTGGTTACTGTTAATACTACTAAAACGAAACTTCTCTTCTTTCACCACCAATACTCAGATCCTTGTTTTGCCCCAGTTGAAATGAATGGCTCTATATTTCAGGAAGCCCCTGCTTTGATAAGCTCCTAGGACTGACCTTCACTCTAGACCTGAAATGGAAGACTTACATCAAATCCATTGCTCATGTCATTAGAAAATGTGTCTGATCATCTACTGCTCCAGAAAGTACCTCAGTCCTGACTAAATCCTCTACCTGTTGTGACGTAATCCCAAAGTTAGATTTTTAATTTAAATATACAGAGTGATTCATAAGTCACTTAGCTATTTATTTTTGAAATTCTAAAGTTAAAAAATACGGTAATACAAAACAGAAAGTTTATTCAACAAATTCATTTATGGGAGTTTAAAATTACAGCAAATTTTCAAAATTTCCACCTTCGTTCTGCATGCATAGCTCCATTCTTTTTTGCAAGGAATTTACGACTCTTTGTAGCATATTTGATTGATTATGAAATAAATATATATAGAAACAAATATATAAACGAACAAATTTAAAATAACAAATAGCAGTAATTAGAGAGTAAGATAACAATTATCAAAAGTTCATAGTATGCTTCATATGGTAATCATTTGAAATAGCTAAGTGAAGTGACTTATGAATCACCCTGTATAGCCTTAGACAAGGTAAGATATTATCGAGCAAAGATGTATCTTTTTCCTTTTAAATACTATTTTGCCTCCCAGCTTGAGAGATAGTTGAGAAAAAAAGCGCTATCGCCGAGCGGGTGTATATATATATTTTTTTCCTTTTAAAACTTTCTGCTCGCCGGCTTGAGACGAAAAAGATAAATATAGAATGGGGGGGGGGGGAGTATATGTTTCCATGGGCCTGGCTGTCCCCTTTCCACTTTTGAGTCTAAAGAATGTGACTGTTGAGAAAAAGGAATGAGTCATCTCACCATCTCTGTGGAAGTCGCTGTATTCTGCGACCAGCTCCCCCACCCCAACCTGACATCCGGCCCAATACCAATTGCTGAACTGATAAGAAAGGAAAAAAAGGAGGAAGAAAAAAGGATAGAACTTCTATACAGGGAATCTACCCTCAGGTTTGGGAGTCAGAGGAAGCGAAATTCGTCGCTCGGAACCACGACAGGAAAACGCGACAAACGATAAAACTTCAGAGGCATTTGTAAAAAATTCCTGCACATTGGAAACTGTTAAATCGTCTGGTATCGATACGAACATCGATTAACGAGACAGCCGAAGCGTGCTAAGTCGATAAGAACTTTTCTTAGCTTTTCTTCACAACCACTGGCAACACTCTGACGACAACTATCCACAACTGCTCAGGAACTTGAGTCAAAAACCCTTCTTTCTCTCAAGCTGAGTTTTTTTTGTACTGTGCATGTATTTTCACTGAGTCTAGTTAAGTACTTGTTAAGACTCTGTCCTATACTATTTTTGTGTTTATTTGTATCTTGTCCCTCCTTATATATTTTATAAAATAAATTTTGTCATTTTGAATCCTTAACTTGTGTTGATCTTCTGTTCTTTCACGAAGTGTTTGTCGTCTGTCTCTTCATCTTTACAGGTGTCGTGAAAAAGAGTCCCATTTCCCCTCTTGTTCGGTGTGTATACATATTTGAATCTGAGGACCAAAATTTTTTCTTTTTTTTCTTCTGTTGCGTGACCGTCTTGTCATTCCGAACTAGATGCGACCGTAACACTGTATAAGAGTCAGATACGTCCTAAGAAGGGGAGGTACTGTTGGCACATCTGGGGAGGTGCTACTCATCGACCTGTTTCCTGCCTTGAAAGAGTACAAAATCAACTTTAAAACCTAGTGGGAGATGATCTCTTCTCTTCATTACAGCTCGTTTCTCACAGAAGAACCGTTTCTAGTCTTTCTCTACTCTATCGGTATTTTCATGGTAGATGCTTGATCTTTGATTCCTCCTTGTAAAACATTCACAACAAAAACTCGTCTAGCTACAACCACTGTAAAGAATTTCCCTTTCTTCCTCTGTCTACCTAAAACTAAACAAAACTTCCATGAACAAAGTTTCTTTCCACGAACTTCCGATTCTGT
This sequence comes from Sepiola atlantica, assembly GCA_963556195.1. Classification (NCBI taxonomy): domain Eukaryota; kingdom Metazoa; phylum Mollusca; class Cephalopoda; order Sepiida; family Sepiolidae; genus Sepiola; species Sepiola atlantica. The sequence continues at coordinate 22,150,772 of OY744551.1, read as the reverse complement.
GGAATACAATGTCAGCCTACTACAACATGGCTGTTTTTAAGTTCCATGTTAACAAATTCTTGTCGAGACGTTTACTTAAATAATCCAATTCTGACCATTTCACCCATCGACTCCAATCCTCTCATGGTGTTGTTCATCACCAACTGATAATCTCATTAACCCTTATCATCGAGTGGCCTTTGTGCCTTGATAAACGGTAACACATTAGTAAAAGAAGAAACGCATGTGTAGTGCATAGAATAATGTACAAATGTCAGGGAAATGAACGGTGTATGATATGTGTGCATGCGTATCAAGGTGTAGTTTTGGCGAATTTTAGGAAACATGTGAATTTTAAAAGATGCATTCTTTAATTTTTCCAATCTATTCCAGTAACTGTAATTTTTTAAACTCTTTTTATTAATTTTGTTATTCTTTTTTTATGTGTCCTCTCAATATTACATTTCAATAAACGATAACTTTTATTTAGTACATTTTTTTTACTTTAATTCACCCTAAACAAGTCACATTGCCACTGAGATGTAAGGGTTACTGTGAATTTGGAGCCACATCCAAAGAGTTATCCTAAGTGTGTGTGTGTGTGGGGGGGGGTGCAACAAGATGTTTGTTCATATTACATTTAAATTTATGCATGTTGATACAGTCAAGGAAATAGGGAGCAGGGGGCTAACAGTTCGAGGAAAGAAGCTATTAGAGTAGAAAGCCCTTCGACATCTGGAGAAGTCAACAGTGAAGGGGTGGGATTTTGCTTATTGTCAGGTTGGACAGGTGTATTTATGTCGAGGATGCACAAGAGCAGCAAGTTCATCGGAGCACATTCCATTAAATTACTTACACAGTGATTCATTCCATTATATTACAAGCACAGTGATGCAATATTGCGGCAATGGGACAGGGGCTGGAGCTTGATAGACAGTGTGGGACCTATTAGATTAAAGATTCATTTTTTAATCCTTTCTAAGTGGGAGAGACAAGTGGCTGGTTCACCAGCCCAGATGTAACAACAGTACTCCATGCGCAAATGCTGACTTAGTAAAGATAAAGGATACTGGCAGGTATTTTGTAAAAATCTACCCCCCCCCCCCCCCATAAAATAAGAAAATGAGATTCAACTTTTTTAGGCGATTACATGTGAAGACTCTGAAAAACTTGACGGAAAGAAAAAAAGAACAAACAATTATTTTAGAAATTAGAGTGGGGGTCAGTTTTGGATACACATTTAACATAAAATGATTACCCATTTCTGGGCCATTCTAATGTTTTAGTGCAGATAACTAGCCCCCCCCCCCCAAAAAAAAAGACGCACAGAATTTATCTCTCAAAACAAAAAAAAAAAATAAATAATTTAGTTAATGCCCTAAAAAGCTAGAATAACCCGGAAATGGGTGATCATTTCATGCTAAATTTATATGCGAAACTGATCCCCCACTCTAAATTCTAAAATAATTTATTTGTTTTGTTTGTTTTATTTTTCTTCTTTCCGACAAGTTTTTTTAGGGTTTCCATACGTAATCAAATAAAAAAAAGTAGAATCTCATTTTTTGTTAATTCAAATTTACCAAATGTTTAAAAAAATTATTTTTATATATCAGGACATTATATCTTCATTATAAAATGGACTCTGACTTTATACCCGGTGTAAATGAATTCACTGGACGCTAGAGGCAGCGGAAACAACGTGTTATATTCTAAATAATGATTTCAGTTACACCGGTTATAAAGTCAATATCCATTTTTTACAACGATGGGAAAATTGCAAAGTGACTCCCGCCCTCCGGTACATGAAAGTAAATTTATTTAATTTATGTTTTGTCCTCTAAAAGTGGTAATCAATGGTGATTTGACCTACACCTGAACCAAAAGAATAAATACAAGAATAAATACAAAAAAGAAAGTCTTCATTCGTTTCCCCTAAGTTAGGGAAAACGAATGACACCAACATTTATTTTAACGGAATATTACACTAATTTCAAAGTTTTACAGGCAATCAGTGATTGCCAATCACATATTCTTCCTCTTCCTCCACTAATGTTTTTGGTGTTTGTGAAGAAACGCCATATTTCATCAGGTAAAAATATTTCTTCTTATTTTCTTATGAAATTCAAAATCAGAAACAAAATTCAAACGAGCTTCGTGTTTCAATTATTTGTTTCCATGGTAAACTGTTGCCATGGCAACTTCACTAGGATATATTTTTTTATCGGTTTATCTTTCAAAATATATATATGATATCGATTTTTCATAATTAACATAATTGAATATGATTAAAGAATAAATGATGATAAAATAGAGCATAATATTTAGCTGAAAATCGTAAGAATTAAATAAGTAAAAAGATAAACGTTCTCTTTTCCGTCGAACTGATAAGATGTTATCAGTATGGAGAAGAATCTTATCTCACCGTTTAATCTAATGAAGTAACGAGCAATTTAAACCCCCTCTAAAATAGTTCCGGGCGGATATTCTGTAGCGCTTAATAAAATGACAAATAAAAATTAATAATTTTATTGCTTTATTATATTTTAATGATTATTTTAATTTGTGAATAATAAAAATGTGATTTAATTCCAATTAAAAGTGAAAATTAAGATAAAATCTTTAGTCCGGGTCGGATGTTTTTTTTCGCAAGGTTCTTTTGGTCGCGGTCACCGTTTCAAAATCTTCTGCTGCGCAAGTGTATTATTCACATTTATCTTGTCGCCTCCCGATCACAAAAATCATTTGCTTATAATTCGAAATACATTCATTCTCTTTTGCAGTTTGTTCCTGTTTGTAAGTAAGGCATGGTACTTTCTTTTTAAGTTTGATTCCAGACTTTATCGCATATAAATGTCGTACGTAACCCTCAACAAATTTTCACCTTTTTCATAGATAGCTTCTCTCCCACCCACTTGATAACATCTAACCCGCACTCATTGTATAGCAGTGGCCATAAACTGGGGGATCAGTTTTTAATAGTTATTTATTGTAATTCGATCACCCTCTTTATAACCTCGCGTAACTAGTATGAACACTAGACAAGACGGAGCGGTATAAAGATTTTATTTATATATTTAATCTCTATATTTTTTTCATTTCGGTGATTTGTTCATAATTATATAAATTTAAATGTGTTTTCTATTTAAAACATTTTAGTCTTTGTATATTGCGATTATAATTTCTCTTTTAAACACAGCCTTTTTATTTGTGAAAAAAAAAACAAGTCTTATGTCACAGTTTTAAAATTAGAAATGTAATATATGAGTAAATATTGAATTGCTTTATTTACTGACATTTATTTAATTCGGAAACTTATGGAGTTTTCTGACTACTCTTTTATCTAATTACTCGGCTTCTTGCACAAATTTCGAAATGTATTCGTGGCCATATTGAGAAACGATGAAGATCAGAAAAACCGATAAGAAAACAAAAAATGATATTTCAATTATTCTCCATTTTTTTATTATTTTTTTTTGTTAATTAAATGAAACAAAAAATATTTCATCAATTTTGTTCACCTGAAATCCGAAAGTATTGCTTGCTTGAATTGTTTTTAAATGATTTAAGCTATGAACATTATTTGGGTCTGATTGTTATCTCGGATTTCATCAAATGTCTCGCTTTACAAATACGAAAATGCTTTTGCCGGACGCTTTTTTTTCTTCCAAATTCTTATTTAAATCATCCAAATATTACCGAAATCTTTACACGAATAATTAAAATAGATTCTTCTTCAACTAATATATATATATATATATATATATATATATATATATATATTAGTAATCCAGGTTAAGTTTGTATCCACAGGGTAAAAACCCGGAGAATCTCTACTATGTTTATATGATAGAGATCAACAATAAGTGGAGCTATTTATTTATAATAATATTTTTGTATAAATAAAAGTATTATATATATGTATACATATATATATATATATATATATATATATATATATATATATATATATATATATACATACATACACACACCCACTTAACTGTTTCATAAAACTAAACGGTGTTGCTTGTAATCTTTTGTATATCCGAAACTCAACACCTTTTTGACCCCTAGTGTCAAATATTTCCTATTAAATATATTTTAAACACAAATCTATTATAAATGAGTTGAAAAACAATTTATTTTTGTTTACTAAACAAAAATAAATTGTTTTTCAACAATTTCCCAACTGCATTTATAAAATAATTTATGTCGCCAATAGTAACGTTTACAACTTTTTTTTAAAAACTTTTTGCACAACAATATAATAAAATGTATTTATTCCATAATTTTATTTATTATTCATAAAAGAATGATTTAATTTAATCCATATTCATGCAATGTGACATTATTATCTCTCTCGTACGATCCTTTGGTGCAAGTGTTTATTGTATGATCGAAGAAGTACGACGCAACATCTGTTATTTTGTGCGGATCATTCAAATATTACCGAAATCTTCCATGATCAAAATATCCTTTTCTTCTCATACACATATTAGTAGTATAAAAAAATATAGCAGTGCAAAGTGAGCTATTCGGAAACGTTTTCGTCGAAGGAATTCTTCAGGCTAACAGAATTTCTTCGATGGAATAAAACAAATGTTGGTACTGATATCGATCCTGGACCAGTTTTCGTGAAGTTCGACTTGGAAGCGTTCGGCTGTCCTACGCAAACGCCCGAGTGTTGGCGAGCCGAATAGTACCAGACGACAATTTTGATACACGCTCCCTCTTATGATTGTAAGTTATATTTTCAAGAAATTTTCTAAAAGAAACAACAAAAAAACAAAACAAGCAAAACATAGCGAAGTTACTGTTATCAAATAAATATTTTTAACCCTAAACCTAACCCTAACAATAAAAAAAACAAGCAAAACATTATTATCATAGGACGCAGCACCGTATCAAAATTGTCGTCTGGTACAAATCGGCTGGTCAACGCTTCCGAGTCGAACCTCATGAAAACTGGTTCAGGATCGATATCAATACCCAAATGTTTCTGTGTAGCTTACTTGCCACAAGTACTATATATGTAAGTATATCGAAGCAAATGCTGAAAAGATATATTCGAATAATATAAGTGTGTGTATAAAACAGTAATACGTGTGTGTAAATTAATAAATCAAGTATTACATTCACGATTATATTATTCTATGATTAAATAGTAATTTCGGAACAAAATGACATTTATTAATAGCTCTATTGGATATTTTAAATATTAAAAATTGAGCTTCACTTTTTTGCTTTTGGAAATTGATTCCTATTTGAGTCTGTCTAAACTATATCAATTTGCTTTTGTATTATTACCTATATATAATGGTTTTGTTGATAATCTATCTCAAATATCGCGCACTTACAACTAACTTATGTTAATACGTCAAAACTATTTTTTCTTTCATAATTTTATTTATATAAACGATTTGTTCCTTTCATGTACAATTGTTAATGTTAGAAGTTTTATCTCGTCTGTTGTCGTTCGTATGTCGATCTAGCTAATGTTGAAAGTAACATCTGCTAACCCTAACACCGAGCCACCTAGTTCAGTCCGTGCCTGATAAAAGTAGAAAGAAAGATATCAATCAAGATAAGAGCGAAAACAGCCAAGCCTCCAAATTGACATAAAACTACTCAGCTGGATAATCGATAAAAACGAAGAACATTAAAACAAAAATTTAGAAAACTAACGCAAAGGTTGCTGGTGACCTCGTAAATTATTTTCAAGAAAATGAACATTATTTCTTGGGAATCACTTCAAACCAACCTATAGCTCTGATACACTTAAAATCTATATTGAAAAATTATTTTTATATTTTTGCTTTTAAAACTTAGGCCCAAAACTTCCTTTTAGTACATACGAGAAGTCCTTATTTACTTGCCTCCCCACGAGGTCGGTCTGTTATGTGGGGAATATCCAGCTTCCCAAAAAGGGACACTCTTGATGGGACAAAAGTAAAAATTTCTCCAGTCAAGAAGGATTTTTTTCTCCCTGTTACGTCTTGATGTTTATACGTTATCGGTTCAGTTACAACTCAAAAAAATGAAGGAAGTACGAAGTAGAACCTTTAACAGATTTATTTAACAAACAAACTGATTAAATTGAAATGTAGAAAACTGCTGAATGCGAGATGCTTCTTTGATTGTGAAAGCCGTTCTGTTTACTTTTCACTGTCCGGCAGACGACTTTTGTTTATCCAAGGGCGATAACTCTTACTTTTGATTCAAGGGAAATAACTTGATTCAGTTTTGTTAGGTTTCCCTAACATCCACCCGTTTTGATTCTTCAACTGTACTGAGTGCATTTAGGGTTAACTTAAAGGTGCTTTTCTCGAGTGTGACTGCGCTTTGGCCAACTTCTGTGAAGTCTTTCATGATTCCAATTTGTATTTGCTTGATTGGGAGGTGATGTAGATGGCAGTTCGAATGTGTCCATTAACAGATCAAACGGAATTATTGTTCCGTTGTCAACTAAGTTGTCTCCAGTGTATCTGGGACGTAACTGTTTTTTGTGCTGTGCTCAGAATTGACTCCCGACTTAAACATCCTACAGAAATTGTCCATTTATTTTGCGGATAATGCCAACTGAAAATGCTTTTGTTTTGTTAGGGCTTGGTTGTTGCCTTTGTCGCTGGGGCCGTAAAGCGTCCAGTGTGGTACAGAGTTTTCGTCCCGTGAGTGTCTCTGTTAGTGACAGACCATTCTTTACAGCACCATTTGGTGTTATTCGATATGAAAGGAGGAAAGTATCTCCTCTGTTGTTCCCTTCCCCCGTTTGAATGTGTATACAAACCTTTCGGCTTGTCCATTGGATTGAGGATGATAGAGTGGCGACCGGACGTGTGTTATGCAACACGATTTGCAGAATTGTTGGAATAACTCAAACGTGAATTGTGATCCGTTGTCTGAGGCTAAAGTCTCGGGCAAGCTGTATTGACTAAATAGCCGCCTGAGTACTGTTACCGTAGACTGTCAGTCTGTTGCATTGAAAAAACTTCTGGCCATTTGAAATGGGCATCCACAACCACCAGAAAACTAAAGCCATTGATAGGGCCAGCAAAGTCTGTGTATTCTGGACCATGGTCGCTCTGGGTATGTTCAGCGAGAATCAACAATCTGAGGTGGATTCTTCTGCGCTTCCATACACTGGATACAATGTTTGACAGTACACTCAATGTCTGTATCAATGTTAGGCCAATAGACCACACTGCGGGCTAGTGATTTCATTCGATTAATGCCTGGATGCCCCGAATGTAGCTGTTTAAGGACTGCCTGTCTGAGCTTAGCGGGAACAACAACACGATCTGCAAATATCAAACAACCATCAATGACAGAAAGAAAGCACTGCAGCGTTTGACCTGTTGGAGGTCTTCCGTGAGGTTAGGAGGCCATGAATGTTGGAGAAATCTGCACACTTTTTGTATCATTGGATCTTGTTGTGTTTCTCACTTTATATCAATCCTTGTCACTGGAATTGTCGGGATACAATCTGTGAGACTGCTAACATCCGATGAGGATGGCTGTCACATTAGAAGAATCTGGACGACGACCTTGACGATCAAAAATAAATCTCAAGTATGTTATGGAGGGTAAATAAAAATGGCATTTTTCAGGCTGGAGCTGGAAACTAAAGTCTTGGATGCAGGTTAGGATCTTGCTGGTCCATTTTGTCACCTGCTGGTTGGATTGCCCAACAACAATGTCATCTAAGTACTCAGCTGCACCTTCCACGCAGTGAGCATTGTGTCCATGATCTGCTGAAATATTGCAGGGGCTGTTTTTACCCCAAAAGGTAAACAAGTGAATGGGAATAATCCACGGTGTGTGTTAATAGTAAGCAGCTCCCTGGAGGTTTCTGCCACTTCGACTTGCAGATAAGACTCTGTGAAGTCCAATTTTGCAAAGCAGGTGCAACCATTAAGTATGGTGAAGAGATCATCTGGGATTGTCAATGGGTATTGGTGATCCTCTAGTGCCGTGTTGAGACCAGTTGAAAAATCAGCACATAACCGAATTGAACCATCGGCTTTCTTTACTACTACAATGGGTGCTGCCCACCGTGAATATGTCACCGGAATGATGATCTTCATTTCCTCCGTTCGTTTTAGTTCCTGGTCCATCAGTGGCAATGCAGCATATGGCACTGGGCATTTGGGTTAGAAAATGGTTTATGGGACAATGTGGCCTCTGCCTGAGTGCAGCATCCCAAGTTGAAAGACTAGAGAAAATTGTTTCATGATGTCTTTGATCTTGTCGATAATGCTGTTCTGAGATGACGATCTGGATATCACCTCACATATCCGGTTGACTGGAATGTCGAGAAGACCTAGTAAGTCGATAAAGTCAAGTCACAACAAATTATGGCATGAGTTTGCTATGTATATGGTACCCAACACCGTTTTGTCCTTCATTTTAATGGTGGCAGATAATTGACTTGTGATGTGAACACAGTCACCGGAAGCACTTTGTGCTACCTGACTTGTTGGTGTCAACGAAAGCTGGCCGATGGTTTTTGTGATGTAAGTGTAATATCGGAGGCAGTATCCACTTGCAGCTGAACAGGATGGCCATTCAATTGTACTGCAACATATTTTTGGTTTGGAAGAAAAATTGCTACCAGACTGTTTGTTTTGTGATGTTGTCATGCCTGTTATGTAAGGTTTGTCTATTATGGGTTGGTTTTTGTCCTTGAGAGGTGCAAAATCCCTCTTTATGTCCCAGTAGATTGCAGCTGTGACAGCGGTGTGTCTTGAATGTACAGTTTCGTACAAAATGCCAGCTGCCACAGTTCCAGCAAGCGGTTGGGGGCTTGACAGATTTGAAGTCAGTGAGGTGGGCTGACGTTGTTTTTGGACTGTGTTAACCGTAGATGCTGTCGTTTGTTGCACCATAGTTGAATCATGCTTTAGATTCACGAGACGCTGGCATTCACGGTGACTTGTTGCAATGTAATTTCTGGATTTTGCTCTATTTTTGACGGCGGTGGGGGGGGGGGGGGCAGACATTCGCACACAGGTGCGAATGTCTGCCCCCCCTCCCCCCGCCGATCTCAAACCACACACAAAAATTAAACATTTGAATTGAGCATGATGGAAGATATTTTAAAAGTTCACATTCTCTGTTCGCAATGCCTGCATAAGTTGAGAAATCGGTGGAATCAGACTTCGTTATGCTGAAACAATTGAAACGCATATTAAATAACGAAATCTGTTCACCAAAAATCTGCCTCAGAGTCTCCACCGTGTCATCAAAGTTGTAGTTACATGTAGTATGTAGTTTGCATATCGATTGTGTTTCGACGTCCCAAGCTTCCGTAGCAAAAGTCTGACTTTCCAATCGTCAGCTTGTTCCTTGAATTCTACACGGTAAACCCTGTACAGAACGTCGATTTTAGCTATTGGGTCGTAATGGAACTCCATAATTGCAGTTGCAACAGATTCTGCGAGTGTCGTAAGCTTTGTTTTCGAAAGCGATGGTACAGGTGTTGAGAATCTCTGAAAATAATTCCATCAAATGTAATTGTTGTTGCATTAATTGCTGTATGGTGCAATCCATCTTTGAAAGTGTAAATTTGCGTTACCATTGCTCTTAAAAAAAACTATTCCCATCACCAAATTTTACGTCTGGATGTTTATATGTTATCGGTTCAATTAAAACTCAAAAAAATGAAGGAAGTACGAAGTAGAACCTTTAACGGATTTATTTAACAAACTGATTAAATTAAAATACAGAAGAACCGCTGAACGCGAGATGCTTGTTTGATTGTGACGACTTTTGTTTATTCAAGGGCGATAATTCTTACTATTGATTCAAGGGAAATAACTTGATTCAGTTTTGTTAGGTTTCCCTAACCCTAATCCCCTGACAGAACAGATACTACACTTTGTTCCCAGTCTGAAGGTCAGGCAGTGTCATCTTGTAAAATGGTATTTATCAGAACAAATTTAGAGTAGTGAATATTGAAAAATCCTTTACTATGAACATGAGCAAAAATATGCTCCCCCTTCTGGTTGCATATTTTTGCTAGTATATATAATGTAAGTGTTGAGTTTGCTAATGAACGACCAAGAAAACATATACTATACTCAAAGAGAAGGTAATCCTTGGGAGGATAGTATAATGACCACAGAACAGATATTAAGCTACCACTCGAGCATTGTAAGATAGTACATTAGTTTGAAATAATATAGTAAATTGATTTGAGCATTAAAAGATAATAATTTTTTTTTTTTATGGAAATCGCTCTAGACAAGGCATGAAGCCACTTGATGTAAGGAGCTAACAAGAACAAATATGATTATCACAAAGACAGGAGATGCCTATTGGCATTAGTCTTAAAAAGACCAAGGTTATAGGTAGGAGGAAAACAGTCAACGGGAAGAGAGTTCCACAAGCCTGCGGTTCTTGGAAAGAAGCTACTGGAATAGGAAACTGTATTACAATGAAGTATCAAAACAGCAAATTGATGGAGACCACTAGACCAACAAGTCAAATGAGCTGGAACAAAAGAAGCGGGGAATAGGTCACATAATTCTGAAGAACACATGCCATAATAGTACTTATAGAAAAGACTGAGACTAGCGATATCACATCTATGAGAGAGAGGGTGCAGAGAAGAAGAGTAGGACCAATCAAATTACAGACACGTTTCTGCACCTTATCAAGAACCCTCAAATGGGACAGAGATTCACCAGCCCAGATATGACAGCAGTACTCCATACAAGATCTGATTGTAGATTTGTAGAGATAGAGTATTCTCAGGTGTGAGAAAGTATTTGGAGCGATAGAGAGAAGCGACTTTATGAGAAGCAGAAAGAGCAATGGATCTAATGTATGAACTCCAAGAAAGAGTTGGTGAGACAGAAAGATCAAAAAGTTTCAGAGTCAATTTCTCCAAGAGCAGAGCCATCCATGATCCATGAAAATCTCAGGAAGAAAAGGTGCACGCCTACAATTGAAAGACACGAGCTGAGGCTTAACTGGATTAAATGAAACAAGCCATTTCGTACTATAATCCACAACTGAACCCAGGTCAACTTCTACATCAGTTGCATATTTTTTACTGATCCGAGAGAGATGGGCAAGAATAGAGAGTGGTATGATCAGCATAGATGTTAATTTTGTGAACAATATTCTCTTGAAGATCATTGATATAGAGAAGAAACCGTGTTGAGTCTAGAATAGAGCCGTGAGGAACACCAGCATTGATAGGAAAAGAGAATGAAGAGATACCGTCCAAAGTTACTTGAAATCTTCGATCAGAAAAAAAAGACCCAATAATGTCAAGAACCTTACCACCAATCCCATAACTCTAAAGTTTGTGTAGGAGACCAGAATGCCACACTCTGTCAAACGCCTTCGAAATGTCAAGCACAATGGCTCTTCCCTCTTCTGAATTATCCATAAACTGACAGATCCGCTCAGTTACAACAGTTAAAAGATCAGCAGTTGAACGCAAACCATGAAAGCCATACTGAACATCACTAAAGAGGCCCAAACTTTCCAGAAAATGAACAAGCTTGCTGTTGACCTTCCTTTCAAAAACCTTGCTAATAACGGAGAGGAGACAAAACGGACAATACTTAGTTGGGTCAGACCAATCGCTAGCATTTTTAAAGATAGGGACAACAGAGGACTCCTTCCAACAAGAAGGGAAACAGGACTGAGACAAACAGAGATTGAATAATTTAGAGAGGATAGAAGAAAGTTCAGGAGCATAACGCTTGAGAACAACAACAGGAATCGAATCAGAACCGGAAGCTTTAGACTGGTCAAGATCAGAAAGAACCCAAACAACCATCTTTGGAGTGATAATAACAGAATCAAGAGACTGATCAGTTTTCAAAGGAAAATCAAGAAAAACAGCACCAGAATCATCAAGAGAAGAATTGTTAACAAAAAGATAAGCAAAGAGATCAGCCTTATACTTAGAAGATGAAATAACCTGAAGACCATTAAAAAGAGAAATAGCAAAATGCCACTATTAATAACACTATTGTAGATTCTCCAAAAATCATGAGAGCCAACCGTTTGAGATGAGATAGAGTAACAAATCCTTTGAGAATAGCTGGACTTTACCTCAGAGATTGCTCTCTTGTAGGCATTGCTAGCTCTTCTGTAGGATTGTCTAGAATCACCCCGACGATACTGATTAAAGTAATGGTTACGATGGGCAATGGCAGAAGCACAAACAGATGAAAACCATGGAGGAGAATGAGGTTTGGTTTGAAACTTATGATGAGGAATGAAGGTGTCAATTCCAACAAGAAGTCAGTCAGTAACCTCTTTAGCAGCATCATTCGGAGGCATACAAAAGATGGAACGTCACATAGGAAGCTGCGAAGCTCATCCCAATCAGCTTTCCTGTAGTTGAACGTCTTCATATGAAAGAGACAATCAATAGAAGACTTCACCAAAAAATTAACCTCAACATCAACAACAGCATGATCAGAAGAACCTAATTGAGGAAAAGAGGAAATATAACATGAGTCAGGAACAGAAGTGAGAAAAAAATCAAGTAAAGATGGTTGATGAACATCATTATCAGGAAAACGTGTGGGGAAGGTGACAATTTGGGACAAGTCATGAGACAGAGAAAAGTTAAGACAGATTTTACCAGCTAGATCTATGCGGGTAGACTGAGGAAGCCAGTCACAATGATGCGCATTGAGGTCACCAAAAACAAAGATGGAGCTTGACGGATGAATTTGCAATGCATCATCAATACTGATGGATATAGCATCAACAACAGATCAGTCATTGTCAGAATGGGAACGGTACAAAAACAACAAATAAGAAGTGGGGTGCAGCAAAGACAACCTCAGACAGATAAAAAGAAACCCATGAGATTCAAGGTTGGGGAGACGTGCAATGGGGAGATCCTTGCGAAGAAAAATAGCAAGACCATGCAAATGCATGGAAGAATCTAAGCAGACAAGAGGCAAGTAACCATCCACATGTAGATCATTGCTATCGATAGAATCATCCAGATTAATCTCACAAAGAGCAAGGATGTGAAGAAATTTTCCTAAGAGAAAGGACTGAACATCAGGAAAGTTTGACCTGCGACCTCTGATGTTACTATAGGAGAAATAGTAAGGTGTTTGTTGTGTGGATTTTAATTAATAGAAGCAATAGTATAATTTTGTATTCAGACAGATACCAAATCTCCATTGGTAAATTTCACAGTAAATGAACAATTCCCTGCTCAAAATTTGTTTCGATCCATTTTATAAGGCGAACAGAAAGGAGCCGCCTTGTAAATAGGAAAGAAATTAAAATTTTCTTGTATATTTTAATAATTTTTTAGTTTATTGCTAATCACATTTTTAATATGAGCAAAAAAATCTGCATTTCAGAGGAAGGGGTGTATACTGCAATGTACCTTTGTCTAAAACTTGTTTTGTTTTTTTAAATAAATTCATAATTGATGCCTATTTTGATAAAAGAAAAATTAAGTAGCATGCATTAGATACACAAGAAGTACAGTGGAATTACAGCTAAGTTGAGAGAGGACAACCAGTTTATGTGTAAGAAGTGTAAAACAAGAGGGACAAATGCAAACTCATGTGTGGAGAAAATGTGTGTGGATGGTGAAGTTGTTGAGGTTGTTCAGAAATGTTGTTACCTTGGTGATACCATTCGGGCACAGGGTGGAGCAGGTGCTTAGTGTGATAGCTAGAATTAGGAGTGGATGGAGTAAGTTATGGGTACTTCTGACATTAGTAACCAGCAGAATGTTACCATTGTCGATCAAAGGAAGAGTCTATCAAGCCTGTGTACGCAGTGTGATGATGTATGAAAGTGAAACTTAGCCAGTAATGGTTGAGTACATACGTTGCATGAAGAGAAATGATATGATAGATGTGTAACGTAAGTCTTAAAGACAGGCTCAGATCTGATGACCTCAGGAAAATTGAATCTGGACAGTATAGGGAGATGTGTGCAGGCTTCGATGGAATGGCCATGTTGAAAGAATGGATGAGAGTTCCTGGATTAGTAGATATAGAACAATTAAGGTAACAGGGTCAGCACACGGGGGAAGACCAAGGAAAACATAGGAGAAAGTGATGAAGATGAACTTGAAAGAGGGATAAATAAAGACCTGTCCAGAGATAGGTTAGTTTGGAAGTCAATTTCTAAAAGCTGTCCAACACATGCCAGCATGTAAAATGGACGTTAAACTAAATATGATGATGATTTTTGTTTGTCATAGAAATCAATTTAACAGAAAATTCAAATTAGTTTTAATAGAGATTAATTTTTTCAAGGAATTTCATGGTGTCATTCAAATTTCTCTGGAGTTACTTGTGTTCAATTATCGATTTCTGTTTACCATGGATGCAATTGAAAACAAAAACTTGTATCACAATCAAACAAATTTCCTCATAAAATTTTACGAAGAATCCAATGATGGTAATAATTTTGTATTAGGGTTCTTTTATAATATTGTGGGTGTCAGCATTTATGCTGGATATCCATAAGCGGTCTTACTTTATTTTTAAAATTAAAAAAATAAGATAAAAATGATATGGGTTCAGGGTTGGGAGTAGAAGCACGTGGTATTCTCATTAGTTCCTGAGCAACACTGGAGGGCAAGCTAGTCTACAATAATAGTCAACGGGGAGGGGCTGTAGTGGGTGTCGAAGAATCCAACAGAAGAAGGAACAAAGAGTAAAACGGTGTAAATAGGAATGAGTGAAAAAGACTAGGCCATTGAGGGTAGATTATCTGCCAATATCGCTGCTGGTTTTGTAGGATTTGACAGGGCTACTAGTGCTTAGGAGATTTTGAAAAAACATTTTCTTAGGCAACATGAAATGGAATAAATACATAGAAAATGCTGCCAAGTCTGCTACAAAGAATGTAGGCTCCCTTTATTGGGCTAAAAAATTTCTCATTGTTTGACCTAGTTTCAGTGTTGTTTGTCGAACATTTACCAGTAAGAAAGTGTAGAGTTGTTGATGCGAGTTGAGATGCTTGTTGTAGTAGCATCTGTATTCATTTGACTAGGATTTAAATGAAGACGAAGAAAAACGGTCACCAGAGTTCTATATTCAAATACCAACATCTTCTTTACAATTTATATTATTTTATTTAAGTTTCATCAACACAGGAATATAAGACAACAAGGCAAGTTGGTTCGGCCGGCATGTATTAAATAAATGTAATTGAGTCCATGTTTTTAGTCTCGAACAGGAATTTGTATCTCGCCTCCCACCGAATCATGCGAGAGACGTTTACATTGGCGTCTTTACTGGAACTGATTATATTTTAGCACCAAACTAAGGCTGGGCGGAAATGAGGAAAGGTGCACATGTGCAGAAGTGTTCGAATCGCCTGATGTATTTCTACACAAGTTTTAACATGCCTGTTTTAGCTAACTGAACCACAAACTAATTACAATGCAAAAGATTACATGTAAATACAAAACAAAGAAAGTAATTTTTTATGACCTCAAGCAAATTTTTTATCATGACAAGGATTGAATGAGGAAACTATGTCCTCCTATCCCCAGCCCATGATAATAGCTTTTTATGTTATTATTTTTTCATTTTATAATACACAATTTTTAGGTGAGATCCAAGAATGTACTCAGCATTGATTGTAAGTACAGTGACATTTGTTTAATTCATTTTTGGTAAATTTTAAGTCTTTAAGCATATCCGTCATTTTTGGGAAATGAATTAGGACTCGTGTGTACTCCTGTTCCAAACCCTGAACCCCATATTATCATTCCAATTCTCCTTTTTTATTTCTATAATTTTTATAAATAAAATCAAATAAAGTAAAAAGTCGTCTTTCCTTTTTATGGGTGTCAGGCATAGACCCCATAATAATCATGTGAGCTCTTTGATGAAAATGAAATATACTTGTCCAAGTACTTTAAATAATTTTGTTTCAGAATATATATCGATATGGGAGTGTATCTCCCAAATCGTAGAGTAGAGTTTGTAACATATTTCTTTTTTATAGATGTTCAGTGCAACCCCCCCCCCCCCCCCAACCAAAATATTATTTTACCAAATCAGGTATTAACTTGTTTTGTAAAGGGGGTAATGGGGTAGGATCTCTGCTATGAGTCTTCCTCATTTGTAAGGGTTGGGGGGGGATCTCTATGAGGCTTCCTCATTTATAGGGGGTAGTGGGATCTCTACTATAAGTCTTCCTCATTTAGGGAAGGGGATTTTTTCTATGAATCTTCCTCATTTGTGAGGGTTAGAGAGGGATCTGCTATAATCCTTCCTAATTTAGGAGGGTTAGGAGAGGGGATCTCTGCTATGAGTTCCTGATTTGTAGGGGGGGATCTCTTCTATGAGTCTTCCTCATTTGTGAGTGTTAAGGTGGGATATCTTCTATCAGTCTTCCCCATTTATGGGGGTTGGGAGGATTTCTTCTATGAGTCTTCCTCATTTGTGAGGGTGGGGGGATCTCTGCCATGAGTCTTCCTCATTTGTGGGGGTTGGGGATGTTTTCTATGAGTCTTCCTCATTTGTGAGGGCGGGGGGAGGGATCTTTTCTTTGTCTTCCTCATTTTTGAGAGTTGGGGGATCTCTTCTATGAGTCTCCCTAATTTGTGAGGGTTAGGGGAGATCTCTTCAATGAGTCTCCCTAATTTGTGAGGGTTAGGGGAGATCTCTTCAATGAGTCTTCCTCATTTGTGAGGGTAAGGGGGGATCCATGCTATGAGTCTTTCTCATTTGTGTGGGGTGAGAGGATCTCTATGAATTTTCCTTCATTTGTGAAGGTTAGGGGGATTTCTGCTATGAGTCCTCTCTCATTTGTTAGGGTTAAGGGAGGGTATCTTTTTTATTAGTCTTTCGTTATTTGTGAGGGTTAGGGGGGAGCTCTTCTCTGAGTCTTCCTCATTTGGTAGGGTTGGGGGGGATATATCTTTAATGAGTCTTCCTTATTTGTGAGGGTTAGCGGAGGAGGATCTCTGCTATGAGTCTTCCTCATTTGTGAAGGTTGGGAGTTGTCATAGTTATGAGTCTTTTTTATTTGTGAGGGCTTTCCAACTGGACTATGCAATACCCCTTTTGGAAAATCTAGATTTTCCCTACCTAAAAAAAGGAAATACAATTTCTTTTCTTTTAACACCTGGCGCCCTTCTCTCTCTCATATTTTTTAAATTTTTTAACAAAATTAAAAAGCGAATACGAAGCTTACATTTTAGCTGATGACACTTTTTCAATACATAAAAAGTGAAATGTCAGGTTCTTATTTTTAATCAATGGTGTCATACTTTAGTTACTTCAGCGTTTATAAAGGATTTCTTCCAAATTTCTTCGACCTTCTCTTTTTCTATTCATCTCACTCCCACAGTGGTAAGATGTGATACAAAGTCGTGAAGTGGGATTGAAAAGCCAGCACTCTAGAGGAAAAGTACTTTGGCTTGCAAAAAATACCTGAGAAGCCCTGTCTGCAGTTCCCGGTAAGGGCGCCTCAGGCGATTAGCAATAAACTAACCCCTTCTCAAAGGGTGAGAAGGCAAAGCTTGGGAGAGTGGAAATCCTAGAACTGCACAAGACAATACCCTCAGATCAGCGGAATCAAGGTCAACACCATCCATTTAAAACATCATAAAGGATCTTCCTGATATCTTCCACCCTTTGTGACATCATTCAGTGTGCACAGAGACGAACATACAAGATAACATAATTATAGGAGCAACAGGACTAACGAAGAAGAATTTCAAGAGCTATCTGGCGAGTATACCCGGTGAACCGAGTGCAAGAGAAATACAAACAACTGCACTTAAAGGGACGGTTAGAATCTTAAAACGATCTCTAGGCTGGAGTGTCTGAAATAGCCGGTGAATGTCTGGCATCTGGTAGGATGCCTCATCTCCAGCAAAAACAGAAAGATAAGAAGAAAAAAACGAAGAAAAAAAGAGACACATAACAAAAAAAAATCCAGTTTCCGTAGGATATTAGACCTTCCAAGTATAAACAGGTTTATATATATATATATATATATATATATATATATATATATATATATATACAGTCATTGACCTCGTAGTTAACGTTTGACCCTTCTGGTCAGGGATCATCTATGGTCTCTGTTTTTATGGATGATGTCATCCCTATGTTATGTCATAAATGATTTTTCCGGATGTCTTACATGTTTATGACATCATAAAGGATTTGCCTGGTGTCTTTTAAGTGGATGATGTCATCCCTTTTATGACATCATCCAGTGTGTACGGAGACAAACAAGATCCACAAACTGCTTTCAAACAAACATAAATGTGTACAGATGTTTCTTTTAGTATTATTTATACAAGATACCCCATGATTAATATCTATTTGCTATAAAGTTGCCAAAAAGCTACCACTCATCTTTTTATGTAATTCTTTCTTGATAATAATCATTTCTTTTTAAGTGCTCTTTTCCTCTCTTTCAATGAGTAAAAAATTCCTACTGCTTTTTCAAGAATCTTCTTCCACCACCCCACATTCCACAAACTACCCTATCCCCCACAATGACATTCTTCCTTTTCCCTCCACCTTCTAATACACACTCCCTTTTCTACCTCAAAATACTGCCACCAACCAATTCTCTGTAAACGCACACTCAACATCATCTTACTGCTAACCATACCCCCCCACACCCTAAACTGTCTATTACCTTACCAACCTTCTCATTGTTACTCCAACTTTATATCTACTTGACTCTGTTGAATAAAATGCTATCTTGACAAAGTTTTGTAAATGAAACGAAATATCAAAATCAACATGAAACTGTTAATTTTTTTTTTTGTCCTCTGTCGTTTGTCTTTGATTATTTCCCTTATTCCATTTTATATCTGTATATATAAGTGATAGCAAGTTTAAGTTTGATTTCAGGTTCAATCCTTACAGACTTCTTTATTTAATATCAAATTATATTAAGGTATAAATATATATTTAAAACACTATTTCCGATTATATTAAGGTATAAATATATATTTAAAACACTATTTCCGATTATATTAAGGTATAAATATATGTTTAAAACACTATTTCCGATTATATTAAGGTATAAATATATATTTAAAACACTATTTCCGATTATATTAAGGTATAAATATATATTTAAAACACTATTTCCGATTATATTAAGGTATAAATATATATTTAAAACACTATTTCCGATTATATTAAGGTATAAATATATATTTAAAACACTATTTCCGATTATATTAAGGTATAAATATATATTTAAAACACTATTTCCGATTATATTAAGGTATAAATATATATTTAAAACACTATTTCCGATTATATTAAGGTATAAATATATATTTAAAACACTATTTCCGATTATATTAAGGTATAAATATATATTTAAAACACTATTTCTGATTATATTAAGGTATAAATATATATTTAAAACACTATTTCTGATTATATTAAGGTATAAATATATATTTAAAACACTATTTCCGATTATATTAAGGTATAAATATATATTTAAAACACTATTTCCGATTATATTAAGGTATAAATATATATTTAAAACACTATTTCCGATTATATTAAGGTATAAATATATATTTAAAACACCATTTCCGATTATATTAAGGTATAAATATATATTTAAAACACTATTTCCGATTTAAAAGCTAGATGCGCATTTAGCACAGAGCAAAGTTTATGAATACACAAGATAAAACTCAAAACATATCAGATAATAAATATATTTTTGCCTCAAATCTCGATGGGTTTGCATAGCAACTTTCATATTTGGCAGAAAAGAATTGTAATGTAAACCAGTCCAGATTTGAGAAGGCCCAAGGAAGCTCAAATTAAATTTATCTGGTTTGTTTTGAATTTTATCCTGTATTCACATATATATATATATATATATTAATGTTTGTGTGTTCCCTAAGAAAGAAAGGTTAGAGAATCTACATAAAATCTAAAAGTGTATTCTCATGTATAATTTACTGTGGAAGACAATGGAAGTGTTCCCGAATCTCTAAGTGCACCATAAGGGGACTTCACCTCTTTAAAACTTCAAACATATCCTACTTTTATGAAATTTAAATCCTATTAACTACGTATAAAATTTTCTGGGGAAGATAATGGAAGTGGTTCCAAATCTCGAAGTGCCATCCTAACCTAAGGTAGTCATGGAGGCCAAAACTCCTTTAAAACTTCAAATATGTCCTATTTTGATGAAATTTCTATCATGTATAAAACTTTTTGTGGAAAGACAATGAAAATGATCCCAAATCTCTACATAACCCTTTATGTGCCGAATATCTACTTGCTCCTACCTCTAAGTGACCCATGGGGACAAAACCCTCTAAAACTTCAAATATGTCCTATTTTGATGAAATTTCTATCATGTATAAAACTTTTTGTGGAAAGACAATGAAAATGATCCCAAATCTCTACATAACCCTTTATGTGCCGAATATCTACTTGCTCCTACCTCTAAGTGACCCATGGGGACAAAACCCTCTAAAACTTCAAATATGTCCTATTTTGATGAAATTTCTATCATGTATAAAACTTTTTGTGGAAAGACAATGAAAATGATCCCAAATCTCTACATAACCCTTTATGTGCCGAATATCTACTTGCTCCTACCTCTAAGTGACCCATGGGGACAAAACCCTCTAAAACTTCAAATATGTCCTATTTTGATGAAATTTCTATCATGTATAAAACTTTTTGTGGAAAGACAATGAAAATGATCCCAAATCTCTACATAACCCTTTATGTGCCGAATATCTACTTGCTCCTACCTCTAAGTGACCCATGGGGACAAAACCCTCTAAAACTTCAAATATGTCCTATTTTGATGAAATTTCTATCATGTATAAAACTTTTTGTGGAAAGACAATGAAAATGATCCCAAATCTCTACATAACCCTTTATGTGCCGAATATCTACTTGCTCCTACCTCTAAGTGACCCATGGGGACAAAACCCTCTAAAACTTCAAATACGTATATCCAGTTTTTCTTATAAGTGTTATTTTAAAAGTCGACTTAACAAATGTCTGAATTGTTTAGTTGGAAAAGGATCAGACTGAAAACATTGAGTGTGCAGTTTCAATTTTACTTCCTAATAGTTTTAAAATAAAATTATATGAAATCAAAGAATATTTTTTTTTAGTAATAAAATGTAAGCGAAGAATTTTGATATTTAGTATGTAACACCTGTCCGTCTGTCTGCCCCTCTCTTCTCTCTCTATATATTTAGATCTATATAAGTGTATTCACATGTACAATTTGCATGTGAACATAATGGAAGTAGTTCTGCATCTCTAGTTGCCCCTTCAAGGAGCTAATGACACTTTTCTAACATGTTACACAATGAAATTAATCTATTGATAAGCGTTAAGAGTGTTAACATATATTTAAATAGCTCAGTGGGTACGATATCTAATTGACAGCATCAAAGTTGCTGTTAAACTCTCCTTAATATGATGTTGCATATGATGCACACTCTAACCCGGGCAATGCCAGATAACCCTGCTGGCATATATATATATATATATATATATATATATATATATATATATATATATTACTAGAAGAATACCCGGCCCAGAATTTGTGGAATGAATTCCCCAAACAAAACAGTTTTGCACCACTTTTATGTACCTTTACGAAGATTAAAATAAAGATACTAAACCTTATGTCTAGATTTTTTATTTTAATTTTGATCAAAATCTCTTCATGATTTTGATTCTAGAAAATGATTAAAATTTAAGACATCTCAGAAAAGTTAAATTCAAGGAATCTTACTTAATTGGTGTCTAATGACTCTGGGTCAAATTTTAATACTTGCTGATTTGGTATCTATGGCTCTTAGCTTATCATTCTAATATATAAAAATTAGACCACTGTAGCATTGAATTTGACCTATCAATATTTGATTCTGCCGCGCCAGTAAATTATGGAAATCTTTAGTCTGTGTTTTTTACATAAAAACGGAATTCCGATCAATTTCATCGATTACATATTCTGTCCAGCCTGATAATTCTTTAAGTAGCAAACACTTTGCAAGATTCACTGTTTATTTTCATGGGATAATCAACAGAGGTAATTATCCGATGAAAATGCTGCGTCTGTTACAAAGGGAAAATTCAAAATGACATCTAGAATCGTTGCATATGTATTTATTCATATCTTTTACTTTATTTTCATTACAACTCTACTTTAATAATTAAATTCACACAAACAAATAATACCTGTGGATTTTAATAATCATGACTGTTTCCATTCACCAATTGTTTTGTACTATTTCCAGCAGTGAATAATTCAGCTATGTTATAAATATGCTTATAAATTGAATATTTTATTTTGTTGTCTTTTAATTTCTGACCGTTTGACTGGATATCAATTTACTGTCAATCACACACTATTTCAATAGCGTAAAAAAAATGGTAAAACTTTCAGAATCACAAGCATTCAATAATGATAATTTCTTTGTGATCGAGCAAATTTTGAAAATGCTTTTCATACCTTGCAGCTATTGATTCTAAAATTCATATCCAATACTTCCATTTACTTGGATTAACATAATCAGTTAGCGTTGTTTTATACGCGGTATTAATTTACACATTACTGACCAAGTTATATCCTATTTATTAAATTCAACTTTCAAAATATACATATTCAGAATTGTGGTGCAATGCTGTTTTTTTTGTTTTTTTTTTTTTACTTTAATTCACCCCAAACAAGGGGGCATGGGGAGTTGTGCAGGGAGGTGTTTGTTCACATTACATTTGCATTTCTGCATGTTGGTACAGTTAGAGGAGCAAGGAGAGAATTCCAAAGGCTAGCTGTTCGAGGAAAGAAGATATTAGAGTAGAAAGCCCTCTGGCATTTGGTGATCTCCACAGTAAATGGATGGGATTTAGCTGATTGTCGGGTTGGCTGAGTGCATTTACGCCAAGAGGGCAACCTGAGCACATTCGAGTGTAGTACTTGTAAAACAAGCACAGAGATGCAACATTACTGCGATGGGATGGGCTTGAGCTTGGTAGACAGTTAGAGACCTATTAGATTATAAACTCGTTTTTTGCCCCTGTCTAAGAGGGAGATACTAGTGGTTTATGCACCAGCCCAGATGTGACAACAGTACTCCATGCATGGAAATACTAGCAGGTGTGAAAAGTTTTCTAGCATCGTAGTTCTGATCGGGGAATTAATTTTATCTGACCTAAATGGATATTCATTCTTATACTTATACGTATATAGGTTAAGAGTAAAAAGTCAAAAGTATTTGTGATTTTCCAAAAAGGAAACAAAAAAAACTGAAAGTAAAAACTTGCAGGCAATGCAGAATAAAGCACAGCTAGTTTTGAATAATACACTGCAAAATAGCAACTTTAATCAAATTTTTTTAAGTGATTCAAAAACATTTACCATTATTTTTCCAAACAACCTAAAGGAAAAGTATACACATTTCTTTTTTCAATTTTGTTAAGTCTGCCATTACTAACCAGCAGAGCGTTACCACTGTCAACCTTATGTATGCAGTGTGATGATGTATGGAAGTGAATGGAGAAAAATGATATGAGAATGATACATACGGTAGTTTAGATGACCTCAGAAGAATATTGCATCTGAACAGTATCAGAAGATGGGTGCCGAGACTTTGATAGTATGGCCACGTTGAAAGAATGGATGAGAATTCTTAGGTTAGTAGATGTAGAACAGTTGAGGTAACAGGATCAGCACACAGGGTAAGACCCAGGAAAACATGGGAGGAAGTGATAAGGATGAACTTAAGAGAAAGAGGGATAAATAAAGCCAGCCCAGAGATAGGTTAGTTTGGAAGTCAATTTCTAAAAGCCATCCAACACGTGCTAGCATGTAAAATGGACGTTAAACTGAATATTATGATGATGATTCGTTGATAAAGTATTTTCTGAACAACCTGATGGCAATATATAGCGATAATCTTCACACGATAATTTTTTAGCTAAGTTTTATTTTTATTTGTTGTGTATTTATTTTTGATTTTATAAAAAAGTGAACGCATTTTTTTTTATATGAAGGTAAAAATCTATTTTTCACCTTTTGCTTTAGGTTGACTCGTTAGATGCGCAATCGGGGGCAAAGACTTTCCCTATGATGATCAGCGATGCAATTGGACGACCACATGAGAGAAGAAAGGAGGAGACTGCAGAGCTGACAGGTTTTTCCCTAATCTTGCCGGCGCCATTGCTGCTGCTTGAATGTTGCCCTCCCTCTTGACTATCTGGAGTTGCAATTGAAGTGAGTGTTAGGGCACTTGTAGTGCAGCATTTGCATCCAGTTGCAGTACAGTTTATAGATGTTGTGAGAAGCACTTCTAAAGCAATGATGTGATGTGTACATGTGATACACTCTTCTACTTCTATGGTACAATACTACTATGAAACTAATGCAAACCAGTAATCTTTCTTGCTATTTAATCTATTGTATCTTTGCTTTTTTTATCTCCTTCTCATTCTCAGAATACGAGTGGATATATTCTTTATAATCTGCTATTCCATCAAAGTAGGCATGTTGTCATCGTCACCCCCCACCTTTCAAATTGTTTTCTGTGATTTAAGCATGGTGATAGCCCTGCCCAACCAACCAAACCCATTCCCGTTCATCTTTTTCGCAGATTAATAGACACCAGATATTTTCTCATGCGCAGAATACGACTTGTGTTTCTCAAGTCAAAAAACGGGAACGAATAACATCCTTATCTTGTATGTAAACAGTTTCTTTTTGCAAAGATCTATCATATTATCTATTGAAATCTTAATGACATATATTTCACTAAAATGTTTAATTTTTTACTATGTTAAATAACAAATAAACAAGATATTTATCCATCGTGTGTTTCTTCTAATCTCGGTTTCAAAACGAATTATCGGGGGAAAGTGGCAGCAAGTCATACTCAATAATAATACATTTGGAATCCTACTTTTTTGTTTTATACAAGTTTATTAATAAATGATGAATATTAAAAAATATTGTCTTTCATTAAAAAGGAAGAAAAAAAAATTATAAAAAAAACATTTTAAATATAGACAAAGATTGAGGAAAATTGTTTTAATTTTAAAGGCAAAATTCTATTGTGTTTAGTTTTAATCTTGCTGTTTCAAATCAGAATGTTTTTAAACTAACTAAAAATTTAAGAAAACATGTACACCCTTTTCCTCCCTTTCAAAATTTCTCGTATTATGTGCAAGAAAATAGGGTACATAAAGCTTTGTTGTCTGTAAATTGAATGTCTGTTTTGTGGCAGCCAATATATATTGTGAAAAAAATTTCTCGTATTATGTGCAAGAAAAAATAATTTCAATGTAAATTGAATGTCTGTTCTGTGGCAGCCAAGAAAAAAAATATATACCAATATATATTGTAAAAAAAATATTCAATCAGGGTATCTTTTCTCATTTTGCAGTAACTTTTGACCCTCTTATTTAAAAAAAAAAAAAACTTTTCTTCGCTAATGATCAAGAAAAAGAACATGGATGAAAGTACCTCTTCCACTCATTAGAAGGAAATTTGTAAACCATTTTTTTTTGTATTTGATAAATAGAAATAAATACATACTTGTTATATATTTAATATTAATTTTTTTAATAATTTAATTATAAACATATATATATATTTAATTATATAAATATTTATTTATATATGCATAATTTAATTATATAAATATTTATTTGAAAAATCAAAATCTTTTTTCCTGATTAATAAACATTAAATATGGGATGAAAAATGATTGACATTTCATGAGAAAGAAATTCATAAAAACAAAGGTTTTATTTTCTATCTGAAAAAGATTATATCAATTTAATTATTTAATGTTTAAAAATATATATAATTATATGTATATACTTTAAATAATCACTTTTTTTTAACTAGCAGATCCCTTTGATTTCCTAATCGTTAGTTTTTAATAAAATAAAGTGAAATAAGTTTGTTTTAAAGGGTGATATACTTTGCTTTCATTTTTAATAGGGAAAAATTTATATCTTCATCAAGTATTCCTTTCTTTTAAACAATGTAGTCCAATTGAAATAAGTTTAGGTTGGGTGGAAAAAAGACCAAACTAAATATTTAGTCGGTAGTAATATATTCAAAATTCATTTAAATCTAATCAAATCTAATTTTGAGAAAAAACTCTATGAACGTGAGAACATCTGCTACAATTAGCAAATATAGCGTTCAGATTTGCAAGTTAGCATGTAATAAATACTCTGAGTGTTTCTTTTTATTATTCAACCACAGTTGTCATGGAAACTAAAATGAGTTGGCCAAAACTGGGCAAATTTGACAAAGGAGTCTACTGTCAGCATTTTCAAATGGCAATAGGGTTGACATTATGAGGGAAAAATATATTCCTGGGTGAGTTTTAGGTGGTATTTAGAATCAAAACATGTTTATCCAATTCCTTGATCCCTTCAAAACATAAAACATGTTTATCCAATTCCTTGACCCCTTCAAAACATGTTTATCAAATTTCTTGACTCCTTCAAAATATAGATTTAAACCAAAGAAGCCAGTTTCTATCTTTTAGTTGCTGAAATATTAACCAGTGGCAGTCATTTTCGATGCAAGTCGCTGTTTCAAGCAAAGTAACATTTCTACTAAATATTTTGACAACTAAAATCTGGGCGGGAGCATAAACAGTTGGAATTAATAAAAAATCAGGATTTACCCTAACCCTTTCCACTGGAGTAATGCTCTACTGTTTTATAATTAGGCTTAATATCCCAACTTGCTATTAAAAAGTAATCTGTTTAGAAAGATAAATAAAATGAACTACCTTATAATAAAAAAACTGTTAGCGTGATGGTGTTTTCTTAAAAAAAAAACTAACTTGTTGATGCTATGTTTCTTACAGACAACTGTAAAACAGCAAATGGCTTTAACGAATCAAAAGAAATTTAATTATTTTAAATCTTAAAAATTCCAATAAAAATAATTATTTACAAGTTTAAACTTTTTATTAAATACATTTTTCACTCGGATATTCTTTGTTTAATTTTATTTTTGTTTTATGAAACAAAGAAAATCTATTTTTAAAAAATGAATTTTATTTCTTTACGTTCTAATATATTTCAATTTTATGGACCTAACCAATAATTGCCCATAATGACCTCAGATGGAATCGAAGGAAAATTTCAAGTGTGTCTTTATATTCTGTAGAAAAATTGAACCCTTATAAAAACTTATTTGAATGTTCTGTTAACATATCGACTTTTATAACACAAACAAATATTTGCTTTTATATTTATAAAATGTTTTTTTTAACATTTATTTTTTAAATATTTTTTTTGTTTTGTATAATGATGTGTGCTATTAACATCTGATGACATTTTCTATGTTTTTAAAGCCCCATTTTCTTTTTTTTGTCCAAAACGAATGTTTAATGATTATAAATTTAATTTTTAAAAGTTTGAATTGACAACTAAATCTGCATTTTCCTGAAAGATTTCTCAAAATGCAACATCCGTCACCATTACTTACATTATCTTCTCCGAAACTGAATGTCGTGAATGAAAGAACTGATTCAAATTCTAAATTTGAAGAAGACTCACCACCCCAATCTGCTGAAACATTGGTGTCTTCTCAGCAGGGACGAACTACGGAACCAGAAAGTTCAAGTGATATCAATATATTAGAATGCAAGTTTTGTCTTAAACCGTTTTCACATTCTGGTCACTTTAATGAACACCTCCGGACCCACTCAGGCATCAAGCCATACATATGCAAATTCTGTGAGAAGACATTCTCTCAGAGTGGTCATCTTACTATCCATCTTCGCACGCATACCGGAGAACGCCCGTTTGTATGCAGTTACTGTCAAAAGGCGTTCACCCAATCAGGGACGTTGTCGGCACACTTGAGAATCCACACTGAGGAAAAACCTTACGAATGTCCGTATTGTTTAAAGTTGTTCTCTCGTACAAGTTATTTGGTCACTCATTTACGTGTCCACACGGAAGAGAAACCATTTGAATGTAAGTTCTGTAAGAAACGATTTTCCCAAAGTGGTCATTTGACGGGTCACCTAAAGATCCATACGGGTGAAAAGCCGTACACGTGTGACTTTTGTCAAAAGTCCTTTTCGTTATCGGGAAATCTAACCAAACATTTAAGAATCCACACCGGGGAGCGTCCATACGAATGCGATTTCTGTCAGAAATCTTTCTCTCAATCCAATTCACTTGTTGTCCATCTTCGAATCCACACAGGAGAGAAACCATTTGAATGCCGCTATTGTTTCAAGACGTTTTCTCGTGCAAATTATTTATCAACCCACATGACCGTCCACACTCGAGAGAAGCATTATGAATGCAAGCATTGCAAGAAAGCATTTGCACAAGCAAGTCATTTGAAAGAACATATCAAAGTTCATACGGGGGAAAGACCGTACGCTTGCAGCGTGTGCAAGAAGACATTTGCTCAGTCTGGTAATTTGACAAAACACATGAGGGTGCACTCAGGAGAGAGGCCTTACCAATGTCCGTATTGTCCCGAAGAGAAAAAGAAATGTTTCTCGCAGTCGTATAGCCTTACTACACATTTAAGGCAGCAACATGGCGCCGTAGTTGATGTGAGTGTTGGCATCGTAGATCTGGCTGATCACGATAAAACTCGGGAGCAAAAAAATTCTGTCAGAAACGAACATGCCAGCAATTGTAATGATGATTGTGGTGGTAGCAGAAATTATATGGGAGGAACGATGCGGTTGTTTAAATGTAAATTTTGCGAGGAAGAATTTACACGGTCTGCATATCTATGGACTCATGTCAAGGCACACGTAAATGGATCGATTAATAATGATACAACACCGACAGCTCCTTCATCTCCTAAAAGCAATGTTGCACTTGACTGTAGTCGTAATTTAGATGAAACTAATACTAACAATCTAGCACTGATGACTCCGACTTCGTCTGCTTTGGATCGAGGAGAATTAGGGACTGCTTTGATGACAATGGCTGGCATGATGACCGGTTCGTTTGGAGGACTGACAGCCAGCATTTCTACAACTACTAGTGATGTTAACAACGACCACGTGAATATGAAAGTAGACGATACTTTAGACTCAGTTGTAGGTAACGCTGATGGAGACACCAATGAGGAGAAGATGTACACAAAAGAGAAATTGATGGCAGTCATGGAACTTGCTCCAACTGAGAAAGGAGATAATAATGATTCAGAAACGGAATTAACTTCGTAAACATTTGGATTTGATAAAAAAAAACATTTTTTTAAAAAAGGAAAAACTTTTTTTAATTGGATTCATATCAGAACTGGATTTAAAAATAAATAAACTTAATACTTATTCATAAACAGATGTTATAAAAAAAAGTACATGCTTAACATGTTTATGCTTTTTTTTGTGGCTTGATTTGGAAATATATTTTATTTTAAGAGGGGCGGTCATGAAAGCAAGAGATTTAAAGCTTGTATGAACTTATAAAAAAATCAATTTTTTTGTTTTCTTCCTTAAAAAAAACAAGTCTTTTATACATTCATAGTCCGACACAAAAAAAACAAAACGATTCTTACATTACAATGATTTTTCAGTGTTTATTTACCCCCCACAGTACTTGCCCACTCTGCCATAAAAAAATACTACCTTATTTTATTTTGGCATGCGTACTTCAATAGTCATAAACTCTTAAAATTTCTATGCATTTCAATAAAAAGTTGTTTTTTAATTTTTTTTAATCTATATACTATTAAAAAGTTATGGAGTTTTGGAAGTTTGTCTATTTGTACACAAATTTCTATTGTGATTGGTTGACAAAAATTGAATAAGCAAAGTACACATTACTAAGGCAGTAGTTTTTACGGTATCAATACCTGAGTTTGAATCTCACATAAGTCTAGAGGACTTTTTTAACTGGATACATGTTTTATAAATGTAAAGAAATTTACATAACATAAAAAACATTAAAAAAAATTTTTCAGACTAAGTAACCATCTCTTTTTTTGATAATCCCAAAAAAAGTAGAAATAAAGAGTATTCGACATCAGTTTAAAGCAATTTATTTTTGCTTAAAAACATAATTTCGATTGTGCTTTTTTTCCCATAAAAACAATACATAAATACATTCATCATAGTTACCTACTCTCATGCAAATACTAAAGTAGCATATTTTTTTAATGAAATTTCACAAATATTTTTCTTCATACGGTAAAGCTAAGTAAATATGGAAATTGACATACTCAGGTACTGTATCAACACCGGGTAGCGGGTATAAACTAGTTTGAATTTAAAATTTGACAGATTGAATGGTACGATTACTTGCGTCACAATTTTGTTTGTCTCGCTTAAACTATGACATCACAAACCACTAATTATTTTGAGGCTTCGGTGTTGAGTGAAGTTAATTTAATGGGCTTTCGCTAATTTTGGAAAGCGATCATAAAAAGAAACAAGAACATAACTCAGTCGTGCGACTGCATACCTCCGCCTGACAATATAAAGATAGGCCAAAGTCTTATCTGGGCCTACTTCTCCATATTGTATGAAGTATTCCTGAAGTTATGCCATGAAAACGTTGATAACTCAAAAACTATTGATCTGATCAGACTGAAATGTTGTCTGGTGGTTACTGTTATCAAAGAGCATCAAATCCGTACATCAAATTTTGAAAATTCAGAAATTGAAATTCTGTCAAAATTTTGATCATCACCGAACGTTTCAAAGTCAAAGTCATATAAGACTTCATTGGCTGCAATATCGACACAGTAGTGAGTTTCTACGATAAACAGAATCAAAATTATTGCCTAAAGTGTGACTTTCATTTTTTTTTTTTTGTAACCTGACCTTTAACCAAAATTAAATCGGTTCTAATTTAGACCATGACCCATATTTTGACCAAGTTTGTTGACAATTGGTGAAACGAACATAGTGACAAATCAACCAACCAACAAACTTGATCGAAAACATGATCTGCTTGGTCGAAGTAATGACAAAGTTTAAGATATTTAAAAGATAAAATAACTCTCTCTATTTTGAAGTTTGAATGTTTCATGCACCGGAAATCCATTTTTTTTTTTCTTTTTTGTGTGTTGCGGTAGTTTAATACAAAGACAGGCAACATGGCGGCGGCGGCGGCACCATTAGTCATGGGGTGTCATGAGTAAAAGTTAAATTGAAAAAATCCGCTCGTTTGTTATTGAAATGTGCCGATATTATAAGAGTTTTTGACTATTTGATCCCCCCCCCTCCCCACCTCCAAACAAGAAGGTGCTCTTTTCATTGCAAGTCTGTTCTAAAGAAGCATCGATTTCTTTCTTTTTTTTTCTGTATTGGTGTACTAGATTTCAATGCGAACTCTGGAATCACCAAGCGTTGTTCAAATCCCAAACCGATCTGCTACGTTCTATAATAACACCAATATTCTTTAAAAAGATATGAACCCTCCAGCTAAAAAATAATGGTTACAAATATCACAGCAGAAATTCTACAATGATTCATTTACAATAGTTATCGCCAATAAATTCTTTATAATAGTCATTGTGCTTAAAAAAGGGGTTGGCATTAAATAACTCACAAAAAGGGCTTATATCCTGTAAAAACAGACAAAAGAAAAAAATCTTCCACAAGCAATTTGTGATTTAAACATCTTAAATAATCTTTTGATATTCCTTATCAGAAATTGTTGATCCTCATAGGGGATCATCCGAAATTGCAGCATTAAATATTCATTGCTGTTAATAAACTTTCAGGTTGGCAGTTATTTACTGCAATAGACTCTTCGCTTTCAGTCTAGGCTCGTATTTCATATGTGATATAAAAATAATAATATACAAATATTCTTTTCTAAAAAAATGATATATTCTAATAGTTATAAATTAATAATTTTAATTCTTTTATTAAAAGTTGATATTTTTTATTCCATGTTGATATTTTTTTTTAAATAACTGATCTGTGATGAACCTGTGAAGTCAATATTTGATTATTGGCAATTTTTTGTTTTTGTTTAAAAACATTTCCATTTAGAAATATTTTCTGGTTGTATTCTTTTTTTTTTTCATTTTTTTAGTCTTTTATTTTTTATTTATTTTTTTTTTAGTGTTTCATTTTTTCATTTCTTTTAACCTTTATTTTTAAATGAATAAATTTTTTTTTTTTTTAAACCTTTCTTTTGAAAATGAATTAATTTTTTTTTGTATATATATTTTACATTTTAATCAAATTAAGGCTTGTATGTTCAATGTATATATTACTAGGAGAGGTGTTGCCTGAGAATTAAAGTGTCCCTTAAGACGAAAACAAAACACCACATATAAATTTGTTATTTTAAAAAGTGAAAAGTGAAAAAGTTACTCATTTTCTACTCCATTATTCTTAACACTCACACATTCCAGTTTGAATTTTATTGCAAATTCCCCAGAATCAAATTAAATCGGATTAACTAATAGTTAGCTTCTTTGAATTCCCCATCAAATTTCTCCCATAAAAATAGTATTGAATCTTGTTATAGAGCTTTGTTATAAAGTATATAATTATCTTTGCTGTTTATGGATGTCTGGCGATATTTTTGTAGAAAAGGACAAATATCAAATTAATACTATCATTGGATTTCTTGTCAAATTTTATTTGAGTAAAGTTAGGTTTGATCTTAGTGTAGGGCTTTGTTTTCAATTGCATCCTCGGACAGAGACATAACCACAACATAGAATACATCATTTTAGAATAAGGGGTAAACATCTGCTCACATATGTAGATTTAGATGTGCTTTCTGATAAACCGGTCAAAACTGATATATATATATATTTATGGCAATGAAGCTACACAGCGGCTCCCACGTTTCATCCCCGGGGGAAATCTTCAGGCTAAAATCCATTTTAGCCTGAAGATTCCCCCCGGGGATGAAACGCGGGAGTCTCTGTGTAGCTTCATTGTCATAAATATATTTTTATAACTTACTACCTAGCTCTACTTACGGGTAAATACTGAAAATTGATACATAAAAAAATATTTCTCCTCATAAAATTTTATGTCGATACATGAAATAGTAATATATATATATATATATATATATGCACACACACATCATATAAATCAATATATATATAAATGCACACACACATCATATAAATCAATATATATATATATATATGCACACACACACACATCATATAAATCAATATATATGTACATATATATATGCACACACACATATAAATCAATATATATATTGATTTATACGTATATATATATAGATTTTGATGTTTCACTGAGAATAGTGTATAATCAGTAAAGTTCAGAACAAGGCCAATAAAAACAAGCTCAATGAGATCCAATTATAGAGTACAGAGCATTTATATGTATATTTGGAGAGTTTACCAAGACATTTCATTCAAGAAAGGATTCATCACAACAAAAGTTTTTTCTTTATGTATTTATTTTCTAAAGTCATTGTTCCCTATACGTGTTTCGCTACCAGAGCAAGGTAGTTCATCACGGGAGATATAAAAGTTAGTTCATCAGGGGAGATATAAAACCTAAAATATGGACCTTAATAACTGACAATGCCCCACGGGGGATTGATCTAATTGAAGCCACTTAAGAATAAAAAGTAAAAAAAACAGCTAAAAAACTTGGTAATATGTGGCTGCTGTGATGCGCCCCCACAAGAATTAAGTCAGATGCAATCCAAACAAAAAAGGGAGAATCCACCCACATTTAGTGGAAGACATACTCTTAGGTCAACCTCAACAGGTTAAAGATTGAAAGAGTTAAAGTATTTCAGATCCAACAACAACAACAAAACCGGCAAACTATTTTTTTATATACAGAAAAGGGGAAGTGACTCAAAGTTACGCTGGGGTGGGTTATCTCCCATCAACTGACACGGATCGATCTGCTTTCAGAACTTATTACCCCCCCCCCCCCTCTAGCTTATTCATACTAATACAAGGAAAAAGTTGATTACAGATAACTAATTATTCGTAACGGTGGAGCAGGATATTAATTTATATGAGAAAGGAAATGGGAATAAATCAGAATATAGAATCACGATACACGACTCCCTCCCCCCAATGGACATCACCGATAACCAAATAACATTTATTTATTATAACTAATCCTCCCTAGATTTTTTAATATTTTATTTATTTATTCTATTCTACCAGTTCAATTTATGCTGATTGCAATATTTGAGGCGGTGGTATTTATATAATTATTACCTACATTTACTGTGTACATTTCCAAATGCGCCTGTACTAACCCACTCCCCACCCAGGGTTATTTCGTTTAGCAAGAGATTGGCAGAATGAGTACTGATTCGTGCTTAATTGGGGGTAATAGGTATTGGATTCTTCCATCTAACCCCCCCCCCCCCCACATCATTATCTAGAATAGCTAGATTTACATTAGAAAAATTAGAAAAATCTATGCTGTTCCTGTAAAAAGAAATTTTCTTACAAATTTTTCTTATTTATTTATGTGTTTCAATCCCCCCCCCCCCCAATTTCCTCTACTGAAGGTGGATTCATGAGGGTAAACCCCCAAGAAAATAGTTTGCAATTTTGTTACCTAACATCCAACCAACCCATCCGACCACCCCGCTATCTCAGTACCATAATCTGCTGCTAAGATTTGAGTTATGCCCTAGTTAAAACTAATACACAGTACTACCCCGCTATGCCTATCCTATATATCTATTGCTAGAATTTGAATTGGCCCTAACCAAATTATCCCAATGATGAGTTTGCCCACCCCCCTATCTTGCCCACCCCCCTGTCTAGGTCTCATACTGGACAATAGGTAATTATTTCTATGCAAACAACATTGAAGTATCTCTTGCCTGGCGTTTAACAAATTATCCCTAGATGTCATTATATGGTACGATTCCGATGCACATAAGTTGCATCTTTTTCTTTTGTTCGGTCTATATTTGCGAGCCCTCCCTAGAACTGACCATTTCAATTCGAAGGGAGCCTGTTTAATAACGAGATTTCTAACAAAACGGCCAAGAGAAGAGTGTATATCTCTCTCTCTCTCTATATATATATACACACACACACATTATATAAATCAATATATATAATGAAAAAAGGAAAGCCAAAACCTATGTGATTTATGTATTCATCAACGTTTCATCTTTATTGAAAGACTTCCTCAGGATGAAGAAAGCAATATAGAAAAATCATACAGAATATTAATTTTGATATGTCAGATGACCTTATAGGGGCTTTCGACCTCACTACGTGACGTCACATGCCAGGTTTTCCAGTAAGCTCTCTTTGCGTAGCGGATGGTGTCACAAGCATTACAGACCACCACTCTGTACTGGTTGACGAGTTTCACAACTACGTTTCGCGTCATTTTCCGCTTCTTCTGAATGTTGTTCTGCAACTGTCGGTAGCTGCAGTTGTGATGCGTGTTACCAGTTTGCTCCAATCATCGATATTTCTGTTCATCAGAAGTTCCTCTATTCGGGTTTTGTACTGGTGACATGTCTGAGTTTCACAGAGTTTTTTGCTTGACTGTTACTTGCAATAATTGTGTCAGTTAGAATTAGTCTGCTGCGGAATGCAAGATTCACCTGGTAAAACCCGTGGGGGCCCATGATGTTCTCAAACTCGTTGTTATTTGAGCTGATATGTGCGTTGAAGTCGCCCGCTACTGCAAGGTTTCTGTGTGTTGGCATCTTGGTTATCACGTCTTCCAGAAGACTCAAGAATTCTGCCTTCTCAGCTTGCAGACGACCGGGCTGTAGAGCATAAACTGAAATAACATCCAGTTCGCTTTACCCTATAACGAGAAAGACTTTAATAATTCATTCTCCATATCTCATAACCTCAATGATGTTTTCTACAAGTTCCTTACATACTACGATACCGACTCCATTCGCACCATCTTCGCTGCGACTTTACCCGATCTTGTCGTCATCAATAACTTTGGCACCGTTTCCACACTGTACCTTGTTTCTTGCAAACAACAAATTCCAATGTTGTGGCGCTTACACATATCAATAACTTCCGTTTCAAGATTCCTATGTTGGTTGTTCCAAGCCTTATTTTTATTTTGCCTTCCTGGAGATTCTTAGCACCCCCTTTTGCCGGGTATTAGGGGCTTTTTTATGTTGGATATTCTATCATGATTTTGTTTGGTGCTTAGTTTTATGACCAGATGTCCTTCTTGGCATCAACACACCAATTAACCGTGGTGTGGTGGCGAGGGCGCCTTGCCGCTGTTAGACAGCAGATGCACCCTCTGGTGCCCCCACCATCGTATAGGTGGCTACCATCGTACACACAAGGCATTTTTGTGTAGATGATATTAGTCTATAACTCTTCTTCATACCCTGTCCGCCTTGGATGGATCTATCGGGAGTGCATGACTACGGAAGAGTTATACCTATTTGGGGTGGATGGGGGGTAAAATTATATTGTAATGAATTCCAGGCTTGTTCGTTTTTCCATCTAAAGTATTGTTAACAACCCGACTTTTTCCGTTCCAAACCTGGCATGAATAAAGACCAAAATATTAATTTGTTTAAAATTGCATTGTTTTTCTGGCTAAATTATTCATAATTTGTTAAATGTTCCGGACAAAGTGTTATAATAGCTTTTATTTAAAACTAGCATGGTTACCTGGCATTGCTCAGATAACAAAATAGAATAATTAAAAAGTGTGTGTAACATCTTTCTTTTAAAACTTCTTTCTCTTTCTTTCTATCACCTGATAACTGGAAAAAAAATCCTTGATAAATTAGTCTATCCATGTTTGGCCGGTGATAAAATGTGTGCGTGAATCTAGATCAAGCTTGTCATGTATGTGTAATGTCTGAGTGTGCGAGGGTATGAAAGTTTTATGCTTATTGTAGGGTGTGTATTTTATACATGTATATGAATTTACAGAGACCTGCGGGTAGGGGTTGATGTCAATTGATCAGAGATAAATGACAAGTTTAGAAGAGCCTTACTCCAACCACCCTATAGCTACGACCTTGTAAAAAGTTAATTTTTTTAATTTTTTATTTTATTTGCTGGCTAATTTCATTCTGTCTGATTACTTTTGAGAACAATTTAATATTCAGTTGATCTTGCAGCCCTGAAGAAATGTATTAACATTGAAACGCTGGTTAACTCATGTAGGCTGTTCTATTGTTTATATAAGTTTATTTTTATAAAGCTTTACTTTGTATTGAGCACTTTTGGAAAAAGTATTGGTTCTAAGTTTATTTTATCAATGTTTTCACATTAAAGAAAATCACTTTAAATGTCGATGTTACTGACTAATTCTATTCCTGTTGACCCTCAAAAAAATGAATATTTAAAAGAAAAATGTACCTATATTTTGACTGAGGCAATGCTGAAATAAAATATATCAGCTTAGTGGGTGTGTCTTAAAACTTTTAGCTGGACACACAGACAGATAACTTTCCTTTATATAATAGATTATGTAGCAATTTACAGTTAATTACGGTGTTAGATATTATTTAAAATTATATGGAACTCCAGAACTAATCACAGCACACGAATGATTGCAAATACAGCTGATATATTTATTTTATTATTTTAAATGTTATTTTCTACTAATACTAATTGTTCCCATTATAAACATGAAACACTATGAATAAAGAATAATACTTATTTATGTTTAAAATTGTGTTATTTATTTTTCTATCTAAATTATTAATAATCTAAAATGTTATGGACAAGATTGTGCCCATGTCCAAAATTATATGACCATCGAGAGTTAATTATGGTATAAGAATAATATATATATATAAACTAATATATTTATATCATTTATTTTATTATTTGCTTGTTTTTTTATTTTTCTTAATTTGTTTAATCAGGAATCAAATAACAAAGCTAATAATGATTTACATGTCTACATTTGGTTACAAATTCTAGTCTTTTGTTTAATAATTTGATTTGGTTTTTGAAGTTTATAATTTGATATTTCCCTATATATATATATATATATATATATATATATATATATATATATATATGGTCCCTAAGGAATAATAATAAAGTACTTGGAATCTCTTGAAGAAAGCTTCAACCCCACTACACAATCCCACCTGTTTTCTTCGTCTAAATGAAAAACTGGCTATTATTACGTTCCCTGTTAAAGATCAATTACTGAATCAAAGGAATGAATTATGTATTAGTTGTAGACACTTTAAACAGTTCATCCTGGATAAATATAGTAGTAATAAGGTAAGGTAGTGAATTCTTCATAACTTTCCATCAGGAAACTTTAATATACTTTCTGGTATGACATAACAATTAAAACATTCATGATTAAGTATACAACTGATATTACTTTAAATCTTTTAATAATTTAAATTGAATTAAGCTAACTAATAGGTAATTTAAAAGTGAAAGGTTGTATTGACTGTGGAATTCAGTAAGTCATTCAAACTAGACTATAATTAGTAATTAAGCTAATAATTAAAATTAATGAATAATATATCTAATAATACCTGCCTGCCTTCCACTATTTTAATACGCTAGTAGAGATGAATCACATGATTTTTTCCAGTTGATTTACATACTTGTGTGATATGTTTTGTGGATAAACTCTTTCATTCATGTAAATAATATAAATCATTACTTTTACAGAATTATGATTATATTATATTTTCTAGAAAATATTCATTTATTTATCCTTTTTAGTATAAAATCAATAAGTTTAGTTGACATCAATTAATCTTCTAATGAACAGGTCTGAGTATGAATTAAAATATAATAAAAATTCAAATTGTTTTAAGTGACTGTACAATTAGATATATATTGTTCCTTAAACCTACATATAATTTTATTAATTCAAAGGTGTATTTAAATATGTAATTGAGTAAATGTGTGTGTGCACTATTGCAAATTGTTTCCCTATAATCTGTGTATGTAAACAGTTAATATATGGTGAAATGTATGTGTGAGCAGTTGGTAGTCTATCCATGTTTGGGCGATGAGAAAATATGTGTGAATCTAGGTTAAGCTTGTCTTGTATGCATAATGTCTGGCCGTACGAGGGGAAGAGAGGAAAAGTTTATGCTCATTGTGGGGAGTGTGCGTAATTTATGCATGTATATGGATCTACATAGGCCCTTCTAATGTGTATGGGCTGCGGGTAGGGGTTGATATCAATTGGTCAAGGATAAAATGACACATTTAGATTTATCCACAAAATTATTTATGACATGTATTAAAATTTAAAAAAACGATTAGAAATTGATAATTTTCGTAATTTATTTATTAAAATCAGTTTAAAAAAATCAATATGTTAATTAACCTTACCGTTTATTCTGTGAATAATAATTTTGCAGCATATATAAGTTGAAGTATTATATTAAAGTAGATAGGTTAACGGTGTAAATAAGACATTATTTCTTGATGATTAACAATTCAAAATAAAATCATATGAAATCGTATTGATGCAGTAAACTGCATCAATACGATTATACAGACACATAATCTCTATTATAATAAGATATTTCTTTGTTTAATACATCTAACCTAGTTATAAAAAACAAAAACAATTACATAATTCTATAGAAATAATGACTATTGGTGATGGTTGTGAATGCGCGATCACATGAAAAGTTATTAGAATAAATACAGTTCCTTGGATTATTCGGACTACTGTTCTCATCTTGGATGTTATTCTTACAACGTTTCGGCCGATGTAACCTCCGACCTTTTTCAGGTGCGTCTCGTCAAATGAGGAAATCTGTACAGAATTTGGAATGGAACCCTTTGTTTATTCCACGAGGGTAGCCTCCTCCCATTCTGTCAACCCAGACCAGAAAAAAGTCTTAAGTAATTCGTAATTGTATTGTTAGTTGATTGATGATGAATGTTGTGAGAAAATTGAAAATGATGAATAAAATTTGATGAATCAAGAAGACAAATGTTAATTGACATTAGATTTGAAGATTACACGTTGTAGCTCTCAAGGAAACAATCTTGTGGCAACGTGTTCCACAGAAGGAACCTAGTTATTTTCCTTGTGATATGAACAAAATATTGTGAGACCACATCAATTTAAAAATGTGTGTGTATATGGGTGATGAACCTGCTTGTGGAAAGATTTTATTCTTCCGCATCATTTGTAGAAGATTTTTTTAATTTTTTGGTTAAAATAAAGTTTTAGTCTTATAAATATATCCAATGTCTGTTTTAATACACCATGTTTTTTTTTTTAATTAATTTTTCTAAGAAGGAAGAAATATTAAAGACTCTGGTTTTTTAGTCCATATTATTGTCTAATTTTAATTTTAAAAACGTCATTGTGGATTCTATAATTTTTGTAAAAGATTTGGTGTATTATTTACAAAACAAAAAAAAGGGGTGAAAAAAAAACAAATATGCAACAATAAAATGTTACCAAAGGTAAAATAAGTTACTCTTTTACCTACCTGGATAAGTTTATTTGTGTTTTAACTTATTTTAACATTTTTTTTTGTTGTTGTCACAATCCAACCCGGTGTTGACACTGTTCAGTTAAAATGAAAAAAAAAAAAAAACGGCGCCGACAAGGCCTGCACAAAGACCCCTGATAATTGCTCAAGAATCGAAAATTAAACAAAATACTGATTAAACATAAAATTTTTGCACGATTGATAACATTTATTAGATGTGTTTCTACCAGTATTTTGTTTCATTTTCGTTTTTGAGCAATTATCAGGAGTCCTTGTGCAGGCCTTATCGGTGCCATCTTTTTTTTTTCATTCTAACTGAACAGTCGGCACAAGGTTTGTTAACAAAGAAAGAACCTTTAAAATAAGTTAAAACACAAATTAACATACCTAGGTAGGTAGAAGAGTAACTTATCTTGGCTTTGGTAACCTTTATTTGTTGCCTATTTTTTACCCCCCCTTTTTTTTGGGGGGGGGGGTGACTTCAGTAAATAATAGCCAAGATTAGGGTTAGGGCCTTGTTTGACTAATTTAGAAATTAAAAAATTAAACTTGTTTATTTTTATAGGAATCTTTTGTGTTCATAAATTCACTTAGTAGTAAATTATGTGTGTCCGGGGATGCAATTGAAAACATATAAAAAACAAACAACTTTTGTTAAGTAAAAATTTTTGTGAGGAATTCAATGGTGGCATTTATTATTGTATGAAGGTGGTTTTGCAATAATATCATGGTCTGCATTCACACCGGACATTCATAAACATCAAAGACTGTTTTATTTTATCTCTTTTTATTTATAACTTTAAAATTATAAAATAAAAAATATTAATGAGGCTCAGGGCTGGGAGAAGACATTTCTAGGGGTCATCATTTATTCCCGGATGCCTCCTTGTATTTCTATATTTTATCCTGGGGCGACTACAATTGAGAAAAGACAACAAAAACAAGACCTTACTCTTGAAACAGATTTTCAATTTCTTTTTCATTTAATTATCTCCATCCGTAGAATACCATTTGTGTGTGTGTATAGCTAGAAGAATACCCGTCCCAGGATGGATAAAATTAATTCCACAAACAGAACAGTTTTGCACCACTTTTACGTCCTCTTACAAACATTAAAAGCAAAAAATAATTCTATTAAACCTTATGTCTAGAATCCTTATTCCAATTTTGGTCAAAATTCATTGCATGATTTTCATTCTAGAAAATGTTTAAAATTTAAGGCTTAAGCTTAAGCGGTCTTAAGAAGAAATTGAAATTCAGGGGATTTTGCTTAATTGGTATCTAATGACTATGGATCACATTTAATGCAAATCTGAAATATTTTAATTTTCAAATGAGAGGTTTTGCCGATATTATGCTCCTAAAAACACTTTAAATAAATATATATATATATATATATATATATATATGAGGGAACTCTCAAATTACTGTTGAGAAACAGATTCTATACATAACGTGGCTTAACATTGGATATATATATATATATATATTGATGTTTAGGTTCATATAAAAAAAACATTTGAAACGGAAAATATATATTGAAAATGTACATCAACGATTTTGTATTTTAAAATTAAGGATTATTAAATTTGTTTCTTCAAACCATTTTTAGATTCTAAAGCTCAATCAGATAAATAAAATTTGAATTGAATTTATCGGATCAAAAACAGTAAATGTCAAATTGTAAAACATTTTCAGAGATTTAAAATACTTTTTAAAATTTTGCTGACAGTTTATATCTATTTCTGAATTTTTTTTTTTTTTAAGTTTCTGACATGGCTTTTTTTTTTTCCGAGCATATTAAATTAGTGCCTAATTTTTATGAATTCCACCATTCTGGACTGACTTTTTGAAATTTAACAATTTTTTTATAGTAAAATATTCCGTTGTCATCTGATAAACTGTAAATAACAAAATCCATGAAATAAACATTGAACCCTTTCCAGGGGCGAGTATTCTTCTAGTTCGCATTATAAAAAATGGCAAGAGTAAATGTTATTGTCGGCTATGAAAGATCATTTCTTGTATTAATCTTAAAAAATGAGAGTTGATAACATATCTTTTATAATTACTTTTTCATTTTTTATATTTTTTTAGTTTAGTTGGGTGAAAGTTTTAATTCAAAAATATTGTTTTTATAAAGTGCTTAAATTTTTCCTAAAAATAATCTGGCTTCTTTGTGACGATATTCTTGCGAATGTCAGACAACCAGCAGACAATTCCTATATTTTATGTTTTTTTTTTTTTTAATTTCTTTAAAAAAAAAACCTTGTGATAAAACTCATATAGATGTCCGTTTCTTATCTAAATTTTAAGCAAATTCTTTAATTCTATTTATGGCAGCTATTTGACCTACACCAAAGTCATTTGACCTACACCAAAGTCATTTGATCTACACCAAAGTCATTATTGATGTTTTTAGTTCAGTCGATTATTTATTTTGTTAAAAATGCTAATGCAGGTACATCACTGAATATCGAGCACTTTTCATTTGGTGGACTTTGGCATTTTGTTGAATGTATAGTAGTCGTGCACCTCAAATGTGTGTAACACAGATATAATAATCCATCTAAACTAAATCTACAGACAACCACAAATTCCTAAAATACTATATCAACTACCTTATAAATCTTTAAAAAAACATAATATACAGTGCCATAGTTATATATATATATATATATATATATATATATAAGCAAAAAACTACCCACCATCTGATACACATCAAATTCGTTTGCTCAGACATCCAAGATGATATCTACCACATCAATAAATTAACACAAAAATTCTGCCAGATAACACTATTAAACACATCAAATCAGTTACTAACAAGGACAT
Organism: Sepiola atlantica; assembly: GCA_963556195.1. Taxonomy (NCBI): domain Eukaryota; kingdom Metazoa; phylum Mollusca; class Cephalopoda; order Sepiida; family Sepiolidae; genus Sepiola; species Sepiola atlantica. Next base: position 22,107,609 of record OY744551.1, on the reverse strand, counting down.
AAGTCAGTTGTGAGATTGCATACCTCTGCTTGACAATGTAAGGATGGGCCAAAATCTGATCTTGGCCTTACTTCTTTATGTTGTATGAAGTATTCCGAAGTTGTGCGATGGAAATATTGATAAACTATTTACCTGATCAGACTTAAATTGTGCATGGTAGTTATTGTTATCAAAGAGCTTCAGATGCATACATCAAATTTGGAAAAATTGAAAGTTGGAATTCCATCAAAATTTCGACCTTGACCTAAGTTGTCATGGTCGAAATAAGATGAAGAAGTCAAACTTCTAAAAATATTATGTTCATTAATTTTCAAGGGAGGTAATTTAAATGAAAACTATTAGTTTTTAAAATTACAATATATTTATATTAAAGATATGTAATGTAAGTTATACATTTAAGAAGAATACTTAGAGCTAGATTAATAGTCACTGGATGGCAGGTAGTTTTTTGCTTGTGTATATATATATATATATAACTATTTAACTGTTCTGTCAGACACTGCTATTTTTAGTGTGCGCTAAAAGATTTTTCAGGTGAATCGTCCTCACTAAATCAGTGTTTGTACCTGTATGTTGACATTTTGAAACACTTAGTCTTGACTAAAACTTTTAATAAGTTTTAAAAAAAGAAAAACAGTTTTTTCTTCATTTTTGTTTGTTTGTTCTACAATATTTTTATAAGGATTTCGGTCAAAGTATTTGTGATTTGGGAAGGGGTGAAGAAGTATACGTCCGTTAAGTGATTATCTTTTCTAATTATTTGATGCTTTTGTCTACAACATATAATCCACATCTGCATCCATTTTGTTGAACAGGTAGAGAAAAAAAAAAGCACTTGTTGACCCCAATTTAAAAATGTCTGGGATTAATATTAGTGTTTCTTGGTTTCACAACATTAAAAAAAAGAAGAATATTGGTGAGAACCATTATTCAAAGACTGTTCGTCATTTAAACAATTTTTTTTACCTGGATCTCTGTCCAGGTTGATTATGGCAGAGGGTTTTTATGTACAAGAAGAAAAAAAAGGCATAAATAAAGATATTGGATTCATTCAGTTCCAATAAAATTGATTCTATAAATTGAAATTAAGTGTTCGCAGAAATTTTCTATTATCTTGATTGCAGCTTTACTGAAGTGATAAAAAAGGGAAGTCCATTTTTATTTATTTATTTATGTGTGTGTGTGTGTATATATATATATATATATATATATATATATATATATATACACATAAGAGTAATTATATATTGACTGCATAAAGTTATCTGGCTATGCTACAACAGCAGCTTTTACCGTTATTACAACAGCAGGACAAGGCACCAGCTCATTATGCTGCGCTTGTGCGAGACTGGCTGGACAACAACTTATCCAGTAAATGAATTGCCAGGTGTGGACCGTTAAGTGGACGTCTTGTCCACCAGATTTAACCCCTTCTACTTTATTTTTGAGAACGCTCCACAGGAAAAAGTCTACTCATCAAAGTCCCGTAACATCATTGAACTTAAGGAACAAATCTGAGTTGCCATTGGAGCTGTGCCGCAAAGTATTCGCTGAAAGATTAGCAAAATGCATCCATGAATAAACATCATGTTGCAAAAAACTTCAGTGTATTTCATGTTTCATTTATTAGGTTGAAATAAAATTATATAGTTACGTATGGCACATCCTGTATAATTGTTACATATTAGACCTCTCCTATTAGGAGAGGTCTAATGTCTCATAAGTCACAATCAACTAAAATACATAGATAGTTTGAACATACCTTGTTATAGACTGTAAATCACGGCATCACAATCAAATCCTACTTCGTGTCATCCACTCTTGTGACTGAGGCACCTGAACTCAAGGTCTCATAACAGTATGAAGAAATAAAGAAATATTCTCGAATTTGAAGAAAGGACCCTTTTGTTGATGTTGACATTCCGAGCTACGGATATTTGTGGACATTAACCCCTTAGTTACAATCCATTCTTAGATCATTCTCTACATGTGCTATTCGCTCTGAGACTTCCATGCTCAGTTCCAAAGTTCTAATCCACTCGAGGCTCAATTCAAAAGCCAGGCGAACTAATGGTCAAGCCAGTTTAGTGCTAGTCAAATAGACTCCTTAATTGGCAGTATTACACATATACATATATATGGGGGAGACTTTGAATGCTTACTAGACACTATCCTAGAGTGTCTTCGGTCTCTGTACAGAGGTTTGTCAGGACAACCTGGCATGAGGATACTTCCCCCTGCCAATAAACCCTGACCAAATATTAAAAATAACATAGTAATCGAAGACCAAATAAGTTCATGTCGGCATGGCTGCACACTTGCTTATATGAGGAATGGTGCCCCTTATCCCAGAGATGTTGCCTCGAATAACAGCACTAAGATGGATACTCCACCAGACCAGATGAATTCTTGTCCTGAAATCTGGCTTGACCAAGAGACCACAAGAAAGATATACTATAACATAGTTAATGGTCAATTGGGGAGAGAAAAATTAATGTACTTAACTTCATTACTAACTCAACGTGTGAGAGGTAAAAGAGAACTTTAATTGAACACTTGGATATATATATATGTATCTTATATAGAGATCAAGTGTTAGCCCCAAGATCGGGCCCCCTTGATTTTTGAGATCTAAGTTAAGTGAAATAAAAATAAAAGTGAAAAATACAAATATAACAATATCCTAAATACACACTGGCACTAAACTTGTATGACTATTAGTTCCCTTGACCTTTGAATTGAACCCCTAGGTGGTTAGAACTTTGCAACTGGGCATGTTAATGATAACTATCTCAAAAACTACCTAACCGTTCCTTGTTGTGTATAGTTGTGAAATTGTGTTAGCTGTGTGTGTATATATATATATACATATATATATATGCAAACATTGTTAAAAATGACAGAATTTGTCTGTTTAGTTTTTGTTTTTTTTTCAATTTTTCTTATGGTCTTTTTTGTATTAAAATTTAAAAAAATAACAATAAATTTTCCATAGGTATCACAAACATTTTCGATTCTTCGTCGAATCCTCCTCAGGTGTCAAAAGCAAATGAACAAAAAAGCTGGAGAAAGGAGAGAATTTTTAAAAAGATAGCAGAGAAACACGCACATAAAAGAACCTTTTTGCATTGTTCCAGGAAAAATGTTGACAATTTAAATTCAGCGATGCTGGAGTGGCATCACAGAATAAAATCACATTATGTTAAACATTTTAAAATGTTGCCACTAGTTTCATACGTGATGTTATTAATTATAGGTTATTGTGTTTTTATGTAGATAGCTTCCAGTATTTTTTTTTAATTGGTTTCGGAATGTATTATTTTAGTGTTATTAACTAGAATTTGTCTTAAATCAGAGGGATGGTAAATTGAGCTAGAGTTTACAAGATGCAAGGTGAGGCGGCGGGATAGGGTAGTGGTTGTAAAACCAATGTTGCTATTAGCTTTATTATTATTATGGGAGTTACATTCTCCCAAAATGCATTTAAAGTGTTTTTTGGGGTTGAGGAGTTGTTTTTTACTACAAGATTTTGTTTTAAATTTCTTATAGTAAATAATGAGTCTAATTTTATTATTATTGTCAATTGGGAATATGTATCTGTGTACAATATTTTTTATAACTTTTTCTTCTAATCTGAAGTTTGGTTGCATTTGATTACAATAGTATATGTTTATATTGTTTGAGTTGTGATGTTGGATATTATCATTATTTGTAGTGGTGTTATTTTATGTTTCGAATCATTAATTTTATTTGTTCATCAACGACATAATTAGGGAATTCATTGTTAATAAGTACTCGTTTTATATTTTTTAATTCAATGAATGTTTTTAGAGGAGGAGATTAATTTTGAACAGTTTAATAGATTTTTAACTATAGCTATTTTGTAGCGATAGGGGACTCGCTCTTGTAATTTAAAGACTAGAATTTAAGCTGGTTTATAAGTAGAAGTGCTAAACGTATTATTAGAGGCATCAATGAGAACATCTAGGAATGGGATTTTATTATTTACGCTCAGTTCTATGGTAAATTGAAGAACAGTTTTTTGGAAAAGATTTACGCTCAGTTCTATGGTAAATTGAAGAACAGTTTTTTGGGAAAAGGTTTTCAAACATAAGCTTCAAGACCATTAGAAAAATTGAAAAAATTAAAAAAAGGTATACCTTTTTCAATTTTTTCAAATTATAAAGACAAATTCTGTTATTTTTAACAATATTTGCATAAATGAGATAATGCTGCCTAAATACACATATATATACAAATATATATATATATATATATATATATATATATCAAATGATAATGAATCATTATCGTTTGACTTTTCAATGGGAACACTGATTTTTATTAAAAAAAAACAAACATGAAAAGCGAAACACAACCAAAACAGACAAAATTAATTTGTATTGGAATCGCGTTGTTTCAACAGTATTAATATGTGCTCAATGCTTGGTATATGTTCATTATTATTTGACTTTTCGATGGGATGGAACCCTGGTTTTTATTTAAAAATAAATAAATAGAAACACAACCAAAAAAAGAGTGGAAGACCACTCCTCACATTATTGCTTACACTTGTTACTTGATCTCAATATTTTGAACCGAGAGCGGGATATAGCTGTCATACAAAGCTAGATCTCTATATTAACAAGCTCAAGCACAGATGCTCTTTCAGACAATGACACTTTTTCTGAATAAAGAAGTGGCACTCGTCTGACAAGACGTTGCAGTCATCATATATATATATATATATACTTTTTTATTTATACACATGTACAAAATCTGCGACACTGGCATGTCGATGTTATCAATCAACAGCTCTTAGAAACGGAGATATCATCAGGCAGAGTTAAAATCCAATCCTTACCACAGATCATATTTGTGAAGAATGAAATGGAGGAGAAACGAAAAGGAAATTTCAAATTTGGAAAGTCACATGGTTAGATTTTAGACCATTGAGAATCAAATATGAAATAAAATATAAATTCATTGAGGATAGAGAAAAAAAAGAGAGATGAGAGTCAGAAAATAAAGAAGGGGGAAGGGAAAAGGAAGTAATAAAAAATAGCTAATGTCTGAATGTGTGATGGTAGGCAAAGATGCAACAATATCAGCTGTATGTTTAGATTTGTAGCAAGACACGTTTTCCAGTCTGGTTTTAATTTAGGTCGGTGGTGGTGGGGGTGTTAAGATATTAAGCTCAAATCTTGTTGGGTTTTTTTTCTCGTTTGGTTTGTCTTAGTTTTTTACTGTTTTTTAATTCTAAGGTTTATTTTTTTATTTCATCTTATTATTAATTGATTTATTTTATTAATTTATTTAGGCAGAGTATGGCCTATAATTGGGAGATACATTACTTAAAAATTTACTCAAGTTTACTAACATGATAAACGGATGATAATAGCAGCCCCATGATAAAAAAAAATCAATAAAAAATAATATAATACTAATAATGATAAATGTAATAGAAAAATAATAATAATGATATCGATAATAATAAAAAATTGTAATAATAGTAATAGTTATATTAAGGTGTGTGGAATAAACGAATGGAATAGAGAGAATAAAGATAAGTTAATTTTGATGGAAATGATACTAATTATTTAAATGAGAAGTTAGCACAATAAGTGATAATAATAATAAGGATAATATTAATAATGTTAATAATAGTAATACTACCACTAATAATAATAATAGTAAAAAAAACAATAATTTTAAAATGGTTAAAAGACCAGTCAAATGCAGATATTTTTTTCAAATAAACATTATTTATTTAAAATTAAAATTTTCGATTCACTCAAAAATCTTCATCAAGATAATACAGACAATATTTTTCTTTCTTTTTTTTAAGCAACATGTTGCCACTTAGCCTTGTACTTCTGTTCTTGTCGAAGTCTTGTATGTAATGTCCTATTTAAGTGGCGTGTGCCCTGGTCGAAAATTTGAATTTTAAATAAATATGTTTATTTTAAAAAAATATTTGACTGGTCGCTTAACCATTACAAATTAAAATGCATTCTAACAGTAGAAATATTTTACTCATAACTGACACGTGCCAACCAGGGCACACACCGCTTAAATTGGACATTACATATCAGACTTCGACAAGAACAGAAGTACGAGGCTAAGTGGCAACATGCCACTTAGAAAAAAAGAAAGAAAGAATATTGGCTGTATTATCCTGATGAAGATCAGTAAATCTAACTATCTCAAGTTTTTCAGTTAGGCATAAGTAACAGGATGAGTTCAAGGAACTACAGGTACTCGTTTTTCTAATAGTGTTCCAAATCACTGTTGGTGATTGATTATTGCCAGTTAGTTCCCAGTGGTATATAGAGAGTGAAGTTCTATTTTTGTATTCAGAATTATTGAATGAGCATTTATGGCTGATATATGTTTCTTTGAAAGTATTACCAGCCATGCCTATATGGTATTTTTTCTGGGTTCAGTTTTCTTTGGTTGAAATTGTAGCCCGGTATACTATTTGGGTTGTTAGGCAATTTTGTTGCAGGGGCATTCTGTTTTGTTTTTTAATTTTTGTTGTTTTTCTTTCAGTATTTTTGTTGCTATTTAAAATGTTTTTGTTATGTTTTTTAATTATTTTTCTACGTTTTCACCACAACTGTAGCTTAATTTAAGAGTGTTTTTTATTAAAGATTTTATGTAGTATGTTATTAGGAGGGAAGTATAAATTAATTAAATCTAGGAATCTTTTACCAAGTTTAATTTTAACCATGTGATTAAATAAGGGTGTGAACAAAATAATTTTCCTACTTTTATTTTTATGTTTAGTTTTGGGCGTTGTAGGTTTGATATATTTAATTTGGGTGTTTTTATATTCGCTCTCTTTTAGTGCTTTATTGTAAAAAGCTTTGTGTGTGTTAAAGATTGCGTCATTAGAGGAGTTATTGCTGATTCTCTTTTCAATTGATTTGAGAATATGCTTGATTATTGGTTTGAGATGGTTAAGGAGTGGATGGACATAAGTTGGATTAGCATTATCTTTAGTAAAAAGTCTGTACGTTTCTTTATGTTAGTTAAGTGCTACGACTAAGAAGTTAACTAGTTTAATATTTGATGTTATTTTCACCGTAAGATTTAACCTTTTGAGGCTAATCTTTTTCATTCTTTCACACTGTATATGTATGTATATACATACATATTTATATATATATATATATATATATATATATATATATATATATAAAGTATGGAATTAATAATCCAACATAATAAAAAAGAATAAAACCGAAAATTGTTTATATGTTATTGACATTTCGTCTTTATTCAAAAATCTTGAAATTCAGTCATTTTAAAGTCTTTGAATTAAGACAAAACGTCAATGAACATTTAAGAAATTTTCATTTTTTTCTTTTTGTACATACATATATATATGTGTGTGTGTGTGTGTGTAAAGGATTTGAACTCGGCATCTGAGATAGATATATATATATATGTATATAAACGTCTAAATTGTGTCTGTTTTTATATATAACTTATAAGTTACATACAAAATAGCAGCATAGATACGATAGATGTGTGTTGCACAGAGAGAAATAATATGAGAATGATACGATGGATGTGTGTTGCACAGAGACGAATGATATAATAATGATACGATGGATGTGTGTTGCAAAGAGAGAAATGATATGATAATGATACGATGGATGTGTGTTGCACAGAGAGAAATGATATGATAATGAAACGATGGATGTGTGTTGCACAGTTAAAAATGATATGAGAATGATACGATGGATGTGTGTTGCACGGAGAGAAATGATATGAGAATGATACGATGGATGTGTGTTGCACAGTGAGAAATTATATGAGAATGATACGATGGATGTGTGTTGCATGGAGAGAAATGATATGAGAATGATACGATGGATGTGTGTTGCATGGAGAGAAATGATATGATAATGATACGATGGATGTGTGTTGCACAGTGAGAAATGATATGATAATGATACGATGGATGTGTGTTGCACAGAGAGAAATGATATGAGAATGATACGATGGATGTGTGTCGCACAGGGAGAAATGATATGAGAATGATACGATGGATGTGTGTTGCACAGAGAGAAATGATATGAGAATGATACGATGGATGTGTGTCGCACGGAGAGAAATGATATGAGAATGATACGATGGATGTGTGTTGCACAGAGAGAAATGATATGAGAATGATACGATGGATGTGTGTTGCACAGAGAGAAATGATATGAGAATGATACGATGGATGTGTGTTGCACAGAGAGAAATGATATGAGAATGATACGATGGATGTGTGTTGCACAGAGAGAAATGATATGAGAATGATACGATGGATGTGTGTTGCACAGAGAGAAATGATATGAGAATGATACGATGGATGTGTGTTGCACAGAGAGAAATGATATGAGAATGATACGATGGATGTGTGTTGCACAGAGAGAAATGATATGAGAATGATACGATGGATGTGTGTCGCACAGGGAGAAATGATATGAGAATGATACGATGGATGTGTGTTGCACAGAGAGAAATGATATGAGAATGATACGATGGATGTGTGTCGCACGGAGAGAAATGATATGAGAATGATACGATGGATGTGTGTTGCACAGAGAGAAATGATATGAGAATGATACGATGGATGTGTGTTGCACAGAGAGAAATGATATGAGAATGATACGATGGATGTGTGTCGCACGGAGAGAAATGATATGAGAATGATACGATGGATGTGTGTTGCACAGAGAGAAATGATATGAGAATGATACGATGGATGTGTGTTGCACAGAGAGAAATGATATGAGAATGATACGATGGATGTGTGTTGCACAGAGAGAAATGATATGAGAATGATACGATGGATGTGTGTTGCACAGAGAGAAATGATATGAGAATGATACGATGGATGTGTGTTGCACAGAGAGAAATGATATGAGAATGATACGATGGATGTGTGTCGCACAGGGAGAAATGATATGAGAATGATACGATGGATGTGTGTCGCACAGAGAGAAATGATATGAGAATGATACGATGGATGTGTGTTGCACAGAGAGAAATGATATGAGAATGATACGATGGATGTGTGTTGCACAGAGAGAAATGATATGAGAATGATACGATGGATGTGTGTTGCACAGAGAGAAATGATATGAGAATGATACGATGGATGTGTGTTGCACAGAGAGAAATGATATGAGAATGATACGATGGATGTGTGTTGCACAGAGAGAAATGATATGAGAATGATACGATGGATGTGTGTCGCACAGGGAGAAATGATATGAGAATGATACGATGGATGTGTGTTGCACAGAGAGAAATGATATGAGAATGATACGATGGATGTGTGTCGCACGGAGAGAAATGATATGAGAATGATACGATGGATGTGTGTTGCACAGAGAGAAATGATATGAGAATGATACGATGGATGTGTGTTGCACGGAGAGAAATGATATGAGAATGATACGATGGATGTGTGTTGCACGGAGAGAAATGATATGAGAATGATACGATGGATGTGTGTCGCACGGAGAGAAATGATATGAGAATGATACGATGGATGTGTGTTGCACAGAGAGAAATGATATGAGAATGATACGATGGATGATTGTCGCACAGAGAGAAATGATATGAGAATGATACGATGGATGTGTGTCGCACAGGGAGAAATGATATGAGAATGATACGATGGATGTGTGTTGCACAGAGAGAAATGATATGAGAATGATACGATGGATGTGTGTCGCACGGAGAGAAATGATATGAGAATGATACGATGGATGTGTGTTGCACAGAGAGAAATGATATGAGAATGATACGATGGATGTGTGTTGCACAGAGAGAAATGATATGAGAATGATACGATGGATGTGTGTTGCACAGAGAGAAATGATATGAGAATGATACGATGGATGTGTGTTGCACAGAGAGAAATGATATGTGAATGATACGATAGATGTGTGTTGCACAGTGAGAAATGATATGAGAATGATACGATGGATGTGTGTTGCACAGAGAGAAATAATGAGAATGATACCATGGATTGTGTTGCACGGAGAGAAATGATATGAGAATGATACGATGGATATGTGTCGCACGGAGAGAAATGATATGAGAATGATACGATGGATGTGTGTCGCACGGAGAGAAATGATATGAGAATGATACGATGGATGTGTGTCGCACGGAGAGAAATGATATGAGAATGATACGATGCATGTGTGTCGCACAGAGAGAAATGATATGATGGATGTGTGTTGCACAGTGAGAAATGATATGATAATGATACAATGGATGTGTGTTGCACAGAGAGAAATGATATGAGAATGATACGATGGATGTGTGTTGCCGGAGAGAAATTATATGAGAATGATACGATGGATGTGTTTCGCACGGAGAGAAATGATATGATGGATTTGTGTTGCACAGTGACAAATGATATGAGAATGATACCATGGAGTGTGTTGCACGGAGAGAAATGATATGAGAATGATACGATGGATGTGTGTTGCACAGAGAGAAATGATATGAGAATGATACGATGGATGTGTGTTGCACAGAGAGAAATGATATGAGAATGATACGATGGATGTGTGTTGCACAGAGAGAAATGATATGAGAATGATACGATGGATGTGTGTTGCACAGAGAGAAATGATATGAGAATGATACCATGGAGTGTGTTGCACGGAGAGAAATGATATGAGAATGATACGATGGATGTGTGTTGCACAGAGAGAAATGATATGAGAATGATACGATGGATGTGTGTTGCACAGAGAGAAATGATATGAGAATGATACGATGGATGTGTTTCGCACGGAGAGAAATGATATGATGGATTTGTGTTGCACAGAGAGAAATAATATGAGAATGATACGATGGATGTGTGTTGCACAGAGAGAAATGATATGAGAATGATACCATGGAGTGTGTTGCACGGAGAGAAATGATATGAGAATGATACGATGGATGTGTGTTGCACAGAGAGAAATGATATGAGAATGATACGATGGATGTGTGTTGCACAGAGAGAAATGATATGAGAATGATACCATGGAGTGTGTTGCACGGAGAGAAATGATATGAGAATGATACGATGGATGTGTGTTGCACAGAGAGAAATGATATGAGAATGATACGATGGATGTGTGTTGCACAGAGAGAAATGATATGAGAATGATACCATGGAGTGTGTTGCACGGAGAGAAATGATATGAGAATGATACGATGGATGTGTGTTGCACAGAGAGAAATGATATGAGAATGATACGATGGATGTGTGTTGCACAGAGAGAAATAATATGAGAATGATACCATGGAGTGTGTTGCACGGAGAGAAATGATATGAGAATGATACGATGGATGTGTGTTGCACAGTGAGAAATGATATGAGAATAATACAATGGATGTGTGTTGCATGGAGAGAAATAATATGAGAATGATACCATGGAGTGTGTTGCACGGAGAGAAATAATATGAGAATGATACCATGGAGTGTGTTACACGGAGAGAAATAATATAATGATACGATGGATGTGTGTTGCACGGAGAGAAATGATATGAGAATGATACGATGGATGTGTGTTGCATGGAGAGAAATTATATGAGAATGATACCATGGATTGTGTTGCACTAAGAGAAATAATATTATAATGATACGATGGATGTGTGTAGCACGGAGAGAAATTATATGAGAATGATACGATGGATGTGTGTCGCACGGAGAGAAATGATATGAGAATGATACGATAGATGTGTGTCACACGGAGAGAAATGATATGAGAATGATACGATGGATGTGTGTCGCACGGAGAGAAATGATATTAGAATGATACAATGGATGTGTGTTGCACAGAGAGAAATGATATGAGAATGATACGATGGATGTGTGTTGCACAGAGAGAAATGATATGATAATGAAACGATGGATGTGTGGCACAGAGAGAAATTATATGAGAATGATACGATGGATGTGTGTTGCACAGAGAGAAATGATATGAGAATCATACGATGGATGTGTGTCGCACGGAGAGAAATGATATGAGAATGATACGATGGATGTGTGTCTCACAGAGAGAAATGATATGATAATGATACGATGGATGTGTAATGCGAGTGTTAAAGACAGGCTTAGGTGTGGTAACTTCAGAGGTAGATTAAAAATGGGGAGTATAGGGAAATGTGTGCAGAACAGGAGAATTTGTTGATATGATCACCGTGAAAAAAATGGATGAGAGTTCTTGGATTAGTCAATGTAGAATTATTGAAGTAATAGGGTCAGTTCACAGGAGGAAGGCCCAGGCAGACATGGTAGGAAGTGATAAGGATGGATTTAAGAGAAAATGCGATAAATAAAGACCTAGTCAGAGATAGGTTAGTTTTGAAATTAATTTCTAAAAACCGTCCAACACATGCCAGCATGTAAAACGGACATTAAACCGAATATGATGGTGATTGTCGAACAGATGACAACTGAATAATTTTAGTCAGTCCAGAATCGTGGAATTCATAAAAAGGCAGCATTCATTTCTCATGCAAAAAAAAATTTGGTAGCCAGAACGTCTAGAACTTTTAAAGAAGAAATGAATTTTTTAAATTTACTTTTTTTAAACCAACAACATTAAATGCATTTTTTTTAGCTAGTCTGGTTCACTTTATTTTAAAATATCAATTGTCAGCAAAAGTAATACTTCAAGTTAACTGCTGCTGATGCTTGCTATAATTGTGCTTGGCAAACATACATATCACAACATAAACATATTGGGACTACAAATTACACTTACATAAAAACAGGTCTTTTTGTAGATATCGTGGCATAAAACCAAATTCTCGTTTCCTCTACAAATTTTAGTTCCCAACTTATCTACAACTGTTATAAATAAATTGACACCTTGTTTAGATTATAAATATTATTATTATTTCAGTCCGCTGTTGCTGATGGTTGTTTGTTTGAATATATACTGAATTACCTCCCTTAGTGTTACACACAAATGAATAGTCATTTATACATATAGATATTGAAAAATACACACTACATATTAGATTAGGAAAAAAATGCTGTCAGTGAACAGAGGAACATATTATATTTATTTTTTATAGAATTTTACCAAACAGACGGCGACTGGATAATTTTGTTAGTAATAAATTGTTGAAATTCAAAAATCTGTTTGATTTAGCAGCCATAACGTCTGGAACGTAAAAATAAAGTTAAATAAGAAATAAATTGGTGACGGCTTCCGGTTTCAAAATTGGAAATGGACAAACAGTGTTTATCAAAAAACAGTCCCTCATAATTTTCTACCTTTTTGCAGAATTATTAATTTCATGACTTTGTAAACATTTTGTTAAGAGAGTTAACCAAAGTTCTTTTACTACTAACCCTAATTTCGAGTGGCAAGGTCATAAAACCACATGTAATCTCAAAGAAAAAAAAAGTCGAAAAGCTTGATTTATTTGTAATAAAAAAAAAACATTCCAATTATAAAAAGTTGTATTTATTTGATTATTTGTAATAAGATAAATAAAAATGTTAAATTATAAAAAACAGTTTAGTTTTCTTATCTATTAATAATTAAAACAGAAAATGGTAAAAAACAAATTATTAACCCCTCCCCCCCAAACATCTGAGCAAAAATATAATGGGTAACTGTTTTTTTATAAAGTGGACTTTTCTGTTAAAAAGAAAGTACATTTTATCTTACTCCAACCAAGATGAATCCATTTTCTTCTGACAATTTTTGTTTTAAAATATCAATTGTCAGCAAAACAGCGTTTTTTTATTATTTTCATTTTTTCGTCTTCTTGTCTTGTACTGATGTTAGACGTTTCTGTGAATGACTTCCAGTTTCTGTTTGTTGCTATTTCGCTTGTGCGACCCGCCAAGATCAGGTCGTCATCAACTGTCTTAAGCAGCCTACCACGTGGCTTTGTAGCCATCAACGTTGATGTGGGACACATTTTAGACCATTTCAGATGACTGCCGGCGTGCAACATGGCCAAACCAGTTGAGGCGTCGTTGTGCGACATACTTTCTCATGGAGGCCGGTAGAGTGAGACCAGCAATTTTCTCCATCCGATTCGCTGCAGCCATGATAGTGTTATTCTGGCGTTTCGTCGTTGACCATCTTTAGCAGCTATACAACAGTACAGGTCGGAGATGTGTGTTGTATGCTGCTCACATACAATGGGATCTCTATATTTTGTAAAATTGTTGACAGCTGCCTAAAGACTCTCTATGTGGCAGATATAGTTTTATAGTTGTTAAATTTTTTTTAATGCTCTCCAGTATAACAGTTTCATTTTTTTTTAGCCTCATTTTTAAATACGCAAACATACAGTAATTAATTAATGTATACTTACAATATAAAAGAATAAAATAAAAACTGTCATTTATGGCAAAAATAAACCAGGTTAGTTTAAATAAAAAATAACAATTTTACAACTAACGACGTCCAAATTTATTTATGCGACCAATATAACAGTTTTTTTTTCTTTCTGAAGCTCATTTTTGTATAAAAACAGAAATTCTTTGTCACATATTATGAATTTTCCCGCACCAGGCAACACCAGATATATATATAATGTCAGGTGAAGTCCTCTGATAGCCAGACTTGATTCTTCTGGCTTGTATGGCAGGATACCGTGTCTTTCTGCCACATATACGGCCTACCTGCAGCTAACGTGGATGTTGCCATCGGTGTTCAGCCTGAGGTTCTCAGGTAAGAAATAGGATGCCATGGAGTCACCTTCACTGCTGACAACACTGAAGACCGTGGTTGTTGTTGGAAACTTTGTCTGCATGACTCTGGGCATGTTTGGATAAGGCGGCGAGCCACCCGTTGTTCTGGAAATTGATCTTCTGGACATAGGAGATATGGATCATCAAGAGACATGAATTTTATAAGGATCTTCCTTTTTACAGTTGGTATTTGGTTTTCACTTTTTAGTTTCCACAAGTAACCAGATTAAGATGTGAAGAAAAATCAATGTGCGTAGGTCATGTGATGATCTGTCTCCATGAAAAACTATCAATCCTAATGTTTTGTGATAAAATAACCTTCTGAATAAAAGATCAGTACAAATCATCACTCACATATGCACAGATGAGACAGAACGCATAAGCCATATATAGCTCTAATGATCGATTATAAAAATGAAAATAACACGTAAGTCAACCTAAATATAATCCACAATCTAATACAATTGGTGATATCGAACTGGACTGCCTAGAGTCCCCAGATATAACCAGTAAATATATCCCATCAAAACTAAAGTCTGGACAGCAAGAAAAAAACATGCCAGTCCATGCAGGAGGGGTGTCACACATTTGTGGTGGCACAAATGCATTTTTGTATATATCTATATATATATATATATATATATATATATATTGGGCTGAAAGAGGAGTGTGTATGTATGTGTGTGTGTGCGTGTGTACCTAAAATGGGACTAAGAGTTGCAGATATGTATGTGTATCTACATTGACAATAATTTGTGTTTGTGTGCAAAGATATGTGTGTGGCTTTAAGCATTCGTATGTGAGTATGCGCATATGGATATGTTTGTGTGTGTGTATATATATATGTGTGTGTGTGTGTGGATATACGCGGTTGTGCATTCACACAAACACTTATGCGTGTGTGAAAGCTTGAATATAAATTAGGTGGTATATTAAATAAAAATGTGTGTATATCTATGAGTATCTATAATGCTGTATGTATATATGGGCATCCACAATACTGTTGGGAACTATGTATACACATATGATTATTTATTCTGTGTATGTTTGTGTATATGTACTTGTGTATATGTGTGAATGATCACATAGTTATGGTTATGTGTAGACGTAGTCAAGATATCCTCAGAACATGAGCTGTCTATGTGTGCACAAATATAAGATCATGTAAATACATTCGTCTGTGTGTACGCATGTACATGCTCGGTGTGACTCTGACCAGGATGGGTGCACCCCCCCCCCTCACATACACACACTCTGACTAGGGTCACCAGAGTTCAAAGTAATAAATTTATAGTTTCAATTTGAAGATTTAGAATAAATTTCAACCCCCTTGTAAGTGTCTCCCCCTTCCCCATATATTAACATAGTGGACCAATTCTTAAAAATATCTAAAAAAAAAAAAATACCCTCTACACACATTTTCAAATACATTCCTCCAGTTGAATAGAATAGCAGCATTTAGGAGATCATATAAACCAAAACGTCTACTTGTTGATGCAAGCCGAACTATATACATATGCATCTCTACTAACCACCTACTTACTATCAAGCACTTTCGGAATGGATATATGCCTACTTATTATCCTGTAATAAGCCTAAACTACTCATATATATATATATATATATATAGGGTGGGCCAAAATAAGGGTCCTATCTTTAAATTTGAATAACTTGAATTTGAATAACTTCCACAAAATAAAAGTTAAACTCACCAAACTTTATGTGTGTGTAGACTGACCCTTCCGAGATTTTTTGAAATAAACAAAACAAATTTTAGCCGAAAAACACTTCTTAAAACTTACAAAAACTAAAGTATTGTTTTTTTACACTGTTTTGAGTTTTTTAAGCAAAAATAATGTTTTCTAAATGAGGGTACGTTCCTTAGGGCTAATACGGCTCATGCTTGCTTCGGAAGGGGTCCTTTACTTATTCTAAAAAAAAAAAAAAAAAAAAAAATCAATAAATAAAAAAGTTATGAATTTTTAAAAATAGGACCCTTATTTTTGCCCACCCTGTATATATATTAAAGATTCCCTTCGAAAAAAAACTTTTAAATATAGATCATTTCAAAGAAGTTTTTCTTTAGGAAACTTGAACGTAAGTTTCCTAAAGAAAAACTTCTTTGAAATGATCTATATTTTAAATTTTTTTTTCGAAGGGAATCTTTAATATATATATATATATATATATATATATATATGAGTAAGAAAAATAGAAGCTCAATGCTCATCATACAATAAACAGAACTTTATATATTATTTTTTAAAATAGGATTTTTAGCTAATCTCTAAAGAAATGCGTAGCAAAAGCCCTTTTACAATTATTTCAAAGTCAATTTATTCCACAACCCATATAAACAATACAAGATTCTGATTTATGATTTTATTTCTTCAGTAAACATGTGACAATAATTAATTCATCTATCTCCTATTGGAAATATTTTTCATGAATTTCTGATGAGAAGTTTTCAATTTATTCATATTTTATTGTTTGAAAGAAAAAAAGTGATAAATTAGCATCTTTAATTTTAAATTTAATAAGAGGAATTCTTTAAATTTACTGATAGTGTTTTCATTGGCTAATTTAAAGTGGATTCTTTAAAGAAATATTTTTCAATAATGACCTATTTTATGGAATATCATAACTGACAAAACGATTGTTATATAGCAAAAAACAAAAATCTTATAATAATTATAGTTGAAAAGAATACTATATAAATGAAATTTGTTTAAAGAAATAAAGCTGAATCTGAAATTGATCTGCCATCACTGGCCAGTGTCTGGTACATGCAGATAACAATGGACAGTCCATGACTATTTGTGGTATTTGCATGTTCGTAAGCCAATGTTGTATACAACAACTGGGATTTTTCAAATGATCACCCATCTAAGCATTGCCTAGGCTCAACATCACTTTGGTGATCTCACAGGAATCGGTGTGTAAAAGTTATTGAAGAAACCAATAATTAAGCCTTTGCAATCAAATAAGTACATTTATAGCACTATTGGTCTTTCACAGCAAGAAAATGAATGCTACTAAATTTGGTAGCGTGTTTGTCAATGTCTACAAAATGTTTGCTACAATTAATGTCAGTTGTTAGATTCCGACATATTTTAATCTTCTAATATTTTAGAGTAAATAAAATTGTTGCTAATTCAAAATATGTATTAAAGATGGAAAATATTGTTTCAAATAGTCAATATCCTCCACTTTGAAGTGGATTCCTTAAATAAGCGTTTTTCAATCATGACCAATTTTATCTATTTACGGATTATCATAACTGCCAAAATAATTGAGAAATAACTTTTTTAAAACAGTTACAATAATTATAGTCAAAAATAGACTAATTTTTGAAGACAAATCTAAATATGAAATTGTTCTGTCTTCACCAGTCAGTTTCTGGTTGGTGCAGATGACAAAAATCGGGCCATGACTATTTATTTTAGTTACAAGTTTATAGCTCACAAGGACCCGGTTTTATATACAGCATCTGAGATTTCCAAAATGGTCACCCATCTAAGCCACTGACTCGGCTCAACCTTGCTTAACTTTGGTGATCTCACAGGAACTGATGTGTAAACGTGATTGAAGAAAGAAATAATTATTAAGAAATTCCTTTGCATTTAAACAAGTCCTTTTATAGCACTATTGGTCTTCCATAGCAAGAATATCCATTACTTACACTAATATTGCAACTGGTTTATCGAGTTAATTTTGTATAAAAGCTAATTTTAGCGTAGACTGTTGAGACCAACTCCTATAATATTATTTTTAACTACAAAAACAGTTGTCACATGACAAAACCTTTTTATAAGCAAACAACAAAATGTATTTATTTTAGTTACCTACCCTGTGTATAGGTGAGAAAGTTGGACAGTGTCCGAGTGAAGAAAGAAATTAAGTAAGAAAGTTCTTTGGCTGCTGAAAGTCTATGAGTAGTTTATCTGAAGGCGAAGATAGCCTGTGGTCCAGTAGACAGAAGCTAGAGGGGGACATCTTTTTTTGTTGCTTCACGGAAACTCTCTGGAGCTGCTGTCTAACTTCTACGGGGTCTCAAAGTAGTCCTTCAAGGGTCAGTTGAAAATTAATGCGCCATGGAGATTGATTGGCCAACCACTTCACAGGGGCCGCTCTCCACATGAAGAAATAAATAGTAATGTTTATGACTGTTACACTTGTCCTGGTGATTCAATCAGTAAGCACGCCATACTTACAGGCAGTACTTTCGCTCGAATAATGCGAAGGTTCATAAGTATTTTTACTCTGACTTTGTACCAAAATGAACTTAAACACTATATTTATTTTTGATTAATCATTTTTGATTTAGTTTAAATTTTCTGTAATCTACGGATTTTTTTTCCTGCATAATTTACTAAAAAAAACATTTTTTTTATACAATCTGCTTAATACTGTGATGGAAAATGTTTATTTTATTTCCTCATTCAATCCTCAAGTTGGTTATTGTAAAAAAAAAAATACTCTAATATTCATTCACTTGGGGTCTGCTGGTTAGGTACAGCTGGTAATAAATAAAAGTGAATATCTATCCATTTAAAATTTATTAACGTATTAGAAGCCTGTAATATTTGCACGAATCTGATATATAAAATAAAGTCAGCCTTTTTATCGTACTTTGTCATCAATAGCTTTCTTCCCACAGAAACAATATTTGATTCTGATGTGTCAGTTTTATCTTGAAGCATGTTGTTATGAACGATAAAATGTAGTTCAATTTAATTCTTTCCAGAAAATATTTTGTCCAGATCTGAATTATTTTCAAATGCTCACTATCTTTAAAAAAAAGGGGACGTAACTCTGTATTCGTCCATAAAGAGTTACTTTCCTTTGATTGGAAAAATATTTTGGAAAAAGAAAATGGCATAGTTTAAGAAGAGAAAAGCAAAACAAATTGCAAGTAAATTGCGAACAACGCTGAATAGGTACAACTAGTTTTTAATAAATAAACTTGACAAGAATTTAATGTTTATTTTTCTTCGTCATTTAGGAATTACCCATTAATATTTCAGATCTATAAACACTGAAGGAAGGTAACTTGAGCTTTTTTACTGCTAATGAATTATTTCCCTTTTTGAATAAAACTTGGTAACTAAAATAAGGTTGCTTACTATAAAGACTTTAAAAGTTTTTAAATTCTGTTTAGACTAAAAAATAAATAAAGATGAAAAAAATAAAAAAATACATCATTTAAATTAATTCTAGTATTTGTTAAAAAACGAAATCTGTTTTTTTTTTTTCCTACCTCAAACAAGGCATATTGCCACTAAAGCATAATGAGCTACTGTGATAGCAGCCAGATTTATAGGGGAAACCTGTGTGGCAGCAAGATGTTTGTTCACATTACATTTGAATTTCTGCACGTTGGTAAGGTCAGAGGAGCAAGAAGAGAATTCCAAAGGCAAGCGGTTCAAGGGAAGAAGCTATTAGAGTAGAAATACTTGTAAAACGAGTACAGGGATGCAAGACACCGGCGATGTGACAGGGGCTGGAATTGGCAGACAGTATGGGGCCTATTAGGTTAGGAATTCTTTTTTACACCCTGTTCAAGAGGCAGAGGCTTGCTGTTGGTGCATCAGTCGAGATGTGGCAAAAAAGTTTCGAAACGTTTTATTTCTTATTTTCTTTCCATCTTTATTACATTAACTGAATCATCTCATATTTAAAAAAAAACAGGAAAAAATATCGAAATAAGTTTTGCAATTATTAAAACCTTGGCAATGTCGCTGTAAGGTATAAAAATTATTATTCTAACTATTCTACTTTTCATAGTATTGGAAGTATGTTCGGATGGCCAAGCTATTTAGGTTGTTCAGAAGTGTTGTTACCTGTGTGATATCAGGGTGGTCCAGGTACGAGTGTGGTTGCAAGATTTAGGAGTGGATGGAGTAATTTCAAGGAACTTCTGCTATTACTAATCAGAAGAAGGTTACCACGATTGACAAAGGGAAAAGTCTATCAGGCATGTGTACACAGTGTGATGATGTATGGAAGTGAAACCTGGCCAGTGAGCATTGCGGACATGTATTGCATATGATATGAGAATGATAAAATGGATATGTAATGTGAGTCTTGAAGACAGGCTTAGATCTGATGAGCTCAGAAGAAGATTAAATCTGGACAGTATCGGGAGATGTGTGAAGAACAGGAGACTTCGATGGTATGGCCATGTTGAAATAATGGATGAGACTTCTTGGGATAATAGATGTATGTAGAACAGTTGAAGTAGCACGGTCAGTTGGCAAGAGAAGTCCAAGGAAACCCTGGGAGAAAGTGATAAGGATGGAATTGAGAGAAAAAGAGATAAATAAAGACCTGAGCAGAGATAGGTTAGTTTGGAAGTCAATTACTAAATTTAACGACATTAGTTTTTTGCAGAGAAGTGTTGTTGTCCTTCCCTTATACAGCTTTGCGTGGTGTTCTGAAATAGTCACCCATCTGTTACTGACCAGGCTGAATGTTGCTTAACTTCGATGATCTAATGAGAACCTATGTGTCAACATGATTATACCCTACCTGTAGATACATTTTTTTATCAAATTTTTATAGAAAAACATTAGAAACAAAAAGTTTTAATAAAAAAAATATTAGAAGGAAAACAAAAGTAAATAAAACAATAAAAGTCTCAGATAAAAAGTTTTAGTCGAATGAAATAATAACACGTGAGAAGAATATTTTCTCGAAATATTGTGATATATTTACATGAAGCGAAGTAATACAGAAAGCCAATTAAAATTTATAAAATAAAAATTTAAATAAGTTTAAACAAAAAAAAGAAACTTATTTTCATTTTTTCTTTTATCTTGAAATCAAGATAAAAGAAAAAATGAAAATAAGTCCTCCTCATCCTCCCTTCCGGGCATATTTCCGCATTATTAATAGCCTCTAGAAATTGTCGATATAAAAATATATTATTTTGAATACTTTATGTAAACAAAAAAACACTAGATTATTTGTATGCAAAGATTTTTTTTTTATTTACTTACAAAATTAATAATTTTTCTTTTTTCTTTCAGGTCTGATAACTGGCATGTTTCTGGAATGTGGAATCTTAAACTAAGCACACAGACACTATATCGAAACAATTCCATCTCCATCAGATTACCAAATTGACAAATAAAATCACTTAATTTTTTTTTGGAACATTCTGACTTCCAAAAGTTCAGATATTTTCCACTGTATAAGAACAGCGTTAGCATTTTTACGTTTTTTTTTCTAGAAACCTAAAAAAAATTGGTAAAAACTTTTTTTTTAGCTTTCTAAAAAAAAAAAAAAACCAACAAAAAAGCAACAACTTTATTTCATCTCCGCAGCATTTAAAGATCAAAAGATTTGTTAGTTTATTGATGAACGTTGTTAGTTTCATCTTCTCTGGAACAACAAAATGAATTCTGACTGTCGATTTGAATCATGTCGGAAATCGACCAATTCAAAAGTGAAACCTGAAGAATCTTTTCCATCTTGGGCAGAAGAAAGTGATGTTAAAGCAGAGGGAGACGACATTCTGCCATTAGATGTTTTCTCTTCTCAACGAAAACCGTCAGCAAAATTGAAGAAGCGGCGTTTTGTAGACATGTTTATGGATATTGAACAATCTGATACTGCCGAGCTAGAATGTAAATTTTGTCAGAAACTGTTCCACCATTCGGATCATCTTAACGAACACATGAAAATGCACACAACTGTTCAAACGTATGAGTGTCTGTCATGCCAAAGCCTCTTCTCCAACGCGGAACAGTTGACCCAACATATGATGGATATGCACTCGATTGAGAAATATGCATCTTCCTCGTATCGATGCATGCATTGTTTAGAAATATTTCCTTTGCAGAACACTCATATTTGTAAGACGCTCCAAAATGAAAACTCTACGGCACAAGTAGAAACAAACGCCAAATCAAATGCAGCAAACAAAACTTTTAAATGCCCAACTTGTTTGAAAGTCTTTCTGCGTGCAAGTTACCTTGCAATCCATGCGCGCGTGCATACGGGTGAACGGGGCTTTGTATGTAAAATTTGTGAGAAAACGTTTACTCAAGCAAGCCATCTTTCGGGACACATGAAGGTGCATACGGGTGACAAGCCATTTAGTTGCGACTTTTGCCAAAAGAAATTTGCTTTGTCCGGAAATCTAACCAAACATCTGCGCGTGCATACCGGGGAACGGCCGTTTCATTGCAGTTATTGTTCTCGCTCTTTCTCTCAGTCCAATTCTCTCTCTGTGCATACCCGCATCCATACCGGAGAGAAGCCGTATCAGTGTTCACAGTGCTTCAAGAATTTCTCTCGCTCTAGTTACTTGACGACCCACATGACCGTACACACCGGGGATAAAAACCATGAATGTAAGTATTGCAAGAAAAGGTTTTCGCAACCGGGCCACTTAATAGAACATACGAAGGTGCACACGGGTGTGAAGCCATTTCAGTGCACTCAATGTTCGAAGAAATTTGCTCAGACGGGCAATTTGATTAAGCATATGCGGGTGCACACGGGGGAGAAGCCATATGTTTGCTCACATTGTTCTAAAACCTTTTCACAGTCCAGTTCATTAACTGCACACCTTCGGATTCATTCAGGTGAAAAACCTTACGAATGTAAATATTGCCTTAAGCTTTTTTCTCGTTCTGGCTACCTTTTGAGTCATCTAAAACTTCATGTCGCCCAAGGTTTGCTCCCGGCTTCTGTTCTGCCAACAAGGAAGAAGAATTACCAAATTGTTTGCAATGTACCCCCAGGAGAAGAGCCTGCTGAACATGGAAAACCAAAGACGGTAAAAGAAGAAGTCGATAAATTAAAGGTGACAGATCAATCTCCAACTAAATTGCCAGCGAAAGAAAACAAGGAGAAAGCTTTAAAAACTGTGAGTAAAAATGTCAGTAATAAAAGCCAGTGCCGTTCCGATGAAGGTTCCGATGAAGGTTCCGATGAAGGTTCGGAAAGTTCAGGCAGCACGTACGAGACTGAACAAAAACGAGATGGCGACGATGACGACGACGAGGAAGAGGACGAAGACGACTTTGAAATAGATGATAGTGCAAACCGTAACACTAAAGTAACTCCTAATTCAATATACACTGATGATGAAGATAATCAAAGTGTGGCGAGTCGTTCAGACGGAACTTCTGCAATATCTGAATCGGCTGAAAGTAGTAGTAATCAGTCGAAGGTGTCTAGAAATGAACAAAGTCTGTTACCAGTAGAAACATCCGAAGATGAAGCTGAAGAAAGTGTCTCTGATTCAGCATCAGAACATAGTCTGCCTTACGGAGTTTGTCCTCCTTCGTATCCAAAATCTCGGAGCAGTTGGAAAAGAAATGCTGCCTCCCATCCTGCACAACGTGAAGGATCTTACAATGAGACACACGGAAGAAGACGTGGACGCCCATCTCGTTCTAATAACAACAACAACAATAGCATCTCTTCTGTCCCTACAAAAACTTCCATACCATTAGAATCTTCTCAAAAGCAACAACCCCATACCAAAGAAAACAATGAACTTATGCTATTAACACCCACACCCCTAAATGCACCCCCGAAAAACCGTCAAAAAAAAAAAGGCAGAAAAAAATAATGTCCATCACAACTTCCCCGTTTAAAAAAACATTTTTCTCTTTGATTATTCATAAATTCTGACTTTTTTACTTCTCAAAAAGTTGATTGGTAGAAAAGGACATGTTTTAATTATTTCTACAATTTTTTTTTTTTTTCGGAACTGGAAATATCATTCGTTCAAAAATTTTATCAAAGTGTTTTTTTATTTTAGAAAATTTTAATAATTTATATTTGTCAACACGATTTAAAAAAAAAAGGTTTTTTTTTGTTCTATTTCTTAACAAAATTTGAAAATAAAATGAGATTTGTGTTAAAGTTAAGGACCCCTGGGGCTGAGTCTAATGGAGAGGCTGTTGTGAATTATGCAATCAGCTACGTCAAGTTCTTGTCGAGTGTAAATGGATAGAGATGTAGATTATGGAATCGGCTATGCTGAATTGAAATCTGTTTGGACCTCTTATGTTCACTTATTCTGTAATACAATTGGGAAAGGTATGAACTCACCTCTCATCAGCTTTCAGTAAAATAGCAACTTTTATTCAATGAATCGTTTCTAATAGGTATTTCAGCATTAAATAACCCAATCTGTTTTTTTAGTGTATTGCCAAAACACAATATTTATTGGAAATGAGGTAATTCCCTACCTAACTCGCCTAATTTTAATGTTTAAAACACTTTATTTCACACTTTTTCTTCTATAAAATCTGTCTTCTCGACACTCAAGTTTTAATGGCCACAACATTTCGCTTACAAGTCTTGGCGACTTGTAAGCGAAATGTTGTGGCCGCCATTAAAAGTCGATTGTTGAAAAGACAGATTTTATAGAAGAAAAAGTATGAAATAAAAAGTATTTTAAACTTTAAAACTGGATTAGTTAGGTAGAGAATTTTATTCTAATGCGTTTGATATAAATTATGTGTTTCTTTTTAATTTACGAGTTATAGAGTGTTAACTAATCTGTACTTTTACCAGAAATTATTCTTTTATTGGGTCCATGTGTGTTTTACAGAACATCAACCTCCTGTCTCTACTCTCCCATTTATGGGAATGCGACAATAATGGAAATTTATATTGTTGTTCGTCTTCTGAACTTCTCAATGATGAACAGTTTTGTGCTCATTTTACCAAAGACAGATTTGTTGTCAACTACGAAATGGCATTGGTATGTCCTAGAGAAAATGCAACGTCAATACGGCTGACACTAGAAAATGTTGCATCTGTACCCTCCCCACTCTTCAGTTGGCCCTACAAAAATGGGGGAAACTTTGCTCTTGTGAAGAATGAGTAAAACTTTTATTGCCAAGTTTTAAATTAGGATGATTATAATTTTTCATATGTAATTTATTAAATAATTTAATTAACCTATTTTTTAAAAAAAAGATATGCAAATTATTACACAAATATAATTTGTATTTGTTTTCATTCGATTCATTTAATGATGTTAATCCAGATTTGTTCAATGACGGAATTAGGAAATTGTTTTTTTTTGTTTGTTTTTTTCCCCTTATTTTTAATTTTCAATTCGACAAACATGAATTGTGAAATGTGTTACAGAGTTAATCCCCCCCCCCCCATCAAAGAAATGCCACCCATGGAATCGTTAATATAATTCAAACTCCTTTCTGTAATCAAACAATATTTGGTAAAAATAAACTTCCGTCTATGCCTGAATTGTCCACCAACTTTCAGCCATGAATGTCCAACAGTCTTTGTTTTATCACCATTCAATAATAAACACACTTCGATATGACATGCAAAATTCTCAAAACTCTGACACATTCCTCTCTTGGCACTGACCCAATTTTGGTTGTGATGGTCTTTTTCAGTTCAATAAATTTTGATCAACATTATCTTTAAGATAACGTCACCGATAAAAATTTAGGAGGGTTATGGTCCGATGAATATTTAGCCGATTCAGGATCACACCACCTACTGATGAGACGATCACCAAAGTGTCCCCACATATCATTGAACAGCAATAAACAAAGATTGTTTGACATTCATGACTGAAACTTGGACAGTCAGACATAGACATAGACTGTAGAAAGGATTGGGAATTTTATCAATGATTCCGTGGAGGGGGCCATTTTATCAATGATTCCATCAGTGAAATTTTTTTTTTGGGGGGGGGGGGGGGGTTGCTTTGTATTTTCAAGGCACTATCTATAATGGCAAACCGTGGGCATTATTATCCTATCTTAGTGAAAAAAATATTTTCTTCATCTTCTGTGAAACATAAGCAAACATCTGTACAACAAGTGACATAGATTATCAAAATTATTTTTTCTCTCTGATTCACGGTTTTACTGTTTATGGCAGTTGGCACAACGGCTGTTGCTTCTTTTCTTTTCTGTCGTTGTTAATCAAGTCGGACTTCTGCATAGAGCTCATGAAAATAGTACCTCAGGATTGTATGGTCTGCATGAAGTCCTCCACGTTGGTTTGCAGCTATTCAATAACCTGCAAGATTGATTTTTTTTAATCCTCGACACTGAAAACAGCAAGGCTCAGTGCTTGCATGCAAAGTTGGGGAAGGTTTGGCTCAGAGTACACAAAGGAATTGCGCAGAATGAGCGTTGTCACTTGACTTAATTGTTTTGCAAATCCATGCCTGATGCGTCTTTACTTACCACATGCAAAGACGACCAGATGGTGTGGGGATCCTGATATCAACTTCTGCTAGATTTTCACAAAAGACCTGTCAGGAAAATAGAGTTGATTCTCTGCTGCTGTTGGCATTCAAGCAATCTCTGCTCATCAGTCAAACCAATCTCTCATGTCCATTGGCATTCAGGCAATCTCTGCCCATTAGCCCAAACAATCTCTCATTCCCATTGGCATTCACACACACTCTGCCCATCAGCCCAAACAACCTCTCATTCCCATTGGAATTCGGGCAATTTCTGCCCCTCAGCCTAAACAACCTCTCATTCCCATTGGCATTCAGGCAATCTCTGCGTATCAGCCCAAACAACCTCTCATTCCCATTGCCATTTGGGCACTCTCTGCCCATCATCTCAAACAACCACTCATTCAACTTGGCATTTGGGCACTCTCTGGCCATTAGCTCAAACAACGTCTCATTCCCATTGGCATTCAGGCAATCTCTGCATATCAACCCAAACAACCTCTCATTCCCATTGCCATTTGGGCACTCTCTGGCCATTAGCTCAAACAACGTCTCATTCCCATTGGCATTCAGGCAATCTCTGCGTGTCAGCCCAAACAACCTCTCATTCCCATTGCCATTTGGGCAATCTCTGCATATCAACCCAAACAACCTCTCATTCCCATTGGCATTCAGGCAATCTCTGCGTGTCAGCCCAAACAACCTCTCATTCCCATTGCCATTTGGGCAATCTCTGCATATCAACCCAAACAACCTCTCATTCCCATTGCCATTTGGGCACTCTCTGGCCATTAGCTCAAACAACGTCTCATTCCCATTGGCATTCAGGCAATCTCTGCGTGTCAGCCCAAACAACCTCTCATTCCCATTGCCATTTGGGCAATCTCTGCGTATCAGCCCAAACAACCTCTCATTCCCATTGCCATTTGGGCACTCTCTGCCCATCATCTCAAACAACCACTCATTCCCATTGCCATTTGGGCACTCTCTGGCCATTAGCTCAAACAACGTCTCATTCCCATTGCCATTTGGGCACTCTCTGGCCATTAGCTCAAACAACGTCTCATTCCCATTGGCATTCAGGCAACTTCTGCTCCTCAGCCTAAACAACCTCTCGTTCCCATTGGCATGTGGGCAATCTCTGCCCATCAGCCCAAATTATCTGAAATATTTCTTGCTGTATTATTAGAAAAAAAAAATAGAATGGATTTACGTTATCACACTTTTCACGGTCGTAAAGATTTTATGGAATCCGAATATGGGCATAAAAAGATATTTGCAAAAATAAATTCTCGATTTGGATGGTAATTAAATTATTTGTTAATATATTTTCTTTTTTGTCATTTTGTTTTGTAAACATTTAAAAAATGAAATTGGCATACCAAAAAGTAAACATTTTTTTTCTACAAAATTAAGGGGACATTTTCTATTTTTTTTAAATTTTACCATTAATATTCGGATTCTATATAATTTTTATGACTGAAGGTTGTGACTATATCCAGAGTTTGGCCGAATGCTGACAGCAATAGAGAATAAGCAGTGGCAGATGTCAGACTGACAGACATAAACAGTAAAGTCGTTGGATGCATTCTGTCAAATATTGAATTGTTTTCTAATTTTCGTACAAACGAATGTTTCCAATCAGTCAGCAAAACACAGATGATTTTGTGGATTTTTAAAATTTTACGGAAGAGATGATTTTCTTCTGTGTACATTTGTATTTATGCAAATGAGGCCCATTAAGTTGTGAAATGATTTCTAATAATAAGTAATTTAACTACTTACAGCATATCTATATATAAAGCTAAGTTGTGTGCATGTGTGTCCGCGGCATCACAGAAGGTTAATCCAAGAGCCAAACTGACTGCAGATTAAGAATTAGCACCGTCAATTCCATCATTGTCAAGTTCTTGATTAAAACGACGCATTCAAAATTATAAGTATTTAAAAATAACGTTAGAAACAAATGTTCTGACATCTTTAGCATTTTTTTCAGTTTCTTATTTTCTATTATTAGCCGATCGAACAACATACTTATAATGATTGTTTATACTTTTCACGCCAAATCATCGAATGACGTATTTGATGTATCGTTTTATATTTATTTTTATTTATTTTAGACAATCAAACTATTTTAAATCAACACAGAGACGTAAAACAGATTTTTACTTTTGCATCCCGACACCGAACTCAGTTTAAGAAGAGAAAATATTTTTGTTTGATTGGTGATCGTGTGGATAAAGTGTTCACCTTCAGTTCCAACATTCTATGCTATTGTAGGTTCGAATCTCACACTAGGCAATTGTATTTTGTTTTTTGCTATAGCGTTCCAGTTATTTCATGGCCGATATCAATCATTATAAACATGAATATTTTTTTATATATAAAAAATGGATGAAAAATATTTAATAAATATTCTTAACTTCTAATTTGGGTTATAAAATTCAAGAAAAGTTGAGAAACCTGACGGCAGAGATGGGTACTTCAATTAGTCTTATATATCAAGTAAAGACAATTTTTCCTCATATCGATTTTATCGATTTTATCGATTTTAATATTTAATCCTTATGAATATTTTATTTTTTATTAGTGATAAATGGAGAAAGTGGGATGAGTTTTTACTCTCTCACTTCTATTTACTCCCACTGTCGTCATTGACACTAAAAAAATTAAGAAACAATTTTTCTATATTCACCGTTTTGTTGGCTATTATTATACTTCATTCTCTTCTTTTTTTGATAAGTTACTGATCTACATTCGACCCTAAAAAAGAGAGAGGGGTAAATGAAAATAACCTTATGTATTTAATTGTTATTTAACAGTAAGTTAGGTTCCCACGTGCCCACTTCAAGTTATCATTCCTAGTTACATGAATGACTAGAGTCTTGAGTCAAAAAAGTTTTAATTTCAGGAATCTGAATGTAATTCAAGTGTTTGGGCAACCGAATCCATGACTGTTTTTTTTTGTTTTGTTTTTTTACATTAATTATGCAAAAGTCATCCTGAAAAGTTGACTGTAGCAAATGCTTCTTCAAACAACACTTCTGTGACATTCATAAAATCTTCAAGATGTTCGAAATAATTATTTGTACATTTTTCAAAACGAATCAGCATTACATTTCTTGAAATCTATGCAATATATAATTTTTTTTGTCTTTGTTTTAATTTTTTTTTCAATTCTGGTCAACGATAATCATTTTTAAACCGTGTCTCCGGATTCCACCACAGCTAAAACGTGAATTTAGCATTTTAGTATTAACTAGTAGTATTTACCCGGGTGGGGGGTTATATTGCTGGTGGGAAATAATTTCAAATATAACACATCACTCAATATGTCCAGGACTTACCTAATAAAATAACAACTTTTGAGCAAAATTCGACTTTATTCATCAACATAGTCTCCTTCTTGGGTGATACACTTCTAACAATTCGATACCTTTTTTTGTAGAACGCTTTGTCTTTGGCCTCAAAATATGCCTCAGTTTCTGATATCATTTCTTCATTAGAGCCAAATCTCTTTCCCTGGAGCATTCTTTTGAGGTCTGCAAACAACTAGTAGATGCTGAAGGGTGTGCAGATCTGGAGAATAAAGTGGGTGTGGAAGCAATTCATGTAGTTTTGCCATCGTTGCGATCGACTTGTGACACGGTGCATTATCTTGGTGAAAGAGCATTTTTTTGTTGTTTTTTTTTGGGCGATTTCTTTCTTTAAAAACACAAATAATGCTATATAATATTCGCTATTGATGGTTCTTGTCTCAAAGTAATCAATGAAAAAAATACATCACACATCTAAAAGTATAAAGTATTGCCTGCTGGTGTTTGCATCTTTGATTGCTTTGGACGGCTTTCACCTGCTGCTGCCCACTTAGCTGACTGCCGATTTGTCTCCGGAGTGAAGTGGTGCATCCAAGTTTGATCCATTATCACATATTGATGCAAAAACTCCTTTTTGTTGTTAAAACAGTTGCAAACAACAAAACAATCATCAACACAGTTTTGATCAATTGTGAGCAAACGCAGCATCCACTTTGAACTCTGCTTTCTCATTGACAAATTTTCATGCAAAATGGCGAATGGTGTTTTCTGATATCGTCAACTCTTCTGCTATCTCATGAAACTTAAACTCGTTTTGTCCGAATGTAAATTTATGGACTTTTTTTATGTTTTCCGGGACAACTGCCGAATTTGGTTGATCAGCATCATTTTTGCAGCCATGTTTAAAGTCAGCATACTCCGTCTTAACCGTTGTTTCCGATGGAAATAACACTTATCAAGCCATTGCTTTGCTTGAATAGTATTTTTCCCCATCAGAAAGCAATGCTTTATCAACACACGAAATTCAGATTTTTCCATTGTTTTGAAAATTTGCAACAGTAACTTCACTTAAATAACTAATTTGAATCAAATTCTAACAAACATATGCCATTTGAAGGTTAGTATTTTATAAAAATCATAGATTTTTTCTTTTAGTGGCGCCATCTATATTTCAGGTGTGGCACTTATTGAGCGATGTGTTAGTCAAGTTTACAATTTTTGCCTTAGACAAAAGTTTAAAATAACATTTTGAATATGAGGTCAAGTAAATAACAAATTTAGTGTGGTGGTGTTTTCTTTAAAAAATCTACTTGTTGACGCTGTGTTTCTTACAGACAGCTGTAAAATGGCTTTAACAAATCGAAACTAATTATTTTCAATCTTTAAAATACCAATAAAAATAATTATTTAAATGTGTAAACTTTTTTTAAATACATTCTTCACTGAGAAATTCTTTGTTTCATTTTATTTTTGTTTAACGAAATGAAGAAAATCTATTTAAAAAAAATTAATTTCGTTTTTTTACGTTCTAATATATCTCAGTTCAGACAGCTACTAGATGGCTCGTTAGCTATAAAAGTTTGAGCCTTCCAATACAGTAGTGTTGTACGGTTTCAATTGTCTTTAGATTCCTTGAAAAATTGAACCCTTACTTGAATGTTCTAGCTGTTAATATATCAATTTCTGTAACATACAAACATTGAATTCTGTATAGTGCATATAGAAGCTGAATTCAAATTATAACAACACAACTCCTTTGACCAGCCACTGTATTGGAAGGCTCAAACTTTTATAGCTAATTAACCATCTGAAGTCTGTAATGCTGAGAATTAAAAGACTGCACTGGAGTTTTCTTTGGTTTATAGATCATCTAATGGAAAAAAGCAGGATTATGAAAAGTTCTGGAAGAGATATAGGGCTTCAGCACAGTATCAACTATTCTCAATGGAAATGCCCTTATGCTTCAGTGGAAATTTGCTTTGTTTGAGGTGAAGAAAAGTAATAAAATAATTTTTTAAACCATTGATAGACCTTCTACGGGATGGGTCGGATTGCCACATTAACACCAGGAAAATTGGTTACTCATGTAAAATAACTACGACTGAGATACTTAAGTTTGAACAAGAAACAATTTATTATTACCATTATCACAATGTAGGGTTACGAGTTACGAAGCTGTACCCTATTTTGTCCTTTAGTCTTCATATTCCATGAGCGATGTCTCTGACAAAAGGAAAAAATTGCTGTTTTCTGGGTCAGCTATTGTTTTGAGTAGATGGTATGTCTCATAGTATTCATCATTATTCAACTGTCTATCCATCTCATTAACCTGTTTTTAGCCTTGATAAGTGGTGACACATTAGTTAAGAAAAAAAAAAAGAGTTCTTTGTGAAATCACTTGATGCAGTTCACATGCAGCTTGAAAAGCTTGTTGTGAATGCTGGTGTCCATATTGAATGCTAAATAAAACTTCAATGCTATACGCTTTCTTATATTAATTTCTTGTAAGAATTAGATTTCAGTAATGAATAAAACTTCAATGCTATACGCTTTCTTATATTAATTTCTTGTAAGAATTAGATTTCAGTAATGAATAAAACTTCAATGCTATACGCTTTCTTATATTAATTTCTTGTAAGATTTCAGTAATAAATAACGAGCATTTGTCATCATTTCCTTGAATCTCCATATTTACTTTACAGTTTCCCCATTTCTGCAATGGTTATGCTCGGGGTGGTCAGGATACAGACAAATGGTCCACAAAGTAAACCAACTTGGAGAGGGGGGGGGGGGGAGCAACTGTAGTGTGTTTGCCCCTCATTCATCAAATGGATGTCAGGATGAAACAACAGCATCAGATTTTTAGTAATATACTAGACCAACCGTGACCCGGCAACTTAGGTGGGAAGTTGTTCACATTACATTTAAATTTCTGCATGTTGATACGATCGATGGAGCAGGAAGGGAATTCCAAAGGCAATCAGGTCGAAGAAAGAAGCTATTAGAATAGAACATTTTTCAGCATCTAGGGACCTTTATAATGAAGGGGTGGGATTTTACTGTTAGTCGTGTGGGTCTGGGGTATTTTCGTTGAGGATTAGATTACAATTGAAGTTCTTGTAAAACAAGCACAAGGATGCAACATTGCAGCGATACCACAGGAACTGGAGCTTGGCAGACAGTGCAGGCTCTATTAGGTAAGGAATTCTTTTTTTGCACCCTGTTCAAGAGAGAGAGAGGCTAGATATGGCAACGATACTCCACGCACGGGCGAATGGGGTCAGCTTTGTCTGCTGCATATTGCACAAATTGCACAAATTGACCATCTGTAACAGTGACCGTATTTTGCTGTGTTACAGATATTTGAATATTCTGACATCCTATGAGAGCTACAAGACTCATGTTGGTGTACTCAAACAAAAATGGTGCTGTATTTGTATGTCTGATCATAATGACAGCAGGTCCCAGGGATGTCTGTTTGTTCTCTATTTTTCCTGTTATAATAAAGTCTTGAAAAAACGGCAAATTGCATTGGACTTTGTTTTACACAAATAAAACAGAGCACCTTCTCCTGAACCAACATGAAAATATCTCTTCCCTAAGTGGGACTTGTCTCATCAAAAATGTCAACTAGTTTACCTATCTTGGTAGTAAACTTGCAAAGCAAAATTGCACAGAGAGTGAACTTAATGTGCGAATGAACAAGACAAAAGCAATTTTGAAGACAAATCTATCGACCGAAGTGAAACGTGACTTCTTCGAAGCCATTGTTACATCAGTTGTTGTATATAGAAAAACTAGCACTTGGACTTTCATCAAAAGATTGGAGAAGAAAACTGATGGTATGTACACCAGAATGCTAAGAGCTACTCTTAACATCTGGAGACAGCACCCCACAAGAAAGCAACTCTATGGCGGACACCTTCCTCAGATCTCAGTCTTGGTCAGAGAGAAGAATCATATTTGCTGGGGAAGGGGGGGGGCTAAGGATAAAATCATCAGCGATGTTCTTTTGTGTTTGCCAAAATAGGGATGTGGCTCAGTGGGGAGACCGCACAGAACCTACATCCAGCAAATAGCAGAAGACACACAATGCACCAACAAAGACTTAACAGGTGTGATGGAAGATAGAGCGAGATGACATCAGGAGGGTCCGTGACACTACTACGACTAGATGATGATGATAAAGTATGCAACAGAAAGGAAGAAATGCCAAGGTTTTCTTTAGAACAAGTTCATCTGTGGATGGAGTGTTTGAGTTTGGATTTATATTGTTTATTTCATTTCTCATGAGTTTGTTCTGCATTTCCACAATTCGTTTGGTCTCTTCTTTAATGTTTCTATATTTTGGTTTCTCAAAATAATTATGCAATATGTTGTCTGAAGCTGTGTTTTTATTTTTTTTATTAAGGATCAAAGCCATTCGAGGATAAGGGTTAATAAGATGGATAGATAGTCAGTTGAATGATGAATATTAGGAGAGGATTGAAAATGAGTAAAATGAATAAAATTTGAGGATGGTCTATTGACGTTATTTTTGAAGATGATCATGATGTAGCCTTCAAACAAGCAATCTTGTGGCAATATGTTCCACAGATGGAAAGTTCTTGGAAATAAACTCTGTTCATGGAAATTCTGTTTGATGCTAGGCACACAGAGGAAGGAAAGAAAGTTATTTGCAGTTGTGGTGAAAGTTTTACAAGGATGAACTAGAGATTGAAGCCTAGTCGAGCACTTTCCATGGAAATAACGATGGAGTAGCGAAAGACTAGCAATGTATCTTCTGTAGAGAACATCCCCACTAGTAATAATATTTTCCTTGCCATTTGTCGGTAAAAAGAATTATTTCGTAAAGTGTTCTTCATCTTCTTAAAACACTTGAATTTGCTTTTTTAAGGAATTCCCTCATTATTTTTTATTATGTCTGTCAATGGTTCCTCCTCAATATCCGCAAGATATTCTGTTGTAAGTTTGTTCTTCTAGAGGATGACGACTCTGGCTCTTTCTTCTCTAATGGCCCATAAAAGATGAGCCACTAGAGAACAAAGAAAAAAAAGTCATCCTCTAGAAGAAATCATTTTGGGATGTTTTTGCTTGTCCTAAAGTTGGTAACTATGCCTTTGGTGACGAACTTATCGTAGACAAAATGGTTTCAGACATAGCAAACATAAAGAAAAGAAAAAGGACAATGGTCATATTTGATGACCATTGTCCTTTTTCTTTTCTTTATGTTTCAAATAACGTAATGAACAATTTCCAAGAAAGAAAGTATTGGGTAATGTTGTGTTTGCAGGTGCATGCAAGAGGTTTGTATTTACTACAAAAGTTCAATTAAAAGAGAAGAATTCAATAAGTGAATTATTATCCACCTTGATAGAAGTTTTTTGTTGAGTGTTATATGTCATCATCATCATCATCATCATATTTAGTTTAACGTCCATTTTACATGCCCGTGTGTGTTGGTCGGCTTTAAGAAATCGACTTCCAAACTAACCTATCTTTGGCCAGGTCTTTATTTATCCCTCTTTCTCTCAAGCCCATCCTTATCACTTCTTTCTATGTTTTCCTTGGCCTTCCCTTGTGAACTGAACCTGATACTTCAACTGTTCTACATCTACTAACCCAAGAACTTTCATCCATTCTTTCAACGTGGACATACCATCAAAGTCTCCTGTTCTGCACACATT
The DNA here is from genome assembly GCA_963556195.1 of Sepiola atlantica. Lineage (NCBI taxonomy): Eukaryota > Metazoa > Mollusca > Cephalopoda > Sepiida > Sepiolidae > Sepiola > Sepiola atlantica. The sequence goes on along the minus strand of OY744551.1, from coordinate 22,071,669 downwards.
TCCCTATACTGTCCAGCAGTTCTATTCATGATGCTGCTGGTAATTTGTTGCTTCTTTGTAGTTGTTGGTCATGATTCAGTCTCACCTTGCATGGCAAAGTATTAACTTAGTGTTGTCGTTGATGTTGTTATTAAAAAAGAAAGAGTGAGCGAATCTGGTTGCTTTCGTAGTTGGCAGTACATCTTTTTGGCAGATGGAAGAAAAGTTTGATCAAACTGATTACTTTTCAAATTGATGCTTTTATAAACAACTTTGTAGAAGGTCCTAGATTCGACCATTTATTGGTGCACATGTATTTGGTTGGTCAATCTGCATGTAGGTGGTTAAGTCATGCATGCATACTTCAACTTTTTTCACCCAGGTGAGAATAACTCAGCTAGCTAGTTATATAATTTAGAAAATAAGTGAATATTGACAGAGTGCATCCTTGGCATGTAAACAATTTGCAGAGCATAATCTTCTTTCACTCATAATTTCGGGATTTACATATTTTTCTGTAGTTTTCTCAAAAGTTAATGGTTTAACAAGATGATAACGCTGTCTTTTGGTCTTTCTTGTGATTGATGAACCACAAAACCATTATTCTGGAAATCAAAAGTTGATGTTCTGGATTGCAACCTATAATCAAGTGTTTATACATTGATCGATTCCTTATGCTTTTCTGTAGTTACTAGTGTAAACTCGCTGTTAAAAATTATGGGGAAAAAAATAGGCTTCACCAGTGTTCATATAAAATCATTAGTAATATTTCATGTATATATTATTGTTATCATTTCTGATGACTTAAATGAATAAAAAACATCTAATGTATCATTTTTATTAAGAGTGGAGATTTTTTTTCCAAATCTATTTCAGACAGTTGGGGTTGTCTGACTTGCTATTTGCTTTCCAATGTAAGTCTTTCTAATGCTTTTTTATTTCAATAGGATAGGATTGAACTTTCATGAGTTGACAAAAAAAAAAAGTGAAATTGCAAAGAAAGAAATAAGAAAGAAAACGTCCCAAACTGGAAAGTTTAAAACAAGGAAAGTAAGAAAACGTATAGATTGGTTATAGAAAGCAGAAAAACCACAAAAAAACGAAAGAATATGTTATGGAAATTGATTTGTGTTTTTACTTCCCTTATTTGTACTGCAGACTTTTGTGTAACAAGACGGATATATACACATTGCTCTTTATTATATGGTTGTATCACCGTTTTATTATTGCAATTTGCTCCAATGTTCATTTACAAATTAATAAGCGAAAATAATAGATAAAACTACGCTCATTGGTTACGAGTAATTAAAAAAATATTCAATCGATTTTATTTATCTTTTAGTGCATAACTTGATAACAGATCTTGTCTAGTTTCGATCGTCTTTTTGTATAAAAATTATTAAAATTGTTCAAAGTTGCGTTACAACTGTCACACTGCATACACATGCCTATCAGGTATGTGTATGCAGTGTGATATGAGATATGATACGATGGATGTGTAATATTAGTCTTAAAGACAGGCTGAGATCTGACGACCTCAGAGGAAGATTAAATCTGGACAGTGTGGAGAGATGTGTACAGAACAAGAGATTTCGATGGCATGGACACATTGAAAGAATGGATGAGATTTCTAGGTGTAGAACAGTGAAGGTAACAGGTTGACTTCATAAGGGACGGCCAAGGAAAACATGGGAGGAAGTGATAAGTATGAATTTGAGGGAAAGGAGGATAAATAAAGACCTGGCCAGAGATAGTCAATTTCTAAAACCCGTTCAACACATACCAGCATGTAAAATTGGTGTAATATTGATGATGATAAATATTGCAGTATGTAGTTCAGCATAAGAATTGAGAAAGAAATGTGAGTCGGATGAAAACGGGTATTTTATTGCAGCAATGTTGAAGACTGATCACAGACAATTTGAGAAATCAGATCATAAAAGACTTTGTTACAATTGTTACAAGAGTAAAGAAGGAGGAAGAGGAGGTAATTGCAGATGCTTAGAGTTGATGGATCAGGTCCGGTTCGTTTTTTTAAACCAATAAAAAGAAAAAGTACTTCTCAGTCATCAGATAAACATCTTTTATACTCGTCAAGTTAATTCAATTAATTTTAAGAAATTAATAAATCTTTTTTACAATTTTAACAAGTTAAAAAGCTATAAAGAAGCAAAAACTTTAGAATCCTTGTTAGAAGCAATAACGGCAGCAAATGGTTTTATGTATCGATAGACAAGAATATTCACTCCAAATTCCAGCACGTACTATAAAAACCCAAGCACACAGCTTTCTTTCTCTTTTCATGTTTTTGTCTTTTACAGACAACGTATGCGTATGTCACATTTTGCTTCGGTCTCTTGAAAGCCCCACACATGACGAGAAAACACACACATTCACTGTATGACCAACGACAGCATATTCACAATGCTCATCAAACATGTGTACACACAAATTCTAACACATTCTCTCACTAACAAAACAGGCACACTAATATACACACACGTCTACAATACCTTTCCTATTTACACACATGTAAACGCACAAGAAATGAACATGTGTACTCAATTTCTCCTTACAGACAAAACCCCTTCTTTCACCCAAGAACGTTCTCAGACACTTAGAACTCTCATTCTTTACGAACTCTTTATCTTCAGTTGTCTTAACAAGTTGTCTATACTAAATTAATATATTTTTGTCTATTTTAAATCCAATATACAACATATATAAGATAGATAATATACGTTAATATACGTCACCAAAACAGCATATTCCAAGAAAGAACCTCATTACTGCTGTCAAGAGACCAGTGAATGACTGAGACCAATAACTATGTAACCACAAAACTCACTGAGGAAGAAGCAGTAGAACTTGAACACCTCAACGAAATTATGAACGAGGACAAAACAAAACTCCCATCTCTAAGGAACAAAGAATGGAAGAAATTAGAATTAAAAACAGAAAAAGAGAACAGACTCCTTCCATATATCACAACAGATAATGTTACCTTCAGGCATAAAGACAAGTTAATTTATGCAGTAAGTATAAAAAATAAAATTAAAATCAAACCTCATCAGAGGAATGGACTAACAAAGTCCAGATGGGAAAGCTGATTGGAAACTCAGATCAACAAACTACAAAAAGAAGCTGAAGTAGTAAATAAGGAGAAAGAGAACATAAAACGATGGAAGAGAGGAAATATGACTGACAAAGAAGAGGAAAGATTAAAAAGAAACATGAAGAACTAAAAGAAAAGATACTAGCAAAGAAGGGAAGGCTTCGACAATACAGATACAAATCTGAAAAGTGCAAACAAAATAGGATCTTAGAAAAACAATGATAGCTAGTTTTATGAAAACGTAACCAGTTACATTTTCATGAAACGAAAACACAACAACCGAATAAGACTAAAACAGAACAACTGGATCCGACAGAAACAAAATACTTTAGGGGCAATATATGGGAAAAGTAACAAGACCACAATAGAAATGCCAAATGACTGAAAAACATGAAAGAAGACCTTCAGGAAATTGAAGAACAGAAACCGAAATTAATGTAGAAACACTTTTTTTTTCGGATTTACAAGAAAAATGTTGTCCGTTTTGTGAAGTAACAGAGAAAATAGTAGAAAAATATTTGTGTAAACATGCACTAGGCGGTTGCATGTTTAGTGGTGCATGCAAATGACAGACTTGCTGCAGATGAGAGATGTTTGGCCACGAGAAAGCAGAAGAAATTGAAATATATCTGATTGTGAGTTAGGCCACACAAATCGTTCTTGTTTGAAATAAGTGCCTCATTAAACTGGGAATCATGCTGAGACCAACCTACTTGAGAAAAGTAATGTTTCTAGATGGTCTGCAGATAAGCCCTTTTTAGTGGACACTGTCTTGCCGTTATCTCTAGTTGACATCTGGGTGATCGAATGGGGATGACTGATATCAAGACCGGATTTCTGATTCGTAGAGTACGATGGATTCAACCGATGCCTTGAAAACTTTGAGCTTTGTCTCATTCGTGATAGCAGCTTTTAAGATTTTTTTGAGAGAGTTAATTGCACTCGATGCCTGGTCAATATGTGTATTAATATCATAACCACAGTCAGTGAATCCTCCTAGATATTTGAATCCTAAACAAGTTCGATTGGTACCAGTGTGTTGGTTGTTGAGGGGTTCAGGTGTATGTATTATGTATTTGGTTTTTGGAACATTCAGGAACAATCCAACATTCTGCCATTAATGTTGTTTTCAAGAAGAGCAATATCGTCAGCATAATCAAGGTCTACTAGAACTTCAGATGTGTGATGGCGACTGCGATGATGTTTCAGTGTGAGACCATCTGCAACAGTGATGGCTAGTCCAAACAGATGAAGAGCAAGAGGGGGGGCAAGACAGCCTCCCTGCAAAACCTCCGTATCGATTACAAACTGACCGGTCTTGCCTTCAGGCATAAAGACGACTTAAATAGATGTAACAACATCTGGAGGGATTCTGTATGCCCCAAAGATCTGAAATATTTTACTCGGATCAATTGAATCAAATGCCTTCTGGAAGTCGATGAATGTAAGAACAGTTTCCATATCGTTTTTCAGCTCCTGAACTATATGACGAAGAGCCAGTAATGTGAGGTTGTAGATCTTCCCTTCCGGCAACCGTTTTGATTGAGGTTCACACAATTTAGAAAGCAATGGTTGTAAATCTTTGAAGCAACCTGAGTTAAAGAGATGCCTCTGTAGTTGTCTGCAAACGTTAGGCCCCCTCTCTTTTGTCAGCCTCCACTGTAGGTGTTGTTGCAGAATGTATGGAGACTTTTCTTGATCCTTGATAGTTTCCAGAACTCAGGTGGTAGTCCATTGAGTCGTGGGCCTTTTTCATTCCCCATCTGTTGAACAGCAGCGTCTATTCCAAGTTGTGAAAACTTGTATCGAAGAACTTTTTGATGTGAGTTTTAGATTCTGCAGTCGGGGCAGCATTCAGTAAGCTCTAGAAGTGGCTCTCTTAGGTTTTAAATCTGTCCTCACCCGTTCGTCTTCCTGTTCGCAGGCGTTCTTAATGCCTGCAGGGGTGGAAGGATTTTCGAATGTTCGCAAGGTACCATTAATGCAAAATTGTTGAATATTGCACACAAGTTGTTCTAGGCAAATTGGACGTTTCTGGTTGATGCGGGCAGCAGAGTGTGATACAATGGAGGCCGCGAGGATAGGAAGTGACTAATCGACAGAGACAAAAGAAAATACGGGAGTGGTCAGTAATGAAGGCCGCGAAGATAGGAAATGACTCATCGACAGAAACAAAAGAAAATGCGGGAGTGGGCGGTTTCCATTGTTCAGGACAGGTGACTAAGAAAAGAATACCGGACACAACATTTAGGAGTGACTGTTTTATGACATCTGACTACAGTAAGGTAGGTTAGTTTGACGACAGTAAGGTTTATGACAAAAAGTTAACGAGTTTGGGTTTCGGAGAGAAGCCGGGCAGTTAGGATCGAACCTCCTGAGAGAGCGGATCGGACCGGGAAAATGATGAGATGAGCTGACGACTTGAGCAACGACAATGGGGGTCTCGACAGTCCGCGATGGTGTCACACACACTCATAGTTCCAACTAAATTATATACAATGTATATGTGTTTGTGTTATTTCTCGAGAGTTGTGTTTCTTTTTTTTAACTTGTGGACCAGTGCTGTGCCCTCGACGATTCGTCAGTGGATAGATGACTCGGTTAGACGATGGAGACACAACGTTGGGGTTGATGGTCGTCGAGTGGGGCAACATGGTTCTACAAGAACAGCTTTGCGGGCAGTAGCAACAGGGACGATATCAACTGATACCCCTCTAAAGGGTGCCTACATAGGGAGCCTATTGTGAAGCAAGGGTTGTGCAATAATCAACCGCACATCTCCTGAAACGGCATTGCTTGCTCAAGAAATCCAGGATGACTGGAAACAATGTCAGGATAAGCAGAGAGCCCCTCCCACGTGCATAATCCATTTAGTACTGGCCAGGATCAATGTCGCTTAACTTCGGTGATCTAATGGGAACTGGTGCGTCTATGTCATTATGTATTAGAGATGAGATATCTATAATTTAATAATCTATTTATGTGCACACTGTGTCGAAAATGACGGGAAAAAATTAGCCTTCAAACTAATATAGTATTCATATAAAATAACGTCTGAATCGTTAGAAAGTTAGAAAAAAAGAAAGAAAACGTCTCAAACAGGAAAGTAAAATAATCGAAAAAAGTACAGAAAAAAACGTATAAATCGGTTACAAAACAGAAAGAAAAAACGGAAGAAACGTCTGGATAGTGCATTGAGGTATGTTGAAAATAAATCAATAAAGTGCTCGATCGTAAGAATGTGTGAGTTAAAATACAAATTATTTATTTAAAAACTATACATTACATATTCCTATGGTTTCATTGACACGGGTAGACATTTACCGTTCAGAAAAGGCCCTTAAAAACCCATTTCAAATCCTCAGTGACTCACAGAATGAAGACAGTTCGAACTGTCTTCATTCTGTGAGCCACACTCTCTCTCTAAATTATTATTTATAAGAAAAGGATTGTTAAAAAAGAAAGGAAAAACAATTTATATAAATTTATTGATTTTATATTGCATACACAGTTTAATGTATGTGGCCAGAAGTTACGACTGTGAATTTATCCTTTTGTTAAAAGGATGCCAGGCATTCACCCTTTAGTGGGTATGTTGGGGAACTGTATATCGTCAAGTGATGATAGTCTTCTAGTCGACAGGGGACAGGACTGTCTGGAAACTCTGTGTCTCGTCTGCGAACCCTAAAAAAAAAGGTCCAGTAGAAATTGTTACACTGAAAAGCCTGATTGGTCATCATGTGACCAAACAATCTCATTAGGGGTGCTTTCAACCAGAAGAAATAGATACCAATGTTTATCACTGCTATAAGTACAGACATCTCATAAACATGGGTTTTTACAACAAAAAACTCAGTTTATATCAATATCTATACTTAGCTGTGTAACCAACGCAATTATATGCAATCTGGTTTCAAATGAGATTTTCTATTAGAAACTATAATATTAGAAGTATATCCCATATACTTCCATTTTTATATCAGGAACTATAAAGCTCCTATAATAACCAGGAACCCTTAGAGAGAGAGAGAGAGAGAGAGAGAGAGAGAGAGAGAGAGAGAGAGAGAGAGAGAGAAAGAGAGAGAGAGGGGGGAGAGAGAAAAGAAGTATACAGGTAAGTATAAATATCTCAAAAACATGTATTTTACTCTAAAAAATCTCAGTTTATATGAATATCTATATATCTATATTTACTAACACATGTACTAATCACTGCCTATGCTATTTTGGTTTGATAAGTAATAAAAAGTGACTCATTATTCTATTATAACTGTTTTGTTTCTCTTGTTTAGACGTGAATAGAATTTGTAGAAGAATTTTGGGTGGCAGAAAAATATATACTCATTTAATCTTTTGCAATTCTGACTTTTGCAAAATTCTTTTCGCCCCAAACAACATACCTTAGATAAAAAGATATGTGTTCTCTGAAAACTAACGAGTTGCTTGCCCCATTAAACAAAGCCCAAAATGAACCTAAGCGCTTAGTCTCAAGACCCCTAAAATCCTTCAAACTTAATTGATCCAAAGTCTCAAATGTTTTATAGAAGATACAATACACACATGTATTAATCGTTGCTTATCCTATATTAGTTTCCCTGATAAGTAATAAAAAAAATATTCAATTATTCTATTAAAATTGTTTTGTTTCTCTTATAGACTTTCACACAGAAGAAGGTTCTCAGTTGTAAATTTGCTAACGCACTCTATTCCTCTTAAATATTGAAGAAAAACGAGCAAGAAAACGTCAACATTCAACACAAATGAAGGGCAAATAAAATATCCAATACTCAAACATTTATATTAACAACAACAATTTATTTTGCATTTTTACACATAAAAATTATGTTCCATATTTGACGAAAGTCTTTTAGTGTCTTTTGGATAAATGTCTCTTTGACGGCTTGAAAGAAATAGTGTCTTTTTGTTATTTAAAGCAATGTCTCTTTAAATAAGTTTTGTAAGAAGAAAGACGTGCGTGTGTACGTGTGTGTGTGTGTGCGTGTGTAATTGAAAAGAGAGAAAGAAAGTGCCAAGCTTACTATGTGTGTCCAGCAGTCAGAAAAGGGGAGAAGGAATCTTTTGACGCGACAGGTAGTCGTCGCATCGTCTTGCGACTGGCCGATGGAGCGAAACAATTCTCCCTGCTGTGTCTGAAGAAATTCTGGAGACAAGAGACCGGATCCGTCGCAAACGACGTTTATATATGTCCTAATCAGCAGGGGCAGTGACCGGAAACATATGATCCCTATTTTGGCGTTTTCTGCGGGGTGTTGAAAAACGCCTGTCGACTGCTGTTGAAAGGTGAATTCCATACCGGAATAAACGAAAATGACCAAATTTCTCTTCAAACTGAGTTTTAGGAAGAAATTTCAAGTTTGGTAGAAGTCGAATATCAGCGATTCTCTGCCTAAGATTTGATCAATAAAATGATTTTTTTAATGTTTATTCAATGACAAAAGTGAACCAAATTCTGATGTTTCTCACAATCAATGTTCGAAGTTTTCAGGTTTGTAAATGTTCACAATGAAACAAAACAAAGAAGTTTTAATTGATTTTTATTGAACTTCAACAAAACAATGTCAAGATATTCAATTGAAAAAGAAATTATAGAAAAACTTGAACGAAATAATATTCATGACAATGCTGCAACAATGGCCGGGGAGTGATTGCATTCGGGGTCACCAATATTGAAGATAGGACATTATAAAATGGAAGAATTACAAAAGTAATTCATTCTTACTGACAACTTGTTGAGACGATGCAAAATAAATTGTTGGCAATGAATGAGAGTTCAAAGTGTTCAAGGAACGTTCTAGGTGAAAGAAGGTGTTGGTCTCTAAGGAAAAATTGAATACACGTGTTCATTTCGGCTGTCACCACGTGCATTTACATGTGTGTAAATGGAATAGGCAGTTTTGCGAGTCAGAGAGTGTATGAATGTGCGTCGTTCGGTGAGGGAGGTGTGTGTGCTTTGCTGGTTCGTCAATATCTCTCATCATGTGTGTGCTATTGACGAAGGCCCATCACCTCAAAGCAGCACGACATAATTATGTTATGAGCACGTGTGTTGCTTTTGGAAGAAATTATGCAAGAGAGAAAGCTGAGATTTTGGAAATTAATATTTCTTGCATTGTGATTAGTTGATAGAAACGGCTGATTTGAGCTTTTGTCCAACCGAGAGCCGATACATAAGAACAGCATTCACTGCTGCTGCTGCTTCGAACAATATCACAGCAGAACCCAGACGTAAAGTTTATTAAGTGTGATAACTATTCTCTCGATTCCGTTGGAGTACAGTGTCAGATCATGTGTACGCCATAACGTTATACAGAGTATAATTTTTCTCCAGCTCAACAATGCGATGGGAGAAATTGAAAGAAGAGGGACGGTTGTGAAGTGGTTCTCTCATACAAAATGGAAACTGTAAATAAGTAAGAAAAATCCTATAATCTGGAAAACACCACTCCTGGGCTGTAAATAAAATTAAAACACAAGCCATGAAGGGTAGGGGAGGAGGGAAAAACCGAGGAGGCAGAGCACTATCTAAGCCTCCATTGAAAGAGCATGGAGAGTACTGGAATCCTGAGTAAGTTTATTATCACCTAAACTCCAGAAAAATCCAATGGCAGTTATTAGCGAGAACAATGGTAAACAAATGTTGCGATAATGCAAAGTGATTTAAAATGGTGATCGGGTTTTATTGTCAGTGATCGATCACTAGTATTGACTCGTGTGAGAACTCCCAGTGAGTAAAAAAAAAAAAGAATAGGAATATAAAGATAAACATAACTGGGTCTGAAAGGTAATCCACTGGGAACTGTGCAAACGACTGCACGTTGAAGATACAGATGCAAAGCTGAATCACTATTAGAAAATGAAAGACATAAAATCGTATAGGGACAGGGAAATACAAGCAGAAAAACTTATCCAAGCAAGAGAACTGGGCATGATAATAGTCAACAAGAAGGGAAAAAAATGCCAAATAGAAAATTTCGCCGTCCCAGCAAGTCACATATATAGAGCTAACCAGAGAGCTGAAAGGAATATGGAACATGAAGACAACGACCGTAATACTAATAGTTGTAAGAACACTACGAACAGTTTTTAAAAAATGGAAAAAAGAACAAGGTGAAAAATTGGAATCAGGGTATTATCTGATGAAAACAACTGAAATACTAAGAAAAATCCTTGAGTGCAACTCACATAGCTATGCGACACCAATCAACCATAGGTAAGTTGAAATAGAATAACACTGTATAAACACAACTTTTTTTTACAAACAAGTCATCCCTTATCAAGTCCCAAAGGCAACTCGAGGATAAGAGTTATTGAGTTTGTCAGGTGGACGGTGAAACACCGAGGAGATTATTAATGATGGTCGTAACTGGTCAGAAATTGACGGCCCAACAAGAATTCTTTTACATTGGAATTCAAAATTGCAATGTTGTAGTCAGCCAGGAAGCAGCCCTATGGTACTGTGTTCCACAGGCGGGTAGTTCTAGGAAAGAAACTTTGCTCATAGAAGGTACACAGAGAGAGAAAGAGAAATTGTTGATAGTGGTTGTAGCTAGACGAGTTTTTATTGTGAATGTTTTACAGAGGAAAGGACCATAGATTGAAGCTCAGTCAAACACCTACCATGAAAATAACGATAGAGCAGAGAAAGACTAGCAACGTCTCTTATGTGAGAAGAGGATAGATTTCGAAGTCGGTTTTGTATAGTGTCCAGGCAGGAAAGGGTGCTCTGAGCGACATCTTAGGACGTATTTGACTCTTATAATGGTAGAGGATTGCGTCAGGATTGAGATACTTTTTGGAGCGGTAGAAAAATCCAACCATTTTTCCAGTGAACTTAGCAACGGATTTGATGTAAGTCTTCCATTTTAGGTCTGAAATGAAGGTCAGTACCAGAAGCTTATCAAAGCAAGGGCTTCCTCAATATAAAAAAGAATATTACACAGCCGAAAGGGAACTAAAACTGCCACGTTAAGAAAGATCTTATTATAATTTGACATTATATATATATATATATATATATATATATATATATATATATATATATAGTAAGCAATGAAAATATATATGGCAATCAAGCTACACAGAAGCTCCCGTGTTTCATCTCCGGGGGGAATCGTCAGGCTAAATGACGATTCCCCCCAGGGATGAAACACGGGAGCCTCTGTGTAGCTTGATTGCCATATATATTTTCATTGCTTACTACCTAGCTCTACTTACGTATCGAGCACTGTTGAAGTAAATACTGAAAACTGACACATAAAAAAATTATATCTCCTTATAATATTTTATGTGGATACATGAAGTACCAATATATATATATATATATATATATATATATATATATATATATATATATATATATATATATATATATATATATATATATATTATTTATTTTATACGTACATAAAAGTAATCCATGTAATAAAATAAATAAAAATATATATATATATATTAACGAAAAATACGTCCTATAAAGTTAAGGGCGACTAATAATGCAATTTTCTGCATCTTAATCACTTAAGAAGAGAGGCAATCGAAGTAGTAGTGAGCAAAAAAAACAACGACAAACGCCAATAAAAATAATTGCATAAAAATACATTTTGATTTAATGGTGTGTTTATTTCGAAGGGGAACAAGTCAGCCCTTGAAATAAGGCTCGTCTGACTGCTGGCATTCCGGACGAACATTTATGTTGCTTTTCCTTGTGATGAATTAGATTTAGAATTCCCATACTATCATTGGATTGGAATGGTAACTTGTGAGCGGTAGCTTGAATGGTTTAGTTTTTTTTTTGGGGGGGGGGGATTTTTTCATCATTGTGTCGCCCGACGTGAAAGTGTATTATCGCACATTGTTTCGTTTTTTTGTTTTGTTTTGTTTTTTAATGCATTTGGGACCGATTATTTGCTTGTTGGCTTGGTGGCAGAAATAATGCACGAGCTACTTTTCTAAGACATTTTCTAGCACTTTCTTTTTTTTATCGTTGTTCTTTCTTGTTTTTTAATTTTAACTTTTATTTTTATCTTTTCCTCTTCTCTTCTAAAGTGACCGCAACTATTGTAACGCCACATTGTGTATTGTCGGCAGTTGAAACCCTTATTCCAGACATTTAATTTCCCTGATGATCTGCCAAGCAAGTGCCTGCTTGGTAGTGAAACACGTATAGCAAAAAACATTTAATTTGAATAAATAATATTTGTAAGAAAAAATATCTTTAATGTTGATCATTGGTGTCCTGAAAGGAATGCTTTGGTAAGCCTTCATAAAATCGCATATAAATGCTCTGTACTCTGTAATTGAGTATCATCGAGCTTGTTTTTATTGGAACAACCCCGGTCTTCACTGAATGATCTATTTTATAAGTGAAAAATCTAAATATATATATATATATATATATATATATATATATATATATATATATATATATATATATATATATATATATATATGAGAAAGGAACGAAAAACCCCACATCCCATGCCGGCTTATATACAAATCTTTAAAGAATAGTGATAGAACAAACAAAACAAAAAACAACAAATAAATCGTAGATTTATTTTTCAAAATATTTCCTCTTAACAAAATATATTTACAATTAATATATTAACGCTCTGATTGATATAACCTATTAATTATTGAGCTTACATTTAATTGCAATTTTGAAGCATATCCTGGGTACTTAATACTATCTATTTTTTACTAAATTTATATATGAATTAATCTAACACGGAATAACTCTTGAATTGTTTTAGTTCGTCTTCATGGTATTTAAAAATACCTCTGCAGACCGATCAATCTCCTCCGCACGATCTACAGCTGATGTGCTGACTGTGATATCGCACAGGATCAGTTAATCGATGGGCGATAGCTCTTGATATATCAAAGGCCTTCGATAGGGTTTGGCACAAAGATTTGCTCCACAACAAGAGCTAAAGAATAGGCTTGGTAAACATGAAAAGGATATAAAAAAAAGAACAATTCTCTGAACAACACGATCATTACATACATTACAAAACGATCATTCTTTTAACTTTGAACAAGCTAAACTCGTTAAATTCATTTTAAATAAATCTCGGCGAAGACTTCTCTAATTATAAACTCTAACACAATTAAACAACGTAATAGCTTCTACAATTTATCTCTTTTAATCAGAAAACGTATTCTATCCAGACACAACTTGAATTTAGATACAGGCTAGCTATTTTACACTACATACTTTATATATATATATATATATATATATATATATATATATATATATATATATATATATATATATATATATATATATATATTGGTAGTGAAACACGTGTAGGAAAAAAACTCTTTAATTTGAATATGTATGATAAATAAATAATCTTTGAAAGAAAAAGTCTTTTTTGGTGATGATTGGTCTCCTGGACGGAATGCTTTGGTAAGCCTTCAAAAAATCATTATATATATATATATATATATATATATATATATATATATATATATATATATATATATATATATATATATATATATATATAGTGTGTGTGTGTGTGTGTGTGTGTGTGTGTGTGTGTGTGTAATTCTCTCACATTTCAAAGCGTGGTCGTCGCGCTGGTTTAATGGTTGCAAGACCAGGGTTTATGATACTTAGAACCGGTGTTCGAATTGTCCGACCGGCAATACTGTTACGTAATTTCATAATTTTTTTTTTCATTTTTAATTTGATCTTTTAAAAGTGAGTGAGCCGTTAATAAGAACACTACGTCCATTTTCCATTCTTACGGACTGCTACAACATACGGAATTGTTACAAGATAGGAATCTAACGAAATGATTAGTCAAAAGATCAAAGTAAAACTGAAAAGAAATCTGTTCTGATTTTATTTTTATTAATAAATATCGCATCTAAATATGCTTTTAAGGCTTTTAGCCTCATTTATTATTATTACATTCTTAAAAAGATGTTAAAAAAAATGAACTCTCCTATTTTAATATTTTTTTTAATTTATTTGTCTCTATATTTATATTTTTTTTATTATTATCACATGTTTTATATTTTTGTTTTTATATATATTTTTGTCGTTCTCATTATTATTTAATAATTATTGACTTTTATTATTATTTTTACATTTCAATTTTGATGTCTATTCCTATATATATATATATATATATATATATATATATATATATATATATATATATATATATTGATTTGTATAATTACTATGTACTTGAGGATTATAATGTTGGTGTTCGACTTCAAATTGTGACGTTAATTAATCGCTGTTGACGAACATACAGATATGTTTTTTTATAAATAAAAGAAATCCTTTGGTCTTAGAAACATTTACACACCAAAAATATTATTAATGTTGAATTCCTGATATAAATAATATGTCATAAGTTTGTTTATGTCAATTTACTATATGATAGATACGATTGACCTCAAGGTTCAAACATTGAGCTGAGTTGATACCTACAGTATTTTTTAGTATATGAGATTCATTTAACTGCCCTTATATCTTTAAGGTAGATTTAATGCTTTAATTTATACGTGTGTGTGTGTGTGGGTGTGTGTATGTGTGTGTGTGTGTGTGTGTGTGTGTGTGTGTGTGTGTGTGTGTGTGTGTGTGTGTGTGATATACATATTCAACTCCGACCATTTCTGGTAACTATGTCAACTCCACCGCTTATGTAACGAACAAAACGTCCTCGCCTCTTTTGACTTTTACTCTGTCTGCATTTGTCCATGACCCTGTTTGCAACAACAATCACGCCATCTTACCTGGCGGTATTTTATTATTTACCTGTATGTAATTGTCGTCATATTTCACGTGTGGCTGAAGAGGCGATGCGATCAATTGTTTAAAGTGCCGACAAATTATACTCAAGAGAGCGCCAATTTGTGCGCTTGTGTGATTTTATCCGTCCCAACTATTCGCCCCCCCGCCTCCCCAAAGCAAATACTTCTTAATAAATCAATAGAAACCTTTCAGTGGAATGTCCTTCCTTGGATTTCTTCTGTTTCCTCCATCTTGAGCCACAGTTGTTGTTGACCGAGTCACGTGACCACACTTCAAAGAAACTTATCTTCAACCGAGACTTGGCAGACATTCAAAGAAACGGGCAGTCACGTGTGAACATTTTCGCTGTGGGTTCAATATTTTTCTCCAGTGAAATCTTTGCTTTTTCACTCGGAAGCTCCATAGAAAGTCTATACAAAAAAAAGAAGAAAAAACAATTCTAAAAAGAAAAACTATTTCACAGCAGTAAATTCCACCCAGGGGAAACGGAACCAAAATGAATCAAATATAATACAGGATATCTGATATATATAATAAAAGTGAACGTATGTATGCCCACTCACTCGATCTATCTAAGGATATCACTTTATTTATATATCAATCTTAGGATATCACTTGATTCTTTGCCATTGCCGTATTTGTGTCTGTATCTTTTTCTTAGATCGATCACCAGCATCGACATCTGCAACCCTAATTTCGTTTTTCGTTTCGTTCTTTTTTTTCTTTTCAGATTAAGTCGAGAAGCGAACATTATTCTTTGAATTATCGTTTCATTGTAACAGCTTGCTTCAATTAACACTTTGATGGCCATCATTTTCGGTAATCGCCATTTTGTTTTCCACTTCTACGTGACTTACATTTTTATCTTTCATATTAATTATACTTTTAGTATAACAATTTGGTTCGCTTATTAATTTAATTAGTTTATCTTTTTCAAAACAATTAAAAAAAATTATAAATAAATAAACTCCCGGGAAACGCTGTGTAAGTAGAGCTATTAGATAACACTGTAAATAACCCTCCTTCCATTTCTAGAAGTACACACAACACGTAGGGCACTAAAGTACTGTCGAAATTTTCGTGGGTGTTAACGAAAATCCGCTCTAAACAAAGGTTATGTTATCTAGGACAATTATCATAAAAAAAATTATAACAAGAGAGAAGGAATGGAATACAAGATGTTCGTAAAAGTTAAAATAAAGTTTTATTTACAAAAAAAAGATAGCTTGGACTGCTTTTTTTTTCCAAAGCTGGAATAAATAAATTATTCCTGGATAACATACAAAAAAAATCAAAATCAAAAAAATACAACATCAGTATCTCTGAACATTAAAGTTAGATACAACAAAATTTGATACAATCTAAGTTAAGGAATAAATCCTTTTAAAACATGAACTTACTATAAAGTCAGTATTCTTACAAATCAATCAAAAGTCTCTTTTTTTCTTTACACCAAAGTTACAATCAAAAGAAATAAAATTAACAAACCGTGCTGAAGGCCGAACATAATTTCCACGATAAAAATAACTCTTTTTTTATTTTATCAAACGTCTGTCAGAAAGTTCTTTTTTTTCCTTCTTTTTCTTCAATAATTTTCTTTTAGCAAATCCAACGTAAGATATTCGTCACAAGAACAGTACAAATTTCAAATAAACATAATACTTGCTTTTTTCCATCGTTTGTCCCCAACAGCATCACGCGCGAATGGAAGGATTCAACTTGCAAAGTTATATCTCTCAAATCGATCTGTGTTGCAAAGACGATCACTCTCTATGATTCTTAATCTCTGATTAGAATCTTCTCGACAGCAAAGTATTTCAACTCTCGGGAGCTAAGCTCTTCAACATAGGCAATTTCGTGCATGGAGTACTTCTTATCTCGTTCAAATTCTCCATCTCTTCATTTCAAGTGTCTAGCTTGAAACAACTTCCCAAGGATAATATCCTTGACGGAAGGAAAAATATTTCATATCTAAAAGGCAATTCTAGCCACGAGATCCTCTATCTCTTAAATTTCTTCAAGTAGAAATTCTTCACAAAATTTAACGTCCCCCATGTGGACGGAGAAACAGTTTTACAGGTCTTGACTTCCCGAGGTTCAAATCTGTTCTGACTAAATTTCGCGCCGATATCTTCCAGACACAACAAATGCATCATTGCTAAAAATAGAAATCACGTGACACAAAATGGCCTCCCTAGCATAACACCCACGCAATATCCATATGACCTTCAACTTGCACGTAGCCAAACCTGACCCTTCAACAAAGGGAAGTAACCGATGGCTTACTTAGAAAAACATCTCGAAATTTCCACAATACACACAACACGTAGGGCACTAAAGTACACATAACACGTAGGGCACTAAAGAAGTGCAGTTTCTAAAAACAGACAAGGAATTTTGTGTTGGCGACATAAAAGATTTTAAAGAAAATACAATTGGAAAATTAGTCAAAAACAATTAATTTTGGGTTACTTTCTCATGTGTCACGTATTTGCGCTAAAATAATTTAATAGAAAATATAAACATGTGAAATTACTTTAAAGATTGGCCTTTAGTCATCTGTCGGCCATGTTTTTCTTCACCCCCCCCCCACACATACATCAGCAATGCAGCACAACATCTCCGAACGCTTATATTTTCTATTAACGTTTTTTAACACAAATATGTCTCAGATGAGTATTGATTAACTCCTCTCCAGGAGTTAGGCACAAGGCCAGTTTTTATCTTACTCCCACAAGTAAGATGTGACCCAAGGTCGGGTCGGGAAAGTGGGGTTTAAAAATTGTCTGGGCAGCCCCGTCGGCATTCCCCGGTAGGGGCGTCTCAGGCAGTAAGCAATAAACTTACTCCTCCCCAAAGAGAGGAGGCGAAGCCTGGGAGGGAGGACCTCCTAGAACTGCACAGGACAGACCGGCGTAAATCAAGCCCCGAAGGCCAAGACAATACCAGTCTATGGGGTGCAGTATCCATCAGAACAGATACTACACTTTGATCTTAGCCAAAAGGCCAAGAACAACTGTGTCTCAGATGAGTAGATAAACGAAAAATGTTCAAAACATAGCGCCATGTTGATGTTTTATTTTTGTTTGTTTAATTTTTGGCACGTGTCTTCTGGTAACGGCTTTAACTTAACACCGTTTTTTTCCTTCTTTTTGAAACGGTATCTGAATGTTGTGTTGATTAATAGTCGGATTTATAGATATAGAAATAAGGAATTTTTAGTTTGAAATTGTTTTTTGTCTCCATTTCGTAACAGAAATGTGCACGTTAAACCACCAAACATTTTTGTACATGGAATAAATAATTCGTACATGGATTAAGCAATGCATGCAGAAAGAAATATTTTCAGTTGTCAAAAGGTTGTGTACAACCGAAGCGAGAGTGTCGTCAGAAAAGCTAAATGGTTCTTTGTAGTCGTGGGTCACCTGTAACGATGTTATCGTTTCGTTTTGTGACCAACTCTAGTTTTGTAACAACCGCGCATGCACACTTCAATAAAGGCTTCCATGTATATTTTTAAAACCAACAACACGCGTCTCTCGTTTGTCTCTACTAATAAACCACTCAATACGAGCAAACACAGTGTGACATGGTGGCAGCGGTGAGATATAAAGAAAAATAAGAGAAAACAACGATAAAAGTAAGACATTATATTTTTTCTTTTCGAACCAAAACTTCGTAAAACTTCACACACACACGCTCGTCGAAGCTCGGAACAGAACTCTCGCACACACATAACAACACTACTACTACTATGGCTAATATATCTATACCAGTTCCCATTCTTGACTGGGACTCTTCGCCTAACATTGCAGAGTCATTCAAGATATTCCAACAACGTTTGGAACTTTATTTCACAGCGAAGGGAACTAAAGAAGAAGAGAAAGTGCCTATCGTTCTACTCGCAACTGGCGAGGAAGGAATTCGTATATACAACAGTTGGTCTATGTCAAGCGAAGACCGGAGAGACGCCGACAAAATTTTCAACGCATTTATGGAGCAGCTGGAACCTGGAACCGGCAACCAACCACCGTATATGTAGGCTCGAACTCGGTAGATACCAACAAAAGCCTACCGAGACGACCGACATATTTCTAAACAGGTGTCGCTTACAGGCGAAGAAATGCGACTTCACAGCCCATGAAATGAACGAACGTTTAGTAGAAATACTGATAGCCAACACGCCCATACCGGACTTACAAAAAGAACTGCTAAACAAACCGAAGGGCTACACAATAGAAGAGGCTGTGAAATTAGAACGCACATATGAGGCTTCAGCCGTGTATATAAACAAAATACACCAACTACATGGCCTGTCACAGATAGACACAATAAATCGAGGTGGTCGCGAACGCCAGGAAGGCAACAGAAATACCAGCAACTTATGTAAATATTATGGACGGGACCATCGTTTTGGCAAGGAGCATTGCCCTGCCAAGAACGACATATGCAGTTCCTGCGGGAAAATGGGCCATTGGGCCAAATTGTGCTTCTCAGTGAGACTCAGACCCAGGAAACAAGGAAAATCCTGGCACAAAAGCCGTAGCCAGTCAAGGCACAGACAACATGAAACAGGCCGAAAAGTCGACAGCGTTGCTGAACATGACGACCGAGCCACAACAAACATACAGGCGGCGATGGAGCACCTCACATTCAGCACTATTAACAGTGAACATCCACTGCATAAACAAAAAACAACACAAAATGAAGCATTTGTCAATATCAACGTTATATTGACAGACCACCCAGGTACGCACAGCCTCAAACTGAAGGTAGATACAGGTGCACAAGCAAACACACTACCTTTACGCATATTCTGCAGTATATGCCCCTCCGCCATAAACGAAGACGGAACCCCAATACCTGGATCACTAAACCCAACGAAATGCGTACTGACAGCATACAACAACACTGAAATAAAATGCCATGGCACCACAAACATCAGGTGCAAATACAAGGACTCCTCATGGCTCAACACTCAATTTTATGTGGTCAACACTCCAGGACCAGCTATACTGGACCTGCCAACATCTGTAGCATTTAACATTGTGACAATGAACTGTGCCATATTCGTTCAGCAACAACCTATCAACAGCATAGATGATCTGATGCGTTTACACCCCGACAGAATCGACCGCATTGACGAGTTCAAGAAAACACACAAGCTCACTGTCAACCCTAACATCCCATGCCACATAGACGCACCGAGAAGAACGCCATGCGTGAAAAGATCAAGGCTGAACTAGACAAGATGGAGTCACAGAATGTCATTCGTCGTATTGAGGAGCCAACAGACTGGGTAAGCTCTCTTACATATGTAACCAAACGCGACAACACAATAAGGGTCTGCTTAGACCCAAGGGCACTAAACAAAGCCCTAATGCCGCCATATCATCAAATTCCAACAGTTGAGGAACTCAGTCATCGGTTTGCAGGTGCAAAATACTTCTCAAAACTGGATGCTAAGGCAGGATACTGGTCTATAAAGCTTGACCAGGAAAGCCAGATCCTGACCACTTTTCAAACACCATTTGGAAGGTACTGCTTCCAAAGACTTCCATTTGGTTTAAACGTGAGCCAAGACATCTACCAGCTTGAGATGGACAGAATACTTGAGAAGTGCACAGGAGCATGCGGTATAGCGGATGATATTGTTGTATATGGCTCAACAGAACGCGAACATGACAACAACCTAAGGCACCTCATGGAAGTCGCCACACAAGAGGGCCTCACAATGAATTCCAGAAATGCGAGATAAAACGGCAGGAAATCTCCTTCTTCAGAAATATATACACCCATACTGGGATGAAACCTGACCCAGCAAAGGTACGAGACCTACAGGAAATGCCAGAACCACGCAATAAAACAGAACTGCAACAGTTCTTAGGTGTAATGACATACCTATCCCGTTTTATTAAGGATTTCAGCTCAAAAACCACTGTATTACGTGACTTACTTCACAAAGAGTCAGAATTCCAATGGGAGCCACACCACCAGACGGTTTTCAAAAACCTGAAGAGTGAAGTATCTGAAACATCCCTACTTCACTACTTTGACCCCAAGCGCCCAATCTACATGCACTGTGACGCAAGTCTTCATGGAATAGGCGCAGCGCTTCTACAACCAGACGCAGCTGGAAATTTAATGCTTGTCTTATACGCAAGCAAGAGTCTGACACAAACAGAACAAAGATACGCATGTATCGAGCGGGAACTACTGGCAATCGTGTTTGGCACACATAGATTCCACACATATTTATACGGTCATGGTTTCCAAATTATTACTGACCATAAACCTCTTGTCATGATCATTGACAAACCTCTCACCTCAGCTCCAGCTCGCCTACAACGAATGCTTATCCAGCTACAGGGATATAATTTCAGATTATCCTACAACAAGGGATCCGAAAACATATTGGCTGATGGGTTATCACGCCTGCCATCACCTGGTAATTCGGACCCTATCGATCTGGATGTTCGAGTTGACACCATTCGTTTCTCTGCTGACCGCATTGAAAAACTGAGAGACTGCACAACAGCCGACCCTCTGCTTAACCAGCTAAGAGATACCATTGTCAAGGGATGGTATGAGACAATCAAGCAACTGCCTACCGATATCAGAGAATTCTGGAGCCTAAGAGATCAGCTATCAATTGATGACGGCCTTATCCTTAAAGAACAACAAATTGTCATTCCTCAGACCCTCCAAGAAGATATCTTAAAGCAACTCCACACTGCTCACTTAGGACAGGAGAAAACCAAACTCCTAGCCAAAGACACTGTCTATTGGAAAAATATAAACAGAGACATCGAGCAATTCACAAGCTCATGTAGCATCTGTCAACAACATCAGCCATCACAAATGTCAGAGCCTCTTCTGCAGCACGACATTCCAACAAAGCCATGGGACGTAGTTGGAACAGACTTGTTCGAGCTCCATGGACATCAATGGCTGATCATAGCAGACTACTACTCCAAGTACCCTGTCATCAAACAGTTACCTGCCCAATCACCAAGCAGTGTTATCGTAAAAATAACGCAACAAACCTTCGCGGAGTTTGGCATACCGTCAAAAGTGGTTAGTGACAACGGGCCGCACTTCTCAAGCGCCCTTTACCACGAATTTGCCACAGAATGGGGTTTCAACCATCAGACCACCTCACCTCGAAGACCACAGGGAAATGGTTTCATAGAGCGCCAGATAAGGACCATCAAGACCATCCTCAAAAAGGCCAAGCAATCTGGGACAACACCCGAAATTGCATTGTTGCACTGGCGCTGCACACCTATCTCAAACGCCATATCCAGCCCCGCACAGCTACTCATGGGTAGACGAATCCAATCCCCAATTGCAACAAAAATAGAAAACAACCACCAAGATCAGGATCAAATATATGATGCTTTTAAACAAAGGCAACATAAGCAAAAGAAATATTTTGACCAGCATGCACTCAAGGAAGACCTACCACCTTTATATCCTGGCCAGAGGGTAAGAGCACAAACCCCTACACACGGAAACTGGGACCTAGCAACCGTAGTATCTCAAGCAGATGGTCCCCGATCATATCTC
The DNA here is from genome assembly GCA_963556195.1 of Sepiola atlantica. NCBI lineage: Eukaryota > Metazoa > Mollusca > Cephalopoda > Sepiida > Sepiolidae > Sepiola > Sepiola atlantica. The sequence goes on along the minus strand of OY744551.1, from coordinate 22,049,206 downwards.
CTAAAAGCTGCAAACGGATATGTGCTACGGAGAAACCGGCAGCATATTAGGAGTGCTCTAATAAGGCCAACTCCACCACAAACGCCAAAGCATGTAACATTTGCAGAACCACCTGTATGTACAACTCAGTCTTCACAAAGAGACTCCCAATAATACACTCGCAGTGGCAGGATGGTACGACCACCATCAAAAATGAACTTGTGAACATTTTCTAGGGAATTATAGCAAGCAATTCATGGGGCAGAATAATCCCCTGCTTCGCTGTAGCTATTCAGGCAGTCTACCCTGAATTATCCCTTACCTTTTTATTATATATTGAATATGCTCAATATCATAATCTTCATATTGGTAAAGGGGGGATGTAACGATGTTATCGTTTCGTTTTGTGACCAACTCTAGTTTTGTAACAACCGCGCATGCGCACTTCAATAAAGGCTTCCATGTATATTTTTAAAACCAACAACGCGCGTCTCTCGTTTGTCTCTACTAATAAACCACTCAATACGAGCAAACACAGTGTGACACACCAATGTTGTAATGCCGTGGAGAAGAATACACGAGTGTTTAGAAGAACCAAATCGATTAATAGAGTTGCCAAAAGTCGGTCACCATTTCTATGTCTCCTCCTCCGACGTCGGGTAACAACATTTTGCGTCTTCTCCGACGTCGGGGTACCAAATTTTGTAAACGGAAAGACTCTGAAAGTCTATGCGATGCTACCAAGAGACATAATCTGAAACTTATAGACCGTTCCTATTTTTGTAAGGTGGCAAACCCAGAAAATCAACAGGGGCTGAAATACTTATTTTTTGGTCGGTGAAATATTCTCCGACCTATTTTGATGCAATGCCGTCTGGAAAATCAACTCGGTTTATCAGCTCCGACTATATTAGTTTGTAGAGCCGTTCTTTCTTTTTTAAGTCAGGGTTTCAGATCGGATAGTTTCCCAGTAAAGATTGGGCTCTATTTACGATGTTGGGTTTGTGTTGGGCATTTTATTTAAGTAGGTTTATGAAAGTAAAACACTGTCAAAACTAAAATTTATCTCACAACAATTTATAAACACAAAAAATGAAGAGAAGCAAATGAAAAGAGTCACTTACTCAAAGCTGCTGCTGCTGCTTTCTTGAGATTGTCGGTGTTTCCTTTGTCTCTTCCTTTATATACGATGTGAGGATTTTTCATCGTAGCTCCTTTCTTTGTTACAGATGCGCCATGGGAACCTCTCACGGTTGTTCCTTTCTTTGGTATGGATAGCCATGGAGATATCTCAGAGTCGAATCCTGCATCTTGAGGTACCAAATATCTTCCGATATACCGTGGGGGTTATTCAGAGTCGAATCCTGGTTCTTGAGGCACTAAATGTGGTCCGATATGCCGTAGAGATTAATCAGGGTCAAATCCTGGTCACAGCACCAAATGTGGTCCGATGCTACAAGGATCACATGTGTTCCGATTGGTTACTCTATTAATCATTCTCTGCCCACGCTGTGTTTAAACGATCTGCAGCGCTTTGAATTTGACGCAACTCACTCAGAAACTTGGCTGGTCGGCGATTTCTCTCTGCCTTCGTCCAAGAAAGCATTGTCTTAATCTGTGGGTAGGCCTTTTCTTTGTGTCGTGTCCAACTTAAGTTGTGAGCAAATTGGAATAAATACATACAAAACGACAAAACATTTTTGTCTTTAAAATATATATGAACTAACATGGTGGATCATTCTCTAAAATATTGGACAGGATTACATTCTACATCCTTCTCCATTCAATTCTATTCAGCTACTCTTTTTTCACTTAAGCATTTTTTTTAAATCGGCTGGTGACGACAGGAGTTCTTTGAGGGTGACGTCAGTGTGGTGAGTGAGTAGGTGAAAATGGGAGTGCCTAGTCAGACTGTCAACTCGCAAAAAACGCAACTTCGCAGCGGCAATGCTTTTTATTGGTTTTAGGACAGTAACCATTTTTATTTGCTATGGTTGATAAATCCTGTGCGTTTATTTAAGTGTTTACTTTTTTTAGGCGATTACGTGTGGTTTTACAAACATGCCACTCGATATGTGTTATATCGTAAGAATAACAATAAGTAAATAAGAAACCCAAGACAGCAATTGAAAGAAATGGGAATTGTATAAAGAATACTTAATTACAATAAGTTTGTCGCCATTACCGACTCTAGGCAGATGTACTAAGCGGTTCTCCTTGGTAAAGCAAAAGGTGTCGACCTGACGAATCTATCCAGTCACTATGGGTGAATCCGGATCAATCCTCCTCCTTAAGATTTATTTCTTCCTGGAAATATATCTTTTCCTCTTTGGGTCAATCTCTACACGTTCTGTTGAATTTCTCTGCATTTTCGTTGAACGTCTTACTTCACTAGCAGGAGTAGTAGTAAGCTTTTCAGGAATCGGTAAATCAAAGACATCGTAAAGTACCTCCATGGCTTCCTCATGTGAGGTTTGTTTTTCCACGTATCTGCGTCTCAACTGATTTACATGACGCTTGTTTTCCCACTTCGGACCCCGAACCATGTATATCAGGCGTCCGATTCTTCTGGTGACAATACCGTCTTACCAGAAAATGTCACCCTTTCTGTAATTTTTAAAGAAACACTTTTTCACCAGCATTAAAATGCCTGGTCTTACCATCCGTGTTTTTTAAAAAAGATTTCTTCACTAGCAACAATTTGTCAAAAATGGTTTTAATTTTTCTTGCGAACATCATATCCGCCGGTGACATGTTTGCCGCAATGTTTCTGTTCGGTGTGACCCTGTAAACTCTTAAGCATTGTTTGATCTTCCACTCATCGTTTACTTCACCGATAATTTTTCTTAAAGCCATTTTGAAAGTATCTACAAACGTTTCTGTCTGCCCATTACTTCTCGAGTGGTAAATATGTTTTACTTCAAAGTTTTTGCAAAACATATTAAACTCTCCTGATGTGAATTGGGTCCCATTATCTGTGACAATTTCATCAGATAATCCAAATCTGGCAAACAGTTCATGCAAAAAAATTATTGTTATGGCAGATGTTGACTTTTTGCATTTAAAAATCTCTGACCATTTTGCTAAACTGTCCACCACAATCAAATAATATGCACTATTTAGCAGTCCAGCAAAATCTAGATGTAGTCTAGACCATGGCGTGTCCACTTTCGGTCATGATGCTGTCACTATGGTGCTTTAACTGCTAGAGCACAACCTCTACAGCTTTTAACTGTCCTCTTGATGTCCTGGCCAAAAAACTTATGAACGCATAAGCGATTTCATTTTTCACATTCCTGGGTGACCACAATGAAATTCCTTTAACAGTCTCTTTTGTAGTGCCACTGGGATCACGACGCGCTCGGCGTACATTAAAATTTCGTAACAAATTGAATAGTTATTGCTTGCCGGCGAATTTATATTTCCCGTTTGTTTGCACTTCACTTTATCCATCATGTTTTTAATAAAATTATCACTTTTAGATTTTATTTGTATTTCTTGCGCAGTCACTGGGAGTTCGCGTACGGTGCTAACCAGTACTTCTTTTATTTTACTTTCAGCTTTGAGTGATGTGATTACCGTATCTTCCATTGGTTCGCAATATTTCGGAATAAATCGCGACAAGCCGTCCGCATGGCCTAACTCCTTTGAAGGAATATATTCCATTTTGAAATCATAATTTAGCAGAATAGCAGAATAGTGTCCCATCGCTGTAATCTATCTGTGTATGAACTGCGATTCTTTTCTTTGATCCAAAAATCGAAAGTAATGGACGATGATCCGTCTGTAAAATAAATTTACGGCCATGGATGAATTTGTGAATTTTTTTAATCCCGAAAATGATGGATAAATTTTCCTTCTTGATCTGGCTATAGTTTTTTTCTCAGGATTAAACCTCTGACGCATGAGCAATGACTTTTGTGCCCCCTAAATTGTCTTTATGGAGTAGTACGGCTCCGATGCCGTAATTACTCGCATCAGTAGCCAAAATTATTTCTAATTTTGGGTCATAATGTGTTAAAAATAGTTCTGATGTAAACATATCCTTAATCTTTTGAAAAGCCTTCTGGCAATTTTCTGTCCATTGCCATTTTTTATCTTTTTTAACAATTTGTTCAACGGGGAACGTAAATCGTGCATATTATATATATATATATATATGATAATAATTAGCAATACCTAGAAATGCTTGCAATTCAGCAACATTTGCCGGCACTAGACCTTTCTGGGTCGGGTCTTCTGCCTTTTGCGTCTATAATTTGTCCTAAGTATTTATCCATATTCAGCAATTTAAAAAAAAAACTCATTCACATGTTCAATGTGTTGTTCAACGGTCTCGCTCTTGATCAATATATCGTCCAAGTACGCCATAGCGTAATCCAAACCCGTTAACATCTAATCCATTATTTGTTGGTGCTACTTTCACTCCGAAAGGTAGACGATTAAACAAATACAACTCTCTATGCGTATTGATAGTGAGCAATTTCGTACTCTCTTCCTCGACTTCTACTGAGAGATCTAATTTCGAGAAAATATATTCGCGATTTAAACGAGCAAAAATGTCATCTGCACTGGGCAATGGATATTCATGCGTTTTCAGGCCTGGTTAGAAATCCGCGCACACACGAATATTATTCTTTTTCTTTTTTATGTAAACCGTGGGTGACGCCCACTCTGAATATTGTACTTTTCTAAGTACCTCCATTCATTCTAAGCGAACGAGCTCCCGGTCTATCGATTCTACAACTGCATAGGGTATACTACGCCTTGGTTTAAATATTGGGGTAGCATTTTCCATTACCTCCGATTTTACTTTCGTGTTTGTGCATCTGCCCAAACCTTGTGAAAATATCTCAGGGAAATCATTTTTCACTTTTACTTTTTGTTTTTTGGGAGGGGCCTTTACCGAGTTGCAGAATGACCGCTTATCGGTATATCTCACAAGTCAAATAAAACCATCCAGTCGGTACTGAATAAATCGAAAGTATTTTTCAGCACACAAAAGGGCTTCTCTTCATAGGTGCAGGTTTTTATGGTGGTCTCTGATTTGCATAATACGTACAGTCCAAATACAATGAAAACAAAAATATCTTGTCTTCTTAAAAAAATTAACTGTCAAATTGTAAAAACAATTTGGTTGCCAATTTCCTTTGGAAGAAAAAAGAATTGATCTTACATGAGAAGCGTTTCCTTGTGTGTTTGTAATGTTACCATCGAGGGTTTTAAATCGACTGTTCGGAAGGAAAAAATTTTGTTTTTACGTGAGTCCTGATTGAAGATCGTCTATTTGTTATGTGTTAAAAAATTAGATTTTATATCGTAATCTCTCGCCGCCAAATTGTTATATCGTAAGAATAACAATAAGTAAATAAGAAACCCGAGACAGGAATAGAAATTGTATTAAGAATACTTAATTACAATAAGTTGGTCGCCATTACCGGCTCTAGGCAGACGTGCTAAGCAGTTCTCCTTGAAGTGTCGACTTCATAGTGACCTGACGAATCCATCCTGGGTGAATCTGGATCAGTCCACAACAGTTAGTAATGAGAAAACTGTAGATCTGCCCTTAAAAGCTAGAATAGCCCGAAAATGGGAGATCCTTTCACGTTAAATTTATATGCGAAACTAATCGCCTAAAATAATTTCAGCAAAGTTTTTCACGTAATCGCCTAAAAAAAGTAGAATTTCATTTTGGGTGGAGGAAGGGGAATGATTCAGTAGAGGGTGTTAGTTTACAAATTTACAATTCTTTTGTGAAGGTGGAATCTTAATGTAAAATGTAAGAATTGATAATTTATAAAAAGGGAAGCAATGGGAAACTTAAAATTAACAAGTAGTAAGTTTTGCCCCCCCCCCCCTAGTAAAAATTGAATTAAAAAAAAACAACAAAAAACATTTTAATGGGTCTAAATTGTTAATACTCCGAAGATTTTTTTCAAAATCAAATAAAAACAAATTAGATTGCGTGAAAAAAGTAATTAAATGGTCTTAGTTGAGTAAAACTACTTTTTGGCATCTGAAAAGCCACTAGTGCAAATGGAACTACTTCGTTTTTTGTTTTTTTCGTTTTCGATTTTTTTTTTATGTCACCCGACAGAGTTGAAGCAGTTCGATCCGAAATTAATCAAACCTTATCTAAAGTAGCGCGTAAGGCTAAAAAGATATGTTTGCAATTCTATTAAGAAAATGGCGATAATTGTGTGCCATTATGTTGCGTTCTTTCAGTTTCCGAGAAGCGTGCGACCGTCCAGGTGTCCAGGAATCAGCCCACCACTATTATTAGATTGTTACCCCCTCCCCCTCTAACCTTCTTCCGTTCGATGATTTTCCACAAATGAGTGGAAGAAGCGTAAAACGATTGAGGAAAACAAATAGTCACCAGATAACACAATTGATCAAAGAGTTTTTCGGCAATTTACAATTGTTATAAATCACTACGCAGGTTCGTAGAAGATAACCCTAATATGGTGTATTAATATGGTATCTCCATTTTCATTCAACGGATGTTTTTTAGGAAGATGTAAAAGGGACAAACTTTCTTCTAAAAGGATCGGTAACATGTTTGCTGCTGCGGGACAGATCACGTAGCAATGAATTCGGGGCAAATCAAATAACCGAATCAAATACAAAGACGCACTACTTTACTTTCAAATTATCTCTATTTATATAAAGTTAGGAAATGTGTATGTACATTGTACAGGAGTCACTCCTAAACTAATTAACTGATCATTATGAATTTTGGAATACAGCTTCTAGGTCGTTATATGGGCTATATTTAGTTTAATTTTGCAGAGGAAGTGAAAATTACGATTTTTGTCAAATTTAACAATAGATATTAGACATCAATTAATAAATATTTCCAAAGGGGTTTTAGGGGCACAACCTCCCATTTGAAAATTCAATATTTCAAATGTGCATTAATTTTTATCCCTAGTCATTAAACACTGTTAGGATCGAGGGTCGTGTTCCCCCGATTATAAACGTGTTCAGTAAATCAAGCAATTGTTGCATGCAAAGACAGAGTAATAATTAACAAACAAAAATGAAGTAGTTCAAATAACGTTTATTGAACGTGTGTGTACGTGGAATGATGAAGTGTGTGATGTATGCATGTGTGTCGATGGAAAAACAGTTCTTGAAAAAGGTATAAGAAGAAATGAATGAATCCGGCGAGAGGAAAAGTCTTTGAAATCCGTAACACAAAGAAAACGAGTTGAGAACTCTTACCGTTGTTTGCCCACGTGTGTTGGTAGTTGTTAGGCCGATTGAAGAGAAAAGCGTGAGACGAAACGCTAGTGTATTAGCGTCGTTCTGTCGACCAGAGAGAGAGAGAGAGAGATGCCAGCGTTGTTCTCCGAGGCCGGTTGAGTGAAAGAGAGAGAATTTCCGTTTTGCACCGGGTTTTTATAGTCAGAAGGGCAGATAACTCTGGTGTCGCTTTACAGTGCCACCTGTCGGTGAAAAGGCGACACCTACCGGCAAACCGGTGTAGTTATGTTTTTGAAAGGAGGAGGTAACTGCTACAAGGACTCCCCCCCAGATTGAAAAATATGAAAATATTATTCAATATATACAGTTGTAGATGAAAAGCATTCTTTGTGGGTATGTCTGTTTTGCTGAGACAAGTTCAAGAGAAAAGCGTGTGCGGAATTGAGTGTTTGTAACGCATGTGGATCTGCGTGTTGTTTGGGTCTGCATCAAGTTTGAGCGCAAGTGAGTCTGCGGTCGAAAAATGCTGAGTGCAAGCGAATTTGCACTTGTTGGTGGCGTTGTTCATGTTGATTAGTCTGCGTGATGCAGAGCTGATGAACAAACGTTGAATTGTCAGTGTTGTCCGGGAATGTTTGGTGCTTGGGTCTGCGCGGTTGTTGATGAGTGAGCACAAGTGAATCTGTGCGGTATTGATGAGTGAGCACAAGTGAGTCTGTGCAGTTGTTGATGAATGAGCACAAGTGAATCTGTGCAGTTGTTGATGAATGAGCACAAGTGAATCTGTGCAGTTGTTGATGAATGAGCACAAGTGAGTCTGTGCGATGTTGATGAATGAGCACAAGTGGGTCTGTGCGGTGAAAATGTTCTCATTACTGTTGTTGTTGAACGAATAGAAGTTCGGAGGTTATTTTGATTGTGTTCGAGTGCATTTGTGAGAAAGTTTTGAAACTGTTTGTATGTTACTAATAGTATATGTAAGTTTTGAAGTTGTGTGGGAATGTTACTTTCCGACCAGATCTTGTCTTTTGTTCTGGTGGGGCATAGTCACATGGAGCATTCGATTCCTCTGTGGTGTCGGAATCTGTGTGAGAGTTGTGTGTCTGTTGGCTTGACTGTGATTCTTCCACTAGAGCAGGTTTTAATCTGTCAATGGAAACAGTGTCATTCTTGCCGTTTTTTGTAATGGTGAAAAATTTTTCTGCCCGTTTAACTACTTTGTAAGGACCTTGGTAGCGTGGTGATAAAGGCTTTTTCACCGCATCGTCGCGGACGAATACGTATTCGCTGTCAAATAGCGTCTTGGGTATGTGGATTTGTCTCGATACTTCTCGTGTAGGTGTGAAGTGTAGTTTCGACATCCTTGCCTTTATGTCCTGTACAAATGTAGTTGTAGGGTGTACATTATCTTTGTTATGAAAGTATTGTCCGGGCAAAGATAATGTAGTACCAAAAACTATTTCAGCCGGTGTGCAACCCAAGTCCTGCTTTACGACATTCCTAATTGACAATAGGACCAGAGGCAAGTTATCAACCCAGTTGGTTGTGTTTGGCCTCATTGCAAGAGATGCTTTTAGGTGCCTGTGGAATCGCTCGACCAGGCCGTTGGAACAGGGATGATATGCCGTCGTCCGTATATGCTTGGTGCCCAGGAGTAGGTTGAACTCGGCGAAAAGTTTCGACTGGAACTGTGTGCCTCTGTCAGTCGTAATGACTGCGGGTACACCGTATGTGGCTATCCACTCCTTCAAGATTGCTTTGGCCACTGTATCTGCTGAGATGTCCTTTAATGGGATTGCAGTGGGCCAACGGGAAAATCGATCAATAATCGTTAGTAGATAGCAGTAGTTCTGGCAAAGTGGCAGGGGTCCAACAATGTCTATATGCAAATGAGAGAACCTGGCATCAGGATTGCTGAATGTTCCTATTGGGGACTTGGTGTGTCGGTAGACCTTGCAACGCTGGCAGTTTATGCAGTTGCCAGCCCAAAGTCTGACATCTTTGTTCATCCCAGCCCATACAAATCTGTCACTGATCATTTTCAGGGTGGCTCTTTTGCTGGGGTGAGAGAGTGAATGAAAATGATCAAATATGCGTCGTCGCAGTGAAGGTGGGACGTATGGTCTGGGTGTAGGCGTTGTTGTGTCGCAATAAACCTCTTTGTCACTAAAAGGGGTTGGTACAGGAGTGAGTTTCAAGGAAGTGTTTTGCAGAGTTTGTTGAAAGGTGGTGTCTGATGCTTGTTCCTGTGCCAGCAAATCGTGGCTAAGAAAATCCTGGGTGATGGAGTTTGTGTCTGGCCGAGAAAGTGCATCAGCCACAATGTTCTGGTCACCTTTAATATATTTAATTTCAGTGGAAAACTGTGATATATAGTCCAGGTGACGAGATTCTCTGGGTGAGTATTTGTCCGGACGTGAGGATAATGCATATGTTAATGGCTTGTGGTCTGTGTAAATAATGAATTGTCTACCTTCTAGCACATGTTTATAATGTTTAATTGCGAGGTAGATTGCTAGGAGTTCCCTAGAAAATGCGCCGTATCTGGACTGTGTTTGGCTGAGCTTGGAGGAGAAGAAAGATATGGGTACCTTGATGTTATCAATCTCCTGATGTAGTACCGCGCCTATGGCTGATGAGCTTGCATCTGTTGTTAGAGTTAATGTAGCCTGAACATTGTCAGTGAGGTAGGTGAGTTTGGTGCAGTTGGTCAATGCGGATTTGGCTGCGTTGAATGCATGAAGTGCTTCTGCAGTGAGTGTAAGGGCTTGTTTCTGTCTTCTCCCTTTGTTCTGCAAGATATTTGTTAAGGAAGACAGGATCTTAGAACAGTCTGGGATAAACCGACGATAATAATTAACGATTCCTATGAATCGTCGCAGCTGACGGAGTGAGGTTGGAGGTTGAAATTGCTGTACCGCTTCTACCTTTTCAGGAAGGGGTGTGATTCCGCCCTCATCAATCTGGTGTCCCAAAAACTGAAGTTGCTTGGCGCCGAATATACACTTGTCTACATTGATTTTCAGACCATTTTGTGATAGTCTCTGCAGAACTTGGTGTAAATGGTGCTCATGTGTTGCTTCATCCGGGCTTGCTATGAGGACGTCATCTATGTAGGCGTATACACAGGGTAGTCCTCTTAGGACGTTATCAATGAGGCGTTGGAAGGTTTGGGCAGCGTTTCTCAGTCCAAAAGGCATGCGTTTGAACTGGAAGAGTCCAAAAGGTGTGGTCACAGCCGTTTTCGGGATATCTTCGTCTGCTACTGGGATCTGGTAGAAGGCTTTAGTAAGATCCAGTTTGGAAAAGATTGTTGCACCCTGGAGTCCTAATGTGAAATCGTGTATGTGCGGTACAGGATAGCGGTCTGGGACAGTTTGTGCATTGAGTCGCCGATAATCGACACATACACGATGGGTGTTCTGGTCTGGTTTAGGAACAAGGTGGAGAGGTGAAGCATATGGGCTTTAGAAGGGTTCAATAATTCCATCCTCGATCATCTGTTTAAATTCCTGCTTGGCGTATTTATACTTTTCAGGCAACAGACGTCGAGGGTTCGAATAGACTGGAGGTCCGGTTGTCTTTATGTGATGTTGTGTAGAGTGTTCAATTTTATCGTCGATGTTGAATGGTTTGGTAATGTCAGGGTACTGATCCAAGACATTGACATATTCTTTGGTGTGGTGGGTTGCTGAGCAAATTCCTGTTGGACCAAACTGTGTTAATGTTCCCTTCACCCTAATGTCTGTCATATCGTCCGAGAGTGTTTGGTTGTACATGTGGACAGACAGACCGTAGTGTGAAAGGAAATCAGCTCCTATGATGGCCATCCTGACGTTGGCTTGCACGAATTTCCAGACGAAGTTACGGCGGAGTCCTAAGTGTAGGGTGAGTTCCTTAGTGCCGTATGTCTGGATTTGTGAACCGTTTGCTGCCTGTAGCTTGAATGTCGAAGGAGTTGGTTTTTGTCCGGGTTGTGGTGGGATAACACTTATCTCAGCACCGGTATCCACCAGGAAGGAATGACCGCTGTTGCGGTCCTTTACATAAAACAAGCGACCTCTTCTTCTCCCTCCAGCCGCAGTTGTCGCTATTACTGGCTGGGATTGGCGTTTCCCTGTGGCTTGTAGTTACAGGGGCTGTTGCATTTTCTGGCCTTGTTGCCAAATGTGTAGTGGTACCAGCACATACCACCCTGGGGTTGGTTGTAAGGGGACCTCTCTCTGCTACGGCTCCCACGGTACCTGCCTCGGGACTGTGAACGACCCCTTGGTCTGCTTTGGGTTTGGAAGGCCTTTAGCATAGCCTTCAGTTCAACCATCTCAGCTTTTAACTGCTGCAGCTCGATGTGTTGACTGCTAGGAGTGGCGAGTGCGTTGACCGTTTGTGGGCCACTGTTGGACTCGATAATTCGATCAGCCGAGTCTGCTAGCATGTCGATGGGAGTGGTGTCTATCATCGGTGCCAGAATTTGTGTCGCACTCGAGGGAAGTTTGTCCAGCCACAATCGTCGCAGTATATTCTCGGACATGGTATTTCTTCCGAGCTGTGACTTCATGTGTCGCAGTAGTTGTGACGGTGTCCTGTCGTCGAGTCTGATGTTGTTGAATAGGTCCCGTAGCATGGCTTCTTCGGAGCGACCCATTCTTTTGATTATGGCGTCTTTTAGGGCATCATATGGGTTGACTGATGGGACGTCGTCCAACAGGTCGGTTACTTCGTCTACCACCTCTGGGGGCAAGGCTTCCACCACGCTGGCAAATTTGCTTCTCTGTGAGGTTATTCTTCTCACAGAGAATAATGCCTGTAGTTGGGTGAACCAGTTCTTTACGTTACTGGAGTTAAAAGGGGGCAGACGGTAATTCGCAGAAACTTCCAGAACGTCGTTAGTATCCGCGGTAGCCATAGTGACGGTTGAAGGTGGAAGAAGTTGCTTTTGTTTTGTTTTTGTTTTTTTGTTTTTTTATCAACACGTGGTCGTGGAAAAAAAAAATGGCGGCTTCCTTTGTTGTCGAAAAGAAAGAAAAAAAAGGTTCGTATTTTCTTTTTCTTTTGTTGTTTGAATTTTAATTTCCACGTGGTCCGAGAGATAAAAATGACGTTTTTTTGTTTTTTTTTATCAACACGTGGTCATGGCAAGGGGTGGCGGCATCTTTTGAATTTCTTTTTTTTTTTTTTTTTCAACACGCGGTCACGAAAAAGATGGGCAGCGTGAGCGTTTGTTTTCTTTTTATCTCCACGTGTTCAAAACAAAGGAAGTGGCGTCTTGTAAAGTCCTTCTGTTCGTCGAAAAAGAAGAAAAAAAGGATTGGCAAAAGTTTGTCTTTTTCTTTGTATATATTTTTCCGACACGTATGTGGAGAAAGAGAAGAAGAAAAAATGAAATTGTAACTTGTTTTATACTCGGAGAAGCCGAGAAATGTTTTTGTTTTTCTTGTTTGGGTATTTCCGCGTGGCCAGGAAAAATGGCTTCTTTTTTTTTTGTTTGTTTGTATATTTCTACCACGTGGGTAGAAAAAAAAAAGGAAAAAGATGGATGCGTAATTCGTTTCACCACGAAAGAAAAAACGAGAAATGATATATGTATTTTTTTTGTTTTTGTACGAAATTAATTACTCCGCCACACACAACAAAGCTTGCACGTCGGGTCACCAATTGTTAGGATCGAGGGTCGTGTTCCCCCGATTATAAACGTGTTCAGTAAATCAAGCAATTGTTGCATGCAAAGACAGAGTAATAATTAACAAACAAAAATGAAGTAGTTCAAATAACGTTTATTGAACGTGTGTGTACGTGGAATGATGAAGTGTGTGATGTATGCATGTGTGTCGATGGAAAAACAGTTCTTGAAAAAGGTATAAGAAGAAATGAATGAATCCGGCGAGAGGAAAAGTCTTTGAAATCCGTAACACAAAGAAAACGAGTTGAGAACTCTTACCGTTGTTTGCCCACGTGTGTTGGTAGTTGTTAGGCCGATTGAAGAGAAAAGCGTGAGACGAAACGCTAGTGTATTAGCGTCGTTCTGTCGACCAGAGAGAGAGAGAGAGAGATGCCAGCGTTGTTCTCCGAGGCCGGTTGAGTGAAAGAGAGAGAATTTCCGTTTTGCACCGGGTTTTTATAGTCAGAAGGGCAGATAACTCTGGTGTCGCTTTACAGTGCCACCTGTCGGTGAAAAGGCGACACCTACCGGCAAACCGGTGTAGTTATGTTTTTGAAAGGAGGAGGTAACTGCTACAACACCAATTAAGCCTTAAATTTTAGATATTTTCTAGAATCAAAATCATCAAATAATCAAAATTTGAACAAGGATTCTAGACATAATATTTAGTAGCATTGTATCATCATAAGGGGACATCATCATAAGGGGACATAATTGTACTCGTCCTGAGACGGGTATTCTTATCGCGTGTTTTTTAATATAATTTAAAAACAACAATATTTTTATTGGAATAATGACAAAAAATGGCAGACAATTCAATTCAAATCGAAAAAAATAATCTAAAAATAATGTTAATGTATTTATTTACTCCTCTCCAGGAGTTAGGCACAAGGCCAGTTTGATCTTACTCCCACAAGTAAGATGCGACCCAAGGTCGGGAAAGTGGGGTTTGAAAAGCCAGCACCCGAGAGGTGAGCACTCTGGGCAGGCCCGTCGGCATTCCCCGGTAGGGGCGCCTCGGGCAGTAAGCAATAAACTTACTCCTCCCCAAAGAGGGGAGACGAAGCCTGGGAGGGTGGACCCCCTAGAACTGCACAGGGCAGACCCATAGACCGGCGTAAATCAAGCCCCAAAGGCCAAGACAATACCAGTCTATGGGGTGTAGTATCCATCTGAACAGATACTACACTTTGATCTTATTTCATCACTGTCATTTATGCTAAAATATATGACTACACGAGCTAGGATCCTTTGTTTAAGTAAATTACTTATTTAAATATTTTTGTTTAAATTTGTTTCGTTTGTTAAAAATAAAGTTTGTAACTTTAAAATAATTAAAAATTCATTCTTTTTATAAATTTCTATGGTCAGTTTTTAATGTAGGGAAAATTCAGCTCCCCCAAAACTCTTGATTGGGACAAAAATTTTAATTGCCTCAGTCTAGAACGATTTCTCCTTCACAAGAAAGATGAAGTGTAATATCAGAACGAACACTACACTTTGCTCCTGAAAAGAGTATTTTTTATTAATCCAATCCAATATTTATTTAAATATTTTTGTAAAACATATTGACAAACACGTTTTGTGAATAAAACTTTCTTTTAACTAAAAAAAATCTGCAAAGTGTGCACGTATTGTTTATTTACAGTTCAACTGGAAATGATAAAAAAAAAGAAAAAAAAGCGGTTCAGCAATGGTCTATGAATGCACGTGGGGAATTGACAGATCTGTGATGGAAAAAATACCACCCAAGAAATTGGAAAAAGTAATCGCTTCTTCAAAGCAAAGGTACATGCTGAGGAAGCGAGCCTCTTGAGAGTCTACAAAAGTTATGTCCCCCTCCTCTCGGTCAGTAAATTTTTATGTCCAGTGATTAGCAGTTGATGATTCTCGAGTGGGCTTGCTGTGTTGTCTATTCAAGATGACAGTGATCTCTCTCTCTCTCTCTCTCTCTCTCTCTCTCTCTCTCTCTCTCTCTCTCTCTCTCTCTCTCTCTCTCTCTCTCTTCTGAGTGAAACAGTGAAAAGGAGATTTGGCATTTGAGCCTGACTGGCTTTGCTCGTCATGGTAGATTTTGTTTTTTGTCGGTCTAAAACGCAGATAGGCTTTTTGGCTAGCTAACAGGCTGAACATAGTACAGTCGAGATTTTAAGTGGACAGTCAGT
Organism: Sepiola atlantica; assembly: GCA_963556195.1. Classification (NCBI taxonomy): domain Eukaryota; kingdom Metazoa; phylum Mollusca; class Cephalopoda; order Sepiida; family Sepiolidae; genus Sepiola; species Sepiola atlantica. The sequence goes on along the minus strand of OY744551.1, from coordinate 22,034,194 downwards.
TGCTTTTGTTCCGAGTTTTAGATCTCAATTTATTTGGCAATGTCCGACGTGCCCTCTACCTGTTATTATTATGGTGACCGACGTCCATTATTTCTGTGGTTCTAAACTGCTTAAAAGTGAAATTGGGTACACTAAGATTTGTTGTATAATCATCATGATGGCGATAATAGAACAAATCTTAGTGTACCTGAATTAGAACCACAAAATTGTGTGCTCACTGTGGCGAAAAGAGAAATGAAAAGAAACACAGTTTTCTAAATCCAACGGCCATTTTCTGTCCTTATGTCTTTGGAGCCGGATGCTGCTTTTAAGTAGCTGAGCCCAGCACAAAGCAGCAATCACACCGGGACTCTCCGTCACAGTCACACCGGGACTCTCCGTCACTTGACAGTCGCACTCCGTATCGCTCACCAGAAGCCAGCCAGCAGGAGGTCACCTTGTATCGACCTGACTTCATTACATAAAGAAAACTTATACTTGTTACCCTGACAACCGAATTTTTCAACAAATCTGGCCATTTAAGGACAGCATATCAACCATATCAACTGCTACTGTAAATTGTGAATAACTCGCGCTGTTCCTCTCAGCCGTTTGCTCGATATCAATCCCCGTTGGTCACATTTCAGTCAGACCTGATACTGGACCAATGAGCAGTCCAGTGTCAACGCTAATGTCCTACCGACACTGAGGGACCATCTGTCTTGACAAACCCACATAACAGATCAAGACCCACAAATCCTTATATATTGTATCAATTCATAATTAATAAACATTGTTTAAATCTAAATTCCTGTGTCTGTTTGAGATTATACAGAAGTTATGACCATTTCAGATAATGGGCTTCCATACACTTTATATAACATTTTGTATCTGGTTTGAAGTTACTCGTTCTGATTGCAAATCTGTCGTTCGGTAGAAGAAACCAAGTATCATTGTAATGTCTCAAAATAAAACATTTTTACTTGCTTTAAACTGAAGTTGAGATTTTGTTTGGAAGGGAAATCCTTTTGTTACAACATTTACCGAACCCACATGATTGACACTAAGGCCAGTGTGGAAATTAGACACCGAATTTGGATGAGCGGACGATCGCGGCCTGTACAGTGAACGCACACAAACAAAAGTTCGCATAGCCCCTCCCCCCAGCTATGAGTGACAAAGAAACAAAAAAAAATTACGGATCGTTGTACGACGTACGATCAATCCGTCGGTTCGCAAAAGATATTGTGTCTTGGCATTAAATAACTCGAAAAAGAGTTGGTATGCCGTTAAACAGACTAACCCAACCAAACTCTATTTCCCTTTTGCCCCCTGTCCCCCTCTCTCTCTTTCTCTTTATTCCTCTTCTTTTTTCTTCCATTTTCATTTTATTCTTTTTCACCCCCTCTCTCTCTCTTCCGTCTTACCTTTTTTCTATCTTTGTATTCCGTTTGTCTCTCTCTCTCTCTCTCTCTCTCTCTCTCTCTCTCTCTCTATATATATATATATATATATATATATATATATATATATATATATATATATATATATATATATCGTTTCCATTTTTTTCTTTTGCACCATATCTCTTTTCCTTCTCGCTTTTATCCTTCTTTCTCATATTGAATCTCATCGTAGATTAAGAAAACAAACGATACAATAAGATTTTTATTTGAATCAAAACATTTCCAGAAAGACACCTCTTACTTTATTTCATTTTTAAAATTCGTTCTATTCATCATTTCAGAAAGATAATTTCTCCTGATCTTCATTTGTAGATGCGTCTTCGTTTCTCTGTGGGAGGTCTCGTCCTTCAGGTCGTCTGAAATAACATGTTCGTCATGACACGCGATGGTCGCATCTTATTTGAGATGCGTCCAATCATCTCTATAAGAGTCCGTCCATTGATATGTCTGTCAGTCTGTCACGTTTCAATCTGAAATAGCATTTTCTTTGGTTTGACATAGCATTGTCATCTTTAATCTTGAATGTCAGAGGGAGAGGTTGCGTTATGTTAACTCCTTGTCAGGAGGAGCGACATTTTTTTTATTGGTTTCAGATTTTTAATCCCTTAAAAAGTTTCCATTCAAATAAAAAAAAAATGAACTTTTTAGTTTTTCAACCAAAGTTCAAATTATTATCTTTTTTTATATAAATCTTTTAGACGGAAAAAAGATTTGTCCATTTTGTGAGGGATTATTTTTGATGTTTAAGAAATCTCAGCTAAGAAATTATCAAAAACAGTAAAAGAAAAACGTAAATAAATAAAAACATGTCTGAATAATAATACCCGACGTTTGTTGTGCCGGTCTGTCTGTTAAACACGTCACAGAAAGAAAAGAAAAACGGAAAAAGAGATGAAAGGAAGGAAAGAAAGACATCATCATCATCGTCATCGTCATCGTCATCGTCATCGTCGTCGTCGTCGTCATTATCACCATCATCATCATCACGTTAACATCTGTTTTCCATGCGGGCCTGTGTTAGGCGGCTTTAAAAATTGATTTTTAAACTAACCTATCTCTGGTCAGGTCTTTCTCTCAAGTCTATCCTTATAACTTCCGCCCATATTTTCCTTGGCTTTGCCTGTGAACTGACCCTGCTACCTTAACTGTTCTACAACTACTCACACAAGAACTTTCATCCATTCTTTCAACGTGGCCATACCATCAAAGTCTCCTGTTCTGCACTCATCTCTCTATACTGTCCAGATTTAATCTTCCTCTGAGATCATCAGATCTACGCCTGTTTTTAAGACTCACATTACTACACCCATTGTATCATTTTCATAGCATTTCTCTCTATGCAATGCATGCCTTCAACCCTCACTGGCCAGGTTTCACTTCGACACATCATCACACTGCGTATACATGTCTGATAGACTATTCCCTTGGTCTTCAGTGGTAACGCTCTGCTGCTTAGTAATGACAGAAGTTCTCTGAACTTACTCCATCCACTCTTAACTCATGCAATCACATTCTATTTTGGATGAAATCGAGATCATATGAATAAAATTCTCCGGGGAAGACAATGGAAGTTGTCCCGAATCTCTACGTTACCTTCTATGTGCCGAATATCTACATGCCCCACCTCTAAGTGACTCATGGGGACAGAACTCCCTTAATACTTCAAATACGTATTTTCGATTTTAATGAAATCTAAACCACATGTAAAGTGTCAATTCGAAAGTAATTTCTGTCTAGAATTACAGTTTATATAAAAAAAAAAAGTCGAGTATTTGTGCTCTTAAACCAAAGATAATTTGAATGTGATTTTGAAGTCTTTAAGCAAACAACAAAGACAAAGCTTCGTTTGAGTTTATTTTCCTGCTGTTTGTGTTTTGATCAAATCGACATAAAATCTAAAAGTTAAAAAATTGATAATTATAAAAATTAAAAAATAGGAATAAAAATAGTAATATGGAGTTCAGAGGCTTGACCTTTTGAGTTCATCCTTTTTCCCCGGACAACACCGGTATCCCGCTCCTTCATCATAAAATATGTAATGTACACAAAAATAAATACGAAATCTGAATATTATATTAAAAAAATGGGTAAATAAATAAAATTGAAAGAAACCAGATCATCATGAAAAAGAAATCTTTAAATTGGTGGTGTGGATCCTGTCTTGAATATGATATAGACGATGGTCACGTCTTTGTAATGTACAAAGAGCCATGTTGGCAATTAATAAGTGGCCAATGGGAAAGATAGATACAAAGGCATGTTATGAATGAAAGAGAATTGGCCACAATTTAGCAAATGCAAAATTCACCAAAATCAGGGCCGGCGGGACAGTTATAAAGGTGGGGGGAAGCTTTCCTAAAAAGTGGGGGGGGGGGCGGTTAAACACATGCATATATAACTTCATTATTGATGATCGTAAAGTGTGGGGGGGGGGGCTTGAGCCTCCCACTCCTCCCCCCCCCCCCCCATGAAAATGGTGTTGTAATTGAAAGAGGGAGAAACATGCTTTACAAAAAAAAACATTTATTAACAATTTTACATTTTGTGTGAAAGATATTTGGAGTGAGTAAATAGTTCGTTAGAAAAGTTGAAAGTTCCTGTTTGTAGAATGTTCACGGTATGGAAGAAGACACGAGTGTTTGAAGTGTCCATATGATTGTTTTCTGTTTTTTATTTATTTTTATTTTCATTTTCTTTCATTTGCTGGGGACGGGGTATTCTTCCAAATGTCATACAATCACCCGCTATTTACAGACTCCAACCGAGAGCTCTTTTCAGGATTCTGGCTGTTCCCTTGAGTGCAGTTGTTTGGATTTCTCTTGCACTTGGTTCACCAGGTATACTTGCTGTCAGTGTGAATATGCATGTGTGAATAATAGGCAATGTGGCATTGTGTGAGTATTTTCTTGCTCTTCTTTTGTCAGTGTGCAAATATATGTGAACTTGTGTAAGTTGAGAATTAATCTGTTTTCTGCCAGTGCGTATATATGCTGTCGTTTTTTAGTCTGTGTGTGTGTGTGTGTGTGTGTGTGTGTGTGTGTGTGTGTGTGTGTGTGTGTGTGAGTTCAGGAAACGTGCATATGCAGCCTTTGTCAGCGTGTAAGCATGTTGCCATTTGTTAACGTGAATATGTGTGCAACTGGAGTAGTCATTTGATGTCCTGTGTCTCGAAGGACTGAGGGGAGGGGCGTAATGTTGTGCTCACTGGATGTCTTGTCTCTACTAACTGGACTCTCTCTTCTGTTCTGAGTTTTTGGTTGTCGCATTGTTGGTTTTATAAGAATTTGGTATTTCACACTGGCTTGTTAACTTTATCGTTTCGAACGAAAGGGAATCATTTTCATTGGCTAGAAATTGTAAAATTCGCACATTTATGTGAAATCATGCTTTCTTTATTTCTGGGGCAGTGAAAAGGAACAAGTAAGCTTAGCAGAGAAAGTAGCTTATACAAGCTAGTAACTTTTGTCGTTTGTATTGTATCTCTAGCTCTCCTCAGACACTAATTAAATTTAGTATGTTATCCAGATCTGGAGTTTGACCATTGCATTGGTCAACGTTTTAAAACTTTTTTTCAAGGGTTTTTGTTGTAGCTTTGAAGGGCCGATAATAAATAAGAAAATGCAGTGGTAAATTTACAAGAGTGTGTATTTACAAGAGTGTGTATTTACAAGAGTGTGTATTTACAAGAGTGTGTATTTACAAGAGTGTGTATTTACAAGAGTGTGTATTTACAAGAGTGTGTATTTACAAGAGTGTGTATTTATACAAGTATAAAATAGTTTGTTACAGAAAGACTGGGTATTTACTTCTTTCCCAACGCAGAAAGATGTGGCACAAAGCCGGAAGGTGGGGAGAATAAGCCAGTGCTCCTAGAGAAGGATCATTCTGACCTCTTAAAAATTGCCTGGGCAGCCCCGTCGGCATTCCCCAGTCGGACCGCCTCAGGCAGTTATCAATAAACTAAGTTCTCCTTGAAGAGGAGAGGCAAAGACTGAGACAGTGTACCTCCAAGGACTACCCAGAACTAATAGCAATGCGCACTCTGGCCCCGCAGAATGCCTGGACAACCCCGTCAGTATTCCACGGTCAGGGCGCCTCAGACAGTTAGCAAGAAACTAACTATTCTATAAAGAGAGAAGACAAAGACAGAACCATACCTCAACCCGACAGAAGAAAGGTCATCATCAGTCATAATGCCCCACCTCCATCGGGCTGATAATCGAGAATGAATTCTCAACATGATAAGTAAGACTGTGGAAGAAAGGCAGATCGTACTTTGTCATGGACTCTTCTATACATAATGTCTATAAGAGTCCATATAGTCACGAAATAAGGTAGATCACCATCACACCCCCGTTTTAGCCTGGCTCCGTATGGCGTAAATACTTTTTCCTTTTCGGGTTTATTACAATTAAGGCCGCAATCTTACCATTTCTTTTTGATCTTCGTTGTTCAGAACCCGTTTGCGGGATTGGTATCTCAAATGTGTCGAACACAACATCCATTAGATCTAGAGTATTATTCTCGACAGGATCTGAATATCGTTTCTTTATCTTGTTCATATGTCTTTTGTGGGTAAACTTGGATCTCTTTACCATGTAAATCATGTTTCCAATTAGTTTATCCACTATCTCTGTTTCCCAGTAAGATTTATTGTTTTTGAACATCTGAAAGAAAATTTTTTTCAACTTTCAAGCGTCCCTTTGTGACATTTTTTTCACGTCCTGGGTTGGCAATAGTCTATCAAACACTGTTTTAATCTTCTTTGCAAACATTGCTTCAGCTGGCGTCATGGAAGATGGAACATTGTTATTTTGGAGTCATCCTATATACCTGCAAAAATTATTTAATGACTTTTCGGTAGGTGTACCCCTCGCTTTCTTAAGTGCTCTTTTGAACGTATCCACAGACCGTTCTACCTGAACCAAACGATGAAATTTAGTGACTGCAAAAATAATACCCAATGCAAGTAGTAATGTATGAGACGCGATCCATTTTCCATTTTATGTAATATGCAGGCTCCAAATAGCGTACAAGCTAACATCAATAGCCACATTGATTTCGAGATCTGAATTTTAGTGCGTCCAAAATAATTCTTATGTCAGGATATATATATATTTTTTCAAATACCTCCTGGCATTTTTTCGTCCAGAACCAATCCTTTACTTTTTTAATAACTCATTAAGAGGAGTTGGCAAATTGTGCATGTTTGTAATAAACACATTATAATAATTTACTAAACTAAGAAAACTTCGTCAGACTGAGTGTCGAGGACGGATCATAAACTGATATGTACCAGTCCAATATCTTTCTTCAACAATGTTACAGAAAGACTTGGTATTTACTTCTTTCCCACCACAGAAAGATGTGGCAAATATATGTATTTGAAGTTTTAAGGAGGTCTGTCCTCATGAGTCACTTAGAGGTGAGGCACGTATATATTCGGCGCATAGAGAGTAACGTAGAGATTCAGGACCACTTCCATTGTCTTCCCTGGAGAATTTTATACATATAATATAAATTTCATCAAAATAGGATATATTTGAAGTTTTAAAGGAGGTTCGTCCCCCATAGCTCCTTTAGGTTAGGAGGGCACTTAGAGATTCAGGACCACTTCCATTGTTTTCCCCACAAAATTGTATACATATTATTTAAACATCATAAAAATCGGATATATTTGAACTTTTAATGAGGTTATGCTCTCATAGCAACCTTAGGGGTGCACTTTGAGATTTTGGAACAATTCCATTGTTTTACCCGGTAAATTTTACACAGGAATAGAGTTTTAGATTTTATGTAGATTCTTTAACCTTTCTTTCTATAGGTAACACAAAAACATCACACACACACACACACTTACACACAGACATTGAGTTTTATATATATATAGATTTTTTTTTTTTTTGGTCAGGTCTCGTTACCAAAAAATGCTCGACATTTTATTCCCGCATATTTTTTCCAAAATAGTGAAATCCTCCAAACCTTTATGGGCTCTGTTTTTTGTCATAACTAACTAGTTTGTTTTTCCCCTTCACGTCTTCATTTGTGTTATGACCGGTTGGAAGTGTAAAAACCATTCTAATGGGTTCTGTGACATTTGTGGACATCTGGTTGTTCTAGACCGTCAAGCAAACTCACAGATTTTGGCATAGAACGCACATATCATGCAGTTCTTCTTTGCGTATCTTTGATGTGTCATGTGGTCATACGACAGTTTCTCACCTTTTTTATGCAGTCTTTTGCATTATTATTGTACTCTGTAAGATATTTCAAGCTGTACTTGTTGGGCAGTAGAAGGCAGACCAGGAGGGAAACAGACAGTGTTGCTTCATATGGTTCACCTCTCCATATTTGAAGATGTATGGTCGGTTTTGTAGCCCCATCAGGCCATAGCAACTTTGATCGCCCCATTCCGTTCTCAAGGCTTCAGAAAGGGATTTCACATGTGGGTATTCTCTAGCTATCTGGTTCACAGTTGCAGTCTGGTCTCTTCCTGAGATGTTGTTAGGAGCTCAACATGGCTGAAGAAACTTCTTGAGTTCAGTCGATGGGCCGTTTATCACTGGTAAGCTTTGTGATGTCTACTCGACTGGAAACTCTCCATCTTACATCTGCAGGTTATGCTGTTAAGCTAACAAATTTTTTTTTATACTTTATTTACCCAAACAAGACATATTGCCACTGAGACTTGAGGGGCTACTGTGAATTAGTGGCTGAGTTTATCGGGCGCATCCTAAGTGGGGTAGTTTTTAGAGAGATGTTTGTTCACATTACATTTAAATTTCTGAATTTTGGTACAGTCGAGAAAATAGGGAGCAGGAAGGGAATTCCAAAGGCAAGCGGTTCGAAGAAGCTATTAGAGTAGAAAGTTTTCTGTCATCTGAGGACTTCGACAGTGAAAATCTATTTTGCTAATTGTCAAGTTGGTCGAGGGTTCAAGTACAGTAAGTTCGTCAGAGCCCATTCCGTTGAAGTCCTCGTAATACTAGAACAAGGATTGCCACATTGCGGTGATGGGTCAAGAAGAAGAAGAAGAAGAAGAAGAAGAAGAAGAAGAAGAAGAAGATATCTGCAGCGACAGAGAGAAGAGAAAATGGAAAGTGTCACCTCACAACTGCGACTACAGAAATTCAACAAGTTGATTCTGCCTATGAAGTGGACACACCGGGGTTATTGAAAAATATTCCAGTTGCGTTACAATGAAGAGGGAACTCAACAGCTTTGAAATTAAATGTTTAAGAACTCTCCTTGGAGTAATTTTACGAAATAGATGAAGAAATTAAGATATCAGATAGAATCTTAATATTAACAAATCAATCAATGACGTTTTTCAAAAAAAGAGATTAATGTGGTTTAGACACGTTTTCCGGCTACCAGACTCCAGCTATGTAAAGAAATCATATCAAGAAGATTTCACTGAAGAAATATCAAGAGGACGACCAGCAAAGAGATGGGACAACCAGATAAGGGTTGAGACTGGCATGCTGCTCCTGACAGATGAAAGTAAGTAAGTCAACAATAATAATAGAGCGAATGTCCCTTGCTTGAGAGTTCACTTCACCAACGAAAATCCTATTTACAAACTTATTTTTAAAACTCAAATATGACAGACCAAAGAAAATACTATTTTTAAACCTTACATCTGACAGACCAAAGAAAATGGTATTTTTAAACCTTACATGTGACAGACCAAAGAAAATACTATTTTTAAACCTTACATGTGACAGACCAAAGAAAATGCTACTTTTCAAACTTAAGTGTAACAGACCAAAGAAAATGGCATTTCAAACAGAAACATGATCGATAATGGACAAAACCTTGCATGGGGAGACGAGGGTGCATCTAAAAATGGGTGTTTGTCTTGAAGAATTAAAAATGGATGATGGAGTCCGGGGGTTCGAGGAAGATGTGTATGAAAGGTGAGAATGGGTGGAGTTTTTTTTTCTTCTTTTCCTCCCACAACATTTGCACAAAAGGCGGTAAAGATTACATGTCAGAATTGTTGGGTGGAGTCTTGGGAGTCAGCATTTTGATCCATGGGCGTGGCTTCAGCCCACGATCTGAAGACCAACTGGGATTATATAAAGGCTGATCCTCATCTTCTCAGCATATTTCCAGTGACAACACATCAACCATTTTGACAAAGCTGTTTAGCGTCTTTGAGTGCCATCTAAACAAAACAAAAACGTAAGTCGCTTTTATTATTATAGATTTTAATATTTTATTATTTTCTCTCTTTTTGTTTTTCTTTTTTCCTTTTTAAAAGCTGAAAATAGTTCTTTGATATGGCAGGGTCACATTCGAAAATTAATCCTCTCCTTTGGTTTAGCAACACAAATGAACCACAATACTTGATATTTGTCTGTAAATTTTAATTCTATTAAGAAATTACTTTTGAATTTTACACAGCCGACATAATCGTAATTTTCAAACATTTGCATCCATCTATATAATAAAAGTGAACGTACGTGTGTCTGACTAGCTTCAATAATCAATTATGCAAATATATTTTTATGAGCAAAGAAAGGAAGCCTTATCTTAATCTTAATAATAAATGATAAATAATAAATAAAGTAAAGAATAATCACGTATGCGAATTTAATTTTTATGGGCAAAGAAGAGGAGGCTCAATCTGAATAACTGGAAAATAAATAAAGGAAAGAATTTCTTTCACACAAAAAATGTTGCGTTTTTCTTAATATTTTTGTGACTAAAATAGGAATTAATCTACGAGCACAGATTTACAGATTCAGGAAAGAGAGAGAAAGCGAATTAGTTCATTTTTTTAAGTAAAATTATCTTGCATATATTTTTAAAACTTTACTTGCGTATTGGTTCTTTAAGTAAGATTTAACTCGCATATTTTTTCTTCTTTTTTTGTAAGTTTTAACTCGATTTGTTGTTTCGGTTTTTACAGTAAGATTTATTTTTACAGTAAGATTTATTTTTACAGTAAGATTTACGTCACAAATTTACGTCACAAGTGAAAACAGTAGGAAATGAATTGTTATTGATGAAAATAAATTACTTACTACTCACTAGACTTAACCAATTCCGGTTCAGGAGAGGTGTGATTAGGGATTGCCCAACCCTTTCTTCACAATAGACTCTCCGTGCATTCACTATCATTACAGGGGTTATCCATTGTCTCTCAACATTGAACCTACTATTAGTGTATAAATGAACGAGTTTGATTGAAACTCAGCGCTGATTTAATTTGGGTCAATTATATTCTCTCCCCTACTCATAAGAAAATTTGCAATTGTTGTTATATGCAATTTAGACTTGCGTACATGCAATTCACCAGAAAATACCCAGGAGTGGTGGGGGGGGGGGGCGTGACTATGAAATCGGCTAGATTCAAATCCTACCTCAGGCAACATGAGTTAGAATAAATACATAAGAGATGCTGCCAAGTCTGACACAAAGAAAGTAGGTACCTTCTACCAGACTAGAAAACTTCTCACACCTGCCAGCATTTCTACGAAGACACCATTCGCGCATGCATCAAGTGTTTTTGCTACACCTGGGCTGGTGTACCAACCACTAGCTTCTCCCTTTTGGACAAGGTACAAAAAATAATTTTTTACCTCATAGATCCAACACTGTCTGTCAAGCTCCAGTCCCTGTCACATCGTTACATCTCTGTGCTTCTTTTACAAGTACTTCCACGGAATGTGCTCCAATGAATTTACTGCACTTGTACCACTGTCATCGAAAAATACCTCAGACCCACCCTGCAAACAGCAAAACCCCATCCCTTCACTGTAGTTGCCGGAAAATTTTCTACTCTAATTGCTTCTTTCCTCTCATGGCTTGCCTTTGGAATTTCCGTCTTTCCCTGATCATATCAACATGCAGAAATTTAAATGTAATGTGAACAAACATCTTGCTGCCCACCTCCCCACTTAGGTTTACCCTTATGCCTTTAAATCTGGCATCTATCACAGTAACTCTTTACTTCTCAATATTCCTTGTTTGGAGTGAGTAAAGGTAAACAAAACAAAAAAATTAATATGTTAGGTATCCTCCCCCCCCCCCCCCCGAATAACGAGCAACTTGTGTTGAATTAATTGTATATACTTGCTAGTAAAAACACAAAAAGAGTTGATCTGCCATGAAATAGACACACCTAACCAAACAATTTTCTTTAAAAGTGAAGGGGGTCTGATCCATAATATGAATGTCTTTCTGTTTCGTAGTCTGGGAGCAAAACCCTATACCAAGATCAAACAACTTTTTTTAGAGTAAAATCTATGGTGAAATCAATTTTCTATTGTTTTTTTTTACAATAATATCGTTGGTTTGCATTGCACCAAACATCCATTTTATTCATAAGTTAAAAACTGAAAATTATAAAAAGAAAAAGAAAAATGAATAAAAACATCCATTTTATTCATAAGTTAAAAACTGAAAATTATAAAAAGAAAAATGAATAAAAACATCCATTTTATTCATAAGTTAAAAACTGAAAATTATAAAAATAAAAAGAAAAAAGAATAAAAATATCAATATAGATCCCGGGCAACGTCAGAGGTGTCTGCTATTTATAATAAAAATTGTTATTTTTATATTCACTCAATTATAAATGCAATCTTTTCTTTCTATAATCTACATATTTTTTTCATCTTTCGACTAAAATATTTATTCAAATAAAATGCGGTTGCAATGGTTCCTTTTATTTTGATCTTCTTATAAAATGTATCTCTATTTATATGAAGTTATAGATCTCTATTTATATAAAGTTAGTTATGTGTATATGCTTATATATTTGTATGGATTTACTTCTAAACTAATTAACCGCTCATTATGAATTTTAAAACACGGCTACTAGGCATAAGTGGTCGTAATGGGGACTATATTTAGTTTAATTTAGTTTTATGCAAAGGGAATTAAAAGGGGGTGGAAGCTATTCATGACAATTCTGAAAAATAGGTATAGAGTTAGGGTTAGGGTTAGGTATTAAGACATCAATAAATATTCACATAATTCCAATTTCTTTTGAGTATTTCAAAGGGTTTTTAGTGGGGAATTAAACTTAAATGGTGTTGCAATGGTTCATTATATCTTTCTTATCTGGTCTTCTTATAAAATTTATATATATATATATATATATATATATATATATATTTTAATGTACACCCTCCGTCAAAAATGACAGAGAAAAATGATGCTTCGCCAGTGTTCGCACTTGCTATTTTTCTTGATATATTACTAAACTATTCATATAAAATCATTGAATGACGTCAGTAATTTAATTTTTCATGTATAGTTTATTATCATTTTTGATGCCCTAAAGAAAAAAAAACACCCAGCATTAACTTTTTATTATAGAGTGGAGGATTTCTTTCTGAATTCATTTCAGGTGGCAGAGTACGTCTGAGGTGGTTGTCTGACTTGCTATTTGCTTTATCGCTTCCCTCACCACTTGAAATATTTTAAATAAATATACCTCTATCCTTTTTCTAAAGGCATGTGTTTTACTCGCTAACTATTTATTTATACAAATAAATACACATTGATCTTTATTATAGAATGGAAGATTAGTCACAACCACTACTATTATATATTCCACTTCTTTTTCATTGAAAACTTCATAAACTGTGACATATCTGTTAAGACATTCATTTTGTATAACTAAAAATAATAAGTCTCTTTATTATCTTTTACAAGTAAAAAGATTTACTATCTAATTTACATATGTGTTTACGGTATGTGCAAACACATTATGTAATTAGATAACAAAATAAAGCAATTAAGAAGAAATGCTGAAAAGAGAGTCACTCTTTCTCTCAATTCTCACGATCCTTATATGTACATAGACTTAAAAATATATTAGAGAGTGGTTGAATCAACATAGAGTGGGAGTTAGGTATCTATGTATTTCTCTCACCCTAAGTGAGAGATGGGTTCTTGAGTGATGGATGAGCAGTTCATAGTGAAGCAATGGGTGCGCAATCTCCACCCTCACTTTCTCCTCAGCATTTGACGACGGTAAACAATGTTGGGATAAGCAAAAAAGAACTGATGTTATTTTAGAATTTTCCTTCGCCCAGATTAGTTGCTCTATCAAGGCTTGGAAGTTTAATCTACCTGACTATTTAACCATAATAATAGGGGTGGCACAAGGACATTAGGGAACATGATGCAGTATTCCTGAAAGAACTTGAACACCGAGTAGGTAACCGTAACCCTAACCTCCACATCCATTCAACATATTTGTATATGTTACTCATTGGAAGAAGCTGAAATGTTGGAAAACTCTCTGAATTAGTGTCTTATACATATGGTTTAAATTTTATTGACATCGGATATACGTATTTGATTTTTAAGGGAGTTCTGTCCCCATGGGTCACTTACAGGCGGGGGCACGTAGATATTTGGCACAGGGAGAGTAACGTATAGATTCAGGGTCACTTCTATTGTCTTCCCTGGAGAATTTTATACATGATATAAATTTGATCAAAATATAAATTTGAGCAAAATATAAATTTGATCAAAATATAAATTTGAGCAAAATATAAATTTTAATTTCTTCTTAAGCTTAAGTTTGAAATTTGAGTCATTTTCGAGAATCAAAATCATGTAATGGATTTTGATCAAAATTGAAATAGTAAGCATTCTAGACATAAGGTTTAGTAGCATTATATGTTGATTTTAATCTTTGTAAGGAACATAAAAGTGGTGCAAAACTGTTTTGTTCAGTGAATTAATGTTACCCGTCTTAACAGAACTCATGTAAATTCTCAATTCAATACTATATTCTGTAAGATTATTGATTCAAACAAGAAATGCCCAAAGCGGCATAATAAATAAATAAATAAATAAAACAAAATAGTTTTAATCGATTTTTGATGACTCAGACTCATTTTCCCAAATCCCCAAAGTTTGTTTTTTTACGAAATTTCATTAATTTATTTTTTATTCTAATAAATTATGAACGTTAAATCAAAAATGATGTTACATTGAAATGTAGAAATTTTTTTTCTTTAAATTTCAATCAGAAACTAATTGAAAAATGTAAATAATCGATTCAGCTTCCATGTATTCGTTGACTTCTACAAAAAACGATACATTTGCATCTGTTGAAAACAATAATCGTTTTTGTTTCCCCAACAATCTCATCTTTTCTTTAAAAATCGTTAATAAAATCCACAATCATTTCTGCAATCCAACCATATTTGGTGCAAATAAACTTCACTCTATCTCAGACTTGTCCACCAATGTTCAATCATGAATATCCAACAGTCTTTGTTTGATCGCTGTTCAATGATAAGCAAATTTGAATACGACATACAAAATTGTCAATAACTCAGATACACTCTGCCTCTCTTGACACTGCGCTTGATTTTGGCTGTGATGGCCATTTTCTTCAGGTCAGAAATGTCTGGGTATTGTTTTGATAGACATTATCTTTGAGATAAACCCACAGATACAAAATCGGAGGGGTTATGATTCGGTGAATGTGATGCCCATTCAGGATAATACCTCTTACTGATGAGACGATCACCAAAGTTTCTCACATATCATTGATCAGCAAATAAAAAAGACTGCTGAACATCCATGACTGAAACTTGGTGAACAAGTCAGGCATAGACTGAACTTTACTTGTATCGAATATAGTTGGATTGCAAAAAAGAATTGTGGATTTTATTGACGATTCCATGGGTTTCATGTATTTGGGATGAAGGGAACCCCCCCCCCCCCCTTCCTCGGGCAACGCCGGGTGACCATGCTAGTACAACCTAAAGGTCAACATCTGTACGGGCAGGGAAACAAAATAGAAAAGTTGAAAAATGTGTGTAACGTTTTTCTTTTAAAAATTCTCTCTTTCTCTATCCCCCCTCTCTATCTATCTCTACCCCTATCCTGTGTCCCCCTCCCTTGCCCTTCTCTCCTCTTTCTCTCTATAAACCCTTCTCTTGCTTTCTCTGTAAAAAGAAATCGTTGAGGAATTACTACATAATAACATTGTTCGAATCCAGTTCGTTAAGTTTGAATCCAATTCATTTAAGGTTGAATTCAGTTCGTTCCACAGAAACACTTTTATCAAAGCCACACCTGACCTTGTGTCTGACCTCCTGGAGACGAGGAGGTAAATAAAGTAACATTATAAAATCGCTCTAAATGTCAACCCCCTCCCCTGACTAATTCTGTTCCTGTTGACCCTTAAAAAATGGATATTAAAAAAAGAAAGTGCCAATATTTTTTACTTTTATCTGGATGCACAGATAAACAATTTTTCATTATATATAGACTAGCAGGGCTACCTGGCGTTGCCCGGGGCCATAAAAAAAATAGAAGTTAAATAGCATGTGTAACATCTTTATCTCTCTCCAGCCGTTTCTTTATCTTTCTCTCTTTCCCTCTCCCCCCATCTTTCCGCCCCTCTCCTCAATCTCCCCCCCCCCCCCCCCCCAGTCCATTCCTCTCTCTTGTTTTAATGTGTTGAAAAAAAAAAAATAATGTAATTCATTTACCGGAGCTATTCTTTTTAAATATAAGACTGTAATCTTACATTTATTGTTCCTGGACAACGCCGAGTAGAACAAAACACAATGAAATTCTTGATGCCGGGTAATTCCATTACCCCCACCCGCTTTCACAATAATATGAAGAGAAATGATGTTGATAATGAAAATCGTCCAAAGAGATTTAAATGTAATATTGTAATTTAAATTTATTGCTCCCGGACAATTCCAAGTAGAACAAATATAACTTAACTTTGAGATGCATCTTGATAGATCATCCCCATATGAGGGTATCTAAATTGCCCTATCTCGCAGGATCTTTCTTCAATAACTTTTAAACTCACAACTGTTTTAACTGCAAATTCTTCTATTTTATCGCATGACGAAACCAATCACCTGTTATGTATCCTTGTATCAGGCGAATGGATGAATGAGAGTTCAAAACTGGTCAATGATACTTGAGTAACTAAATGCATTTGATAACTCATATCTGCAGGTAAATGTAAAAGCATTTTGCCCCATCTAATATATAAAGTAAAGTCAGTCTTTTCTTTATCGTTTCTTTGTCATCAATAGTTTTCTTCCTATAAAATCAATATTTGATTCTGGTTCATCAGTTTTTACGGTGGATCGTTGCAGCATGTTAAGAAGAATAAAGTGTAACTTGAATTAATTCCTTCCAGAAAATACTTCATCCAGGTCGGAATTATTTTCAAATGGCCGCTATCTTAAAAAAGAGAACGTAACTCTGTATTCTTCCATATGGAGTTACCTCCCTTTGATTAGAACAAAAAATGTTTTGGAAAATAAATTCAAAGAAAAGCAAAACAAATTGTAAGTAAATATGCTACCGGGCAATGCCAGGTCGAGACAGCCCGTGGAATATATAAAGATTCAATTAAATTTTCAGACATTCTTGAAGATATTGGATTAGAATTCCTATTAATCCATGATATTTTGAGATTAGAATTCTCTTTACTTTTCCAAAGTTTTGCCTCATGCAATCTCCCCCCCCCCTAAAATATGAACAAAGAAATATTTAGGAAAAGGAAAAATATATACAATAAACATATGCAAAGATATTTTCTTGCAAACGAAACATTATCCTGCACTACTGCCAGTGAGATACGCTGCAAGAGACCCTCCGATTTTACAAGGTTTATTCTTTAACCTAAACGCAATCCCACTAAACATCCAAAGGAACACAACTGAACAAGGGCAGACAACTCCAAAAATCTTCACTGCTACTGGAGTAAAAATAAATCTGTCTGTTTTTGTAGAATATTTATTTTTTTAATCTCTGTGTCTCAAACGACAGACTCTGATTCAATAAAGGGTGGAATTGTTAGTTAAAAAGTATCATCACAGGTAGCAGCGAAAATCAATGATTTTCCTCCTTTCAAAGGGGAAATTGTTGCTCTCCATCATTACAGTCAAGACCTATTCCACCATTTGCCCATGCATGGAGTATTGTTGCCGCATCTGAACTAATGCACCAACCACTTGGACAGGATGCAAAAAAGAATTTCTAACCTCATAAATCTTTCACTGTTTGCCAAACTCCAGCCCTGTCGCATCCCTGTGGTTGTTTTATAAGTACTTCCATGGAACTTGTTCCGATAAATTTACTGTACTTGCACTCCCTCAATGTAAATACCCCTGATCTACCTGACTAGCAGCAAAATCACACCCCTTCACTGTAGAGGTCCCTAGATGCCGGAAGATTTTCTCTTCTAATAGTTTCTTTCATCAGACCACTTGCCTTTGGAATTCTTTCCCTGCGCTGTTTTCCTGGCCGTACTAACATGCAGAAATTTAGATATAATGTGAACAAACATCTTTCTACCCAACTCCCCACCCAGGTTTCCTTCTATAAATTTGGCCCTTATCATAGTACGCTTCAATGTCAATATGCCTTGTTTGTGGTGAACGAAAGTAGAAATGAAAACAAACTTGAATGCACTTATCATCTGGATTGATAGATGAGGAAGTCGCTGTTTCAAACCAGATGTATCTGGTAATTGTGGCGAGTCAAACGTTTGTTCACTTAATCAGATAATCATTTAAGTATTTGACGTTTTTCAATATTTTTCTTGTTCTTCTGGAACATATAAGAAAGACTTCAAGGATATGCATATCCTTGAAGTCTTTCTTATAATTCCATCTGTGGAAGGAAAAGCTGTCCAACCACCCACGTAGCTCGACTATGCTCATCCCCCCCCCCCTGCCGAAACTGTCCCACCAGGATATAACAACTGGGCAAAATGGAAGTGCCTGAACCGACTTCGCTCAGATGTCAGCTGTTCCAGGGAGGTCCTAAGCAAATGATGCTATCTTAGTGGTCCAACCAAATGCGACTGTGGATAGAACCCCAGACAATGGAGCACCAACTTCGATGCCCTCTGTTAAGCGGACCCTGCACAGCAAACGACTTAGCATTCTACAACATCAAGGGACAGCAATGTACCAAGCATTGGCTGTACGTTATATAAGCTGAATAGCTTCGTATATACAAAGCTATTCAGCTTATATAACGTCCAGCCAGACTAAAAAAGAAGAAAAAGAATCTGTTTAATAATATCCACTTCAAGATTCCACCCCATATTCAATCGTTTTTTTAATTTTATTTTCGGTAAGTGCTTTTGATGGCTTGTTCTATTGAAGCTTTGATCTCAATTGTTTGTTCTCTTCAATTATATTCATACTTTATGTAATAAAAGTGGACAAACCATAAAATATAAAGGACAAAACTCATATTTTGATTAACAGAAACTTCTTCAGAGTGAAACAAGATGGCATTTTAGATGGCAATTTTTATAACAAGAGACGAACTTTGATATATAGGATATTATGTGATAGACATGAGGATAGCAGAGGATGGGATAGAGGGTTAGGTAGAATATATAAATATAGTAGTTCGTTTGTGATGCAATGGATAAACAGGCAACAGGTGTTTATCCAAGAACTCAAATTAGTAAAATTGGCCTCACATTTTAACTTATCCCAGATATTTTGTTTTGATAAGTGTTGTGAAATGGATGGTAACTCTTGGGCTCAGATGCTTGTTTGAAAAAAACAAAAAAAAACTATTCAAAATATACTGAGATGATCAACAATTGTCTCATTTATTAATTTGCAATTGGAAGGGAACAAAGAAAGTTGTGTTGGACTATCCAAGTCCTCTACTGAACAAAGGCCCATACCAACGAAACTCAAAGAAAGCTTTGTTTGTTTCCAGCCTGTGTCGTCGAAACTTACATTAGAGATCAACTCTGAGCATTTGTTTCACAGAAAATGTACTTCACTACAATATAATAACCATACCCCCCACCCACTACATGTGCACGGTTGCTAGTTTTTTTTATATAGGTGTTGCCTTTGCATGAATTTATTATCATTGTAAATTTCTACTATTTATTTTATTTTCCAGATGAAATCTTCACTCATCTTTTGCATATTTTTGTCGCTAGTCATCCTCGCTGAGAGCATCCCTCATGATCGGAAAATTGACTTTAAAGTACCCCGTCCTAAAATGTGCAAGTCGGATAATGAAGTTTACCGTTTGTGCTACCTGTGCGCTCGAGCCATGGAAGACTTGGAAGTATACAATGGTTGCTGTGCGGGGCAAAAGGTTTACTACGAATTCTGTCAAGTTTACTTAGCTTAAAGCTATCATTCTTTCCAACTCAAAATGGCGTGCAGGCCAAGCCAACCATGAAAAAACGTGGGACTTGAATTGACCAAAATGCAAATAGCATCTTATTATTTTTCATTCATGATTTAATAAAAAAAATATCAAATTGCATGTCTTATTGTTTATTAAAATTATGACGGAATCATTGTTACTTTGGTGATATTATTGGAGCTCAGGGTGGAGCAGGTGCTAGTATGATTGCAAGAATTAGGAGTTGATGGAGTAAGTTCAAGGAAATTCTGCTGTTACTAACCAGTAGAGCGTTTACACTGCCGATCAAGGGAAAAGTCTATTAGACATGTGTATGCAGTGATGATGTATGGAATTGAAACCTGGCCAGCAAAGCGTTGCATGGATAGAAATATGAGAATGACACAATGGATGTGTAATATGAGTCATAAACACAGGTTTAGTTCTAATAACCTCAGAGGAAGATTAAATCTAGACAGTATAGGGGAATGTGTGCAGAACAGGAGATTGAAAGAATGGATGAGAGTTCTTGGGTCAGTAGATGTAGAACAGTTAAGGTAGCAGGTCCAGTTAACAAAGGAAGGCCAAGAAAACCATGAGTGATAAGAATGGACTTGAGAGAAAGGGGGATAAATAAAGACCTGACCAGAGATAGGTTAGTTTAAGAATCAATTTCTTATAGCCATCCAACGCATGCCAGAATGTAAAACGGACATTAAACTGATGATTATTATAATGATGATGATGATGATGATGATGATGATGATGACAGTGCGCATGTGCACTACAACACATCAAAAGTGCAAGTACATGTATGTATGGAGGGGAAACATCAGGTTTAGTTTTGGTGAATTTCAGGAAGCACGATGGTTTTAAAAGATGCAGTGTCAACAACCAAAGCAGGTGTTTTTTTTTCATTCTTCAGTATTTTTGAAATGAAAAAATGTTTCGAAAAGTTATGGGAGATGTGCTGTTTTCTAACTTTGTCGGCATGTCCACACGTGTTAGACACATGGAGATGTAAAAGTTGCCAAGATGTCAGAGCTTCAATGAATTCAAATCCAGGGAAGCAAGGCATTCAGAGTATGGCAGGTGTCTGATGAAGGGTATTCGCTTGGTAGAACGCCTCTGAACGGTTTCCAGTTGATCAATGTTATAAGCAAGATGGGGGTTCCAGACTGACAATGCGAATTCTAAGTGCGGTCACACCATAGATGCATACAGTTTTAAATAGATGGCTTGAGAGCGGCTAACAAAGGCTTTGCTATGACAATTTGGTTTATTTAAGCTTCGATGGGCATCTCAATAAAAAATATGCAATCACAGATTTGAACATCGATAAAAAAAATGCAATTAACATGAATAATGGTGTATTCTTTTGTCGGTCGATCGAAGAACAAGAAGTCAAGTGTTAACAATAACATTTATAAAACACTTTTCTAGTACATGTCTTTAAACAAAAAAGGAATGAAATGTACAAATAATTGAAATGTACAAATAATTGAAAATATGCTAAACTAATAAAAATTAATTAAGAAAGTAATTGAAATATTTCAAAACGAATCTAAAATATTCTGACAAGATTCGAATAATAAAATTTCATCAAAATCGGATAATTCCCTGATTTTAGGTAATTTCTTTAAAGCAATATGGGGGGGGGTGGTCATTTGTTTACATAAGTGAAATCTAAAATACATTTATTACTGTGTCCAATCGATGTAAAACTATAAATCTCAGCCATTCAATCTAGTTTCTATTCTGATTTAGTTTGTAAAGTATTTTTCTAGTTTCTCAATTATTATTAAATGTTGTTGTATTTATATAAATAAAGATTTTTAAATCAACTTTCAACCTTAAGTAGGATTGATTGACAAATAAAGTCGTTTATAAAGATAATGCGCTAAATGAATCTAAAAACAAAAAATGTCAACTTTGTTTTGACTTTTGCTGTAATCTTGTACCTTAAAGCCATACTTTCTTTATCACAGATTGATAGAACATACTTACCTGGCACTTTTGCTAGGTACCCCATAGACTTGTATTGTCTTGTTCTTCGGGACTTGATTTACGCCGGTCTATGGGTCTGTCCTGTGCAGTTCTAGGAGGTCCACCCTCCCAGGCTTCGCCTCCCCTCTTTGGGGAGGAGTAAGTTTATTGCTTACTGCCTGAGGCGCCCCTACCGGGGAATGCCGATGGGGCTGCTCAG
Organism: Sepiola atlantica; assembly: GCA_963556195.1. Classification (NCBI taxonomy): domain Eukaryota; kingdom Metazoa; phylum Mollusca; class Cephalopoda; order Sepiida; family Sepiolidae; genus Sepiola; species Sepiola atlantica. The sequence continues at coordinate 22,012,408 of OY744551.1, read as the reverse complement.
GCAATTTTTGATGGTCAGAGTGCCCACCTCTCGGGCGCTGACTTTTCAACCCCCACTTTCCAACCCGACCTTGGGTCACATCTTACTTGTGGGAGTAAGATAAAACTGGCCTTGTGCCTAACTCCTGCAGAGGAGTAAATAAACATACATTCTTTTAAATGAAGCTATTAGAGTAGAAAATCTTCTGGCATCTAGGGACCTCTACAGTGTAGGGGTGAGGGTTTTGCTGCTAGTCGGGTGGGTACAAGTGCAGTAAGTTCATCAAAACAGATTCTATGGAAGTACTTGTAAAACAACCACAGACACGCAAATCTGCAATGATGCGACAGGGGCTGGAGCTTGACAGCCAGTGCATGACCTATTTAATCTGAAAAGTTTAATCTGAAAGTTCTCAATCCACCATTTATACGAAAATCACAAAATCTAACAAAAGTATTTTTTAAATTATTTGTTCAAGTAATCCCAATGTTTATTGAGGTGAACGATCCAGTCTTTGAATTTTTAAAAAACTTGTTCAAAGTTGTTTACATTTGGTTTTAAAGATGTTACCCCCCCCCTTCGATATTGAACGGGTAGCTCTCCTAGTGTATAATTTAGTTAGTTGAGAATAACAAAAATGGAAACGGTTGGGTTAGGCTTACTTGAGGTCAACTTGCTTAGGCTGTGGAAGTTTACTAAACACGGATATGACGTCACATGGCTCAAAGAGAGAGGGTAATAGAAAAAACAAGTCCGTTTGAAAGCACGCGAGGCGTTTCGACATGTAAAGACATGGGCTGATAAGATATAACTAAATGGTGACTTCGATCTCTCTCTCTGTTTTACCCTCCACTGGTCAATGATTTGAAATGAAGATCACCTTTGTCTTGCTGTCGACCATCAGTTTTGTGTGAAATGAGTCTTTTTGAAGATATTAAAAAAGCTTTAATAACAGGATGGTATTCCTTCTGTCTGCAAGGATCTATGGGAAGAACAACCGACAACCAAAGTATGAATAACTATTGCGAATTTTAATTTTTTGTAGTGAACACGTCAATTTGGTTGGCAGAGGGTTGAGAATGCAACACCCCCACCTAAACCCAGGCTTTCTTAATAATTTCCAATACATTGTTGTAAATATTTAATCTTCTATTGAAAATGTCTATGGTCGTACACACCCCTTCTCCGCCATCTTACTTCCTGCGTGTCTTCCTCTTTCAAGGAGGATGGGGTCGGGTGCCTCACTCTTTTTTTTTCTTAAAATGGGATTTTCTTTTTAGCCCATCGTTATCACCCAAAACAAACGCTTTCTCATTCTGTCACACAGCAGGAGATGCCCGGCTTGTAATTAACGATGACAGGCCCAAATTAATCTCCATCAAGTGGACTTTCCCAGGTCGTGACGTCTTCAAAACAACAGTCACAGAATCGTGGTTCTAAAATGCGCCATTCACCCCAAACAATAATATCGCTTTATTGATATTTCAGAATTAAATTTGCGATATGGAATTCTCTAATCTCTACCTTCCATCTGGCAACTGTTTCCTCGCCTCTGGTGGTAATTGATTTTTAATATCTTACACAATTCTTCGAGACTAGCTGGCGTCTCGTTCTGTCGTTCGAATAAGTTCATTCCTACGTCAAATATATACTAGTTTTATATCTCCACTTCGTTTCGTCACAGGGCCCTCAGTCGGTGTAGCATCACCACCAAGATACATACTAGCGCGTCACCAGGGTACCCGATCCCCATGGGGCCCCGGATACTTTGTCACATTTATATCAGTGCAAAAAAATGGAATTTAGATCTGGATTAAGTATGCATTCAATAAAATTGATTCGAAATACATTTTTTATGTAAGAACATCATCCAATATGCATTAAAGACAAATCGGTTACACTTGTATGGTCATATCAAGTATTCGTCCTCCCAGATAAACTGTTGCAGAAGCATGGATATCTTGAATCGCAGGAAAGTTGGCCAGCCAAGGACAACGTGGAAGTAAATGATGAGACAAGACCGTACAGTGTGGAATTTGAAGACAGTTGACCCAATGAACTGTGAAAACTGGAGAGTGATACCTGCGAAACATCCAAAAACGTCTGATCCTTTGACAAAGGAAAAGTTATGCTAAATGAATTGACAAAAAGAGATAATCATTATCATCATATTCGGTGTAATGCTGGTTTTCATGCTGACATGTGTTTGACAGCTTTAAAAAATTGACTTCCAAACTAATATATCTCTGGCCAGGTCTTTATTTTTCTTTTAAGTTCATCCTTATCACTGCCTCTTACGTTTTCCTGTTAACTGAACCTGCTACCTCATCTTCCTCTTAGGTCATCAGATCTAAGCCTGTCTTTAATTTTGTTAATTTTGTTTTTTTAAGAACTCATCTTTTTCTACGTTTATTTCATGAATTTTATTAAATATGTTGAGAGGGCACTAACATTTAGATTTTTAAAAAATATATATCTAATAAACAACTTTTTTCAAAATTGAAAACTTAAATTAATAAAATTATGAGACAACTTCACGTGTGTGTGATATCTTGGGAGTATATGACTGTATTCGTAGCTTTCTGCAAAACATGCTTCACTATGACAATGCACCTGCTCACAACGTCCTGGTTGACAAAAATATCATGATGGAACACCTCCCCTCAGAATAACAATGAATTGAATATGGAAACAGGCAACATTAAATGGATGCAAGATAGAACTAGATTTTAATTTGAAGAATTTTACAAATTTTATTTTTTAATGCATTTATAAAGTCTTTCTTTGAAAATTTTGCATCAACATGTAAAAAAGTCAACAGAAGACAAAATTTTGAGATGCTGAAGTTGTAGACATTATTTCAAAGAATACATTTTTTTTTCATGATTCCATTCATAACAAGGATATATATGTATATACACACACATATGTATGTATATATATATATATATATATATACATACATACAAAGTATATTATCCAGTATTTATTTCAAGAGAGCTTTATAAGTAGAGCTTTATAATTATAAATTTTGAGTGGTAAAATTCAAAACTGTTTATAATTATAAACATTTTTGCGATTCACAAACTTTTGGTCTTTTCTTTTATAATTATGATACAAAAACTGAAACAGTGAAATTGAAAAATAAATCTTATAAAAATGGAGACAAATTTCTTGTCTTAAAAAAAAAAAAAATGATAAAATTTGCTTTTTTCAGACGTTTTTCTTTCATCTTGGTTGCTGTCATTTTCACACCACTGTGGTTATTGTATGCTATGCTGTCATCAGACATGCATGTAGTCGGAGTCACTCACCTTCAACTGAACCCTTTTATTTAATCTGCTCGCGTAGATTGCTCACATTTCACACATTTTAAAGATTTCATATCAATTCATTTTTGCACAAGTTCCTTTGCAAGGGATTGAACTCACAACCTTTAGAATATCACAGAAGAGATATTACTACTCTTTCTCTACTATCGTTATTTCTATGGTTCCTCTTTATAAAACTTTTACAGCAAGATTCATCTTTCTACCACAACTGTAAATAACTTTCCATCTGTGGAACACGTTGCCACAGGATTACTTTCCTGAGAGTTACAACATGGCCATTTTCGAATCTAATGTCAATAAATACTTGTCATAAACTGTCCTCATAAGTCAGCAAATTTTATTCATTCTGTAAATCATTTTCAATCCTCTCATAATATTCATCTATTCATCTTATTTTAACCTTTATCCTCGAGTGGCTTTTAGCCTTAATAAGTAGTGACTTATCAGTAAGAAATCTCTTAACTGATACATTTGTCTACGTGGCCATACTAATTATTTAAAGACAGGAATCTATCCGAATAGATGAAAGACTCCAACAAAAGGCACCTAAAGAAGGTGAGCATAGAATTGCTGAAACCTTGTGAAAATGCCAACAATCAAGACAAGCAAAAAAGAGTCTGAAACGCATAAATAACGATACCTCATCTCAGAAATATCGTCCAATCGATGACGTTCAGTTTCAAGGGAAGCCATTGCATATTTAGCCAATTTTACTGAGTCATCATTCAAAATTTGCTTTTGAGGGATTTTAGTAGGGGCGATGTGCGTGAGAGATGTTTCTTTTTAGACATAGTCATACTTAATTCGTAAAAAAGACTTGGGAAAAAAATGCTTCACAAATGCTTAGGATTGGATTTATTTGTTCGCTTGTTTTACGGCATGTCAACCCTTTTTAAGGTTATTGTGTACCGTTAATTACAGATAAATTGCTATTTTACATAAAGTTCAGAGAAAATGTGAGTTCATACAATTCCCAAGGGTACTAGTGCATAATCAAGTTGACATACCGGTTCCCATTAGATCACCAAAGTTAAGTGACGTTGAGTCTGGTAAGTACTAAATGGGTGACCATTTGGGAATATCAGGTGCTGTATGTGGTAGGGCTCTTTCCTAATCCTGGTATTGTTTGCAACTGACCTGGACTACTTGCAAGTTCAGGAGCAATGTGGTTGGAGATTGTGCAACGCTTGCTTCACAATAGACTCACTGCACAGGCACTCTTACAGGGAATATCGATTGTCTCCAGAGACTGAATGAACGCCTCTTGAGTGCATAATTGATCCAACAGGATTAGAAATCGCAGTCTGCGGTAGTATCTGTTACAGCCATCGTGCAACCCATCCTCGTTCAGATGAAAGATCCTAATAGATTTGTCCACTTCATCTCATATTTGGTACTGTGCTATTACATATACCAGGGATGGCAAGTAAAGCTGAAATAGAGTTAAATTTCCCAACCTGGAAGGCCACAGCACCCGTGTGTGTGTGACAGAGAAAGCAGCACTAAAAACAACTTAAGAGAAAGACGTCGAGTGTGCATGTGTGTGTGGGGGGGGGGGAGAGACAGAAAGTCATTCTTCAATGAAAAAAAGTCATCTAACTCCCCTACCCCATTATGAATCGTTTGAATTGTTAACCTTCACAGGAAAATTAACATTTTCAGTTTTCACAGAGAACTATTATAAGAGGGAAAAGGAATGCAAGACAGGAGAGAGAGAGGAAGAGGGAGAAAAGAAGAAAAGAGAAAGAAAAAGCGAGAGAGAGGAAGAAAGAAAGAAAATCCAGACAAATAGGTATGGGAAAATAAGGAGGTAAGGCTCTTACAATTTAAGCAGAAATCCACTTTTTCTAGATTAAAAAATAGTGGAATTCGGCTAAAAAGCGGAGAACTCACATCACTCATTTACTTATACATAGATACATACATATACACACCTCATATTTGATTTGCGTGACTGTATATTTATGTGTATACACATCTTCCTAAACCATCCTGTGACAGCAGATGGGTGTACACACACACACACACACACACACACACACACACATCACAGACCAGCTGAAAATCACAAAATATGTTTATGCATAGAAGGAAGAGGAAACTGTTGGCTTTCAAAGATGCAATCACCACTGTATGTAGGACAGTGCAGGTTTTCAACCATCCAAAATCATTACTTGTTATTAACTGAGCCCATCATTATTTTTCACCCAAAAATGTTACCATAAAAAAATATTCAACTTATACACGAATATGGCAAATAATTTTGACACTTGAAAAAAATAAAATAAAATAAAGTATATTTTTAGCACTTTTACAGTGGTCATCCATTACAATATTTCAAATAACAAAATTTTGTTTTTAATTAAACATTTTTTTAATCCATTTCCACATTTATGACAAAGTTGGTTCAATTCAAAGAGAATATTAAAAAATGGTCCGACATAAACAAAGAGTTTATTTTGTCTGAAAGGAAAGCATATATATATATATATATATATATATATATATATATATATATATATATATATATATATATACACACACACACACAACATAAGATAATATATTATGTATATATTTTTGTTTCAGTATTTACTTCAGCGCCTGATAAATTTCTTCATGAAGTTTTTGTGTAGCTTACTTGCCATAAGTATATTTTATACTAGAGAGATGGATTTTTAATTCCAACACCCCTAGACAGACACTGATGAATTGTGTTAGCAAGGAAATCATGGGTATGACTGTTGTACCCAATATGTAACTATTTTAATTATATATATATATATATATATATGTCAGTATGAAAAGTAACTGGACTGGATGTGTTGTGTGAGCTATGGCCGAAAGAGTAATAAGCAGTTTGTGTTATCATGTAACATAATATATTGGAAATATAAAACTGGAATCTTAGCAATCATTGCATTATTTTTTTTTCACATACATTTTTTTTTACAACTATGAGCAAATGTTGAATATCAAGTAACAAATACAAAGAACATCACCATAATGGAACAACCTCCCAATTTACTTGAACTTACTCCATGTGACTCTTCCTCCCCACAGTTCAAGAGGATTTGTTTTGAAGGTGTAGAGTACATCAAGAGGGATGTAATGATGGCGCTTAGAAACATCCCAGCAGAATCTCTTCAAATAAACTGAAGTTGAAACCATGTAATTTGTTCTTTGCAATTGAAATAAATTGCTTGTGACACTAGTCCGGTAACTTTTCAGACACACTTTCTGTTTGTGTCTGTGTGTGTGTGTGTGTGTGTGTGTGTATACATAAAATCTTGTATCAAGCACATTGGTTCTTATTGCAATATTAATGGTTATTTCATCATCGTCGCTATACAATCAAAACAAAAGGTAGAAATTTTACTAATTTTATAGACATGACCAATCTTCAGAAACACAGAAAAATAAAAAAATTGTAAAAATTCTATTTTTGTTTTGATTGTATAGTGACGATGATGAAACAGACGTTAATAATAAAATAAAAGCCAATTTCCTTCATGCAAGATTTTTAGCTTTGTCGAAAATTAAATCAATTCATAATTGCTCTGGAATTACATATTAAAACCTTAGAATTGTGTAATATCCATTGAGCTTAAAGCACTTGGGTTTGCCTACACAACCAAAATGTGTGTATGATCTAACTTCATGTTATGTGAGTAATATCTTAGGGAAAAGTATAAATCCATCTATTCTTTCCCAATTAAGGTGGAATAGTAGGATAGACTAGATTTCCAAGCCTTAGTAGGACAATTAGTCAGAAAGGAAAATTCTGAAATAACATTGCAATCAGACATATGACAGCTATCCAGTCATCATTTGCCTTGAGGAAAGAGTGGATCATGTTCTCGAGAATACATGATTCAATTTAAACAAATTTATCTCTGATAGTTGTATTATACTCGGATACGTATGTCATTCTTAATATGAGAATCCATCAGTATATATATTTAATAAATATAATTATATTAATTGCTATATTTATAGGAATGAGTGCTCAATATTGGTGAGAGAGCTTATGTAGTTTGAAGAGATAGGATCAACAGTGCATGGTGACTCTTGGTTTCATGGTCTGAATAACGCAAGTTGAGAAACTACTAATCACCACATGCTGTTGAGCTTATGTATTTAAACCGAAAATTACATAAGCTCTCGACTGACATCGCATAGTGGTTGTGTTTTGTTATTTTTCTCAATTATGAAGATAAAAAGATTCAGTTTATAACAATTGAAATATCCACCCCCACAAAATAGTCTCTTATTTAAAAAATAAGGCGCTTTTTTTAAATGATGGTGTAGATGTAAAGAAGCAGGTGGTGTTGCGTCCTGCTCCTACCCGCATCAGCAAACATCATAACTGAAGCTGTGTAAAAATTACATTCACAATGAATGTGGATTTTAACCGTTAATATTTTCTCCGGGGAATTTGTGTTCTGGCATGAATTAAGAAAACAGAAGATGAAGAAAAAGAAATGAAAACAGAAATTGCGGCGAAAGAAAGAAAACTTATTACAAAGAGGAGCAAATGGAACACAAAATTTGCTTTTTTTTTACACTTTTATCAACACTGAAGAATTTATGCTTGCAATTGTTATTATGATTAAAGTTTGAAATATTTCAACTAAAAAGTGGATATTTGGGAGGGAGGGGGCATTTAGAAATTATTGATACAATTTATTTTAAATAACTTCTAAGGACAAATTAAGTTCAAATAAGTTCCATACATTGTACGCGATGAAAATATTAATAAATATCCGACAAAATAAAACTGAAAGTGTTTTTCAGGAGTAAGGTCATATTTATTTTGGGTTATTGAGCATCAGGACAAAATAGAGAAATGTATTCTGTTTTATATATATAATATATACACATATATGGTGGCTTATACAAATCCTAAGTCTGCAATATGCAGATTAAATTAGTATCCCAAGGATTCAAACCCCTTAGAGGCTGTAGATTAGTTAGGATAGTACTGCTGTCATGAGGAATATGGAAGAGGGGGAATGCTTCTGTATTGTTAGCAGTGGGGACTGTTTCTGTGGATGGCCTATATAAATTGAGATTTTTTTGGTTTGCATTATATTATTAATATGTATGTATGTGAATTTCCAAGGTTGTTATAATTGAGATTGTTGTTGAGGATAAGCTCTCATCAACTGTTTAAATATCCCAAAGGATAAGCATATCAAAGAGTCTCTAACAACTAAATCCAGCTCTTGGCCTTCTCAAGGGGGGAAATGTTAAAACAGTCAGGGAAAGAGATGAAAAGCGGTTTACTAATGTTGCCTTAAAACCTGTTTGCTTTAGACTGACAGAATTTGTTAGGCTTCCCTGATTCCAAAATTGGGGTAGGTGGAAGTCAGGTCTATAGCAACCCATCGAGAAGGAGGAAACTGATATAAAACCTGCGGTCAAAGTTATTAGTGGTCAACTTGCCTTAGCATGTCACTAAGTTATAATCATGGAGGCTCAAAGAGTAGTACTCATATTGCACAAGCATAGTTATAATGCAACACTATACAGATGTCTCGACACCATTTCATCTGTTGCTCAAACATACGAAAAGTTCTGTTGATGGAGAAATAGTGGAGTGTGCAAATATAACCTGTTGGAGGCAGTCACAATTCTGAACATAGGCATCAGGAATCCAAAATAGGATGTTTGTCGGACACATGTACTACAGGCAATACAGATCTGCAGCTAGATAAAAAAGCCACCTACAAAGTCACGGACAATGAAGGGATTACAGTGGGAAAACGTGATGAGATGACAACAATCTGTGAAGATGCAGTCAATCTCTCTATATATAGAAGATGTCAAGTAAAGGTCTGCAGAAGCTGCCACTGGCTAATGAAAACATTAACCCGTGGGAGGGAATAAATGAATCTGATTGGTTAGCTAGCTAGACTAAACACCACATGGATATATAAACATACTCAGTAGCATGAATTCCATGCACTTTAGCCTGACGATTTCATATAGGGATGAAACGCGGACGCCTCTGTGTAGTTTAATTGCCATAAATATATATATATATATATATATATATATATATATATATATAATAGTTATATTATTAATAATCCAATGTAATGAAAAAAAGGAAACCGGAAAATTGTTTATATATTCATCAACGTTTTTTTTTTATTGCTCAAATCAGTCCTCTTAAGAGTCTTTGAAAAATAAAGCCGAAACGTTGATGAGAAAAGAAAAGGCGAAAACTCTTTATATAAAGAGTTTTCGCCTTTTCTTTTTTCATATATTTTTATGTAAATAAAATCTATACTAAAATAAAGCCTTTTTCACATTTTATTTATACAAACATTTTGGCTACATATGTGCAGACATGTTTCGGCTAATGCACTTTTTATTTACATTTATTTATTTACTTTGACTGTTTCACCCATATTTTGGATTTTGATATATTCAACTTGGACAATTTCTGAGTTTCTGATTTAATATTCGAATGGATGACACCTCTTGACACATCAGAATATATCTGTAGATTTACTGTTGCAAAAAACTTTTTACCCTTTCTTCAAGGATATTCCTTATTTTATTCTTTTTTCACTTGGAATTATAAAAGACTTGAGATTTCATACATGATTTATACACTTTTTTCAAATTAATATTTGAAACCAAAGCTTTTATTGTTAAATAATTGGTTCCTCCTTCTGATGAGAGGATTTGGTTCTTGAAAAACCTAGATTTAAAGGACTTTTCTATATTTTATACCATACTTTGTTGTACTACTTGAAATTATTAAACTTGTAAAGTATATAACTTTACATTTGTGTATTTTCACTCAACAATAATAACGTTATCTCCTCAATATTGAGTATATCTTTATCATATTAGGAATTACTTCATAACATTGAAAATACATTTATAAAATAATTATTTTATATTTAAAATTATATATATATATGAAAGAGAGAGAGAGAGAGGTAAAATACATTCTTTCGATGAATCAAGGGCAATCTTCAGCGATACCTTCATTGCCAATTTCTGCTACTTTCACATCATATCAGCTCCAGTAGCTACCCCCCCAACTTAAGTTGTTGCTGCGATAGCTTTTTACTACACATTTTGATATTGCAATACAACTATAATTTGGCAGATAACAAATCTGACTCTTTAAATAAAAGAACTCCAGTTCGCTCAATAACAAGTAGAGCTTTATTTTAATATAGATTTTATTTATACAAACATTTTGGCTACATATGTGCATACAGGCTTCAGCTAATGCCCTTTTCAATGTAAATGACCCCCATCCAACTATTGGCCGATTTATGACGTCTTACAGTTAAGAGTATAAAAAGACACCAGGGAATAAGCAAAAAAATAACAGTGAAAATAAATTGAAACTGGTGTAAATGTCCGGACATGTATATAAATATTTTATATATTTATATTTTTATCCTCTTTTTTTCTGAAAAAGAATCTAGTCATATGACAAGCTTCCATTTTCCCCCTTTTACTAACTGATCTACTTGTTTTCTTCACTCTCACCAATATCTGTTCGGTCTGACAAGGCTTCTACCTTGAAGAAGGCATCAGCTGAAACATGGAGCCAAAATGTTTATATAAACTAAATGTATACTATACTTATTTATATATATATATATATATATATATATATATATATATATGAGAGAGAGCGATAAATGAATGAAAAAAAAATGAATATACCAAAAAAATATGAATAGACAGGAGATTTTTTGCTTATAATTTCGTAAAAAGTAAAATTTTCACTCATTTGAGAAAGTCTTAACAATAAAGACGAAATATTAAAAATATCAACAGATGTGTTAATTTCATTGGATTATTTTGATATATCAGATTTTTTTCTATTCATCTCTATATATAATTTGTTGGATTTTATAAAAAAAATGTTTTCTTCATACGAATATGTATGCAATTATATATATATATATTTGCTGCATTTCCAAAGATTCATCATGTCTATAAAATTCAGAATTGGTAAAAATTCTACCATCGATGATGAAACAGCCACTACTTTGCAATAACGACCAATTTGTTTGATACAAGATTTTTAGCTTTGTCGAAACGATATCAATTTATAATTAGTCTGGAATTACATATTAGAACCTTAGAATTGTCTAATATCCATTGAGCTTAAAGCACTTGAGTTTGACTATACAATCAAAACATATTTCATATATATATGTGTGTGTGTGTGTGTGCATATATAAAATAAAATTTACGTAACGTTCAGATGGTTACTGTTGCCTGTTTTAAGATTTGCAAGATTTATGGTCAAGTTGACTTCTCAAAAACCATTGTAGATGCCATATTAACCAAAATGCTATTCACTAGCAGAATAAGTGCATCCTTATTTCTCTCCTACTGATTATGATGGAAGGTTTGTGAATTAAATGGGGAGGCCTCACATCTTATCAAATATATCCATCTGAATGAGTGGATTGGAGAAAACAACGGCAAGGCAATGCAGGAGTTTTCGAGGAAATGTGGATTATACTCGTCAAACAAGTTAACATTCTCCATGTGATCTAGTGATCTACCATACTTTCTGGCTATTAGGAAGGTCTATTCAGGACACTAGTTCAAATCCTATATAGGGAAAGGTCCTCTGCATTTCTCTCCTACGTTATTTTGCATTTAATTCTCAGGTTGTGTAAATATAAGTGTGTGAGTATATATGTATGTAGACAAAATGGAAAAACAAATTAAATATAGAAGAAAGAAAACAAACAAGAGATTGACCGGTTTTGTTCGGATCTACGTTCTGAAACGAAACTGATCAATCTCTTGTCTATTGTTTTCTTTCTCCTGTGTTTAATTTGTTTCCATTTTGTGTTTCATTATATTTTGTCGCCACGACTTTTCATTTTATGACCTATCGTGCATACTTGAAACTCGCTTCCCTTTCATTAAGTATGTCAGATATTTATTAATCCATAACATTAATATATATTAGTATGTCTATATATGCTTTCATTCTGACTGAATTTCAGTGTCAATATATGTGGAAGTTCTGTGGATGTTTGAAATGGCACCTAAACACACGTAATAGACAAACAGTTGCTCAACTGCGCCAAGTTGAAACATGTCTGCAGTGGGGGACAAAACACAAAAATCTTTGGCAGGAGTGAAGAGCCATCCGAGGTCTCATGCTTGGAATGATGAATAATGAAGTGTCAAGCTCTGACTGAGCAAACATCCACCACATATGTATGTATGTATGTATGTATGTGCATATATTTATTAATTCATACAAAAGTAAAATTTCTCTAATAAATCTATTTTTTTTGTAACTATAAAATGAGAAAATAAAGAAAATATTGCATTCCAAGATCGAACCAACGCTTCAAGAAGATAGAATATGTTTACATTAAGGTTTCAGTAATTTTACTAGAATACAATGACAGAATCACCATAAAATATTCAAGATTTTGAAATGATGCAAAAGAAAAACAAAAAAAAAACGGGTTAAGTTTAAAAATCTAAAGGATGAGTTGACAGCAGTTAATTAAGCAATAATTGAAGAAATTATTAAACAGGCGTTGCTAGAATCTGTTGTTTTCCCCACCATTGTTATAGAAAAGAAAGAAAAACAAATTTCGAGAAGATCAACATAATGATAGTGAACGACGAGGGAAGATGGATCGATCTCCCTCTTCTTCCAAAATGAGAATTGAATATATCATTCCAGTTTTTCACTGAACATAGACTTTGAGATTATTGGCCGTCTGCATGAGCACTTTAAGACCTGGCATAAAACTACCAATCTCTGAAAAGTTGCCTTGGCTGATGATGTACGTATAAATCTGAAGTCCTCCATTATAATCACGTTGTTGTAAAGCTTGTACAATTTGGTGAAGTCCGAGTAAGATATGTTGCGATAACTGAAATGACAAAAAAAAAAAAAAATGAGACAATATTAAAATTTAACTTTGATTAAAATTTGAAAAACAAAAAAAAATGTGTTATGTGTTAAATAATTCAAATATTTTATTAAAAAAATGACAAATAATAGTTAAATAATAAAATGTCCTTTTTCAAAACTAATATGCAAATAGAGATGCACTCATGAAGCCAAGTCAATTCAAGATGGTTCCCGGTGTAGCGAGGAAGTTCCGTGTGATGAAGCCTATTGCGCCACTCGTCTCCATGGCAGTTGCAGTCCTCTGTTGATGTTGCTACATGTCCAGGGTTTGTCGCCGATTCCGTTACTGACAAAAGTGTCTAGGAAATTGTCCCTATTTACTTGCCTCTCTACGAGGGCAGAGTTAGACACAATAACTTTTGCAACCGCTGAATGGAGAAGACAACAACAAAAAGAAAGAGAGAATAGATTACTGCTGTCATCTACACAATAAGATTCCAGTTGTTCACGTGATGAGCTGCCATCCAGATAATCTGCTTGGATTAAAGAAGTCATCCCTATAATGAGCTGCCATCCAGATAATCTGCTTGGATTAAAGACGTCGTCCCTATAATGAGCTTCCATCCAGATAATCTGCTTGGATTAAAGAAGTTGTCCCTATAATGAGCTGCTATCCAGATAATCTGCTTGGAATAAAGAAGTCGTCCCTATAATGAGCTGCCATCCAGATAATCTGCTTGGATTAAAGAAGTCGTCCCTATGAGCTGCCATCCAGATAATCTGCTTGGATTAAAGAAGTCGTCCCTATGAGCTGCCATTCAGATAATCTGCTTGGATTAAAGAAGTCGTCCCTATAATGAGCTGCCATCCAGATAATCTGCTTGGATTAAAGAAGTCGTCCCTATAATGAGCTGCCATCCAGATAATCTGCTTGGATTAAAGAAGTCGTCCCTATAATGAGCTGCCATCCAGATAATCTGCTTGGATTAAAGAAGTCGTCCCTATAATGAGCTGCCATCCAGATAATCTGCTTGGATTAAAGAAGTCGTCCCTATAATGCTACACTACTGCTGTTGCTATTTCCGACTTTTTTACAAAACTTTCTACATGGGGCACACGCAAACAAATGGAATTCTTCAGTCGATGGACTGAGACGAAGGATATGTGCAGAAATAGTTTGGATTTTAAGCTTTAATAACTGTTAGAGTACTTTTTGACTACTTTTATGTTTTGATAAATAAAACATGCCATGACGTTGCATCATTTACTTTCAGAAGTTATTTTTGGCTAAGTTGAATATTTATATGAATGTATTATATTGCGTAGAAATATATTAAAACACATAAAGAGAAAGGATAAACCATGAAATTAAAGTGTTCATAGAAGTTAAATTTATTATTGTTAGCACTGAAGAGATCAATTAGCTCAGAACGATGTCGTCTGTAGGTAAATATTATATATATAATATATATATTATATATATATATACACACATATATATATTAATATTATTGGTCCCTCGATTTATAAAATCGGGAGACTTATGTTTTGAAGCATTTCCGTCCGTCCGTCCGTCCATCCGGATTTTTCTCCGCAACCATCCATTGAATTTCTCTGAAATGTTGCGTGAAGTTGTAACTTTGGTCAGGTTAGAAAGTGACATTCTCCGATTTTTGAAAAAAAATCTGGTTAGCCCCCCAGGGGGTCAAAAGGCCCCGAAATGGCAAAAAATGACATTTTTTGCCCCATAACTTTTCATCCATCCATTCAATTTCTGTGAAACTTGACCAAAATGTGGAGGCAATTGTTCCTAATAGAAAATAAGTATCGCTGACCTTGGAAAAAAATCTGGTTCGTGCCCCCAGGGGGTCAAAAGCCCTCTAAAATAGCAGAAAATGACCCTTTCCTCCCATAACGTTTGATCCATCTATTCAATTTTTCTGAAACTTGGCCAAAATGTAGAGGCAATTGTTCTGGATATAAAATGAGCATCCTTGACCTCAGAAAAATTCTGGTTCTCGCCCCCAGGGGGTCAAAGGGGGGTCAAAAATGCCCCAAATTGCCCAGTTATTGTATTTTACACTCACCACATCGAGTCACATACAGAGAGGGACTACGCATGCGCGGCTTGTATATTATTAATATTTACCAGCATTTACAAAAACATAACTGCACCTCATCTGATTTAAGACAAGACAAATTTTAGTTAATAACGTGAAAATAATACATTCTGAAACCAATTAAAAATATATATATATATCTATCTATATCTCTATCTATCTATCTATATATATCTATATCTATACTAGAATACCCGTCCTAAGCTGGGTAAAATTAATTCCCCAAACAGAACATTTTTATGTCCACTTTTGAAGATTAAAATCAAGGTATAATAATTTTAAACCTTATGTTTAGAATTTTTATTCCAATTTTGATCTAAGAGAATTTATAATGATTTTAAACCTTATGTTTAGAATTTTTATTCCAATTTTGATCTAAGAGAATTTATAATGATTTTAAAACTTATGTTTAGAATTTTTATTCCAATTTTGATCTAAGAATTTATAATAATGTTAAACCTTATGTTTAGAATTTTTATTCCAATTTTGATCTAAGAGAATTTATAATGATTTTAAACCTTGTTTAGAATTTTTATTCCAATTTTGATCTAAGAATTTATAATGATCTTAAACCTTATGTTTAGAATTTTTATTCCAATTTTGATCTAAGAGAATTTATAATGATTTTAAACCTTATGTTTAGAATTTTTATTCCAATTTTGATCTAAGAGAATTTATAATGATTTAAAACCTTATGTTTAGAATTTTTATTCCAATTTTGATCTAAGGGAATTTATAATGATTTTAAACCTTATGTTTAGAATTTTTATTCCAATTTGGATCTAAGAGATTTACTGGTTTCGTTCGGATCCGCATGTGTTTTAATTTATTTTTCCTTTTTCATACATTGAAGAAGGCCAAAGGATTGCAGCCGAAAATTTTGTTCTCTTTAAAAAAAATTTTTCTATAAGGAACAATTGGTATTTCTACATGTCAACAAATAGAAAATAAATAAGATATATTAAAATATTTATTTTTCACATTCATTTTTTATACACACACACACATATATATATATATATATATATATATATATATATATATATATATATATATATATGTGTGTGTGTGTTAGTTGAGATTAATAAAATTTGAACAGTGTTCCAAGAATTCAAAACCAACTATTATTAGGCACATGATCTTTTCCAACACTTTTTCAGAAATATTTTATTTTCCACTATTTTTTACGATTCCAAAACGTCTCTTCGTCAGCGCTTTTTATAGCATCACATCTTGAGAAAAAAAACATCAGATTTCAGTACTAAAAAACAACACTAGTGAAAGAACTTCAGAAATGGTCTATATATATATATATATATATATATATATATATATATATCTTTATAAAAACCAAGCAGCTTAAATTCTAGTCTCTTAAATTACAAGAGCGGATGTCTATCGCTACAAAATAGTCATTGTTAAAAACCTACTAAACTGTTCAAAACTAATCCTCTTCACCAAAAAAACACGATTCATTGAATTAAAAAATATAAAAGAAGTTCTTATATAATGAATACCCTAATTATATCGTTGATGAACAAATAAAATTAATGATTCAAAACTTTAAAAATACTACTACAAATAATAATAATGTCCAACATCATAACGCAAACTATATTAACATATACTATGGTAATAAAATGCAACCAAACTTTAGATTAGAAGAAAAAGACATAAAAATATTGTACACCGATACATCTCCCCAATTTACAATAATAATACAATTAGACTCATTATTTACTATGAGAATCTTGTAAAAAACAACTCCTCCTCAACACATAAAACATTAGAAAGAACCAATGTTATTTATAAGTTAAAATGCCCTTTGGGAAAATGCAACTGCCATAATAATAAAGCTAATAGCGACATTGGTTTTACAACCACTACTCTATCCCGCCGCCTCACCATGCATCTTGTAAACTCTAGCTGAATTTACCAGCATTTACAAAAACATAACTGCACCTCATCTGATTTAAGAAAGATTTTAGTTAATAACGTGAAAATAATACATTCTGAAACCAATTAAAAAAAATTAAAAATACTTGAGGCTATCTTTATTTAAAGCCCAGCAACCTACAATTTATAACATTAAGTATGAAACCAGTAACAATATTTTAAAATGCTTAACGTAATACAATTCATCCTGTGATGCTAATTCTGGCGTCTCTGAATTTAAATTGTTAACGTCTCTCTTGGATCTGCACTGGTTCGTTCTTTTGATGTCTAACTGACTTCATGTGCACGTTCTTGGTTGCTTTTTGAAATTCTTTTCTCTTAACCTTTCTCTTTTGTTCATTTGTTTTTGTCACCTGAAGATGATTTGATGAAGAATCAAAAACGTTTGTGATACATATGGAACATATTAATTTTTTTGATTTTGACACAAAATGAAATAGAAAAAATAATGGCATAATCAAACAGAGGAATTCTGTTATGTTTAACAATGTTTGCATAAATGAAAGAATTCTGCCTATAAAAGGTATGTCAAATTAAAGATATCTTCTTTTCTTCTTCTCTCTCTCTCTCTTATATAAAGGGCAGTTGTCTGTCTGTCTGTCTGTATGTCCAGCTACTCCTCAAAAACTACTCGGCAAACTGTCAACAAGTTGATATCTTTAGGACCGTACAATACCTGGGATCATAATATCTCAAAATTACAACAAAAAAAAATTTTGCTGAGGGTCAACTGGGCCAGTTTTCGGCAGCGGGTCTGGTTTTTTCAAGCTTTTTCAATGTTATTTAGTAGTAATTTGGAAATCAGCCAATGTATTTATGTAATAACTTTTTAAAAGTGCTGACTCACTGAACATGTCCCATAATCCCTTGTCCTAGATAGAGCTGCTGCAGTGATAGATTTGTATAGGACCCAGCACCGGGGTGCTTCTACAATATAGGACCCAGAGGCTTCTGCGGAATAGAAACCAGGGTGCTTCTACAGTATAGGGACCAGGGGTGCTTCTACAATATAGGACCCAGAGGTTTCTGCAGAATAGGAACCATGGGCGCTTCTGCAGTATAGGAACCAGGGGTGCTTCTACAGTATATGACCCAGCACCAGGGGTGCTTCTACAATATAGGACCCGGAGACTTCTACAGTATAGGACCTAGAGGCTTTTGCAGAATAGGAACCATGGGTGCTTCTGCAGTATAGGACCCAGCACCGGGGGTGCTTCTACAATATAGGACTCGGAGGCTTCTGCAGAATAGCGACCATAGGTGCTTCTGCAGTATAGGGACCAGGGGTGCTTCTACAGTATAGGACCTAGCACTGTGGGTTCTTCTGCAATATAGGACCCGGAGCCTTCTGCAGAATAGGGACCATGGGTGCTTCTGCAGTATAGAGATCAGGGGTTTATCTACAGTATAGGACCCAGCACCGGGGGTGCTTCTACAATATAGGATCCGGAGGCTTCTGCAGTATGGTTCTTTGATATGACCTCGGAAATTTTTTTTCCTTTCTTTAACGGAAATTATTTCTGTTTGGGGGACGGTAAAAAAACAATTGGGGGGGGGGGGGGGGAATTTTTTTCTTTTATTTTTCTTTTTCATCAAAAATATTTATATGTATGGGGTAGGATGAAAAAAAAATTTTTTTTTTTTTCTTTTTTATACTAAAAATATTTCTATATGTATGGGGGAGGGTAAAAAAAAAATTTGGGGGGGGGGGCAGAAATTTTTTTTCTTTCCTTTCCATTAAAAATATTTATATGTATGGGGGAAGATGAGAAAAAAAATTTTTTTTTTTATTTTCTTTTTAACTAAAAATATTTTTTATGCATGGGGGGGGGGGGGGGAAACAAAAAAATTTCTTTTTTTTTCTTTTAAATTAAAAATATTTCTATGTATTTTAACTAAAAATATTTATATTTATGATAGTGACAATACATGAATGAACACTATTTTATTTTTCTGACACGACAGGGGCGCATTAATATGAGTTCTTAGGTATGCGAACTGGGCTGGAGATAGGTACATATATAGTATGTGCACCCTTGCAGATAGGTAAGCATATAGTATTCGCACCAGGGCGGCGATTGGTACGAATATAGTATGCGCACCGGGCCGGCAATAGGTATATATATAGTATGTGCACCGCAGTGGTAATAGGTACGTATATAGTAGTGCATAGGGGTGGTGATAGGTACGTATTTAGCATTCACACCTGGGTGGCGATAGGTACATATTCAGCATTCGCACCGGGGCGGCGATATGTACATATTTAGTATTTGCACTGGGGCAGCGATATGTACATATTTAGTATTCGCACTGGGGCAGCGATAGGTACATATGTAGTATGCACATCGGGGTGGCAATAGGTATGTATATAGCATGTGCACATGTGCGACAATAAGTACGTATATAGCATGCGCACCAGGGCGGTGATAGGTATGTATTTGGCATGTGCTCTGGGGCGGCGATCGGTACATATATAGCACGCACACCAGGGCGGCGATAGGTATGTATATAGCACGCGCCCCGGGGCACGATAGGTACGTATTTAGCATTCGCACCGGGGTGGCGATAGGTACATATTTAGCATTCAGTGGTGGCGATAGGTACGTATATAGCATGTGCACATGGGCGGCAATAAGTATGTATATAGCACGCGCACCGGGGCGGCGAAAGGTACGTATTTAGCATTCGCACTGGGGTGGCAATATGTACGTATTTAGCATTTGCACCGGGGCGGCGATTGGTACGTATTTAGCATTTGCACCGGGGCGGCGATAGGTACGTATGTAGCGTTCGCACCGGGGCGGCGATATGTACATATTTAGTATTCGCATTGGGGCAGCGATAAGTACTTATGCAGTATGCACACCGGGCCGGCAATAGGTACGTATTTAGCATTCGCACCGGGGCGGCGATAGGTACGTATTTAGCATTCGCACCGAGGCGGCGATAGGTACGTATTTAGCATTCGCACCGAGGCGGCGATAGGTACTTATATAGTATCTGCACCCAGGGCGGCGATAGGTACTTATATAGTATCTGCACCCAGGCGACGATAGGTACTTATATAGTATCTGTACTGGGGTTGCGATAGGTATGTATATATTATGTGCACTGGGGCGGCGATAGGTACGTATATACTATGCGCACCGGGGTGGAGATAAGTACCTATATAGAAGGCGCAGACAGAGGTGATACATTTTATAGAAATATGTCATACTATTGCCCTGGGAAATGTAGAATGAAATGGTGGGGAAGAAACAGCTTTCGCAAAAGGCAAAATTAGAAAGTAGCGGTGAAATGGGGCGACCAGGGAAGAGAAAAGTAGAAAGATAAAGAGACGGCTATAGAGAGAGGGAAAGAAATAGAAGTTTGAATATAAAGATGTTACACACGCGATTTTTCTTCAATTATATGTTTTTATGACCCCGAGCAACGCCGGGTAGCCCCGCTAGTTAAATATAAAGATGAGTTAGAATATTTAAGTTTCACTACTTTACTAGAGAAAAATGAGGGGTTACTTTAGACTTTAAATTAATTCACGGAACTTCTAAATATGGAATACACTTGTTAATTAAAAATAGTTCTAATGTAAATCATTTTCAGAATAAAATGGATGAATTCAGGAATAATAGTATAAAAAATGAATCTAGATTTTTTGGGATCTATCTGTTGAAATATTTAGGAGAATTTGATTTGTATATTCAAATATATTTATACCAATATTAGAAGTAGGTGTGTAGGGGTAATGTTGAAAACAGCAATTTTCCACATGAGGTTAGAGTAAACAGATCGGGTTAGAGTAATGGAAAGTTTCATTAGAAGTTTATAGACTGGAGTTATGACTACGTTGCAGGATATGACGTCATTGAAGGAAGTACATGGCAGAGAAGAGAGATCAATTCTGCCTTTTCGGTTTATGGCGTCAAAGTGAGCAACGTCTTTTTCGAGGTCCACGACACATACATACTATGGGGGTGGTCAATTACAGTTCATCTAGATTTACATTGCTGGAAATTGCTGGCTTATTCATTGTTTTTTAAAAAATTCCTTCTATAGTTACAGCTACCAGAAGGAAAGAAGAAAAAAGTCAAGAGACGTAAATATCTACAGACAACAAATTTGTGACAAGTCAACAGAACAGGACTCCGTCCAGAGATGTTTTGTTGCAGTTTGGGATCAAAGAACATGCCATACTATGTTATGTAGCAAGATAAAAGGTGGGTATGCAAAAAATAGGATTAGTATAGTAAATTTTCACATAAGGTTAAAAATTATGTCAAGTGGAATTTTCTCAATTAGAATTCGAGGGAGGCTACGTGTCCCAGCAGTGACATGACAGGCACTGAAAGAAGGTAAGCAGATATGACAAATGGGTAAAGAGGATTTATATCTTTTGTCTGAATCACCAGAGAGGACAGTTGAGCTTTTGGATAGCTGCTTCCTCCCCTCATGGGGATGTCTACTCTGAAGAACGAATAAAAGATTAAAGAGATTCTTAAAGCTCATTTTCATTTTTTGATGTTTCTTTCTTAATTTTTGTTTGTGAAAGCTGTTATTGAGAAGAAGAAGAAGAAGAAGAAGAAGAAGAAGAAGAAAAAGAAGAAGAAAACAGTGGCAGAGAGAAGAGGAGATGAAAACGTTGACTGCCACATCACTAAAGAAATAAGACCAGCTGATTCTGTCGAGAAAGTGGACGCACTGTAGGGATTAAGAAGAACGCAACCGTGGGGATCCAAGAACATCCTATTAGGTTACATATTTTGTGAATGTTTCTTTTAAAATGTGACATGAAATATTTGATGAAAACAAGCAATTCCCAAAAATGTGAAAATGTTGAATAGAAAATGTAGAGAAACTTACAGAATTGTTTCTAAGTTTATCGTACAAAACCTCAAGTTTTCTTGTCACATCCTCAAGTTTTTTCTTTGTTTGCTGAAAACAAAATATAAATATTGTTAATCTAAAAGTCTGCACAAATTCTTTCTGAGCTGAAAAATAGAGGATGTCTCAAAAGCTAGGAATGTCAAATCTAAACAGATGAATTTTAATCAGAACTGAAGTTCAATTATTTTAATCAGAACTGAAGTTCAATTATTTTAAACAGAACTGAAGTTCAATTATTTCAATCAAAACTGAAGTTCAATTATTTCAATCAAAACTGAAGTTCAATTATTTCAATCAAAACTGAAGTTCAATTATTTCAATCAAAACTGAAGTTCAATTATTTCAATCAAAACTGAAGTTCAATTATTTCAATCAAAACTGAAGTTCAATTATTTCAATCAAAACTGAAGTTCAATTATTTCAATCAAAACTGAAGTTCAATTATTTCAATCAAAACTGAAGTTCAATTATTTCAATCAAAACTGAAGTTCAATTATTTCAATCAAAACTGAAGTTCAATTATTTCAATCAAAACTGAAGTTCAATTATTTCAATCAAAACTGAAGTTCAATTATTTCAATCAAAACTGAAGTTCAATTATTTCAATCAAAACTGAAGTTCAACTATTTAGCTCATCATGATCATTTTCTAATCTATATAATAATTGCTAAGACATTTCATGTTAGTATGTATGTTATTACTTTTCACACACATTTAAAAACAATGAGATTGTCCAATCAGCAAAGATCGTGATTAATCTTATGTTGCAATGGTATAACAGCACAATTTTAAATAAATACATTTTTAAAAAAGTTGCATTTGTTTATTTATTTGAAGAATATTTAGTTGACAATTATTTTTATGGTTTTACCATAAAAATAATTGTCAACTAAATATTTGACAGAATATTTATTGTTTAAAAAATTTAATTGCTACAATTTTAAATAAATAAAGATATTTTTTCATTAATTTAAAGGAATATTTAGCTGACAATGACAATTATTTTTCCAAAAGAGACATTTTTCTTAATAGTATTGACCCTGACAGACATTTATTATTTCAAAAGGAATATTATTATTGACAGTAAATTATACAGATTGATGTAGGAAGCACTGTGGAATTTCCACAGGGTTCTGCTTGTTTCCAATATTAAATGATTTTCAAAATTATAGAAACCTCAAAAATTAGATTCACAAAGTACACAAGCGGTATGGTGAAATGCCACCGCTCTAACAGTGAGATTAAAATAATAATTTCCAATATACCGATGTGTATGCAATCAAAGTTGTATGGTTAACTAATTTGCATATTACTTTGCAAAAAGACATCTCATTAATTAAATGTTTTTATTGTTTTCAATTTCAATGATTTTTTTTCCATTTTAATATAGCACATTTACAAATATTTTTTATATTGTGAATAAAGACCGGCCACTTTTGGTGAAAAAAAACCTTTCCGGTCCTTAACAGTCAATTTACTTCTGAGTGGACTTGATTTTCAACAAGTTGTGATCCAGTTAAAAATGTTAAATTCAAAACAAAATCTCCACTCCCTCAAACAACACACACTGTGGCTAAGCAAACACGTCAGTGACCCCTCCCCCTCTCCCTGTAAACAAGATTTTTTGGGGTTTCCAAGACACGGATCCTGCTAGTCATTTTATAAGATTTGGGATGAGTCCATAACCCCATAATACCAACACTATTAAAATGATTTAAAATGATTTAACAGAATATTTCCGAAAATGTTTCCAAATTTTTTAGATGAGGATTGATGACTGATTATTCGGACCACTTCTCATATCTTGGATGTTATTCTCACAATGTTTCGGCTGATGTAATCTCCAACCTTCTTCAGGTGCATCTTGTCAAATGCAGGCATCTGTACAGAATTTCAAATTTCTTTATTTGATCTACGGGGGTAGATTGTCCTCATTCCATCAGCCATGACTAGGTAGAAATCTTAAGTAATTCTTAATTATATTCTTAGTATCGCCTGTACCGAGGATTGAACCTTTAACCTCCAGAAGAATATCACTTAGAAATGTATCCATTGCGCCACAGAATCATCTAACGGTTCAATCCTCACAGGCGATACTAAGAATATAATTAAGAATTACTTAAGACTTCTACCTGGTCATGGCTGACAGAACAATCAACCCTTGTGGATTAAATAATCGGTTCCGTTTGAAATTTTGTATAGATTCCAAAGTTCAACAAGACTCACCTGAAGAAAGTCAGAGGTTCGAAATGTGTCGAAACGTTGTGAGAACAACATCCAAGATGAGAACAGTAGTCTGAATAGTCAAAATAATGCAGTCTATTTAGTAATGAAATCATATTTTAGGACAAAAATTTCACATTTTAAACCTCTTTTGACGAATGAATTTAATTCATGTTTGTTTAAATATAAATTTTTAATCACATCATCATCATCTGGTTTAACTGTCGCAATAATTTAACGTTTTGGTCGGTTTTTTTTCAACATATCTCTCCAGAGTGTTCATTTTAGGCCTCCAAGTCATTCTTGATTACCTCTTCCCACATCTTATGTGGATGCCTCCTTCCTCAGACTAACAAGAGCCACAATTTTGGTACATAAATGGATCTAACGAGCACTATGTTTTACATGCCCAAACCAACACAGCCTGCATAATCTTAAAATCCAGTAGGATGCTGGTATCTTTCATTTTTGGTTAAGTGACATCATGGGGGACTAAGATTTTGAAACCATAACATTTTAATTGCTCTCAGCTATGTCTCTAACACTCACTACGATATGACACAGACCAAACACATATAAAACATGTCCTCTTGTTTCAAGGGATAAACTATAGATAATTTTTACAATCAATTAGATTTAAATGTTTTACAAAAAAGTTTTTATTAAAAAATTTCCATTCCATTTGAAAAAGAAACAACTAAAAAACTGACTTTTATATTTCAAAAAAGAATCTGAACGTCTTCAAACTAACCGCATTATTAGCAGCTTTTAAGCATTTCTCGACAAGAGCATCAAAAATATCTTGTAAAATTTGATGCTCATTAGGTATGGGTCCTTTCACCACTTCGGGCACAGGTTCAACTGCCGGAACAGGAGCTGGCGGCTGTTAAAAAAACATTAAAAAATATTAAAAGACTTGCATTTTTATTGAAATCTACATTAAATAATTTTTTTTTTAAATTCTTAAGAAATCAGGCCCCGGTATACTGCAGCACCCTCTTACCTTTAAAATCTAGACATAAAATTATTAAGAAAATTTTTTTTGTATTTCTGTTCACTCTGAATGGGGTTTATTGGAACAAATTTGGAGCAGGCAATTCTGTGTAACTATGTACTAGGCTGAATGTTTAGTAGGTTGCAAGTTTAATGGGGTGCATGCTTAATGGGTTGCAAGTTTAATGGGGTGCATGCTTAATGGGTTGCAAGTTTGCAATGCTTGCAAATAACAGACTTGCTGCAAGTGAGAAATATTTAGTTTAGAGAAAAGAGGCCACACAAGAAATTGGAAATATCTGATTTTGAGTGGACCACCCAGAATTCGATTTGTCCACTTTAAGCAGGGGTTCATGCTGAGAGATAGGGTTGAGAACAAATGTTGCATGAAGAGAAATGATATGAGAATGATACGATGGATGTGTAATGTGAGTCTTAAAGACAGGCTTAGATCTGATGAGGTCAGAAGAAGATTAAATCTGGACGATATAGAGATATGCATGCAAGAGACTTCGATAGTATGGCTACGTTGGAAGAATGAATGCAGCATATAAAACAAACGTTAAACCAAATATGGTGAATAGGTGATTTTTCGATATTCACTGCTCCAAATTTGTTCCGATAAACACAGTTCTGGATGTATTGTACAAGACATTTACATAAGCATGAAAAACATTTTTTTGACACTCTTGTAGTTTACTGTTTAATCTGTAGTAATAGAAAGGAGTTTTTTGAAATATCTCTAAAATCTAGGGGGGGGGGGCACGATTCATACTTTAGCAATAAAAATATTGAATATGTATTTTTTGTTATATGATGTTATACATATCATGACAAACAAATGACAATTTTCAATGTCTTTAGAACTTGCTGAATACCTGTGTTATGCACAGCGGTGACTTGTATATTTAAAAAATAAAATCATTTAATAATTATTTTTTTATTCTCATTAAATAAATCTGGAAACTTCGACAAATTTTATTTTACTAATTTAAACAATTTAGTAATATGTAATAATAAAATTTTATTAAATAGATTAAAATTTTATTTTTACTTATTTGAATTCCCCCCCCCCCCCCCCTTGCTCCAAACAAGGCATATTGCCACTGAAGTATAAGGGGCTACTGTGATAGAAGGCAACCTGGGTTGCAGTAAGATGTTTGTCAACATTACATTCACATGCAGTAAGATTTTTGTTCACAGTAAGATGTTTGTTCACATTACATTTAAATTTCTGCATGTTGGAATGGTCGAGGAAACAGGGAACAGAGGGGAATTCCAAAAGCAAGCGTTCCAAGGGAAGAAGCTATTAGAGTAGAAACTCTTCCTGCACCTAGGAACCTCTACAGTGGGATTTTGTTGCTAGTCAGGTGAGTCGGAGGTATTTGCGTTGTGGAGGTACAGGTGCAGTAAGTTCATTAGAGCACATTCTGTGGAAGTATTTGTAAAACAAGCACAGGGATGCAACACTGTGATGATGCGAACATTGGGACCTATTAGGTTAGAAATTCTAGCTAGTGGTCGGTGCATCAGCCCAGAGGTGACACTGCACCGGAAAGAAAATTTAATATATTTTATACTTGTTTTCATTTTATGAGTAACTTGTAATAAGAAAGAATAAGGCTACGATTGAGATATAAACAAATGGATGATACCATGCTTAGAATAGTATTTGAGGGAAATCTTTGAGAGAGAAAAAAATTACATAAATAAAAAAAAAATAAACAGTTGCTAGAAATTCTTTTTTAGAGGAAATTTATTCTTAAAATTTCAATAAACTTTTATTTATTTAAGTGATAAACAAAATTGAGAGAATGCAGTATTTTTTCTGTATAAACATGACCTATTTTCACAGAAATATTTTAAAAAATATCAAATGAAAAATAAACAACATAGTACAAACATTTATGAAAATTTTTTATGCAACTTAAATATCAGCATCTCTGTTGTAAATACTAATGTCATTCAAACGTTGCAAATAAGAATAAATGAGTTGAAGAATAATTACAAGGAGTTCAAATAATTGAAAGTTTTGTTTCTGGTGAAA
Organism: Sepiola atlantica; assembly: GCA_963556195.1. Taxonomy (NCBI): domain Eukaryota; kingdom Metazoa; phylum Mollusca; class Cephalopoda; order Sepiida; family Sepiolidae; genus Sepiola; species Sepiola atlantica. Next base: position 21,984,991 of record OY744551.1, on the reverse strand, counting down.
AAAACAAAATAATGTTTCCGTCCACATATCCCCCACTCTATTATAATAAAGGGCAATGTGAATTTATTTGTAAATATATATCTATCCTGTCACAAAAATTAACGAGTACAAAACTTCCGAATCAAAGAGGGAAGGGAGAACACAAATCGATTTCCATAATGTTTTTTCTTTTTTTTTTATTCCTTTTTTATATCAATTTATACGTTTTTTCTTTTAAAACTTTCCAGTTTGGAATGCGTTCTTTCTTTCTTATTTCATCTTTGATGTTTTTAATATTCAGTGTTTACCCATCCCATCTCCTTTCATTTTTTTTATGTTGAGTAGAGCTACGTGTACAGGAGGTTGCATCATGGACATGAAGTCCGAAGCAACATATAGAGAGAGAAAAGTCTTCCTCTTTGGCCTGTGATGTGACTGTGATGTGACTGTGTTCAAATGCCTTTTCCCGAAGCTGTTTTCATTTTCCAGAGAGCAGGTGAAAAGAAGTTCATGTAAAGACTAAAACATCAAAGAACATGACGCCATTGAGCAATGTTGTTGTTGTTGTTGTTTATTTTGTTACATTATTGCAGTTAGAAGAAGGAGGAGGAGGAAGACACAAAACTTTCGCTGCTACATTACCACTACGACCGACCACCTTTACAACTAGACGTCACTATCCAATGAGCCAACTACTTATGGGACAGAGAGACAAACAGCTGTTTCTATCAATGAAGAAGACAACAGGCAATCTGTGGAGATCAAAAAATTCCTCACACAACAGTAATGTTATCATATATTAAGTATAATTTTGAATGAAAAAAATATTTGTTATTGAAATGATAGAGATAGAGAGAGAGATATAGAGAGATTCTACAAGTTTATGACTGTTTGAGTATTGATTTACTCCTCTCCAGGAGTTAGGCACAAGGCCAGTTTTTATCTTACTCTCACAAGTAAGATGTGACTCAAGGTCGGGTAAAGAAAGTGGGGTTTAAAAATTGCCTGGGCAGCCCCGTCGGCATTCCCTGGTAGGGGCGCCTCAGGCAGTACGCAATAAACCTACTCCTCCCCAAAGAGGGGAGCCGAAGCCTGGGAGGGTGGACCTCCTAGAACTGCACAGGACTGACCCACAGATCGGCGTAAATCAAGCCCGAAGGCCAAGACAATACCAGTCTATGGGGTGCAGTATCCATCGGAACAGATACTACACTTTGATCTTAGCCAAAAGGCCCAGAGTAAGTGACTGTTTGAGTAGACATGTTAAAATTTGGACTCTTCAGAAATAAGGGGATTTTTCATGGGGGTATGATTATGGAGAAGCACCAAAACATTCATCATTATCATCATTCATTTTATCATCTTATTTCCCTTGGTCAGACTCCTGACATATTTTAACAGTCCACAGGTTCTGTTTCTAAGCTTGGTGGTCTTGAGGGTCGATTTCATTCAAATTCCACTTAGATCCTTGTTGATGGTTTGCATCCAAGTTTTTTGGGGGGTTGTCCAACTTTCTGCCAGCCTTCCACCTCAAGGTCTGCTCTGCATTTTCTTATCCAAGAGTCACTTGTCTCAACATGGCCAAACCAACGTAGTTGACTGATCATCTGAAGTTCATCAAGCTTTGGTATAGTCAGCCTCATAAACAACATCATAGCTAATATGTTGGGTCTAATCTGACCCGACACTGCATATCCATCTAATCATATATGTCGTTATGCTGAAGACGGGCAAGTAAGGACTGGGTTGGGGTCTTGCACTCACTTCCAAACAGCTTCACGCCCCTAACACTGCTTGCTGCTATATACTCTCTCCGTGGTAGTGAGAGAAACAAACAAGTGATATTCATGCTAACCTGCACCGGTGCCTGATGTTCTTGTGGGTTGTAGATATTAGGATAGTTATTAACAGGTGCACCGGGTGGGGGTTGTTCATTGTTAGCTGCTACCCCATAAATTGGAGTGGTGATTGGACCTGGGACTTCAAAAGGCTGAAAAAAATAAAATAAAACTTAATTAACAACAAAAAAATAATTCCTAATGAAAAAAAAATTGAAATTGAAATTTTACTCATCATGCTTGTCAGACCAGCTTTCATTTATTTGAAGTTTTGCTTTATTCAAAATTTTTAAATATATTCTAGGTTCAGAAAAGAAAAAAGTAGTAAGTAATATTAAAGTATTTTATAAGGAAATAAAAATAAAAACAAACTATAATGTGAATTAATAACATCACTTTATAATCTATCTAAAAGAATAAATGCAAAAGTTTTCATTTACCATCAAAACAGTTCAGTTATTTAAATCAATGATACATCTTTTGAAATACTGTATACATAGTAGAGAGCAAAAACACATACACAGCTATTTGTATGTCTAATTTGCATAACTTTTTTTTAACAATTTATATCATAAATTAATGTTTGGTGTTATTCACTTGTAATTTTATTGTCCTATTTCCTATATATATGCAATAGTTTTCTCGGTGCTCTGGTAATAGCATGGTATCAAATTGCTGGTCTTTTGAAAAGTAAATTTGGGCAGTTGAAAACCTACACAATCAAAAAGTAGTCTCAAATCAACAGTCTACCTTTTCTTTCTTCATTAATTAAGCACTCAGTTTTGTTTAAATTAATTAAAATGACATTTAAATTTAACTAAACTAATCCTCTTTTTTTTTAAAAATATCTGTGCATTGTAGCAATTAATATCATTTAATTGTAATAATATAATCACCTTTATCTCGAGTCTTTTAAAGATAAGGAATTAAACAATAACAAAAAAAAAACTGTTTTCCATTCTCCTTGATTTTTAAATAAATAAATTAAAAATAAAAATTGTCTTCTTAAAAATTAATTATAATTAATGATTAATGTACATGAAGAAAGAAAAGGTAGACCGTGAATTTGAGATCATTTTTCGATTGTGTACGTTTTCAGTGTCCCAAATTGACCTTTCAAAGGACCAGCAATTTGGTACTGTGCTATTACCAGACATCCGTTTTGTCGATATTAACAGTAAGGACTATAGACATTATATGTTGATTTTAATCTTCATAAAGGGACATAAAAGTGATGCAAAGCTGTTTTGTTTGGGGAATTAATTTTACCCATCCTGGGACGAGTATTCTTCTAGTATAACAACATAACAATATGCAGCGTCACAGTCTGAGGAAGCTGAGTCAGAGAATATTTCTGTTAACGTGGTCGATGTCGGCGCAGTGTCCCGCGAGGTGGTACACTACAATGTAGATGGTGACTATCCCTTTCTCGACCATACTCTCATCCGACTTTCAAATAAGATTTTATAACTTTCATAATAGAATATTATTTTTATACGAAAAAAATCATAGAATCAATATTTAATTAATGCATAAGATTAATATAAGTAAAGAAACTTGTTATTTTGCTATCTAATTTACATAAGCGTTTTTATTATTGAACTTGTATAACGATAACAGAAACACCAATGTCAAAATAATGTAGGCCAAAAGATTGTGGGAGTTTCAATATTACATATTCAATATTATATATTCAATATTATATATTCAATATTATATAGATGACATTTAGTACATGCAGTCAATAAAATGCTTAAGCAAGCTCTACACAGTTTTTAGAATATTAATCAAATTTTTTATTCTTTTATTTTTCTTCAGATTATTGTTCTCATCAACTTTGATATTTTTATTTCTACTACATTTCGGCTGATATGCTCTCCAACCTTCTTTAATTGTATTGTTCGTTTTCTCTGCTTTTACCTCCATTTAAATAGGATTATTATCGTTGATTATTTCCATCGATGTTTCTTAGATACTCTGATCTGATGGACAGACAGTTTTGACATTTAATTTTAAACTAGGGGAACCTGTGGAAATTCTATAGTTGTATTCATCTGTAGTTTCAGAATATATTTAGTTATGAGTTTATCTCCAAAACCCTTGTAGGAATTTGTGACATATTTCCAGTCTGTTTTCTTGGGTCATCCAACTTTCCTGTGGTCTTCCACCTCAAGGTCTCTGTATTTTCTTATCCAAGAGTCGGTCCTCTAAACATGGCCAAACCAACTTAGCCGACTGATCATCAGGAGTTCATCAAGTTATGGTACATTCAGCTTCGACAACAACTTGAGGATCAGAGCTGAGATGCCGGGTCTGATCTGACTCAACATTGCACATCACTCTGATCATTGCTCCGTCATTACGCTGAAGACTGGCGAGTGAGGACTGTGGATGGGGGTCCAGCACTCACCTCCATACAGAAACACACACCTAACTCGACAGCTGCTATATACCCTCCTCATCCTGGTAGTGAGAGGAATAGCTATATACTCCCTCATCCTGGTAGTGAGAAGAATAGCTATATACCCCCCCTCATCCTGGTAGTGAGAGGAATAGCTATATACCCTCCTCATCCTGGTAGTGAGAGGAATAGCTATATAATCCCCTCATCCTGGTAGTGAGAGGAATAGCTATATACCCCCCTCGTCCTGGTAGTGAGAGGAATAGCTATATACCCCCTCCCCCCCCCCCGTCCTGGTAGTGAGAGGAATAGCTATATACCCCCCCCCTCATCCTGGTAGTGAGAGGAATAGCTCATGATGTCAGGACTAACAACAGTTTGCAGAACTTAGTCCATGCCGATCTTACCCTAATGTTAACCCTAATCCTAATGTTAGAGCTCAACTCGCAACCAATTCCAGCACTCAACATATCCACAAGATAAGAAAAAGAATCTACAAACATAAATTATGCACATCATTAAGGGGATGTGTTAAAAAGCTGATACTTTTGATAGAAGTGTAAATAAAAATATTTCTTTTTAGTTTAATCGGATGCAAAGCTAAAGAAAATAGCAATCAATTTAATCTCATGGTAGAAATCATTTTCTTGTTGAACTTTAGACATTTTTTTTTTTTACATGAATCTGTAGCAGTCACATATTGTAATTGTATCATGTACTACTTTCCTTTAATATAAATAGACAGGTGCACACTGGAGTGATTGCCCCCCCCCCCCCCCCCCCCCCCCCCCCCAAACAGAAGCTTTGATCTGGGAACACAAATCGCCGGATTCCTTATTACAGTACCTATGCGATTTTGTTTCTGCTGGCGGCAGTTGGAGTCAATACACCGACCAGAGCATGTTGCACTTTATAAAGACTGACTGTTGTTTTAATTCCTTTTTTCAGTACAAACCAATAAAAACAGTTTTTTTTTCATTTGAAACTTCAATGGCATCTGTTGATTCACTTTTGGAGTCAGATACTTTTCTATCACAGAATTTGATTACATTTTATTAAAATGGAGAATAATCATGCATTATAGATTTGATTTTTCTGCCTTTAGCAAAATCTTTAGTTACATGATTTTTTGTAAAACTATAATGGGATTTGATCACAATCCAACAAGATCAACTTTATTCAAATTTGGCAATCCAAAATTATTGACTTAAAAATCCAGATGCCCTCGTTTCTACAGATGTTACAAAAGGGTTTCTTATGTGGAAATGAGTAACACAGGACGGACCCTCTGGACGACAAGAAAATATCAAGGAAGTTTATGTTGAAGGAATTCCCTCCTTGCCTATAGTTTAATTTAAATACAGGAAAAATATAACCATCAAGAAACAATACACCTGAAGAAGGCTGGAGAACACATCAACCAAAGCATCACGTAAAAATAACAAATATGAACGTTCATGTGAACAGTAGTCAGAAGAAAAACAATTTTTTAAAAAAGAAAAAAAAAAGAAAAAAAGAAAAAGAAAAAAGAAAAAAAAAAAAAGAATACAAGAAAAAAAGAAAAAGAACATTTTTTTAAATTTTTCTTTTTAAATTTACATTTTAATCTGGAAGAAGTGAGATTTACAAAACATCAAATATAAAATCATAAAAATGTGCATAAAAACAAGCCGTTTTCTTCTCAGTCAAGAGAATTAACTAAATATAAAAAATTCGCAAGAAATAAATTAGTAATTTTCAGATTCTATTTTAAAAGATAGAAAAGACAATAAATGTTTAGAAAAAAAAAAAAAATGAAATAGAAAAAGAGAGCAAATAAAATTGATAAAACTTCACGGATTTTTATAGTTATTTTGGAGAAAATTGTTTTATATTGTTTGTTTGAATAACGTGGAGTAAATTTAATAAATTTTTGAATTTTGTTACAAAATAGTTTCACACATTTTGTATTGTTTATAATATTGAAATGATAATTCTAGATTTTGCTTGATATGAATAGAAAAGTGACGATTCGTCAGTCAGTTGGGTTAAGTTAAAATTATATTTGCAACGTTAAGAACATTTGATTTTAACGAAACATCCACACATCGTTACGTGAAAAAATATTATTTAAATGTGAAACTTAATTTGATTGTATTGTATTGGTATATCCACTTTTGTCCATTTTGTCATCTATGTTTTGTTGGATTTTAACCAAAGTGGTTTTACTCATTATTTATTATAATGGAGATTATGTGTCTGTAGCCAACCAACGTCAATATTCCTCTAAGATTTAAAAAACTTATTTCAAATAATTTTATTTGTAAATTATTAATCTTCATCTATCGACTTTAATACCATATTCAATTTATATTTGCAACAAAACCGTGGTTCAAAGTGAACGGTACTGCTAATTAACATTGATTATTTAAAACTCATTTTAATAACAATAAGTAATGACTGAATTTATTGACATAAGTTTAATGAAGTTTCTGATTTCAATTTAATGGAAATTAGCAATAAACTTTCTAAATTTTTGGAAATAACAGTTGTGAAATAAAATAAACACAGTTTCTACTACTACTACTACTACTACTACTACTACTGCTGCAGAAGAGATGTATTGTATTCTTTAAAGATTTTATTTGTAAGCATTTTTATTTATTTTTTTATTTATTTTCATTGTCTCAGTTTGAGGTTAGACGTTCCATGAATGACTTCCAACTTCTGTCTGTTGCCATTTCACTTGTGCCGCCAGCCAGGATCGGGTTGTCATCAACTGATCCCCTCCATGTCTTTAACAGCCTACCACGTGGCTTTGTGCCATGGACATCAATGTGGGGCACACTTTGGAGCATTTTGGATGACTGACGGCGGGCCAAACCAGTTGTGACGTCGTTGTGCGACGTACTGTCTCATGGAGGCCGGTAGAGTGAGACTGACAATTTTATCCAATCTAATGTGCTGCAACCAGGATTATGTCATTCTGATGTTTCAGTCGTTGACCATGTTTCACAGCAATACAAGAGTATAGGCCGGACATGTGTGTTGTATGCTGCCACTCTCACAGACAATGCGATCCATGCATTTTGTAAAATTGTTGACAACTGCCTGAAGACTCTATATGGCAGATATACATTGTCTTATAGTTGTGTCAGTTCACTCATTGGAATCAATTGTGTGAATTTATTGACTCTTTCGACGACAACTCTTTTCATGAGAGGAAGATTTTGACAGGGGCTGCAAACGAAATTAGCTGCATCTGCTACACGCAGCACCAGCAGGTTGGTGCACCTTTTGTGGGACCACTTATTGCATGTTCTGCATTTCATGGAGTTCAAACCAGTTGCAAGCTTACAGATGCTGCATGCGTATTTGCCTTTTCGAACAGATATTGTCTCTTTAGCAGATATCATCTGCTTCGTCTTTGTCATATTAACCAAGCGCTGATTTCCACCTGTTAAATGCTTTACTCACTTCTGTCGCACCGAGTGCACCGATAACAATATCATCCGCATATTTATATTTAATCAAATTGTTTAATTTAAAAATAATATCTTGTTGATTATTTTTCAGTAATTACATTCTGTGAAATTTTATTTTAATGCAAATTTAGCATTATTTTCCGATAGATCCGAGACGTTTTTATTGATTTTTTTTTATTCTTAAAATTTATCGACTTAAGTACTCATCTGAAAAATGTTATTACTGAATATTTTTTTTTTTATTTCTTCACTTAAAACTATTGTTAAATATTTCATAGTTGACCATTCAGTTTGTTTTACAAATTTAATGTAAAATGGTGGCCGACCAGTGAATTGATATTTCTGTATTTCTCAAGAATTTCTTCACAGCCCTTGAATTGTTTGATTATTCAATATAAAAAAAAAATCTTCAATTACTCTATCTTCTTGGATTTATTTCGAAAATTATAGGATTCATATTAAACTAAAAAAAACAAAAAGAAACAGAGCGTTCATTAATTCATTTGAAGTGTTGCATTAGTTTATTTTTAAAGGCTGGAGCAAAATCTCAGAAAGACATTTGTAAAAGCGAGTTGAAAAGTTTGTGGAATTAATTTTATAGAATCTTCATTTTATTATTTTTCCTTTTTCGTTTTTTATTTTTGCAATTTTCTTTTTCTTTTTTTAGTTTGTCTAAAAAACAATATTTGGTTGCTGTTTACATTTACCCTCTAAAAAAAGATATAAGAATTTAAAGGGCAGTGAATGAATCCTCAGGAAATATTAAAACTAGACTGATCAGTTCATGTTAAACTTATAACTGTCCCCCACCCCCTGCTAGAAATAATTTCATATATATATATATATATATTATAATCTGAAAATGTGGCACTTAATTGATAGTATTACAAATAAAAAAAAATATTCAGTCAATATTTATCCTTTAAATTTTTTTTTATAGCATGAATTTCTTAATTTTATGAATGTAAATTTTTTTTCCATTTGATTATTTAGATTTAAACTAAGCATCAAATATTTACGAGCAAATATTTGTGAACAGAAGTAGGATGTCTGAGTCAGATTTAAAATGTTCAAAATTTGAAATTGATGGTTAAAGAAGAAGAAAGAGAGAGAGAGAGAGTGAGAGAGTGAGATGAAAATGATGTAATGCAATTACAGAAGAAGCATTTGTCACAGTGCCAGCAAGGAGGAAGCTATTCTAAGCAGCAGAAGCAGAAAATATTAATAATAGCAAAAGATATTTTGTTATTATTAAGATTTTAAAATAATAACTTTTTGGTTGTTAGGCTCACGTTTTGGCTGTTGTGGCTGTTCTCAGACTTTCTTCAAATGCCTTTTGTCACAGTTGATAAAGCTATGAGGGGGTGGATAGTAGAGGAAACACTCAAGTTTATGTAGACAAATATCGGGCAGGGGGAGAGAAGGGAAAAAGAGAGGGGGGGACAGAGGAGGATACAAATATTTTTGTATTAAACGTGTTATTTAATACACAGCTCGTTCCTCTAGGTAGCATTAACTCGAGAATTTCTTAACCAATCTTTATCTGCAAGACTATGTACCCAGTCGAACAATCCCATGTGATCGATTACCTCCTTTGCATGTCCGAATGCGTTTATAGTAACATGAATTAGCATAAGTGAGAGATTACGATGGCACAAACGTTGTGAGCATAACAACCAAGATGAGGACACCTGTCTCCTCAAAGATGTGAATAAAAACAAAACCTCAGAAATAGCGTCAAATAATGTGACTGCTGAAAAACTTACCGAAAGAACTTTGTTTTATATAACCAAAAATAAATGTGTGTGTGTATATATATATATATACGTTGATAGGCATGCATATAATTCACGCAATCTTCCGCTAAAGAAAGGAGGGAAGTGGAGGTGATGACAAACACAAAGGTGAAGACATTCAAAAATAGAGGGGAAACAAAAAAAAAAAGACATGCCTGATGATCACGAGGGTTAGAAAAAACCCTTACCTGATTCGATTTGTGTGTTATAAATTGTGAAAACATGGGATTACCTGGAAAACGGTCTCGATGCGCGCTCTGCAGGGCTGGACCGCCCAAAGAGCGGCAAGATGGCGTCCTAGGCTTAATATCGCCAGGTAATCCCGTGAAATCTCGTGTTCTCTCGCGGAGACGAGAGTCCAGTTTGATATAAAAACGGGTCGCTGGAGGCAAGACGGGAGAAGGCTGAGAGCGTAGTCTACGAGGGACGACGTGGAAAGAAGAAGAGAAAGAAGAAGAGAAAGAAGAAGAGAAAGAAGAAGAGAAAGAAGAGGAAGAAGAAGAGAAAGAAGAAGAAGAGAAAGAAGAAGAGAAAGAAGAAGAGAAAGAGGAAGAAGAAGAGAAAGAAGAGGTGGAAGATTAATTTTTTCTGCTACAAGCTATTTTCGGCATTGTTATGGAAAAATTCGACATCAGATTGATTCCGGAATTCGACGGCTCTCCTGCTGGTCCATCGGTGGTCGAATGGCTGGAGAAGGCCGAGCGTGTTTGCCGGTTGTGCAAAATTAAAGACCCAGCTATGGTCATCCCATTGAGACTCACTAAGGGGGCTTACGCCGTGTACCAGCAGCTCAGTAATGATGCGACCATGGAGCAGATTGCACAGGCGCTGCACGGGGCATTTGGTGCAGATCCTTTTGTTGCCTGGAGGCAATTTTCCGAACGCCGGCTTGGGCCGGGGGAGACAGTGGACGTCTACATGGCCGACTTGAAAAAGCTTGCTGCTCCCTTCGGCGGTGCGAGTGACCGCATATTGGCATGCGCCTTTTTGTCTGGACTTCCGGACGATGCAAGCCGACTGCTGCGAGCATCATTGAGACTCACAGAGATTGAATTGGTGGAGTTGTTGGCGAGAGCACGAAACATCTTGAAGGACGATCGAGAACTGGTCTCTGCAGCGGTTGACACCTTGGACTCGCCAGCAGAGGGCCTACGATGCTATACATGTGGTGGCCCCAACCACTTCTCCAGAGACTGCAGAGGCGGCACAAGGCGCACCCCAAATTATGGAGCACGAAAAGTAATACGGTGTTACCAATGCAATAAGCCAGGCCACATAGCACGGAATTGTCCGGGAAACGGGCAAGGGGAGGACGCCGCAGCGCTAGCACCCTCCCCAAAGCGGCATTGAACAAAGCGCTTCCTGCAGTGACAGTTCAAGTTGATGGGTGTAAACGTTCAGCGCTGGTTGACACCGGCTGTACCCAAACCCTCCTTCGAAAGGAATGTTGCATCACATGGAAGAAACGACAGATCCCCGTCCTGACTGTCGGCAAAGGCTCATTAGTGTGTTGTGGATCCAGTGTTGTTCATATCAGCATTGACAATGGCCCCCCGGTGGCTGTGACGGTGTTGGTGGTCGATGGGGAGCTGCTCGGATATGACCTTCTCCTTGGAATGGACACTATTACACAGCTAGGCGGAATTACTGTAAACAGCGTCGGTGATGTGAGATTCCCTCGACCAGACAAACAAATGTGTGCAGCAATCACTCTTGACGAACCCGATTTCCACGCAGAATATGACAAGGGCACAAACACATGGACAGCGTCCTGGAAGTGGGCAGGCGACCAGCCACCAGTGTCTTTGCGGAATCGGCTGACAGAGTATCCCCCTCCTGCATGGCTTAGGGGGCAGTACGAGGCAGAACTTCAAGTGTGGCTGGATAACGGCTGGTTAATTCCATACCCAGAGGATGAGCTCGGGCCCCCGCGGGGGCTAATTCCCCTGATGGCTATCAGACAAGAGAACAAGCAGAAAGTTCGACCTGTTCTTGATTACCGGGAACTCAATGAACACGTTGACCCGTACACTTCGGGGGCTGACGTTTGTGCTCATAAACTGCGAGAGTGGCGACGGCAGGGTGCGGAAGCGGCCATACTGGACTTGCGAAGAGCTTACCTACAAATACATGTTGAGAAATCGCTGTGGCCATTCCAGACGGTGGTAATCAAAGGAACTCGCTATTGCTTGACCAGGCTGGGGTTCGGCTTGAATGTAGCCCCGGGCATCATGACGGCGATCATGCGGGCGATCCGGCGTCAGGATAAAGCTGTGCAACAGGCGACATCGTCTTATATAGACGACATTTTTGTCAATGAGAGCCTGCTGTCTGCCCAGGCGGTCAAAGAACACTTTGAGCACTTCGGGTTGTCGTGCAAGGAACCGGAGCGGCTGCAGGATGGGGCGAAAGTGCTCGGGCTGCAGGTGAGCGGAAGTGCAGATGGCCTCCAATGGGGAAGGGGCGGTGAAATCCCGGAAATCCCATCTACCATCACACGTCGGAGCACGTTTTCCGTGTGTGGAAAACTGGTGGGTCACTTCCCTGTGTGTGGGTGGCTCCGAGTGGCTGTGGCGGCTATAAAGCGACGGGCAACTTCTTTGTCAACAGGATGGGACGATGAGGTGCGTGATCCTTCCCTGCGAAGCATGCTGGTGGAAGCTGTGGCCAGAGTGACCAATGATGACCCTGTACGAGGGAGCTGGTGCGTCGATGGGAGTGAGTTTACAGTTTGGGTGGACGCCAGCTCACTTGCCCTTGGCGTTGCTCTGGCAGTCAACGGAAGTATAGTAGAAGATGCCTGCTGGCTCCGGCCAGAGAATGACGCTAAGCACATAAACCTAGCTGAACTCGATGCTACACTGAAAGGAGTCAATCTAGCGCTTCAGTGGCAGGCTAGCGTCCTCCACGTTATCACGGATTCCACGTGTGTGCATCGGTGGATGACCGATGCCTTGAACGGAAAAGCACGGCTGACAACGAAGGCATCGGCCGAAATGTTAATCCGGAGGCGGCTTGCTACCCTAACCGAAACCATCAATGAATACAACTTGGTCATAGATGTGACACTGGTGCAGTCCTGTTTGAATCGAGCGGATCGATTGACCAGAGTGCCTCGCCGTTGGCTGGACCTGCAGAAAGAAGTGAACGAACCAGCACCTGTAAATTGTGCTGCGGTGGGACGTAGACTCAGCCCAGAGCGTATCGCTGATGTCCATTGCCAAAGCGGGCACCCTGGTGTAAACCGAACCTTTTACTTCGCCAGGTTGGTTGACCCCTCTGTGTCACGGAGGGCTGTGAAATCTGTTGTGAGAAGTTGCAACACCTGCCAATCGATCGACCCAGCACCTGTCCGGTGGAAGAAGGGCACACTCGGTGTGAAGTATAACTGGGATAGGATTGCGATGGACATAACTCACTACAACGGGGGGAACTTCTTGACCCTTATTGACTGCGGACCGTCCCGATTTGCATTGTGGCGGTCCCTTCGCCGGCAGGATACGGCTGCCATTGTCCATGAGTTGGAAAGTGTGTTCCTTGAGCGTGGCCCTCCTTCTGAGATATTGACCGACAATGGCCCCGCTTTTGTTAGTGCACCGTTCAAACAGTTTGTAGATGGCTGGGGTGTCCGTCTGCGTTTTCGGTGTGCCCATGTGCCCAGTGGGAACGGAATTATTGAGCGCAACCATAGGACTATCAAGACCATCGCAGCGCGGAAGGGGTGTACGGTGGCTGAAGCAGTCTATTGGTATAACGTCACCCCTAAGGACGATACTTCACCCTCCACCGCGCCAGCTAATGCGCTACATACATACCATGTCAGGGCGAGAGGTTTGGAGAGCAGCTTACTGCCCGAACCAGAACCTCCACAGGAGAAAATGAAAAAAGGAGATGTCGTTTGGGTTAAAAAACCCCGAGGCCAGTGCACGACTCGTTACGGAACCGGTCGTGTCACTGAAGTGATCAGCCCGCAGGCGGTGCGAGTTGATGGAGTACCCCGTCACATTAAAGACTTAAGATCGGTATTCCAAACGCAGCTGCCATTTAACGAGGATAATGACATTGAATCCGTGACCAGCGAACCATCATTCTGGTTCATGACGGCTTCATCGCGCAGCGACACTGAGAGTGATAGCCTTGAATGTACTGACCCTCCTACTGCTGATGAAAGCCCGGACAGTGATGCTGCGATGCGCAGCCTCAGGTTCGCTGACCTTCCTGCCACGGAAGACAGCACGGATGACGATGAGGCCCCGAATCCCCCTCCCCGAAGAAGCACTCGAAGAAAAAGGACACGGCCTCCCTGCTCTTTCTGTGATAATGAGATCAGGGGGGAGTGTGTTATAAATTGTGAAAACATGGGATTACCTGGAAAACGGTCTCGATGCGCGCTCTGCAGGGCTGGACCGCCCAAAGAGCGGCAAGATGGCGTCCTAGGCTTAATATCGCCAGGTAATCCCGTGAAATCTCGTGTTCTCTCGCGGAGACGAGAGTCCAGTTTGATATAAAAACGGGTCGCTGGAGGCAAGACGGGAGAAGGCTGAGAGCGTAGTCTACGAGGGACGACGTGGAAAGAAGAAGAGAAAGAAGAAGAGAAAGAAGAAGAGAAAGAAGAAGAGAAAGAAGAGGAAGAAGAAGAGAAAGAAGAAGAAGAGAAAGAAGAAGAGAAAGAAGAAGAGAAAGAGGAAGAAGAAGAGAAAGAAGAGGTGGAAGATTAATTTTTTCTGCTACAATTTGGAATCTACCAAAGGTGGATCATTCCAGCCCGTCTGCTAGAGAAAGAAAACGGGTATCGAAAATGTATTTCAACTCACAGTACACAACACAGACACACCAAGATGGAAAAACAAAATCCAACAAATCATGATTTGTCGCACCGATTTGGTTTTTATCAAGAATTCCTGGCAGTCGTCTGTTTTATTTTTTTGGACTCTTTCGGCGGTTCACATCTTAATCAATAATCCCATTTCGAAATTTTAACAAAAAAAACAAAAACACGTATACATCATCTAGAGATCTAAGTTTGAAGACATGGAATCAACAGTGCATAGTGATTGACAATTTCTTGCATGTGGTTGACTTCCACTTGGTTGTTAAAAATAGGGCTATCAACCACATGGGACACAACCACATGGTCTAAAGAATGCAAGGTGAGAATTTGCTAGTCACCATGACTCTCCAAACTTACATCAATATAAGCTCTATCACTGATATTGAGCACTCTCTGTATAAATATAACTACTAATAAATATATATATATATATATATATATTTGAGAGAGAGAGAGAGAGTTAGGATTTTAGGACAACAACCTAACATTTTTAGACAATTTCCGATAAAACCAAACTTTTATTAAGTCAAAATGGATGCATTTGAAAATGTGTTAGATGTAGTTGCTCTGTACACTAAATACATTGAGCTCTCTAGTCAGAAACATGATATTTAATAAATATTTAATAAATATTTTAATAAATATGATATTTAATAAATATTTTTAAGTTTATATAATTTGATATTAGACCAATCTTTCCATTTTGATTGAACACAAAAATGTTCAATTTTTAAAATCTTTCTCTCTCTCTCATATATATGTCAAAAAAGAGACAAACAGAAAAACAAATTTAAATACAGGAAAAAAATCAAGAAACAAGAGATTTTACCGGTTTTGTTCAGATCAACAAACGTCTTAAAAAAAAGTGAAGATTTTTAATTTATTCGATAACAGTAAAAACATAGGAAAAAGAAGAATGCACAGAGAGACGTCATTGGCGTGCGTTTAATTATTTGAAAAAAGAAATAATAAAACGTGCATGCGAGAGACGATAAAATGGGAAGGAGGGAAAGGAAAAAGGAAAAAAAAATGTGGATGAAAAGTTTCTTTAACCAGAATCACAGTGACGCAATATATTTAAGATAAACCTCAGACTCGGATCCTATTCCTTAAGCAAACATCTGGCAAAAACCACACTGAAACACTGCAATATATTGCGCCTCAGCAATCCAGGTTAAAGAAACTTTTCTTTTTTACTACATTTCATCCATTTTTTTCCCCCCGTTTCTTTTCCTTCTCCTCCCCCCTTTCTATTTTAATGTATCTCTGCACGCATGTTTTATTATTCTTTCATTTGTTAAATAGTTAAATGACGTCTCTGTGCATTCTTCTTCTTCCTATGTGTTATCGAATAAATTTAAAATCTTCACTCTTTTTCTGAAAACGTTCGTTGATCCAAACGAAACTGGTAAAATCTCTTGTTTCTTGATGATTTTTTCCTGTATTTAAATTTGTTTTTCCATTTGTCTCTTTTTTCACACATCTTGTCTTTCACAGCATTTCATTTTTATATGTCGTGCATTTTATCCTATATATATATATATATATATATATATTAATGCAAGTTTGATTGAATAGAAGTGAAAGCTTCTGTCTATTCCTTTTCTGATCCCTTCTTTTCCACTGGCGGACCAGCGATCTGATGCTGTTCCAGTGTATACAAGAACTCGCTATACTTGCAAGTACTTTTGACTCACATGAGTCGTCCTCAGGCACGTGATAATGTTGGTACAAATTAAAATTTGTGAATTTATTATGCAAGTTCAATTAAAAAACGTTTTTGATCAGGATTTTCAGATACATTGATAAAGCCAATTTTACTTAGATGCTTACAGAAAAAAATATGAACTTTATTTGATAACTATCTCACGAGCATGCGCGTCTTCATATTTGAAAGTGGGAAAAAAAAAACAACATCCACTCACACGACCGTTTACACCACCAAGAACGGGACAATCCCTCATGTTATCAGGATTTTCAGATAAATTGATGAAGCCAATTTGTAATTACTATAAACTAAAAATGAAAGTTTATAAAAAAAAAAAAATCTGTTACGATTTTTCTTTTAAAATTAATATTGCATCTTAAACATGCTTTGAAGGTATTTTTACCTCATTCCTTATTCTTAAATTTCAATTTAGATGCTTACAGAAAAAAATATGGTAGGTTTATGTGCTTGGATTAATAGTGCTTTGAGGATGGGGAGGCAAAGACTACAATTTTAAACAAAATGTTTTTTTGTTTTTTTAAAAATCAAACTTTCATAATAAATTCACGTTTTTTAATTTGCACCAACATGCCTGAGGATGACTCAAGTAGCCATAAGTACTTGCAAGTATGGAGAGTTCCTGTACACACTGGAACATAGCATCAGATCACTGGTCTGCCAGTGGAAAATAAGGGATCAGAAAAGGAACAGACAGAAGCTTTCACTTTATTCAATCAAATTTGTATTAATGAGAAATATACCTATAATCGCATATAATCATATATCTCTATATTATTAAATTTGTATAAATATTTCACCAGATAGACCCCAAAAATGTATTTACCATTTATTTCTGAACTCATCCAATTTATTCTTAAAATGTTTTACACTTTTATTCGTTTTAACTTGATTCGTTAATTTGTTCCAAAAGTATTCTATTCTATTAAAATTTTATTTAAAATTGTAGCAATTAATTCTTTTTAAAATAAATATTCTATCTTACCATAAAAATAATCGTCAGCGAAATATTCTTCAAATCAATAAAACAAATGTCACTTTTTGAAATGTATATTTTTTTTAATTTTACTGTTTTAGTCAACGAGATGACATTATTTGATTTTGGAACAATTCATTGTAAAATGGGTAAAATCACAATTGTTTACCTTAGCGACAGCAGATTAATCACCATCTTTGCTGATAAGGCAAACTCATTTTTTTTTTAATTTGTGTTTAGCCATTTTTAAATAAATTGTTCTAAAATTAACTTAGTACAAAAACAGTACAAAAACAGTACAATTTTACATAAATACATTTAAAAAAATGACATTTGTTTTATTGATTTAAAGAATATTTAGCGTACAATGACAATTATTTTTATGGAAGAAAGAGTCCTTTTTAATAGTATTGACCCTGAGAGACATTATTTCCAAAGGAATATCATCATGACAGTAAACTATACAGATTGATGTAGAAAGTACTGTGATATTTACACGAGGTCCCTCTATTTCAAATTAATATACTTTAAATGAAAAGAAAAGAAAGAAGCTATCATAATAAAAAGAGCTCAAACCCAATCCTTTTAATGATGCGCTAATATATCTAACACTGGATTGATACAATCTCTTCTTGGATTTATTTCTAAAATTGGAGAAGAATTCATAATGAAATTAAAATTAATCTTATCCAAAAGAAAAAAATCACTGCGTTCATTAAATTCATTTGAACTGTTCTATTAGTTAATTTATTTTTGAAGGTTGGGCAAGTACTACAAAAATTGCTTAGTCATACGATTGTTATACCAACACTACAAATAGCTGAAAGCATAAAAATAACTTTTGATTTATAATCCTTTTTATTGAGGTGTAAATTCATCCACTTACACCAAAAGAAAACAAAGCCATAACGAAATGCACATGAATATTGCAGTGTCATGCTAAACTCATTCCTTTCAGTTGTTAGGATAATTGGAGTTCTGAAAATATACTTGGTCTAATTTCTTTTGGGATTTATTTCTAAAATGCTGGGATGTATTTAATTGTAATGTATTAAAATTAAAACAAATCTTATCTCTCACCCATCTGCAAAAAAGGAAGAATGTTTCATTGCTTCTATTAAATTCATTTGAACTCTTTCATTGTTTTACTTTTTACGAGGATCAGGGTATATAATTTAGTTGAGAATAACAAGAAATGAGACAGCAGAGGTCAACTCGCTGTACTTTGGTTGAAAATTACCGTGGGAATGTATTAAAATGGATATGACGTCACATGACTCAAAGAGAGAGGGTAATAGCAAGCAGTAGTCCTTTTGGAAGCACGCAAGACTTAGGAGGAGTAATGGCATGGGCCGACAAGATATAACTCAGTCATTTCGATCGCACTCTCTGCCCCTCCCCTCCCCACCCCACTGGTTAATGATTTGAAACCAAAGTTATGTCGGATAAATGATTCTTCTATAAGATTTGTATCTAGTTAGTCCTTAGGTATAAATAAGAAACTTTAATTACAGAACAGGTATTTCCTCCGTCTGGAAAGATCACAGCAAAAGTGCGTGCAGAAGAATGATGAACAAACAATGTATGAAAAACCATTGTGGAGTCTAATGTTTCTCTAATGATTACAGCAACTTGGTTGTTGCATGTATGACACAAGGTCGAGTATGCAACAATTTTAGGGGATTACTCAAGACAAAAACTACTTTGTTACACGACTATTTTCTGTCCAACAAGCTAAGTAGCGAGAAGCATAAAATGTCTACTTTTTTAATTGAGAATTCATCCGCTGATATTGCAGTCAATTTTTTTTAAGCCATGATGTAATGCACATGAATACTGCAGAGTGCAAGTTAATGTATTTATTAAAATAAAGCATGCAATTGTTAAGGTTATCAGATTCTAGCAGAAGAAAATGTAAGCAAGAAACAAAAAATTGACAAATCCAAAATTGATAAAAAAAAACAAAAAACAGAAAAAACAAAACCCAAAAGAAACAAACACTGGTTTACAGAAATCATTTTTCGTTTCGTTTGGAGGCAAATTTTTTATTTTGACTTATTTTGATACAAATTTCTAAACAGATCAGATCGATGTTTCATCATTTTTGAGATGAAGATTGATAACTAGTATTATTTGGATCATTCGGACGACTGTTCTCATCTTAGATGTTATTCTAACGTTTCGGCCAATCAACCTCTGACCTTCTTCAGGTGCGTTCAAAATTCTATACAGATTCCAGAGTTTGACAAGACACACTTGAAGATCAGAGATTACAGCAGCCAAAACGTTGCGAGAATAACATCCAAGATGAGGACAGTAGTCTGAATAATTCAAATAACATAAATCACCGTAAACCAGTGTAATAGTCTGAGATAGAAACAATGTGATATTTTACCTGTTGTGAAGCTATTTTATCTTTTAATAATGGTGGATCATTCCATGGTGTATTCGGTTTCATTTCCTGGAAGGATGGTGCAAGAGAACTGTCAGCCATTAAAGGGGATGGTTGAGGAGCTCCTAGATTTGTAAATGGAAATATTAAGGACAATTACAAAAAAGGAAAAAACATTTTCATTTTATTCAATCGATCTAAAGAAAATTTTTAAA
Organism: Sepiola atlantica; assembly: GCA_963556195.1. Taxonomy (NCBI): domain Eukaryota; kingdom Metazoa; phylum Mollusca; class Cephalopoda; order Sepiida; family Sepiolidae; genus Sepiola; species Sepiola atlantica. The sequence continues at coordinate 21,965,373 of OY744551.1, read as the reverse complement.
TTTCATCAGAAAATAACATATTTAAATTGTGTATACAGAAATATAGAGACGTACTTCCAAACAAAAAATTAAAATATTAAGCAACTTTAATATAATACATGATAAAATGTAGGCAGAATAATCCAATGCACCCCTCCCCCTGCCACTAAAGTTTTTGTTCTTTATAAAGTTAGGTATGTGTATATGTTTATAAATTTCTATGTAAAGGTGTGATATTATAGAATGACACCCCCCTCCAACCAGGACCACCGAGAGAGATTAGCTAGAAAATGAATGACAGTAGAAAGACATTAAAGAAAGACAGTAAAAGCATTAAAGAGAGACAGTAAAAGCATTAAAGAGAGACAGTAAAAGCATTAAAGAGAGACAGTAAAAGCATTAAAGAGAGACAGTAAAAGCATTAAAGAGAGACAGTAAAAGCATTAAAGAGAGACAGTAAAAGCATTAAAGAGAGACAGTAAAAGCATTAAAGAGAGACAGTAAAAGCATTAAAGAGAGACAGTAAAAGCATTAAAGAGAGACAGTAAAAGCATTAAAGAGAGACAGTAAAAGCATTAAAGAGAGACAGTAAAAGCATTGTATCACACAGACAAATCGACACCATGAACAATTAGCCTTTAACAACAGAAGGATCAGGAGAGAGAATTTGGAAAGATGAGAAAGAAAATGGACATCTCTAGTAAGGTGAGGAAAAAAACGTAAGTATTTCAGTTCCAGTCGAATAACGCTGCGCAACGGTCGGTTTCTCTGTAACATCCATCCAGTTATGGATGGCCCACATTATGCCACTCCAGGGATCTCAAATCCGTCCACAAATCCTGAGCCCCCACAGGAACGATCTACTGAGGAAGCAATGGATGTCGAACGAAACATCAATGTCAGATCAGCCAGTGAGCCTGAGGAGGAAGAAATGGAAATTGATGATACCGCAGGGGTGTTGGAGAGCAACACAGGAAGATATACACACCCGGTTAGTCCCCCACCATTGAGACAACCGTCATGTCGCAGAACAAGAGCGCCAAGAAACTTGTCCCCACAAATGCGTGGAAAATCGCACGGGTTTTCTGGTGCATACGAAGATGACCACGCCAATTCATACCGTGGCCATGAAGGGGGAGGGGGGATGTATAAGTAAAGGAGTTATCTACTCCTGTGTTGAAAGAGTGAATGGGAGTAATCTCCCCTTAGTGATATAAAGCAAGCTGGAAAAGCCACCATCTTGTTTTTGAGTTGTAAACAGTGACGGACGTTGGAAGGGACATCTTCCATATTCTACAGTAAGTATTTCAGTTCCAGTGAGGGGAGTAGAGATAAAATACAAAGTGAAGACAAAGAAAAGGAGAAACTGAAAAAGGAAGTAGAAGATGGGAAAATGAAAAAAACAAAAAAAACGGACGCAGTTGGACTAAGGAGGTGAAGAAAAAGGTAACAGAGGCCAACGGAAAACGATTTTGAGAATCGCGAACGACAGAAAAATCGCGAACGACAGAGTTAGTCTTAGCTGAGACTTTAGTTCATATGTAGAGACACTAACTACAATACCCTAACTACACACACACACACACACTAGTATTCAACAAATCGCGTGTATACAATGCTTGTGTCTGTGTTGTCTTTCTTATTATGCATGTAAATTGTGAACTATAGTTTCGTACACCGGCGACCATCTACACTAGAATCTAGACACGGCTCAGAAGAAGAAGAACCATGTTACATGCGCTTGAGGTAAGGTGTTCGGTTGGAGGCGGAGGCATGGTTCCACACAGGATTCACTCCAAATTAACAGCTGCTAGGCATAAGGGGGTCCAAATGTGAGCTTAGTTTTAGTTTTAAGCAATGAGGGTAAAAAGGGGTGGAATCCCTTTGTAAAAATTCAGATAGCTCAGATTTTTGTGAAATTTTAACAATAGGTATTGGACATAAATTAATAAATATTCCCTAGATTTCAGTTTCTTTGAAGTATTTTAAAAGGGTTTTATGGGGTATAATATGAATACAACCTCCCATTTGAAAATTCAAATATTTAAAATTTGCATTAAATTTGATCAATAGACACCAATTAAGCAAGGTTCCCTGAATTTTCATTTATTCTTTATACCCCTTAAGCCTTAAATTTGAGACATTTGATCAAAATTAGAATACTGATTCTAGACATAAGGTTTAGTATCATTATATCTAGATTTTAAAGTTCGTAAGAGGACATAAAAGTGACATAAAACTGTTCTGTTAAAGCAATTCATTTTACCCTTCCTGGGACAGGTATTCTTCTAGTTCAATATAAAAAAATAACTTTTGGATTACAATACAACACCAAATGCTCAGATTAACAAAAAGTTTTGAATTTGTATTTTTTAGAATCCAAAGATTTGGCGCTTAATCCAGAAATTGATAAAAAAAAAAAAAATCAATATAAAAATATCACTAAAATAAAATTAATGCTGTTTGAATTAAAAAGTGATCAATAACAAACGCATGAATTATAAAGATTGCTTCAGTTAAATATACAAAAATAGGATATAAATCCTTACTATAATGGCTATTTTGTATCTGTAAGCAAAATCAGAATATTATTTAATAGGAACATGTTATTAAATAACACTGACCATTATATTGAAACCACACTGCTATAGAATTATGATAACCAGTTTCTTTTGAAATAATATTCAGAGTTTTGCTTACATACAGATGCAAAATCTGTATTATAATAAAAAAACAATTGTATTTTTTTTTTAAATAGCTTTAGAATACTTTTAAGAAAGGTATGTTTAAAAAGGGCTGGTTATTATAGACATAAAAGAAGTAAATAGACATCCTCATTCTCATTAATAATGAAGACTGCTGTCAGAGGGTCCTGATGGACCTAGGCAAGATAATAGATTTTTTCTGTCTCTGATGAATTGGACATTCACTCAGTTAACAGTGGAAAATGGAATTCTGAGATTTGCAGCAATTTGACTCTTATTAATTCCACCTTCAGTATAATCTATAATATAGCTTCTCTGAAACTCTGAGAATTCTAATGCTTCTTTGGCCTGTGTCATACTTAAATGGTAATATATGATAGATTGATATGTGAAACATAAAAAATGTCAATTAGTATTAAATATCGATATTTCAAACTTTTACTGTTGCTTTGTACGGCTCCAAGTACTGGCCATCAATGAAAGAAGAAGAAACTTAAACATGCATAAAGTATTTTTGTGGAGTGTATTTACTTCTTTCATGTCTGTATTTGACTGTACTGGTAAATCAATACACAAAATACATAAATACACATTTTCCTTTGAAATAAAATTTAGCATTTCTTTTTAAAAGATTTTTAAAAGTAGCAATGACCCAATAAAAATGTTAAGAACAGTTATTGTTATAAAAATTGGATTTTCATATTAAAAAAATAACATAGTTGCCAAATGTTAACATCAAAACTTGAATTTTGCAACCTCATTTTGACTCACTTTTTTGCTTGAAAGAAATTTAGTTTGAGAGTTATTCGTAATTTACAAAATAGCAGAAAATATTTGCAAAAAATGGTTAAGAATGATGTTTTAAAAAGAGTCATCACATAAATATGCATTAATTTGAAGAAAAAAAGAAAAAAACTGAATTTTCCCTTTCATTGCTTGTCAAATGTACAATTTTTCTTGTGGTTTTATTAACATACTAAAGCCAAGTTCAGCAACGTTTGTTTTTCCAAGGTTTTTTTCCTAGATATTTTACTGACTCAAAATACATGCTAAAATATTCCTTAGTTCTGATATTGAGTTATGTTTGAAAAGAAAAATTTCACTTTAATTCTTCTAATTAACCGTAAATTGTAATTAACTGAACAAGTCACTCACCCCTCACTTAGATATCTATGTGGTTCTCTCAGTATAACTCACTCTATGTTCATTCAACCACTCTAATTGTGTTTAGTGTCTCTGAGCATTTACAGAAAGAGTGACTCATTTTGGCTAATTTACATAGTGTGTTCATACACACCATAAACACATATGTAAATTAGATACAAAATAATAATGTGGGTCTTGACTTCTATATTATCCTTATGGATTATATAGAAGTGAATAGTCCTATTATTTTTACTTTCACAAGAAGAATTTCAGTTTATGAATTTTTTGAATGAAAATCAAAGTGGAGCAAATACTGATAGTGGCTGTGACCCAAGTATCATGGGTAATCTAGTATCTAACAAGAACATAAGTCAGTTATGATACTGCATACTTCCACCTGACAATGTTAGGATGGACCAAAGTTTTAGCTGGGACTTACTTCTCTAAATGTCAAGGTCATAAGATGCAGGACTTCATTAGTTACAATATGTACTAAGTAGCGAGTCTCTGATGAAAAGAACCAAAGTTATCGGCAAAAGTGTGATTTTTACCATTTCTGTGACCTTGACCTTTCACTTAGATATCCCAAAATTAAATCATTTCTAAGTTCAACCACAACCGATATTTTAACCAAGTTTGGTAATGATTGGTCAAGTGATGTGGATGCTAGGCTGTACACATTGTGACAAACAAACTTGACTGAAAAAAAAAAAACAGTTGTGCGTGTAAATTTTATGGCATATCAACTTATGCTTTGGTTATTTAATGCCAAAACAATACTTAACAATTTGTATATAACATGTGGTTGATAATAATTTACTGTTTTACCCATAACTAGGAGTTGCGGGCTCATATCTTTGCCATCAGTATCCTCGATTCAATAATAAAGAGCAATGTGTATTTATTTGTAAATATCTATCTGTCCTGTCACAAAGTTAATGAGTACAAAACAGCCCGACGAAGGAGAGAAGGGAGAATGCAAATCTATTTCCATAACGTTTTCTACACCAATTGTTTGTTTCTTTTTTGTTTTAAAAACTTTCTCGTTTGAAACGTGTTCTTTGTTATTTTTTCATGTGAGCGATAATTGTCCTTTATTTCTAACGTCTTTGATGTTTGTAAGACCCCCTCCACACGTGTGTGTGGAGGGGGTCTTAAAAACATCAAACCTACCTTCAATCCAGCGACCTTCTTTTTTTTTTTTTTTAAATTAAAGATAAAAAGAAAAAAGCAAAGTCAATGGTGGTGTTTTTTTTTAGTCATCAAAAATGAGTCGCTGTTTTTTTTTTCAACTCTATAGTTCAGTTCTACCCTATTGAAATAATAAAAATTTACATTGGAAAGCAGATAGCAAGTCAGAAATCCTTGCTGTCTGAAATGAATTTGGGAAGAAATCCTCACTTTAAATAAAAAGTCAACGGTAAGTGTTTTTCTTCTTTAGGTTATCAGAAATGATTATTCATGAAAAATTAAATTACGGATATATTTGTATGATTTTATATATTAGTGCAAACACTGGAGGAGTATCATTTTTTCCTGGAGGGTGTACATTAGTGCATAAACGATCCTAACAGATTTGAAAGGATTTGAACTCAGCTGAGACGATTCCATCTATCATGCCAACCCTGTATCCCCCACCCCACCCACCTTAGACTGAAATGATCTTACCAGGTGTCGACATGGAGTTGTAAACATTTGTTTGTTGAGATTGCACTGGAGTTGGGGCTGGTTGCGGTTGGTAAATCCCTTGAGAAGGATAAGTATTGCTGAAACAAAAAAAAAGTTAAAAATTATAGATATAAATGTGCATGTTTATTGAAGTGCACAATGCTGCATGTTTATTGAAGTGCGCAGATGCTGCATGTTTATTGAAGTGCGCAGATGCTGCATGTTTATTGAAGTGCGCAGATGCTGCATGTTTATTGAAGTGCGCAGATGCTGCATGTTTATTGAAGTGCGCAGATGCTGCATGTTTATTGAAGTGCACAGATGCAGGCGACAGGCCAGTGATGGGAAAAATATCTGGCTCAGAGTTTGACCACCCAAAATTGAATTTAACCGCTTGGAAAAGTAATTGCTTCTTTAAAACAAAGGTTCATGTTGAGAAATAAGACCACTTGGAATCTTGCAGAATTAATGTCCACTCAGATAAGAGGCACTTTGGGCAGTAAGTTTTTATGTCTGGTGATTAAACAATCCATTTTTAAGTAGTCTGCCTATGTGGCCCACCTCACATGACAGTGATATATGTATGTATGTATAGGCAAAACAGGCAGAGGAGTTTAGTTGGGTCTCTGTTGTCTGAGTGACAGAGATGGACCCCTAAGCCTTAAGCTGAAGCATTGTTGTGTTCAGTTGGACTTGGGTGGTTTGTTTCGGATGGGCACTTGGTACAGTCAGAAATTTAAGTGGATTGGTTTGTTACTTAGAAGTGACTGTCATTCTGACTGTAAGCCTGTCGCTTGGGAGTAACTTCACAAAATAAAAATATTGTTACTTGTTTTAAAACTCAGAGTTGTAATCTTATTTGGAAGGAAAAACATTTTTTTACAACACTAAACGAGACATGATTTAAATTATGGTCAGTGTTGAAATCAAGCACCAAATTTGTACAAAGACAACGAGTAGATGATCACTACCTGTACAGTGAATAAGAGAAGAAAAAAAACAAAGGAGAAAAAGAAGAAAAAAGGGAAAAAGAAAAAAGAAAAAAGAAAAAAAAAAGAAAAAAGAAAAGAAAAGAAAAGAAAAGAAAAGAAAAAAAAAGAAAAAAGAAAAGGAAAGAAAAAAAGAAAAGGAAAAAAAGAAAAAAAAAGAAAAGAAAAAAAAAGAAAAGGAAAAAAAAGAAAAGAAAAAAAAAGAAAAGGAAAAAAAAGAAAAGGAAAAAAAAGAAAAGGAAAAAAAAAGAAAAGGAAAAAAAAGAAAAGGAAAAAAAAAGAAAAGGAAAAAAAGAAAAGGAAAAAAGAAAAGGAAAAAAAGAAACATTTCACTAACCCATAATAAGGCTGCGGCTGCTGTGGCTGTTGATAAGTAGTTGAATAGTCGGGTGTCATAACATTAGGTTGTTTATAAGCATCCATTCCATAACCTGTTATGGAAGGATCAGCTGGAGTTTGAGGGTATTTATGTGCTAACGGTCCTACAAAGGAGAAGATTGTGTGAGATGGAGTGACATCAGTGCCAGATTAGACAAGCACATTTCAAACAACTTTAATCATAATATGAAAAAGAAATGAGAAAACACATTTACTCAAAAATGGTACATCTATTCACCTTTCAGTCTCAGAAGAACACTTTAAGGGACATTAAAAAATGAAAAGAGACAATGTAGGGCTGGATCAAAGTCTTATCTGAACCTTACTTCTCCATATTGTATTCCCAAAGTTATGCTATGGAAATATTGGTAACGCAAAAACAATTTATCTGATCAGGCTGAAATTGTGTATATGTTATCAAAAAGCACTGATCCATACATCACATTTGGAAAAATCAGAAGTTAAAATTCCTTCCAAATTTGACATTGACTGAACTTGTCCAAGTCAAATACAATGCAGCACTTGATTGGCTACAATATGGACCAAGTAGCAAGTCTCCACAATATGGACCAAGTAGCAAGTCTCCACAATATGGACCAAGTAGCATGTCTCCACAATATGGACCAAGTAGCAAGTCTCTACAATGAATAAAACCGAAGTTATCACCAAAAGTGTGACATTACCTTTTCTGTGAATTTGACCTAGATATCCCAAATTAAATCACTTCTAAGTTAGACCATGACCGATATTTTGACCAAGTTTTGTAATGATTGGTTAAGCGACATAAATGCTCGGCTGTACATGAACAGAGTGACAAATTCGACCAAATACATAACCTCTTTTCACGGAGATAATTACAGGTAATTCTTATGAGCAACAACAATTTCTAAATTTAGCAAAACTTTTTTTATGATATCAGGAATGTCAATTTCACGCAAAAGTTCAATAATAATTCAATCTTGAATCTTTCCCAACTTCGAAAAAAATCTGCTCTCTCAGTTAACAGGTGAAGAGTGATTTCTACATTTGGAGAAATTGACTTCCAAATATGATTTTCTTTTTGTCTCTTAATAGAATTGAACTTGCAACATTTATGGATTTTATGAGAAATTGTCTGGATATAATGATGATGATGATTATCATCAACATATTCATCATCAGTTTAACGTCCACTTTACATGCTGGCATGTGTTTGATGGCTTTTACAAATTGACTTCCAAACTAACCTATCTTTGGCCAGATCTTAATCTCTCGAGTCTATTCTTATCAATTCCTCACATGTTTTCCTTGGTCTTCACCTGCCAACTGACCCTGCTACCTCAACTGTTCTACATCTAACTTTATATTTTTACTGATGACTCACCACTTATTATAGCTCAAAGCCACTCAAGTATAAGAATTAATGACTCGAGAGAGAATCAGCTTTGAAATGCTAGCATAAACAGTTGTGTCGTCAATAAATGATCTCAAAATTTCTTGTGGCGAAATAAAATCAAATTTATTTATGTTTTTTACTGATGAGTTACTACTTACATGGCTAAATGCCACTCAAGGATAAGGATCAATAACTTAGGGGACAGTATATGACAAGTGTTTACTGACATTAGATTTAAAGAAAACCATGTTGTAGTATTCAAGGAAGCAATCTTGTGGCAATGTGTTCCATAGATGGAAAATTTTCAGAAAGAAACTGTTCATAGAAATTCTGTATGATGTTAGGCACACAAAGGAAGGAAAGTTCTTTGCAACTGTGGTAGAACGCCGAGTTCTTGCTGTGAAAGTTTTACAAGAACAAAAGATTGAAGCTCAGTCGAGTACTTTCCATAAAATAATGATAGAGTAGAGAAAGACTAGCAACATCTCTTCTGTGATAAAAAGGCCATAGAGAACAGTAGAGATAATCCCCACTATATTACAAAGTCGATTTTGCACTCTGAGCGACACTATCCACGATGTGGCAGCAGTACTTCATCTTAGGATGTAACAGCAAGAGTCAGATACGTTTTTGGAGCAGTAGAATGATCCAAACATTTTTCCAGCAACTTTAGCAACAGATTGGATCTAAGTCTTCCATTTCAGGTCTGGAGTGAAAGTCAGTCCTCGGAGCTTATCAAAATCGGAGGCTTTCTCAAGGAGAGAGCCATTCCTTTAAACTGGGGCAAAACAAGGATCTGAGCACTGGTGGTGAAAAGAGAGAAGCTTGGTTTTAGAGGTGTTAAAAGTAACAAGACACTTTTTTCCTCATTGCACCATGTGCTCTAGGTAGGAAGCAATATCTTGATCACCAATGCTCTACAAAGTACTGCCATAGACAGCTGTGTCGTCTGCATAGATGTCAACAAATGATCTTAAAATCTCTTGCTGCATGTTTGTGGGATGCATAGATGCATGTTGCAGATAGCAGGCCTGCAATAGGAAAATATTTAGCTAAAAGAAAAGACCACACAAAAATAAAGGCCTTCTTGGATACGAGGTGCCATGCTGTGATTGTGAGTCACTTGAGATTCTATAAAAGTTATGTTTATTCTAGATGGTGGACCCATATGGTCAGTCAGTTTTTATGTCCATAGATTAACAGCTGATAAATCTCGAGTGGTCTCACGGTGTGGTCTAATTGATATGTATATATATATATATATATATATATATCCCAGCAAAACGAGCAGAAATTAGTTGGATCTCTGTTGGTCTGAAAGAGGGGGGAGGGTGATTTGGGGTCTTAAGTATTTGTGTTTGGTTGGCCGAAATGTTTGTTCTGATTGCAACTCTGTCATTCGGTAGAGAAACCAAGTATCATTTTAGACCTCTCAAAATAAAACATTGTTACTTGTTTTAAACCTAAGTTGAGATTTTGTTTGGAATGAAAATCCTTTTGTTATAGCATTGATTGACACTAAAGCCAGTGTCAAAATCCTTTTGTTATAGCATTGATTGACACTAAAGCCAGTGTCAAAATCCTTTTGTTATACCATTGATTGACACTAAAGCCAGTGTCAAAATCCTTTTGTTATACCATTGATTGGCACTAAAGCCAGTGTCAAAATCCTTTTGTTATAGCATTGATTGACACTAAAGCCAGTGTCAAAATCCTTTTGTTATAGCATTGATTGACACTAAAGCCAGTGTCAAAATCCTTTTGTTATAGCATTGATTGACACTAAAGCCAGTGTCAAAATCCTTTTGTTATACCATTGATTGACACTAAAGCCAGTGTCAAAATCCTTTTGTTATACCATTGATTGGCACTAAAGCCAGTGTCAAAATCCTTTTGTTATAGCATTGATTGACACTAAAGCCAGTGTCAAAATCCTTTTGTTATACCATTGATTGACACTAAAGCCAGTGTCAAAATCCTTTTGTTATAGCATTGATTGACACTAAAGCCAGTGTCAAAATCCTTTTGTTATAGCATTGATTGACACTAAAGCCAGTGTCAAAATCCTTTTGTTATACCATTGATTGGCACTAAAGCCAGTGTCAAAATCCTTTTGTTATAGCATTGATTGACACTAAAGCCAGTGTCAAAATCCTTTTGTTATAGCATTGATTGACACTAAAGCCAGTGTTAAAATCCTTTTGTTATACCATTGATTGACACTAAAGCCAGTGTCAAAATCCTTTTGTTATAGCATTGATTGACACTAAAGCCAGTGTCAAAATCCTTTTGTTATACCATTGATTGACACTAAAGCCAGTGTCAAAATCCTTTTGTTATACCATTGATTGACACTAAAGCCAGTGTCAAAATCCTTTTGTTATAGCATTGATTGACACTAAAGCCAGTGTCAAAATCCTTTTGTTATACCATTGATTGACACTAAAGCCAGTGTCAAAATCCTTTTGTTATAGCATTGATTGACACTAAAGCCAGTGTCAAAATCCTTTTGTTATAGCATTGATTGACACTAAAGCCAGTGTCAAAATCCTTTTGTTATAGCATTGATTGACACTAAAGCCAGTGTCAAAATCCTTTTGTTATAGCATTGATTGACACTAAAGCCAGTGTCAAAATCCTTTTGTTATACCATTGATTGACACTAAAGCCAGTGTCAAAATCCTTTTGTTATACCATTGATTGACACTAAAGCCAGTGTCAAAATCCTTTTGTTATAGCATTGATTGACACTAAAGCCAGTGTCAAAATCCTTTTGTTATAGCATTGATTGACACTAAAGCCAGTGTCAAAATCCTTTTGTTATAGCATTGATTGACACTAAAGCCAGTGTCAAAATCCTTTTGTTATAGCATTGATTGACACTAAAGCCAGTGTCAAAATCCTTTTGTTATACCATTGATTGACACTAAAGCCAGTGTCAAAATCCTTTTGTTATACCATTGATTGACACTAAAGCCAGTGTCAAAATCCTTTTGTTATAGCATTGATTGACACTAAAGCCAGTGTCAAAATCCTTTTGTTATAGCATTGATTGACACTAAAGCCAGTGTCAAAATCCTTTTGTTATACCATTGATTGACACTAAAGCCAGTGTCAAAATCCTTTTGTTATACCATTGATTGACACTAAAGCCAGTGTCAAAATCCTTTTGTTATAGCATTGATTGACACTAAAGCCAGTGTCAAAATCCTTTTGTTATAGCATTGATTGACACTAAAGCCAGTGTCAAAATCCTTTTGTTATAGCATTGATTGACACTAAAGCCAGTGTCAAAATCCTTTTGTTATAGCATTGATTGACACTAAAGCCAGTGTCAAAATCCTTTTGTTATAGCATTGATTGACACTAAAGCCAGTGTCAAAATCCTTTTGTTATACCATTGATTGACACTAAAGCCAGTGTCAAAATCCTTTTGTTATACCATTGATTGACACTAAAGCCAGTGTCAAAATCCTTTTGTTATACCATTGATTGACACTAAAGCCAGTGTCTAAATAAAGCACCGAATTCGGAAGAAGACAACAAGTAGACGATGATGGCTTGCGCAGTGAATACACAAATGCAAGTACACACCAAGGATAAGCATTGGCCAATAATGTTGCATGCTTGAAAAGAGCTTCATTTTTTTTACACCAAAGAGTTTTTATTCAAGAGTGATAATCTCCAACATGAACTTTACAATAAAACAAAGCGCAATTAGGATGAAAGTGAACACATTCAGCATATTTGATAAAATGAATATACATGATACCTTTCGACATTGGTGCTCCAGAAGTAGGGGCCATCATTGAGCTCATATGAGTTGGATAAGATGGGACCTGAGGTACAGAACCAGAGGTGGGAGCAGCACTCGTAGGGCCGTTCGTGTTTGTGTATTGGTTGACTCCAAAGTAAGAACTTGGTGTGGTATTTGTACAGAATTGGCTGATTGCTTGAGTCTAAAAAACAAACATGAAGGGGTTAATGAAGATGACATATTTAAATAAAACATTCTGAAAAAAATACATTGTATTTTACAGGAAGTATATATATATATATATATATATATACATACATACATACATACACATACACATTGGTTGTGTATATTGATGTTATTTGAATTGATAAAGTCTATATGCTGATTAGAAAAATCATAAATTTTCAAGCTTTACTCTGATGTAATAGTGATAATGAATGGTTTTTAAACCGCGTGTACAAATGGATAAAAATTGCTAAATTTGTATTTTCGGAGTTTGATTCTAACATTTAAAATTTTAATTATGTCATAAATTTTATAAACTACAAAATTATATGACAGCTCTGTTTGACATAACCTGTTAATCATTGAGCTCATTTTTACCCTTCATGAAAATTCATATAACTCAGATTTTTGTGAAATGTTTACAATAGGTATTAGTTATCAATTAATAAATATTCCACAAATTTCAGTTTCACAAAAAATCACAAGTATTTGAATTTTCACAAAAGGGGTTAAAAACCCCTTTCTACCATCTTCGCATGAAACATAACCTACATTAAACCTCTTTACGTCTCGCATCTAGAAGTGAATCCTATACACACAAATATATAAACATATACACATACCAAACTTGATATAAAGATTACAATGGAAAGAGAGAGATAGATTAGAAAAAAGACAGAGAGAGAGATATGGGCAAAGGGATGAAGAGATAGAGAGAAAGAAAGAGACAGAGTGATTACGAGAGAGAGAGAAAGAGAGAGAGACAGACAGTGTGATTACGAGACAGCAGAGGGGCGGAGTGATTACGAGACAGCAGAGGGCCGGAATGATTACGAGACAGCAGAGGGGCGGAGTGATTACGAGACAGCAGAGGGACAATGTGATTACGAGACAGCAGAGGGACAATGTGATTACGAGACAGCAGAGGGACGGCGTGATTACGAGACAGCAGTGGGACGGCTTGATTACGAGACAGCAGTGGGACGGCGTGATTACGAGACAGCAGAGGGACGGCGTGATTACGAGACAGCGAAGGGACGGCGTGATTACGAGACAGCGAAGGGACGGCGTGATTACGAGACAGCGAAGGGACGGCGTGATTACGAGACAGCGAAGGGACGGCGTGATTACGAGACAGCAGAGGGACGGAGTGATTACGAGACAGCAGAGGGACGGAGTGATTACGAGACAGCAGAGGGACAGAGTGATTACGAGACAGCAGAGGGACGGAGTGATTACAAGACAGCAGAGGGACGGAGTGATTACAAGACAGCAGAGGGACGGAGTGATTACGAGAGAGAGAGAGAGAGAAAGACGGAGTGATTACGAGAGAGAGAGAGAGAGAAAGACGGAGTGATTACGAGAGAGAGAGAGAGAGAGAGACGGACTGATTACGAGAGAGATAGAGAGAGAGAGAGACGGAGTGATTACGAGAGAGAGAGAGAGAGAGAGAGAGAGACGGAGTGATTACGAGAGAGAGAGAGAGAGAGACAGAGTGATTACGAGAGAGAGAGAGAGAGAGACGGAGTGATTACGAGAGAGAGAGAGAGAGAGACGGAGTGATTACGAGAGAGAGAGAGAGAGAGAGAGAGACGGAGTGATTACGAGAGAGAGAGAGAGAGAGACGGAGTGATTACGAGAGAGAGAGAGAAAGACGGAGTGATTACGAGAGAGAGAGAGAGAGACGGAGTGATTACGAGAGAGAGAGAGAGAGAGAGACGGAGTGATTACGAGAGAGAGAGAGAGAGAGAGAGACGCAGTGATTACGAGAGAGAGAGAGAGGGAGACGGAGTGATTACGAGAGAGAGAGAGGGAGTGATTACGAGAGAGAGAGAGAAAGAGACAGAGTGATTACGAGAGACAGACGGACGGAGTGATTACGAGAGAGAGAGAGAGACAGACAGACAGAGTGATTAAGAGAAAGAGAGAGAGAGAGAGAGAGAGAGAGAGTGATTACGAGAGAGAGAGACTGAGTGATTACGAGAGAGAGAGAGAGAGACGGATTGATTACAGGAGAGAGAGAGAGACGGAGTGATTACGAGAGAGAGAGAGAGACGGAGTGATTACGAGAGAGAGAGAGAGAGAGACGGAGTGATTACGAGAGAGAGAGAGAAAGACGGAGTGATTACGAGAGAGAGAGAGAGAGAGAGAGAGAGACGGAGTGATTACGAGAGAGAGAGAGAGAGAGAGACGGAGTGATTACGAGAGAGAGAGAGAGAAGGAGACGCAGTGATTACGAGAGAGAGAGAGAGGGAGACGGAGTGATTACGAGAGAGAGAGAGAGGGAGACGTAGTGATTACGAGAGAGAGAGAGGGAGTGATTACGAGAGAGATAGAGAAAAAGACAGAGTGATTACGAGAGAGAGAGAGACGGAGTGATTACGAGAGAGAGAGAGAGACAGACAGACAGAGTGATTACGAGAGAGAGAGAGAGAGAGAGAGAGAGAGACAGAGTGATTACGAGAGAGAGAGACGGAGTGATTACAAGAGAGAGAGAGAGAGACGGAGTGATTACGAGAGAGAGAGAGAGAGACGGAGTGATTACGAGAGAGAGAGAGAGAGACGGAGTGATTACAAGAGAGAGAGAGACGGAGTGATTACGAGAGAGAGAGAGACGGAGTGATTACGAGAGAGAGAGAGAGAGAGAGAGACGGAGTGATTACGAGAGAGAGAGAGAGAGAGAGACAGAGTGATTACGAGAGAGAGAGAGAGAGAGAGACGGAGTGATTACGAGAGAGAGAGAGAGAGAGAGACGGAGTGATTACGAGAGAGAGAGAGAGACGGAGTGATTACTAGAGAGAGAGAGAGAGAGAGACTGAGTGATTACTAGAGAGAGAGAGAGACTGAGTGATTACTAGAGAGAGAGAGAGAGAGACTGAGTGATTACGAGAGAGAGAGAGAGAGTGATTACGAGAGAGAGAGACTGAGTGATTACGAGAGAGAGAGACTGAGTGATTACGAGAGAGAGAGACTGAGTGATTACGAGAGAGAGAGACTGAGTGATTACGAGAGAGAGAGACTGAGTGATTACGAGAGAGAGAGACTGAGTGATTACGAGAGAGAAAGACTGAGTGATTACGAGAGAGAGAGACTGAGTGATTACGAGAGAGAGAGACTGAGTGATTACGAGAGAGAGAGACTGAGTGATTACGAGAGAGAGAGAGACTGAGTGATTACGAGAGAGAGAGAGACTGAGTGATTACGAGAGAGAGAGAGACTGAGTGATTACGAGAGAGAGAGAGACGGAGTTATTACGAGAGAGAGAGAGACGAAGTTATTACGAGAGAGAGAGAGACGGAGTTATTACGAGAGAGAGAGACGGAGTGATTACGAGAGAGAGAGACGGAGTGATTACGAGAGAGAGAGAGAGAGACGGAGTGATTACGAGAGAGAGAGACGGAGTGATTACGAGAGAGAGAGAGAGAGACGGAGTGATTACAAGAGAGAGAGAGAGAGAGA
The DNA here is from genome assembly GCA_963556195.1 of Sepiola atlantica. Taxonomy (NCBI): domain Eukaryota; kingdom Metazoa; phylum Mollusca; class Cephalopoda; order Sepiida; family Sepiolidae; genus Sepiola; species Sepiola atlantica. The sequence continues at coordinate 21,949,689 of OY744551.1, read as the reverse complement.
GAGACGGAGTGATTACGAGAGAGAGAGAGAGAGAGACGGAGTGATTACGAGAGAGAGAGAGAAAGACGGAGTGATTACGAGAGAGAGAGAGAAAGACGGAGTGATTACGAGAGAGAGAGAGAGAGAGAGACGAAGTGATTACGAGAGAGAGAGAGAGAGAGAGACGGAGTGATTACGAGAGAGAGAGAGAGAGACAGAGTGATTACGAGAGAGAGAGAGAGACGGAGTGATTACGAGAGAGAGAGAGAGACGGAGTGATTACTAGAGAGAGAGAGAGAGACTGAGTGATTACTAGAGAGAGAGAGAGAGAGAGAGAGACTGAGTGATTACTAGAGAGAGAGAGAGAAAGAGAGACTGAGTGATTACGAGAGAGAGAGACTGAGTGATTACGAGAGAGAGAGACTGAGTGATTACGAGAGAGAGAGAGAGAGAGACTGAGTGATTACGAGAGAGAGAGAGAGACAAAGTTATTACGAGAGAGAGAGAGACGGAGTTATTACGAGAGAGAGAGAGACGGAATGATTACGAGAGAGAGAGAGAGACGGAATGATTACGAGAGAGAGAGACGGAATGATTACGAGAGAGAGAGACTGAGTGATTACGAGAGAGAGAGACTGAGTGATTACGAGAGAGAGAGAGAGAGAGACGGAGTTATTACGAGAGAGAGAGAGACGGAATGATTACGAGAGAGAGAGACGGAATGATTACGAGAGAGAGAGACGGAATGATTACGAGAGAGAGAGACGGAATGATTACGAGAGAGAGAGAGGGAATGATTACGAGAGAGAGAGACGGAATGATTACGAGAGAGAGAGACGGAATGATTACGAAAGAGAGAGACGGAATGATTACGAGAGAGAGAGACGGAATGATTACGAGAGAGAGAGACGGAATGATTACGAGAGAGAGAGACGGAATGATTACGAGAGAGAGAGACGGAATGAATACGAAAGAGAGAGATGGAATGATTACGAGAGAGAGAGAGAGACGGAATGATTACGAGAGAGAGAGAGGGACAGAATGATTACGAGAGAGAGACAGAGAGACGGAATGATTACGAGAGAGAGAGAGAGAGACGGAATGATTACAGGAGAGAGAGAGAGACGGAATGATTACGAGAGAGAGAGAGAGAGACAGACAGAATGATTACGAGAGAGAGAGAGACGGAATGATTACGAGAGAGAGAGAGAGAGACTAAGTGATTACGAGAGAGAGAGACTGAGTGATTACGAGAGAGAGAGACTGAGTGATTACGAGAGAGAGAGACTGAGTGATTACGAGAGAGAGAGACTGACTGATTACGAGAGAGAGAGACTGAGTGATTACGAGAGAGAGAGAGAGAGAGACTGAGTGATTACGAGAGAGAGAGAGACGGAGTTATTACGAGAGAGAGAGAGAGACGGAATGATTACGAGAGAGAGACGGAATGATTACGAGAGAGAGACGGAATGATTACGAGAGAGAGAGACGGAATGATTACGAGAGAGAGAGACGGAATGATTACGAGAGAGAGAGAGACGGAATGATTACGAGAGAGAGAGACGGAATGATTACGAGAGAGAGAGACGGAATGATTACGAGAGAGAGAGACGGAATGATTACGAGAGAGAGAGACGGAATGATTACAAGAGAGAGAGACGGAATGATTACGAAAGAGAGAGACGGAATGATTACGAGAGAGAGAGACGGAATGATTACGAGAGAGAGAGAGACAGAATGATTACGAGAGAGAGAGAGACAGAATGATTACGAGAGAGAGAGAGACAGAATGATTACGAGAGAGAGAGAGACAGAATGATTACGAGAGAGAGAGAGACAGAATGATTACGAGAGAGAGAGAGACAGAATGATTACGAGAGAGAGAGAGACAGAATGATTACGAGAGAGAGAGAGACAGAATGATTACGAGAGAGAGAGGGACAGAATGATTACGAGAGAGAGAGAGACGGAATGATTACGAGAGAGAGAGAGACGGAATGATTACGAGAGAGAGACAGAATGATTACGAGAGAGAGAGAGAGAGAGACGGAATGATTACGAGAGAGAGAGAGAGAGACGGAATGATTACGAGAGAGAGAGAGAGAGACGGAATGATTACGAGAGAGAGAGAGACGGAGTGATTACGAGAGAGAGAGAGAGAGACGGAGTGATTACAAGAGAGAGAGAGAGAGAGAGAGACGGAGTGATTACGAGAGAGAGAGAGAGAGAGACGGAGTGATTACGAGAGAGAGAGAGAAAGACGGAGTGATTACGAGAGAGAGAGAGAAAGACGGAGTGATTACGAGAGAGAGAGAGAGAGAGAGACGAAGTGATTACGAGAGAGAGAGAGAGAGAGAGACGGACTGATTACGAGAGAGATAGAGAGAGAGAGAGACGGAGTGATTACGAGAGAGAGAGAGAGAGAGAGAGAGAGACGGAGTGATTACGAGAGAGAGAGAGAGAGAGAGAGAGAGACGGAGTGATTACGAGAGAGAGAGAGAGAGAGACAGAGTGATTACGAGAGAGAGAGAGAGAGAGACGGAGTGATTACGAGAGAGAGAGAGAGAGAGACGGAGTGATTACGAGAGAGAGAGAGAGAGAGAGAGAGACGGAGTGATTACGAGAGAGAGAGAGAGAGAGACGGAGTGATTACGAGAGAGAGAGAGAAAGACGGAGTGATTACGAGAGAGAGAGAGAGAGACGGAGTGATTACGAGAGAGAGAGAGAGAGAGAGACGGAGTGATTACGAGAGAGAGAGAGAGAGAGAGAGACGCAGTGATTACGAGAGAGAGAGAGAGGGAGACGGAGTGATTACGAGAGAGAGAGAGGGAGTGATTACGAGAGAGAGAGAGAAAGAGACAGAGTGATTACGAGAGACAGACGGACGGAGTGATTACGAGAGAGAGAGAGAGACAGACAGACAGAGTGATTAAGAGAAAGAGAGAGAGAGAGAGAGAGAGAGAGAGTGATTACGAGAGAGAGAGACTGAGTGATTACGAGAGAGAGAGAGAGAGACGGATTGATTACAGGAGAGAGAGAGAGACGGAGTGATTACGAGAGAGAGAGAGAGACGGAGTGATTACGAGAGAGAGAGAGAGAGAGACGGAGTGATTACGAGAGAGAGAGAGAAAGACGGAGTGATTACGAGAGAGAGAGAGAGAGAGAGAGAGAGACGGAGTGATTACGAGAGAGAGAGAGAGAGAGAGACGGAGTGATTACGAGAGAGAGAGAGAGAAGGAGACGCAGTGATTACGAGAGAGAGAGAGAGGGAGACGGAGTGATTACGAGAGAGAGAGAGAGGGAGACGTAGTGATTACGAGAGAGAGAGAGGGAGTGATTACGAGAGAGATAGAGAAAAAGACAGAGTGATTACGAGAGAGAGAGAGACGGAGTGATTACGAGAGAGAGAGAGAGACAGACAGACAGAGTGATTACGAGAGAGAGAGAGAGAGAGAGAGAGAGAGACAGAGTGATTACGAGAGAGAGAGACGGAGTGATTACAAGAGAGAGAGAGAGAGACGGAGTGATTACGAGAGAGAGAGAGAGAGACGGAGTGATTACGAGAGAGAGAGAGAGAGACGGAGTGATTACAAGAGAGAGAGAGACGGAGTGATTACGAGAGAGAGAGAGACGGAGTGATTACGAGAGAGAGAGAGAGAGAGAGAGACGGAGTGATTACGAGAGAGAGAGAGAGAGAGAGACAGAGTGATTACGAGAGAGAGAGAGAGAGAGAGACGGAGTGATTACGAGAGAGAGAGAGAGAGAGAGACGGAGTGATTACGAGAGAGAGAGAGAGACGGAGTGATTACTAGAGAGAGAGAGAGAGAGAGACTGAGTGATTACTAGAGAGAGAGAGAGACTGAGTGATTACTAGAGAGAGAGAGAGAGAGACTGAGTGATTACGAGAGAGAGAGAGAGAGTGATTACGAGAGAGAGAGACTGAGTGATTACGAGAGAGAGAGACTGAGTGATTACGAGAGAGAGAGACTGAGTGATTACGAGAGAGAGAGACTGAGTGATTACGAGAGAGAGAGACTGAGTGATTACGAGAGAGAGAGACTGAGTGATTACGAGAGAGAAAGACTGAGTGATTACGAGAGAGAGAGACTGAGTGATTACGAGAGAGAGAGACTGAGTGATTACGAGAGAGAGAGACTGAGTGATTACGAGAGAGAGAGAGACTGAGTGATTACGAGAGAGAGAGAGACTGAGTGATTACGAGAGAGAGAGAGACTGAGTGATTACGAGAGAGAGAGAGACGGAGTTATTACGAGAGAGAGAGAGACGAAGTTATTACGAGAGAGAGAGAGACGGAGTTATTACGAGAGAGAGAGACGGAGTGATTACGAGAGAGAGAGACGGAGTGATTACGAGAGAGAGAGAGAGAGACGGAGTGATTACGAGAGAGAGAGACGGAGTGATTACAAGAGAGAGAGAGAGAGACGGAGTGATTACAAGAGAGAGAGAGAGAGAGAGAGACGGAGTGATTACGAGAGAGAGAGAGAGAGAGACGGAGTGATTACGAGAGAGAGAGAGAAAGACGGAGTGATTACGAGAGAGAGAGAGAAAGACGGAGTGATTACGAGAGAGAGAGAGAGAGAGAGACGAAGTGATTACGAGAGAGAGAGAGAGAGAGAGACGGAGTGATTACGAGAGAGAGAGAGAGAGACAGAGTGATTACGAGAGAGAGAGAGAGACGGAGTGATTACGAGAGAGAGAGAGAGACGGAGTGATTACTAGAGAGAGAGAGAGAGACTGAGTGATTACTAGAGAGAGAGAGAGAGAGAGAGAGACTGAGTGATTACTAGAGAGAGAGAGAGAAAGAGAGACTGAGTGATTACGAGAGAGAGAGACTGAGTGATTACGAGAGAGAGAGACTGAGTGATTACGAGAGAGAGAGAGAGAGAGACTGAGTGATTACGAGAGAGAGAGAGAGACAAAGTTATTACGAGAGAGAGAGAGACGGAGTTATTACGAGAGAGAGAGAGACGGAATGATTACGAGAGAGAGAGAGAGACGGAATGATTACGAGAGAGAGAGACGGAATGATTACGAGAGAGAGAGACTGAGTGATTACGAGAGAGAGAGACTGAGTGATTACGAGAGAGAGAGAGAGAGAGACGGAGTTATTACGAGAGAGAGAGAGACGGAATGATTACGAGAGAGAGAGACGGAATGATTACGAGAGAGAGAGACGGAATGATTACGAGAGAGAGAGACGGAATGATTACGAGAGAGAGAGAGGGAATGATTACGAGAGAGAGAGACGGAATGATTACGAGAGAGAGAGACGGAATGATTACGAAAGAGAGAGACGGAATGATTACGAGAGAGAGAGACGGAATGATTACGAGAGAGAGAGACGGAATGATTACGAGAGAGAGAGACGGAATGATTACGAGAGAGAGAGACGGAATGAATACGAAAGAGAGAGATGGAATGATTACGAGAGAGAGAGAGAGACGGAATGATTACGAGAGAGAGAGAGGGACAGAATGATTACGAGAGAGAGACAGAGAGACGGAATGATTACGAGAGAGAGAGAGAGAGACGGAATGATTACAGGAGAGAGAGAGAGACGGAATGATTACGAGAGAGAGAGAGAGAGACAGACAGAATGATTACGAGAGAGAGAGAGACGGAATGATTACGAGAGAGAGAGAGAGAGACTAAGTGATTACGAGAGAGAGAGACTGAGTGATTACGAGAGAGAGAGACTGAGTGATTACGAGAGAGAGAGACTGAGTGATTACGAGAGAGAGAGACTGACTGATTACGAGAGAGAGAGACTGAGTGATTACGAGAGAGAGAGAGAGAGAGACTGAGTGATTACGAGAGAGAGAGAGACGGAGTTATTACGAGAGAGAGAGAGAGACGGAATGATTACGAGAGAGAGACGGAATGATTACGAGAGAGAGACGGAATGATTACGAGAGAGAGAGACGGAATGATTACGAGAGAGAGAGACGGAATGATTACGAGAGAGAGAGAGACGGAATGATTACGAGAGAGAGAGACGGAATGATTACGAGAGAGAGAGACGGAATGATTACGAGAGAGAGAGACGGAATGATTACGAGAGAGAGAGACGGAATGATTACAAGAGAGAGAGACGGAATGATTACGAAAGAGAGAGACGGAATGATTACGAGAGAGAGAGAGACGGAATGATTACGAGAGAGAGAGAGACAGAATGATTACGAGAGAGAGAGAGACAGAATGATTACGAGAGAGAGAGAGACAGAATGATTACGAGAGAGAGAGAGACAGAATGATTACGAGAGAGAGAGAGACAGAATGATTACGAGAGAGAGAGAGACAGAATGATTACGAGAGAGAGAGGGACAGAATGATTACGAGAGAGAGAGAGACGGAATGATTACGAGAGAGAGAGAGACGGAATGATTACGAGAGAGAGACAGAATGATTACGAGAGAGAGAGAGAGAGAGACGGAATGATTACGAGAGAGAGAGAGAGAGACGGAATGATTACGAGAGAGAGAGAGAGAGACGGAATGATTACGAGAGAGAGAGAGAGAGAGACGGAATGATTACGAGAGAGAGAGAGACGGAATGATTACGAGAGAGAGAGAGACGGAATGATTACGAGAGAGAGAGAGACGGAATGATTACGAGAGAGAGAGAGACGGAATGATTACGAGAGAGAGAGAGACGGAATGATTACGAGAGAGAGAGAGACGGAATGATTACGAGAGAGAGAGACAGAATGATTACGAGAGAGAGAGACAGAATGATTACGAGAGAGAGAGACGGAATGATTACGAGAGAGAGAGACAGAATGATTACGAGAGCGAGAGACGGAATGATTACGAGAGAGAGAGAGACGGAATGATTACGAGAGAGAGAGAGACGGAATGATTACGAGAGAGAGAGAGACGGAATGATTACGAGAGAGAGAGACGGAATGATTACGAGAGAGAGAGACGGAATGATTACGAGAGAGAGAGAGACGGAGTGATTACGAGAGAGAGAGAGACGGAGTGATTACGAGAGAGAGAGAGACGGAGTGATTACGAGAGAGAGAGAGACGGAGTGATTACGAGAGAGAGAGAGACGGAGTGATTACGAGAGAGAGAGAGACGGAGTGATTACAAGAGAGAGAGAGACGGAGTGATTACGAGAGAGAGAGAGAGAGACGGAGTGATTACGAGAGAGAGAGACGGAGTGATTACGAGAGAGAGAGACGGAGTGATTACGAGAGAGAGAGACGGAGTGATTACGAGAGAGAGAGACGGAGTCATTACGAGAGAGAGAGACGGAGTCATTACGAGAGAGAGACGGAGGGAAATGGAGCCGATCAGCCTAAATGGGATGTCTCATTTACATGAGTTTTAATAAATTTCTTAATATTTTATATAAGTTCATATAAAATAGCATTTACAAAATATCAAATTGCATTTACAAAATATCAAATAGCATTTACAAAACATCAAATAGCATTTAAAAAATATAAAATAGCTGTCTTCAACCAATGCATAATAGAAACCTAATAATAAAAAAATGTTAGAAAATAATGTTTCATTCTGAAATTTAAGTTTTCACCTGATGAGCATTTTGTTCTTCCTGTTGTTGGTTTTGTAAACCTGGTCTTTGCTGTGAATTCGGTTGATAACGCTGTTTCGATGGATACTGCTGCTGCTGTTGGGCATATGTAGGTTGCGGAGTGGGCATCGGCTGCTGCTGCTGTTGTTTCGCGTAGGATTGTAGTGGCTGAGCTGGTTGTTGAGCTGGTTGAACACCTTCTGGAAGAATTTCGATTTTATGAAATGGGAACGTTGGCGGATTGGCAAAATTACTACCTAATGCCTGGTACAACCGATCTCGCAAGATATCCAACGATTTCTGCGAAGAAAGAAAAAATAAAGATTTTATTTGGTGCACAAAATTCGTCTTTCAACTAACAAAACCGCAGGTCAATAAAAGTTATAGTCGACAAAAACCATCGCCCCCCCCCCCTTAATTCCGAACTCTCAGACTTTGTTAATCAACGGACTCAGATGTGGATAAAGTATATTTGGATGACAAAGCTATTGAAGTTGTTCAAAAGTTTTGTTACGTTGGTGATACTGTTGGAGCACAGGAGCAGCAGATGCTAGTATGATTGCAAGAGGTAGGGGTGGATGCAGTAAGTTCAGAGAACTTCTGCCATTACTAACCAGCAGAGCATTACCACTGTCGATCAAGGGAAGAGTCTATCAGGCATGTGTACACAGTGTGATGTATGGCAGTAAAACCTGGCCAGTCAGAGTTGAGGACATGTGTTGCATGGAGAGAAATGATATGAGAATGATACAATGGATGTGTAATGTGAGTCTTAAAGACACAGACTTAGTTAGATCTAATTAGCTAAAAAAATATTAAATCTGGACAGTATAGAGAGATGTGTGCAACAATGATATGACCATGGAATCGTTAATAAAATTAACATTTTTTTCTGCAATTTAACCATATTTGGTATAAATAAACTTCAGTCTATCTCGGACTTGTCCACCAAGTTTCAGCTATGAATATCCAATACTCTTTGTTTTATCGTCGTTCAATGCTATGTGAGGGGGCTTCACACTCAATGAACAGACTTTTATCTGTGAGGTCATCTCAGAGATAATGTCCATCAAAACAATCCCTAGATTATTCGTGAACTGAAGAAAATGGCCATCACAGCCCAAATCAAGGGCAGTGTCAAGAAAGGAGTGTGTCAGACTTATTGACAATTTCTCATATTGTATCGAGGTGTGCTTATCATTGAACAGCTATAAAACAAAAACTGTTGGACATTCACGACTGAAACCTGGTTGACAAGTCAGAGTGAAATTTATTTGTATGGATTGAAAAAAACGGTTGTGAATTTTATTAACGCTCCCATTGGTAGAATTGTTTAAGGATCATCCTGTATTTTCCAAATGGTGACCCATCTAAGTACTAACCAAGCACGACAGCGCTTAACTTTGATGATCTGACAAGAACCGGTGTTCAATCAATATGATTTAGCTGTAAACCTATCGAATATTATTTATGTGTAAATGACTACAATAAATCAGATAGGATTTGAACTTGGCAAAGCCAAACTCATAGGCATCCGATGCTCTACCAACTGAGCCACCAAATCCACTACTGATTATATATATATATATATATATATATATATATATATGTATATATAAATAAAATTATGGAAATAATACTCTGTGATGGAAAATGAAAAAGGAAAAACCAAAATTATTTATATGTATATTTATCAACGTTTCGTCTTTATCTCAAGACTTTCTCAAGATGATTGATTTGAAGAAATAACATACAAGTACAATATTTAAAAATATATGTAATTCGTTTGTGACGTGAAAAGAATTTTTTCTTTCCAAATAAACCATAGCCGTTAGAATTCAAAATGTGTGATGCATATAAATGGAATGAGTGTTTTTGTTTTTTGTTTTTATTTTTAATATCAATGTTATGTACGTTTATTTAATATTGTTAGGAATGTGGTGTAAAATAGCAGGATCTAAATTCAAATTCTGTTCGGTTAATATTAACTTGTTGATTAAAGGAGATAAATTGTAGAAGTCGTTACATTGTTTAATTGTGTTAGAGTTTATAATGAGTGTTCATTCTACCTTAGATTTGTCCATCTCTATTCTTTCTTGTGATACAGCGAAACAGTCTGTTAATGACTATATATTTGTTACATAATACAACTATTTGGATTAGGATTTTAGAAGTTTATTTTATTAAACCAACTATACCACGAGCAAGCGAGCACATTTTTATATTTTCGTTACCTATTACGGTTTGTGGCGAAAGGAAAGATAGATTTCTAAGAAAAGCAAAGACACATGTCATTTCCTGTAAACCCTGCCCTTTCTCCATTGTTTATATCCTCCCAGACAGGATCTAGATGTGCCCTCAGCTAAAAAGTACACCTGACCTGTCACTCTGGTTTGATCATCAGGTAAGTGCCTACGTTGTCAGTCACATGATCGACACCCATATAAGCTCTAAGAAAGGAGAACAGAGACGGGCAGTCACATTCAGGTTCGAGATGTCAGTTGGACAACGTCGATGAAGAAGAAGAAAAAGACGACGAGAAAGAAGACAAAAAGAAAAGCCTTTATCGTCTTATGTCAAATGCTGGGCAAAAACGAGCCTCGATAAGAAAAGGGATTTTCAAGTGTGAAAATGTTCGCTGTGAACAATTTGAGTCATCCTGGAATATTTCATTGCTAACAAGAAGAAATTAATTCAAATTAGCACGCCTGTCTAAGTGGTAATCTGACATTATTACCATCATCCATTCACTAGGATTACAACCAGATATCTGAAGAAGATTGTGTAGCACCTAAGACTATATCCAGAACTTAAGAACCCCTGTGCCTGATATCGATCGGACTCGCTTACTTTTACATATTGACTTATCCGGAAAGAAACTCATCTCTCAAAACTATTGAACTATAATGTGGATTATTTTCTTAACTTCCCACCGGTGCACTGTAAGTTAAACCCCCACTTTCTCTCATGAACTGGTTTCATGTATTTAAATGTGGTCTTTGCTCGTCAGATAAAATAGTATTAAATTTTTATATTTGTTTTGTTTTTTATATACAAATCATTTATTTACATAAAAATACAAGAGAGATTTCTCTTGTATTTTCATGTAAATAAATGATTTGTATTTAAACTTTTAATTTGGTCGTTTTGTGCTGTTTCTCACTTGTTTGTTTGCTGCTTTTCTTTAATACCTGCTGTCCTGAACTGGAGACCTTCTCCCTCCCCGTGTTCTTTTATTACTTGTATCAAATCCTGGGACCCTGAGCCACTTCCAGATTTTATCTGTTATTTTATTATCATTGTTGCGTGTAAGCTTCCGTAATCCCAACGAAGGCAGAGTGTAACAAATTTATAATATATATACAAATTTATATATATATATACAAATTTATAATATATATATTTATATATATATATATATATATATATATATATATATAAAAATATAAAGTGGGTAGACGTATATGGAATCACGTCACCCTTAAATTTTTCGTTTTTTTCTTTTTTACATTTTCAGATTTCTATGTAAAAAAGCATAAAAACACCAATTAGAATTGTTTTTTTTATTCAGTTTGCAGCAGTACTTGAATAATTATTGAAAAATAGTTCCTTGTCAGTCTTACACCAAAACATTTCTAAAAGGAAGATTTTTTGCCTCAAAATACTTTGATATATTTGCATGCATCTCTTACTTATTAATATCATTAAAAAAGATTTAAAAGTTAGTGTTTTTGAAGTTTGTCTGTTCATACGCAAATAGTAACACGTGATTGGTTGACAAAAAAGGAATAGATAAAATACACATTACTAAGGCAGTAGTTTTTATAATGAGTTAAAATCTCGCGTAAGTCTAAGGATTTTTTTTTAACTAGATACGGGTTTTATACATTTCAAGTAATTAACATAATTACAAAGAAACATTAAATATTTTTTTTAAACCAAGTGACTTTTTTGGATAATCCGCAAAGAAAAGTAGGCTTAACGGATCTTCTATATTAGTCCAAAATGAATTATTTTTATGTTTCGGTATTTTTGAGATGAGGATTGATAATTTGTATTATTTGGACTACTGTTCTTATTTTGGAGGTTATTATCACAACGTTTTGGTTGATGTAACCTCCAACATTCTTCAGGTGCATCTTGTCGAACTCGAGAATCTTCTGTCAAATGTGAGATGGAATAAGCGCAAGTTACACCATTAATTAAATAAATGGTTGCATTCAAAATTCTGTACAGATTCCAGAATTTGGCAAGATGCACCTGAAGAATGTCGTAGGTTACACCGACCGAAACATTGTGCCAATAACATCCAAGATGAGAACAGTAGTCCAAATAATACAAATTATTTTTGCTTAAAAATATAACTTCTAATGTTTTTGGCAATAAAAAAATTGCATAACTTTTTTCAACAAAATTTCACAACTATTTTTCTTCCTACAAGCTATCAAACAGTAAAAGTAAAGATGAAAATTGACATACCCAGATACTGTACCAACACTGCTCAATGAGTGGTTATAAACTAGTATGACATTAAAAGTGCAAACAGAATAGTGCAACAAATAATTGTGTATAATTACTTCAGTGGATGTTCCTAAGTAGTTCATTGCTGTCTCTAAACAGCCTTGAGCGGCCAGGATTGATGCATAGGTAGTGAGTTTGCCTGCGACCAAACCCTGCGTAATTGAAGAATCAGCAGACCCTTGGGACAATTCAACAGCCTTTCGCAGCATCATCACTTTTTCAACAAGTTCCTTTGAAAAGAAAAATTGGAAATAAAAATAAGATTATTATTATGTTTGTTATGCCTCCTTGGGCATCCCCCTTTTAACTATCTTCTCAATTCAACTGTTAAAAAAAAAAAAATTAAACTCTTAGTACAGTATCGATATCCAGATCAAATTCTGTCAAATATTTCATTTGACAACTCCCAAAAGTGCCCAACAATTTCTCCCTCTTACTACTTTCTCTGAATTTATCCAACCTCATCTTAAACTTATCAACGTTATTGTTGTTCTTAATCCGATCTGGCAAATTATTACAAAAACATATTACTCTGTGAGCAGAAAAAAATTAACTGGTTAACAGATCTAGTTTTTGAAAACTGCCTTGACAATAACCTTCCAGATCTAGGAGAAATACTAAAAAAATGCCCACCATAGTTAGAAATGCCATTAATTATCTTGAAAGTCTCAATCATATCACCTCTCATTCTTCTCTCCAGCAAAGTAGTCAATCCCAATTTGTCCAATCTCTCCCTGTAACTGCACTCCTTTACTTTACTTATTAGTTTTGTCACTCTTCTTTGTATGCCTTCTAGTTTCAATATTACATTCCAATTTCCATGTCTAGTCGCTGGAGACCAGGTCTGGGTGCAGTATTCTATATGAGGTCTTATTAGAGCTTTATATAACCTTAACACAACATTTGTCTCCCTCGAAATAATATTCCTAACCATCCACCCGATCATTCTATTTGCCCTCGATACAATGGTGAAAATATGATTATTTGTCTTAAATGTATTATCAAACCCCACTCCCAAATCGCACTCTCCATCTACTTCTTTGATTTCTCTGTTGTTTAGTACATATTCAACTCATACATTCCTGGATCCTACATGTAGTACTTTACATTTGTCTAGATTAAATCCCGATTTCCAATATGATAATTCATTTATGAATATCAAAAATAACAAAGAACCCAATACTGAACCCTGCGGAACACCGGAGTGCATGTACCGTGATTCAGAATAATTGTTACCAACTTTTACCTTCATAGTTCTATCCTTCAAAAACTCAAACACAATATTTACCATTTTGTCAGTAATACCAAAATTTTTCATTTTCACGATAAGGAGATACCGTATCAAATATATAATATCCGCACTATCCTCCTCTATCAAATATTCATTTATAATGTCAATACTTTCCAAAATATTAGATGTTGATTTACCATGGACACAGCCATGTTGGTTAAAATTTATATAATCCTTTATAAAATTTAATATGGGGTTTCTAATTATTTTTTCAAATACCTTACACAAAATACATGTTAGAGAAACTGGTCTGTAATTACTTTTTAAATGTATCAAACCTTTTTTATGTAGTGGTATTACTATAGCTGTTTTCCAAATATATGAAATCTCTTCATATTCCATACATTTCCTAAAAAAATTGGTTATTGTATTGATAAAGCCTTCATTTGATAAGTATTTCAATATTTTAGGATGAATTTCATCAGGTCCCATACTTTTACTAACATCCAACTTGGATAGTAATAGTATTATGTCTTTAGGTTCTATTTTTAGTTCATCCATAATTTTTGTTGTACCCTCCCCATAACAACTCTCCTGTAGTGGACCACATTCTTCAAAAGAATGAACAGATTTTAAAAAAACTTGCTAGTACACCAGCTGTTTCTACATCATCTCTTACTGTACTCACGCTTTTTTAAATTTTAGTTTTTGCTTTAATATATTTGAACAATGCTTTACAGTTGTATTTAATATTTTTAACAATCTTATTTTCGTGTTTCAACTAGTGTTTCATATTCATTTTGTTTACTTACAGCATTTTGATAATATTCCATACTTGGTATAATTCCAAATTTCTCCAAGCTTTATCTTTTTCTTTCCTTTTACAAGATAGACGATTACTGTCCCAAGGTAATTTTTCTAATGGATTCCCTTGTTTGGAGAATTTTATAATAACTTCTGGAGTATTTTCTATTATAGATTTTATTTTCCCATTTAATTCATTTCATTAACATCAGTTGTTTTCGAGCTATAATTCCAATCGATATTTTCTCCTTTTTCTATTTTTAGTTCATCCATATTTTAGTTGTACCCTCCCCATAACAACTCCTGTAGTGGACCAAATTCTTCACAAGAATGAACAGATTGAAAAAAACTTGCTAGTACACCAGCTGTTTCTACAGGTATATCTGTTAAATCCCCTGTCTCATCATCTCTTACTGTACTCACGCTTTTTTGAATTTTAGTTTTTGCTTTAACATATTTGAACAATGGTTTACAGTTGTATTTAATATTTTTAACAATCTTATTTTCGTGTTTCAACTAGTGTTTAATATTCATTTTGTTTACTTTTGATAATATTCCATACTTGGTATAATTCCAAATTTCTTCAAGCTTTATCTTTTTCTTTCCTTTTACGAGATAGACGATTACTGTCCCAAGGTAATTTTTCAAATGGATCCCCTTGTTTGGAGAATTTTATAATAAGTTCTGGAATATTTTCTATTATAGATTTTATCTTTCCATTTAATTCCTCCCACATTTAATTAACATCAGATGTTTTCGAACTATAATTCCAATCAATATTTTCTCCTTTTTCTGACATAAAATCTTCTGTAATCTTAGACCAGTTCCTCTGTTTTCTGTTTATATAATCAAACCGCCTTCATTTTAACTTTGATTTCAATACACGCATGACCAGATTTACCTAACGGTGCTTTCAAACTTATATGGATGAAAATTTTATTTTAATTAAACACAAAACAAGGAATACATTTTTTAAAAATCTTTCAGGGAAAATTTATCAAATCAGTATTATGAAATGCATTTGCCAAGGAGAACTTTCGTACTAAACCGATTTGAATGGATACAAAATGAGAAATAAAATGATTTAATTGTGCATATATATATATATATATATATATATATATATATATATATATATATATATATATACACTAGAATAATACCCGTCCCAAGACAGGTAAACTAATTCCTCAAGAATTAAAAAAATGATACAATGAATAAATTTATATTTATCTGATGAAATATTTTTTAAAAGTTGATCTGTATATTTATATATTCTGTGCGATTGTAGGTAATATAAAAAAGTTAGTCCGTTTCTCAAATCTTTATGGTTAATAGCTTACTTCATACAAAATCAATATTTGATCCCGATTCACCAGTTTTTTTTGTGGAACATTGGTCCATGTTGTTAACAAAAAAAATGTATTTCGATTTAATTTCTTTCAAAAAATAATTTATCCATCTCGGAAGATTTTTAAAATGGACGCCATCTTAAATAATGATGTAGATAATAGCAGCAGTGAGTACAAATATAAATGCTTAACATTACAAAAGTTATAAGCAGTCTTTGCATCGACTGTTTTCTTTTTTGTTGAAAAATTTATTTGCTATTAATGCATTACTTATTTACATCAAAAAGGCAAAGTACTAAAATCAATGCATTTATGTTTCTTTATAAACAAGCCAGATATCTTAATATTTTGTTCTCAGTTGAAAAAAAACAAATGACCGAATTTGTTTGTGACCCTTCTAAAATTTACAGTAATTTGAAAACATTTAAACTGTTGAATAAAAAGTAACTCTATTTTTTAAATTCTTCGCAGATTCTCAGTCTTGGAAGCTATTTACATCCAGTAACGTTATAAATATAGATTAAAAACAATATTACTTAACAACAAAGAATTATAGTTTTATAACAATTTCATTCAATTAATAATTTAATGGTCAAATAATATTGTAATAAATTTAATTAAAAATTATATTTAAAAACAAAAAAATATTTTTTGAAAAAAAAAAAAAAAAAAAAACAGCATTTAATATACTAACCTGAAGGGCCATTGGTGATTCAGTGGATTTAGAATTGTTTTGCCAATTTTCCACTAATTTTTGGACATTTCCAGAACAGATGTAACAGAGACTTGCATACAGAGAATATTCTCCACCATTATCGACTTCAAGACGACCCCCAAGGGAATCTGAAATGGACAAGGTTCTTTTTACAGAGCATGAAAACAACATTCATAGTTTTTTTTTTCTGTAAAACACACAAGAATTTTCTTTTTCATAAACGTCTCCATCCAACATCCGATCCTTATACCATACTAGGCTGGTCCAAACGTCAGAAATTTTAGAAGTGAAAAATTTGACCCCCAGTGAGTCACCTGATTTTCGGATTAACACACTAGCAGAACAACTTGGTGTTGCCCAGAGGCATGGATAAAACAAGAGTTGATATATAGAAAAAAATTGATGCGCATCACATGTATGGCTAAAATCAAACATTAATTCAAATGTGTACCTGGTACGGGATTAACCCTGGGCGGGTTGAGTCCGCTTCCTCTGAAGGTGGGAGTTCTGAGTGAATATTAAATTCCAACCATTTACGAAAACCCTTTTGGAATTTCCAACTATTTATGAAACTCTTTTGAGATGCCATAATAGACTCTTTCTATCTTAATTATTTTTGTCATTCACCTTCTATCACTACTTTGTTCATTTGCCTTTTCTCCCACCATCTAAAACATTCATGTACTTCATTTGTACATGAATGTTTTAAATTATGCACAACAAGAAAACATAAAAATTTAATTGAGTATTAAAGTAAAATAGGTGAACAGTGTAAATAAAATATAAGACATTTTTATTAAAATTTTAAAATAAAATTATTTGAGATAAGACGTAAAAAAACTTACACGCAAACACATAATCTCCATTATGTTAAATATCAGGTCTGGTGTACGAGAAATAGTACCTGGCAGGAATAAAAGCTACTTGATACATACACGCACACCTGGCTGGAAGAGCGTAAACACAACTGTCCGAAAAATAAAATATCTGATGATTTGATACAGAAACACCTGCAAATGTAATCTGCGGACGGCAATATACTCATCGCTAAATAAAAGTCCGAGGGTTTTTTAGCTGCATTGATGGTGAAGGCAAAAACCCAGAATAGGGCATTTACAGGTGGATATGTGGTGTCCAAAAATGTTATATAAACTAGCGCCAATTGAGATCGAGAAAGTTGAGTGGCTATCGAGTTCAAGAGATCAACGTGTCAAGTCCCATGTTTCTTCCACCCCTTTCACTCACCACCACCAAACAATAAAAATATACATCAGTGTTTGTTGTCATTCTTTTAAGCATAGAATAATACAACAATTATAATAAGATATATATATATATATATATATATATATATATATATATAAAGAGAATACATCCGTTTACTTACCACAAAGCATAGCAAATTCTTCTGGAGAAGCATACGTGATAATGACTGCCAGAGCTTCTTTCCAATTTTGCAAATCACATGTTTTAATGATGTGGTTCCAATCTCGAGTCACAATCGATGATATTAACTAATTTCAGATGAAAAGAGAAAACAAAATACATATATATATATTGGCATTTAATGTATATTTGTTTCTAACTGTAGCAATATTTAAAAATATATGCACATAGAGGACATCAGATTTACAAATTACACCACTCTGTAAGTAAAGTGGTTGACCATAGTTAAGGGCGACCCAAAGGCTCCCTTTTCATTGGCTAGATGTAGGGAAAGGTGCCACTCCTTTTTTAAGATTACTCCACTTACCCTTGATCCTAACCTTATCATGTAGAGTGTTTAGCAAGGGGCATCAAGTACCATTTTTTGAGTCTTTGGAATGACTGTCCTAGGATTGACTCCCAATCTCTCGATCTCCCGGCCCATTAACGAACACTCTAACCTTTATGTCAAACATTTATATTCTGTAATTTCAAACATTTATTAACAAGATTATATAAATTTTTAAATTAATTTATCTGAAACTATTTTTGCAATTAAAAGATCGAAAACCATTTATATTCACTGATTAAAAAAAGTACATATTTATTACTTTTAAAAAAATTAATTGCAGGTACCATCATAGTTCAGGACTAATGCAAAGAAAACTTAGAAAAATTATAAATATTAATTTTTTTTTTAACTTAAAAAAAAAAGAAAAGTAAAAAATGAGAATTTTTTATCATCTCAATAATATTTGGAGATTTAAAAAAAAAATTCCCTTGTTTGTTGTCTCCATGTTAACATTTTTACTTGGAATTTTTTTTCAGATTTTACTCCTTATCGAATAGCAAAAGTTTATAAATAATATTGCCATTGTTTAAGGTCATTTTTACATTTTTTTAACTATTAATACCAAACACCTTATTTTTACAACTGCAAGAATAAAAGTCGAAAAATTAATAATTGAAAATTAATAGCAATAATTATTATTGCTAGTATATATGACGAACGAACATATACTACACTACCCCTCCCCTCAAGGAGGAAGTAATGCTTGGGAGAATGCTCTTATGAAAACAGAATACTATACTACCCCCCCACCAGGAGAAGGTAATCCCTAGGAAAATGGTCTCATGACAACAGAACAGATACTACACTACCACTCCAAAGAGTAGGTATTGCTTGGAAGTATGGTATCATGACGACAGAAAAGATACATGAGACCCCACCCTAAATTGAGCATTAGTATGAAATAGTATAATAAACTGAATTGAGCATTAAAAAGATAGTAATAGTATAGTTACGGCTTCAGACAGATACAAAATCTCCATCAGTAATAGATTATTATTTGCACGCATTATTAGAAGCCGATCCACAGAAAATAAGAATGGCCGATTCTTTACAACCACTCCAACATGAAAACAAGCGCTGGATTACTTTTAAATATTGATTCAGAATTTTTTGAGATGAGGATTGATAATTTGTATTATTTGGAGTACTATTCTCATCTTGGTTTTTATTTTCATAACTTTTGGGCTGATTTTTTTTTTACAGAGTGGGTGGAGCTCTTGACATACTATGGAGACATACCTGTGAGTAGGGTGATTATGCCCACCAGGAAGCGGTTTAATAGATGGCATGCTGAAACCCAGCCACTGACAAAGGTCTTAATGGAATACCATCTTTATGAATTTTAGGAAGGCCATATGTGTGGTAGCTTGCTGTAATATTGAACAAGATGATATGAGATCCTTGTTCTTACTGAGGATCTGTGACAGCTTTCTTTTTGTCTTCAAGGTCTGATTCTTCTTTACTTTACAATAGGTATCAGATCCCATTAGATCTGCGATCAACCCCCATGGATTAGATTAAAGATTCAGCTTGAAATTCTGTATCGGTTAGCGAGTTTGACATAAAGATTCCAAAGTGCGAAAAGATGCACCTAAAGAATGTTGAGGTTACATTGGGAAAAACATTGGGAAAATAACAACCAAGATGAGAATAGAAATTGTTTTTTTACTGAATTTGCTTAGAATCTCTATGCATTTTGATTTAAAAAAGCAAAAAACAAGTAGTTTGTTCTTTCTAAATTTTATTTACTATAATAAAATATTACACCATTTTGCCTCCTGCTCTATAGAGGCAGACAAACTAGTGTAATATTACAGCAACATAAAATGCTCACTAGGTTTTCACTTTGGTTTCTTCTTGAACCTTATTTTTAATGCTTTATAAAGAAAACATTAAAAGACTGATCATTTTGTATTGCTGTAGTCTCAAATTAGGCAAGCAAAAATGGCGACACTCATAAGTTGCTTTCTAAAGCTCATAGGGCCGATGCTTATACCCGGTTTAATGTTAAGCCGATAAAAGCCAATTTATGGCTCTAGCCATGAGGAATTGTCAAACGTTAAATATCACATACATAGAGGGGAGGAGGGTGATGCTTGGAAAAAATGTCAACACCCTGACTCACTGCTAGACACAGAGGAAGACATAAAAAATGAAAAGGTCTTGCTCTAGATGCATACAAGACCTACAAGTCGGTCTTCAACAGCAAACATGTCAGTGAAGAAGTGAAGCTGAGAGTATTTACAACATGCATTTGTCAGAGCTGTGGACACTGATCAACACATCAGGATACAAGAGTCATCCAGATCAGCTGGCCAAGGACAGTCTCAAACAAAGACCTCTACATTCGCACCAAAACAAAACCATGGAATGCTGTTATACTAAAAAGAAGACTGCCATTATTTGGCCATTTAATGAGACTGCCATCAGAAACATCTGCATTTGAAGACTTCATAAAGCCTCCGAAAAGACCAGCAGGACGACCAAAGATAACATGGCTTGACCAAATGACTTCTACACTGAAAACAACATGAACAAACCTATGAGAATCTTTTAAGATGTTAGGTGTTCGACAAAAACAACCGTAGATCTGTTGTTAACAGCATCATGTTAACAAATCTAACAAGTATGCAGTGATGATGAAGCATAATGGATGCCGTGACCCCCCCCCCCTCCCGACAGGATGCTAGTCCGTCGTCAGTTGGCTATATCATATATACATGGGTGGAGTGTTATCTCACAGCACCTAGTATTCTCTAATGGTCACTCATCTATTATCCGAGCTAAACGTCATTTAACTTGGATGTTTGACAGGAACCAATTTGTCAACGTGATTTAGCTGTAAATCAAGCCGTAATAAGAGTAAAAAGTGTTTAATGAACAAATGAAATGATGGTACTACTCCAGGGTTTGCGCCTAATTTCCGTGACTGTCCGGTAGCAGCGAGCCGACAGCTCACGGAAGCGTCCGAGACCTGCCGAGTCGAAAACGAGGCTGTAAGCAGACGATAACCAGTGGAAGGAGACGCTATGGCAAACCGACAAAATGAATGCAGGGCTTGGATTTCGTTGCGAGCGGAGACTTTTTTTTCGAGATCAAAGTTGGAGATAGGTACCCCGCAGAGAAGGGGGGTTTCTTGGTGACAGTGCCAAACAGAAAAGCCGAAATCCTCCTTCCAATAATCAAGCAGTACGTCGTCCCTGGGACCACGGTAGTCTCCGATTGTATTTTGCTAAGCCCCCCCAAAAAAAACAAGCGCTACCTCTCCGGGAAAAGATCCCAAATTCCCCCCCACCAAAAGAAATCTATCAAAAACACAAAAAAATGCCTAATTGCCAAAAAAAAAAAAAACGGTTAAAAAATAACAACAAAAAAAACAGTTACTTATTTCAGCGTTCATTGTTCATTTCTAATAAGTTAAAAAAAAATGGTTAAAAAATAAAATAAAATATGTTCATTTATTTCAGCTATGGGTCTGTTCATTTTTCATAAAAATATATGCATTTCTTTCTTTCCGTATATTCATCGTCTTATATTGTCGTCTGCCGAGCTTCCATTTAAAAAATTTTTTTTTTTAAATCACGATTTTTGCAGTTTTGTTTATACAGCGTCGACGCCAGCCTCGTTTTCGACTCGGCAGGTCTCGGACACTTCCGTTAGCTGTCGGCTCGCTGCTGCCGAGCAGTCACGGAAATTAGGTGCAAACCCTGGAATAGTACCGAAATGATTAACTTCAACAGAAAATAAATGGAATAGGAATTCGAACATTTAGAATTATTATTATTATTATTATTATTTGTTATATTATTATTATTACTATTATTTGTTATATTATTATTATTATTATTTGTTATATTATTATTATTATTATTATTTGTTATATTATTATTATTATTATTTGTTATATTATTATTATTATTTGTTATATTATTATTATTATTATTTGTTATATTATTATTATTATTATTTGTTATATTATTATTATTATTTGTTATATTATTATTTGTTATATTATTATTATTAGTTGTTATATTATTATTTGTTATATTATTATATTATTATTATTAGTTGTTATATTATTATATTATTATTATTAGTTGTTATATTATTATTATTATTATTATTATTAGTTGTTATATTATTATTATTATCATTAGTTAAATTATTATCATTATTATTATTTGTTATAATTTGTTATAATTCTGAGAATTAAAAGCAAAATACTTACTCTGCTTAGGCAACTTTTGTTAGAAGTAAAATACTTTTCCTGTGTGCGAGAAAGAAGTTCTGGTCCTCCTGCAACAGCCAATAGGATCGCTTCTGCCATTTTATTTTCATGGAGACACATCTCCACGGCTGCCTCAAAGTTTCCAGTTAACAAAGCCTGACCTAACAAACCTTCTGCACCTTTAAGTAATTAGAAAAAAAAAAAGATTCAGCTTTAATAATATTAGATTAAATAAGGTACAAAATTATAAAAAACAGAAAAGATAAAAATGAAAAATATTTTAAAAAAACGAAAACAAAAAGGAAGTCATTCTTTGATGAAACAAAAGTCATCTACCCTCTTTATGAATTGTTTGAAGTATTATCCTTCATGTTAAAATTAAGATTTTCAGAGAGAACTGTCATAAGAAAAAGGAAGACAAGACAAGACAGGAAGAGGAAGAGAGAAAAAAACAGAAAAAGAGAAAAAAAAGATAAAGCAAGAAAGAAAGAAATAAAATCAAGCCAAATACCAACAAAGAATTTGGCAGAAATCAGCTTTTTCTGGATAAATAAAAAGTGGAATTCATCTGAAAAGCAGAGAATTCACATCAATAGTTACAGGTGTCGGCCATTTCAATTTCAAAATGGGGGATAAAATTTAGGACTGGAGAAAGAATTCTCAAAGTAATTGAAATATTCAGAATTTGCTTAATTTGTTTTATTGTTCAAATTTCATGCAAATTAAAAATATTTAAATTTTCACTTCTATGACCCTAACCCCCTCTCCCAAAACAATCAAACATGAAAACCCAGACTAAAATATCTGTGTTAATGTACTAATTATAAATATGTCATAGGTTTTGCAACATCTGAAAATTGATGGTTGGACAAATACAGGGTGTGGACGATATTTGTAAAGAAAAGGTGACAGTAGTTTCATTTTTTGAGATTTTATTCATCAAACTTGAGTCAGTTTGTCTAACTGGCTGGTTCTGCAATTTCACTGCGTTTGACTTTGATCAACCTCAAGGCGTCCTCAGAACTGGCCACACCCCTTTTTTACAGTCTCCTGACTTAGGACCTCAAAGGCTTTGGTGATTCTGGTCTTTAGCTTGTCCTTTATGTTACAGCTGGATATGTTGGGCTCTCATTCCATCACGCTTCACACAAAGAAGTCGAGGGGGTTGCAGTTAGCCGAATTCAGAGGTCAGATGTCAGAAGTGTGGTTAAAGTTCTGACAGATAGGCCTAGGTTTTCCAGCTGGTATGGCAAGGTGTCAAGTTTTACTGTCACATATGCAGCTACTCGGTCGATCCAGGGTTTCATTACCTCACTAAGATACGGATGTAGCCATCAGTGTTCAGCTCGAGACCCTCAGGGAAGAAGTGGGGTAGCATGATGTCATCTTCACTGCTGATGACACTGAAGACCATGGTGGTGGTTGGCAGGAGTTTTTCTCATCGGAGAAGGAACCCAGCATGTCTGGCTCCAGTAGGTGTTTCAACTTGTTGATCGGCTTTTTTGTGTGCTTCAGTCACTTTTCTTGCATTGCCTTTCACAGAACTTCTCCTTTCTTCTTGTATGAAATGTAGCAGATGGCCTCATGCACCGCTGGCTTAATGAGCTTTTCATCAATGCTTTGTCCCCTTGCAATGGCATAAATTGCTGAGTTCATTGTCATTTCCACTTCCATGACCCCAAAACAATCATTGTCATTTTTTCCTGAACTTCAGCAATGAACTCTGGTATTCTGACGGAGTCAGATTGTCGATCATGCATTTTTTTTCTCAAATTTTGCCTCATAGTCGTTTCCTGAATCTTAATTATTTTCTGGCTTTTCTGACGACGTCTGTAATCTTATTTGCCCTTCCGGTGGGGATTACAAAGAGAACTGTGCCTATTACACAAATATGGAGGTTAAAAATTGTTCTTAATCAATTATACTAAAAAAAAAAAAAAGAATGAAAATATAGTCATCATTTCTATGAAGATAAAACTGATATTGCATTTTCAACAGTTAATTTTATGCATATATTTTATTTTCAAACACACACATATCATCTGCACCTTATATATGTGTGCATAAAAATATATGCTTGTGCATATATTTTTTTATTATATAGGCCAAACTATTCAAGATAAAAGTTCAATGATTGTTAACATTTAATTACCGAGCATACATAGATAAACAATATTATGTTAAATTCCAATGACCAAGTTTTTATTCATTTTTTTTTCAAATCCAAAATCTTTGGTGCATTTTGACTGACCGTTTCTCACATAGATGAACAATCAAAAATTTATGTCAATTCAGGATCTTACGTCCATGCTGCTCTTCAGAAAACCAAAGTTTGACACCAGAAAAAAATATATTTTAAGGTAGCAAACAGAAAAAAAATTACAAAATACACAACTTACATTAAATCCAGTTCCTACAAAAGAAAAACATGGATGTTTCCATCCTATTCTGGAGGAAAACTAGATTTCTGAAGAGCAGCCTGGACAAAAAATCCTGAATTGACGTGTAAATTTTTGGTTGTTCATCCATGTGCAAAATGGTCTGTCAAAATGCAAAGTTTTGGGATTTGGAAATAATTAAAAAAAAAAAAAAAAAATGAATAAAAACTGGATCACTGGAATTTAGTGTAATATTGTTTATATATATATATATAAATATATATATATATATATATATATGTTCTGTGATGCCATCCAGCATTGCTGAATTTAAATGGTCAATGACTTCGTGGAACAATGCGAAAATGTTCTCTGCGCGTTTCTCCGCTGTCTTTTTAAAATTCTCTTCTTTCTCCAGCTCTTTTGTTCATTTGCTTTTGACACCTGAGGATGATTCGACAAAGAATCGAAAACGTTTGTGAAACCTATGGAACATTTATAAATTTTTTTGATTTTAATACAAAAAAGACCATCAGAAAAATTGAAAAAGTAAAAAAAGGTATAATTAAACAGACAAATTCTGTAATTTTTAACAATGTTTGCATAAATGAGAAAATGCTGCCTAAATACACACACAAATATATATATATATATATATATATATATATATATATATATAAAATACAATCATCATCAGTTAGTAGCAGAACTTTAATTGTGGACCCGGTTGAGGTTCTTTGGATTACTACCCTGTGGATGTTTTGCCTGGATTATTATTATTATTATTATATATATATATATATATATATATATAATCCAGGCAAGGTAAACATCTACAGGGTGGTAATCCAAAGAATTTCAACCGTGCTTGTAGGATGTGCTCAATATCAAATAGAGCTTTTATATTGATTATTTTTGTTTGCACGGACATGTACGGGCGTGTCGATGTTGTCAATCGGCAGCTGTTGTAGACTGGGATTTCATCGGGAAGAGTTGGAATCCGATCTTGACCTTAGATCATATTAGGAAAGCTCTTTCCAAATATGATCTACGGTTAAGATCAGATTTTAACTCTGCCTGATGAGATCTCAGTTTATAACAGCTGTTGATCGATAACATCGACATGCCAGTGTCGCAGATTTTGTACATGTCTGTGTAAATAAAAATAATCATATATATATTATATTTTGGTGTGCAGTCAAACTCTTTGCTCAATGGATATATAACTTTCATCATTAAAAGATTATGTAATCTTAGAACAATTATAAATTGATTTTGTTTCCAACAAGGCTAAAAAAATCCTATAAAGAAAATACACGTTAATTCACAATCTTTTACAAAAATCAATGATGGCCGACATGTAAATATCTTTGGGTCATCAGCTTGTGTATCGTGATATTTGACTTGTTTTTTAGTGAATTGTATAGTTGTAAGTCATTTATTTTTATATTCCTAAAAATTCATTTCTGTCTGTAAAATTCTAACTTGTTTGATTGTATAACTCCGGTGAAGAAACAGTTGTAGAAAATTGTGAATAAAGACCAATTTTTTTAGTCTTGAAAGAAACGAAATCAATATATATATATATATACACACACACATGCGCACACACTTGTGTATGCAAAAAAAAGTTCAAAAGAGTGAATGCTTTGTCGAAGATACTGACCTGTCTGAGTGGGTATAGCAAGAGATGTAGTAGATTCTTCAGGTTGTATCGATGCAAGCGGGGAGCGCGTGCCTGACCTAGCCGTTTGTGCAGGTATTAAAAGTGGTGATTGTGTGCCAGATGTACCCGACTGACCTGAATTTGTAGGTATCACCAGAGGTGACAGAGAGCCTGATAGGTTGCGTTGCTGCAAGGCGATATCCTCAAACATTGATGATGCTTCAGAAGGTTCTCCAATACTGTTTGGAGTCTGTAATTAAACGAAAAAAGTATATTCTATTAAAATCAGCCAAATCCCTTAATCACTTACCTACTGATGGTAACTCCAGTGACTGGTGCAAATTTTTATTTTCCATTATTATTATTATGTGTATAATATAGAAGAGCCTGTCTATTTCATATACCACATATTCATCAATAGCAGACAAAGTAAATATTTCATTCAAATTCCTTAGTTTACTTTGTGAAAACTTTCTTTACAAACCAAAAAAACAAAAACAAATGCATTTCTGTTAAATAAAATTGTATCCCACTCAGAAGTTTTTTTTACAATGGAGATATATTTGAATAATGAGCAACCAACCAATAGAAGCAGTAGCAGCAGAAGCATATTACATTTATTCAGGCTTAGCTCTATCGCATAACCAACCTAAATGAATAAATGCGAAAGTTGGACCCATTTCTCGCACGAACGGTAAAGTCAAAACACCATGTTTCAAGTTAATTCAGCTTAATAAACGTACCCTCTTTTTTTATATACTGTTTATGTATCTGCGATATCAGAGTCACAAGATTAACTCATTTGCATATTGATTTTGAAAAAGTTAATTTTATTTATTATTTATTATTTTTTTAATTCAATGATTGTTCTGATTTTAATATAACAAATAGTTCTGTTTCGCAATATTGTTTTATTTTCTGGACAAATATTTAGCATTTATGTTCAAATGTTCCTTTCTGTAAACGGGCCGACTTGATTTAAAGTAATATGATGTTTCACATAGTGAAAAAGGACATAGTAGTGTTCTTCATTCAATCCCGAGCAACGTTGGGTCTTCCTGCTAGATCGCTGATTTTTTTTTTTTTTACAAACATTGCAAAAATGTAATTGATTGTATGATGTTGTTCTTTCTAATGTTATTCCTTTGATGACTGTTAGTTGAAAGATCTTCAAGGGCCATTCATTAAAATTCAACTGATTTTATTAGGTTTTTGTTCCCATTAACTTTTATTACTATGTTGAAAATGTCACTATAGTCAGACAGAAAAAAGAAGATAGAGTTATCTGAGTTTTTAAAAATTGTTTTTGATGAATTTTTTTTTCCTTTTTGTCTCTTGAAAAATAAAGTTAATTCTGGTAAATTGAACTCTGGAGTTGTGAGCTTCATTTTCCCCAATGTTAGGCACTAAAACCTGATTGTGACACAATGAGTAATTAACTTTAATTAATGGAATAATTAATTTACAACCTTTTCAAATTAGCACATGAAAAATTGTTCTCCAAACAAATTATAGGTTATTCTTAGTAGCGGCTGTCAGTGAAAAACCTCAGCTATATTTTTAAATGACTCGCGAAGTCGCAGAGTGCATAAGGTTAAAAGGTAAGCCACTGGAGTTGACGGTTTTCATTAAAACTTTTAAAGATCACTCCTCGGCTGCTTGTTGAAGTCAAGAGATGATGGAGAGGGTGGTATCTTTAAGTAACAGATCCTCTCTGCATAGAGAATTCGGTTTTGCGGCTGGCTTCAACACAACAGATGTGTTGAAAACTATGAGCTTTGTAGCAGCCGACTATAATGGAGCCTCTGCATAGGTTGAATAAAATAAAGTATTTTTTCAAGGACAAAAATGTCTTGTCCATTTTATATATAATCATTTCCTTCAGCTGTTGGATGTAGCACAATTAAGGGTCTCGTCCCTGACAAAAGAAAACAACTGAAAGTTTAGACCAGCAGTATCAATACCAAAGTTTTGCAAATCTTTAGATAAAGCGTGAGTGCAGAGCTATTGACAGACCAACTGGTGGAAATTCATGCAACCCTTGTGCTCCCCAGACTCAAAATCAGACTACATTTAGTGCCGAGTCAACCAGAATATGACACTGAGTGACTCTCCGAACCACGATCATATCACACTGGTCTCCACTTTCCAACAAGGAGGAATAGTAAAACTTTCAAAGATATTTGATCTTAATATATTGTACTAATGCATTTATATAATAATAATATACTAAATATATTGTATATACTAATATATTGTACTAATGCATTTATATAATAATAATATTAATAATAGCTGGATGAAATGGTGCGAAAATGGAAAATGGGAGCAGCTACAGATGTAAGTCATGGTCTATGGAGGAGGTGCAGGGCTAGGAATCATCTCCACTGCTTCCAAGCTTCAGATTAAACTTCCATACATCACACTGCTCGATAGACTTCATTTGGTCGACAGTAATGACAGAAGTTCCCTGAACTTACTTCGTCCACTCCTAACGCTTCCAATCACACTAGCACTTCTCCCTGTGCTTCAATGGTATCACCAACCAAAGTAACAAAACTTCTGAACAATATACAAGTAGTAGTATTTTTATCTTCTCTGACATAATTGGCATCCTAAAGGTTACTTCATGCCAAATTTGGTGCAATTCTAACCAATTCTTTTCAAGCCAATAAGTGTTTATAATTATTATTATTAGTAGTAGTAGTATGTTATTTGGGACCCCCTATGACACACCCAGTATCCCAAGAGGCCTTCATGCTAAATTCAGAGCAATTCTATTCAAAACTGTTAATAGTAGTAGTAGTAGTAATAGTAGTATAGATAGTAGTAGCAACAGTAGTCATATCATTTTGATGCTCCCGTGACAGTATATCATGGGGCCTTCATGGTAAGTTTGATGCAATTCTGAACACTAGATCCTCGCTAACCACCATTGTCTCAAGAATGTTTTATACCAAATTTGGTAGAATTCTATTCAATACTTTTGTAGTATTTGATGTAATTATTAACTATATGCATACTCAAGATAGCTCAGCCACATGCTTCAGAACAAAATTCTGCAACTTATGGTCTTGGATCCGTCTTCCAGCTGTCAGGATCAGCATGTCAGTATCAACCTTTCTCTGGTCAGCCCATCTCTTTGGTGGCTGTCTTCTATATCTTTCTTCAATTAAATCTTCTTGGCATTATTTCTTTATATAGCTGGAGTTTGGTAGCCGGGAAACATGCCCAAACCATGTTTTTTTTTTTTTCAAATAACATTGTTGATGGATCTGTTAATGTTCAGTCTCTTTCTGATATCCGCATTTCTTCATCTACCTTGCAAAGTTACTGCAAGGATAGTTCTTAAGCTGAAGTAATAACGAAGGTCCAACAAAACGCAAATCACTCTGGAGTAAAAAACGAAGGTCCAAAGAAACGCAAATCACTCTGTCCGTAGATCACAAAGTCCTCTGTCAGCTTCCAAAGCAGATCTCTACGTTCGTCACACGTGCACTTACTTCGCACCGCACAGTGGGCCAAAACAGGTTTTTGGAGGACATTTGGGCATAACTTTAGTTTTACTTGTCCATATAAGCTGTTTGAGGGCTCGTTAGAAGCGAAATTTCAAGAGCTTTTCGGAAAAATCAAAAAAAATTCATAAAATCCATTTTTCGGGGGTCTGGGGCCGAATTTCCATATTTGGGCATAACGGCCCAAAATCACATTTTTGGCCATATCTTGGCACAAAATTGATCATAGAAGCTCAGTGAGGGCTCGTTAGAAGCGAAATCTGAGGGCCTTTCTAAAAAATAAAAAAAAATCTGGTAACATGTGACATGAAGTAGTATTTGACACACTTCTTTTCTTTCATTTGCACACCTTTTTACACACTTTAATTTCCTGTCAAAGCATTTTACAGGAAATCACTACAGAATTTTCAAATCTTTGTTTTGTTTATTTAGATAGAGTTACTATCAAAAATGGAAGCGGTCAGCGATAATGCACTTTTCCAAGTGTTTACTGTAGAAGATGCAAAAACTAGAGACCATCTATCCATCACCGCATGTGTTCAATTGCTGGAGCAAAAGTATCTCATCCAGTTAACAGAGGAGCAGAAAGACGAGGTCAAGAAGTCGCTCAAAAGATACCATTCGCTGAAGAAACGACGATATACAGATAAACGGATTGCTGTTCACTAGGTGAAGTTGAAAATGTTGTGTTCCGCTATTACAAGAACCCCTCGACGCAAACTGCATCCAGGAAAAGGCCCCTTTGAAGAGTTGGGCAGCCGCAAACAGTTGTTGAGAAGAACCAATGATATCTGGGCAAAAATTCAGGCAGTGGCTGCAGAGGAGAAAGTGACTTCTTCCCAATTGATGGGGTTACTCCTTACTCGTTGCCCTGATCAGGAGTCGAGAGATTTTGGTAATGCTCTTTGGAGCAAGTCCACACGTGACACAAGCGAGAAACTTCCGGCTTGTTTTTTGAAAAATCTGGGATAGGGCACATAGATCTGCTTGGTTTTTTATAATCTATACCTCCATAGCTTTCAGAAACATATATGGTTTGGTATGTGCCCTATCCCGGTTTACAAGTTATTTTCTGATGAATATAGAATTTTATCGCTAATTTGAGCCAAAAAAGAGGGAAATTTAGCTCAAATTTTCCTAATTTCTTTCATAAAAAGCGCTAAAAATCGACAAATTGGGTCCCAAAGTGGTCTATTTTTGCATTTTCACAAATGGTTATCAATAAACCAAAAAAATATGCAATAATAAGTAATTCCACACTGATTTTTGGAATTTAATCATGGAAATCTGAAAATTATAATTTTTGGGGGAAAAATCGTGGATGTTTCGCGTGAGCTGGAGAAAAATGCGAAATATCACGAATTCAATGTTGCATATTTTTTCAACCGTTTAACGATTTGACTTACTTTTTTTTTTGTTGAATCAGGAATATAGAGTAGTTTATAAAAACACCAAACATCAGCAATTCCTCCGACATTCTTTTTTGCCTAATGTCCACCCCCCCAGCCCACTGTGCACCGTTTCGTTGAAGACGGTAAGAGACCCACTTTTATTAGGCTGAGGCACACCTACTTTGCATGTGTGCAATGTGACTTCGCGAGACTCCGCGTGAACCGTACGTAATAAAGGTTCACGGACGCCATGTTGAATTCCTCTCCTTCATCCACAGCGCACAGGACAGACAAACACGAGGACGTTTCTCAGGTAAGCCCCCTTCACGTTCCCCACATAAGCATTTAATTTCAAATGCTCTGCCAGTATCGTCCATGTTTAATTTGCATATACAATAAAAGAAAAGTGTTAATTTCAGGTGTTTATATGTCCTTCCTGTTCCATACCTGTTCCTTTAGTCTTCCAAATGCATAAGTTGGTATCTTCTGTTAATGTCAGATGAGGATCCTTAAACCACTGAGCCAAGAAATACAAAATCTTTGTTATGCTTTAAGTGTTTATTATGATTATTAGTAGTATTAGTAGCATCATTTTGATCCCTTCTGACACTCAGTATGTCATGAATCCTTAATGGTAAATCAAGTGCAATTCTTACCAATGCCCCCCACACACACATACAAACCATCATGCCAAGGGTGCTTCATGCTATATTTGGTGCCATTTGGACATATAGCTTTAGAAATTATTTGTGACAAACAGGCAGATCATCAAAAAATGCACAAATATAATTGATATTTCTCCCTTTTATCTCTACAGAAAAGATTGTATTCATGTTTATAATATTTCTATTTCTAAGAAGAATTTTTTCGTCAAATGTACATAAAAGGAAAATTTTGACTCACATACATATCGCAAGGCAGTCAAAATGATAGCCATTTATGAACTAGTCTCCAAAAAATCAAAAAAGTTAAAAATTTTAAATAAAAAGTGGCAGATAAACCACAAGTACGAAAATTGTTAATAAATTTTCCTCTTCCTAAAATGTTCAAGATGAGAACAACATTTATGAAAACTACAATTACATTTTATTAAACAAAAAAAGATTGCTAATTAAATAAAAGATACTGACATAACATTTATATATTTACTAGTGGTATTCACCCGGCATTGCCTGTAGGTTGCTTTTTTGCCATGAAAGAAAAGTTTAAAATAACATTTGTTATTACAAATGTTATTTTAAACTTTTAGCGACATGTTGTTACTAATAAAATAAAATTGTTTCTTACAGGCATTTGTAATATAACAAATGGATTTAACTAATCAAAACGAATTTGGATTATTTTAAATCTTAAAAATACCAATAAAATAATTATTCATTCTTCAGAGATTCTTTGTTTAATTTAAAATTTTTCATAAAACAAACAAAATCTATTAAAAGCAAAAATGAATTTTGTTTCTCTACATTCTAATACATTTCAGTTATTTTATGGATCCAATTGATAATTGCCCCTAGTGACTCCAGATAGAATCAAAGGAAAATTTCAATGGCGTCTAGATTCCTTGAAAAATTTAACTATTATTGAAACTTATTTGAATGTTCCATCAACATCTTGATTTCTATAACACACAAGCACATTGACTTTTACATATACATAGACTGCATCCAGAAATCCAGACCAAATCCGGTTCCAAGCTGGCCAGATATTTGGTCCAGTACCTGAATCTTAAACAACCTTATTTTGCCCAGAAAGAGAACTAGAATCAAACCAACCATTAATTAAAAGCTCCAATTTTAATTCCTCTCACTAAAACCATAAAGAAAGATCACCTCCCTACATAAGTGAAATTATTAGTCCAGGGAAGAATTACCTTGGAGCCAACACTCGGTGAACCACTGTTAGGTAAAGTGTCATTAATCACAGGATCCTGGAATGAAAAAAGTGCAACATTTTGTAACAGGGAAAAAAGGGGGAAAATGACCTTTGAAGGAGGATAGAAAAGATTTGAAGGAATTTATGAAAGTTTCGGAATTTTTTAGATGAGGATTGATAATTTGTATCATTTGCGTTATTCGGACTACTGTTCTCATCTTGAATGTTATTCTCACAACGTTTAGGCCAATGTAAACTCCTACCTTCTTTGCATGGACCTGTTATGCAACAGATAAAAGTGTTAAGTATAATCATTTCTAAGTGACAGTCTTGGAGGTTGAAGGTTTAATCCTCAGTATGAGCAATACTAATACAATTACGAATAACTTAAGACTTCTCCCCCCGGTCATGGCCGACAGAACGAGAGCAAGATACCCTTTGTGGATTAAATAAACGGTTCGGTTCGAAATTTTGTACAGATTTCAGTGTTCAACAAGATGCACGTGAAGACGGTTGGAGATTATATTGACCGAAACATTGTGAGAATAATGTCCAAGATGAGAACAGTAGTCAGAATAATCCAAATAATACAAATAAAAGAAAGAGATACCAATTTTTTTTTTTTTTACTTTCATAATTACAATTTGAAAAGATATTTCTTTCAAAATTTCTAGCTTAATTTTTGACCCAATTTTCAGCACCGCAATTATGATAGAAACAGACATAAATTATAAATTAATTAGCATATGTAATTTACTCACTGTCGCATTCAAGATAGACATTTGAAATAATTGAAAATAAGATATTTGCTTTTAAAATATTCCCGCTTTTAGTCATTCATCTATCATTTATTATGGATTATTATTTATAGAAATAAAAACGAATCTGTAGGTGTGTTTGCAAAAAATTTGATAAAAGTTTTAAACGGTTGGGACTATGAAGTCAGCAATGACCACGTTGTTTGGCATCATCCAATAGTATCTACCAAGTTGGTTGTGCGTCCGTCAACTCGACCACAATCATTTAACGTAATGAAAGTGACATTATGGCCAAACTCCATTTAATGTCTAATAGAATGATAATTCATTTCACATTTAGTTTTGGGGGAACACACACACTTAAAGGAACGGTTAGAATCTTAAAAAGATCTCTCGGATGGAATAACGTTGTAATAGTGTGTGAAAATCCCTCCAATTTTAACTTTTATTTTAACGTTTATTTTGATAAAATTTAGATGTAAACAAAATTTAATCTTTTCTCTTTATAAATGTATAATTATTTCTCTTGTGTCATTAATAGTTTTTTTTCTCCAAATTACTTCAATTACTATTTTCAGTGTGATGATGTATGGCAGTGAAACTTGACCAGTGAGGGTTGAGCACATACGTTGCATGGAGAAAAATGATGTGAGAATGATACCAGAGATGTGTCATGAGAAATGTAAAGACAGGCTTAGATCTCATCCTCTCAGGAAGATTAAATCTGGACAGTATAGATAGATATGGAGACCTTCACGCTGAAAGAATGGATGAGAGTTTTTGGGTTAGTAGATGTAGAATAGTTGAGGTAGCAGGTTCAGTTGGCAGGGGAAGGCCAAAGAAAATATGGAAGGAAGTGATAAAGATGGACTAGAAAGAGGGATAAATAAAGACCTGGCCAGAGATAAGTTAGTTTGAGAGTCAATTTTTAAAAGTTGTCCAACACATGCCAGTATGTAAAACAGATGCTAAATCAAAGATGATGAAGTTGGCAAAAGTGCATTCAATTAAACTTGCCATCTTTTATTTTTATTTTTTAATTTTGCCCTAAAAAACGCCATTACTTTCTGGACAATCTAATGGAAGTAGATGAAAGCTGCGAGTCGTGATGATGACCCCAGGAAGATTAAATCTGGAAGTATAGAGAGATGTGTGCAGAACAGGAGACTTTGAATGTATAGCCATGTTGAAAGAATGGATGAGAGCTGTTGGGTTAGTCAATAAACAATGTAAGGAATTGTAATTTACTTACTGTTGCATTCAACTGAGACATTTTTTCAGCCAGTTCAGCAGCATTGATCCCATGTTCTTCAGCAATTGGCTTCTCTGGTTCTTTGACAACAATTCCTTCACCGCTACTAATTGGACCAGAATCGAATCCAAAATCATCATTAATAATTGCTGGCTCATCAGTTAAAAAGGCTTTGTCATCTGGAACAAACTCATAACTTTCGGTAACGCCATCTAATTTAGGCTGAACAGATTGGTCTGGTTTGACTCTATCTCCAGAAGCAGCCGTTTTAGAGTTGACATGATTTACAACCTAAAAAAAAAAAAAGTTTTAAAATGAGAAGCCATTTTATCATATGAGCTGGAATATCCATCTCATTTGAAAACTACAAGAAATGATTCCCAAAAATACTTCAAAATATTGAAAGAACATGGTTATATTGAAGCGTTTAGCTCCCAAAATGGCTGCCAAATTTAGTTAAAGAGGCTCACATGAAAATCTAGGAGGTGACTGTTCTGGCGACCTCAGGTTGTTCTGCCCCTGCATCTGTGGAGAATTTACAGCAAACAGGACATTTGCTAGGATAGGACTTGGGACCATTCCATTAATAAAATCTTTCTTATTAGTATAATCTGCATAGTTCAAAGCTATATATATATATATATATATATATATGTGATCTACTAAGCTGCCTCAGGCAATGCAGATGCTGCAAATTTAAAAAGGATTTCTTTCACCTGTATAGCGTTCAACCCTGAAATTTTATCCATATAATTCACAAGTTGATTCGATTACCACAATCACTTTTTTATAACAAGCCTGAAGAGATCTGCTCCGTGTTGAAACCGATCAACAATCTGACTTAAGTATTGAATTTTTTACATTGTCATCCTGTCTTCAAACATAAGTATTATATTTCTGAAACATTCGTAGCCAGTATAATTAAAATAAATGTTTTGAAACTTGTTTTTGGTTAAAAAAATTTTAAACAACAGATTTTATATATATATGTTTTAATTTATTAGAGAAGATCAAATATATATATATATATATATATATATATATGTATATGGATATATATATATACACACACACACACAAATAAATATACTTTTAAATTAGATCATATAGAAAACTCACAATGAGTTGGCTACAATCATCAACTTGTAAATAGAGGTATTTGACGATAGATCTTTTCTTGTTGGAATTTGTAACATTGTTGATGATTCATGTTTTTTGTTGAAGACCTACAAAAACTTTGTTCTGAAGAGAGTTTCGTGTTTAAAAAGAATTTATGATTCATCGTATAACTTAAAATAAACACTACCTTGAAACAGCTGTGAACAATTATAATAAGTTTGGGTATGCTCCTTATTTGGAACTTGAAAAACTTTGAAAAATTATTGAAATCGTCAAAATATGTATAAGATGATATTGTCATTCATTAACCATCTGGCCCAATTAAATCCCATTTAATTCATAAGTTGACATTCTAAAATTGTAATACTTGTATGCAAGAATAGAAATCTTGAAAATTGCATGTATATAATAAAAACTGTTCTTGAGATAAGGGCATGTTCCCATATGAGAGGTTTGCAGAGTTATAAACAAAATATTGCATTAAAAGAAAAAAATACCTGGTAGATTAAATAGAATTACTCATTAAAAATCATTTCCACGTAAAATTTTACATACAATCTAAAATTGACACATTATTCAATACATTACCAAAATGTTAAGAAAAATTGTTTTTAAAACTTACCTTTCGAGATAATTCACTTTTGTCATAACCAAGCAATTGCAGAAACTTTGGTCGGGGTTCATTCTCAAAATTTGTCTAGAAATGAAGAAATAAAAAAGAATATCAAGAAATGACCACATTTTAAAACATAGGAAAAACTAAATTTTTCATTTGCAGGAACGTGAGTAGCTAATGGCAAATAAAGATGAAATAAAGATGCCCCTTCCCGTGTGTGTGTGTCTGTAGCTATGGAGAGGGTAGTGAAAAAAAAACACAAAAAAAAAACAAACAACTTAGATGATGTGCTAGTGATAAATAGGAATGACACGTTTAAAATCATTTGAAAAATGTTTAATTAGTGCAATGTCAATCTTGATAAAAATAAAAACAAGCAAATTTACAAATACACAAATCAGATGAATTAAGTTGACAGGTCAATTTTTCAGATTTTGTTTTGGCTTGATTTTCCTAAACAATCAATTTCAACTAAGAAAGTCAAGAGAAAGACACCATGTGCACATGTGGGGAGAAGGAGACAGGAAGTCATTCTTTGATAAAAGTCATCTAACTCCCCTACCCTCTTCATGAATTATTTAAAATCTTAGCCTTCACGGCAAAATTAACATCTTCAGTTTTCAGAGAACTGTCATAAGAGGGAAAAGGAAGGCAAGACGGAGAGAGGAAGAGAGAAAAACAGGAAGCGAGAAAGAAAGATAAAGCGAGAGAGAAGAAGAAAGAGAAATAAAATTCAGCCAAATAGCGACAAAAAAGTAAGGTTATGCTCTAACGGTTTTTTTTTGTTTTGTTTTTTTAAAATGTATTTCGACCAAAAAGTGAAGCACTCACATCCATGCAAAACTCTAGCGATTTAAGCAGAAATCCACTTTTTCTGGATTAAAAAAAAAGTGGATTTCCACTAAAAAGCAGAGAACTCACATTCCTGATTTGGTTTGTTGATTTTATGGCAGGTCAATCTTTTTGGGGTAATGTTAAAACAATATCTATTGTATACACTTATTTGAACACAGCTTGCTATTTTGTTCATAGATGCTTGGGGGGGGTATTTCACAACATGCATAATGGAAGACAATAAAACTAATTGGATTTGAACTTGCTGTCTGACAATTCCATAGTCATGATAACCTCCGTTAGGCCAATCATGCCTCCCTTGGTACATAGGAAGAGACAACAGTCATCATATATGAACTAAAACGTAAAACAAAAATATTATAAAACGAGAAAAATCGACGAATGTCGGAACTCACTCTGAGGAAATTCCAAATGTTTTGTTCCATCAAATTTGAACTGTTCTCAGCTTTCATATTACAAAACTCTAAGAGTTGATTAGTTTTGAGAGCTTCCTCTAATTGAGTGGACCGAGACAAAATCTCTGTTTCAGTGGTAACTTGACTGATATAAACTTGACGTGGTTGGGTTGGAGTTCCAGCGGCTGGGTTCTGATTTGGGGGGTTGCTGGGGGCAGTGTAGTCAAAACTTACTAATTTTCCACCAAACTGTAAAGAAAAAATTAACTTGCATTTAAGATTGAAGTAACATTTTATTTTAAAACAAGCATATGTAACGGAGTGGCAAAAACAATTTTTTTTAATTCTGCTTTTGGCTATATAACATGATACTCTTATAACATGATACTCTTATAAAAGTATTTTTATTTTTAATCTTGTTTTCGAATATATAACCTGGTACTTTCATTTATTTTTTTTTTACTTCAATTCACACCCCAAAAAACACACTTTTATTTTTTTTTTTTTTTACTTCAATTCACACCCCAAAAAACACTTTCATTTATTTTTTTTTTTTTACTTCAATTCACATCCCCAAAAAACACTTCCACTGAGATGTAAAGAGCTACTGTAAATTTGGGTCCAAAT
Source organism: Sepiola atlantica (assembly GCA_963556195.1). Classification (NCBI taxonomy): domain Eukaryota; kingdom Metazoa; phylum Mollusca; class Cephalopoda; order Sepiida; family Sepiolidae; genus Sepiola; species Sepiola atlantica. The sequence goes on along the minus strand of OY744551.1, from coordinate 21,911,075 downwards.
TTATAGGAGCATCCTAAGTTGGGAATTGCGCAGGAAGATGCTTGTTCACATTACATTTAAATTTCTGCATGTTGGTACAGTCAGGGAAACAGGAAGTAGGGAGGGAATTTCAAAGGCAAGTGATCCAGTGAAAGAAACTATTAGAGTAAACAGCCTTCCAGCATATGGGGACCTCTACAGTGAAGGGGTGTAATTTTACTGCTTGTCAGGTTTGTCACAGGTATTTATGTTGAGGGAGCCTAAGTGCAGCACAAGTTTGGCTATATAACATAGTACTGTTATTTTTAATCCTGTTTTTGGCTATATAACATAATACTGTTTGATGGGGAATATGTTGTTTATCATCTCAGCACCAGGACTGATGCCATGCTCTGAAGACTTCTCTCAGTAAGAAAGCTTGAACATTTCACAGCAGAAGGAATGAAGACAATTCCATTACACTTACTTATCTATAATAGATTCATTTCTTCTCTTCACTAAAGTTGCCTTTCGTTAGATCATCATAAATGTGCATCTTAAACTTACTTTACTTAACTATGATGGATTATCATTTAGTTTTAAGTCGGATGAAAAAGGGTTGATTCGAAATCGGACCCTGGTTTTTTTCTGAGAAAGCTTTCAGATTATTTTGAACCAAAAGAAAAATGAAATCCGATAAGAAGAAAGAGTTGTTTTTCTTTTCTCAATATTTTGGAAGATAGGAAATCCCAAATGAGAGAGATGACATTCATCAACGTCAGTTGTCGTGTCAACAGATCCATCCACTAGCTGATCGCCAATGAGGACTGGGCCATCGGGCTTTCGTATATTGCAAAAACGATAAGGCTTTTTGCCGATAATAGTGATTGTGACAATATTGTCGAATTGAAAAAGATTAAAATGAGAATGGTGTTTGTTTTCTTAACTTATGAAAACGAAAGAGAATGTAAAAGTGTTTTGGCACGAAAAGGGAAAAACGAAAATTGATAAGAGAAAGAAAAGTTGTTTTCCTTGCCTCAGAGATTTGGGATATGGGAATGGTCAAGGTAAAAAATGAGTGACCCGCCATATGTTCACTGTGTCACAAAAAGGGCAGAGTTTTTTACATTCTCTGCGTTGAATGGACGTTGAAGTGTTAACATGCGTCCATGAAATCAAACATTAGCAAGAAATGGCAATTAAATTGTTTTTATTAAAGATACAGCCATGTGGTTTGGTGAAGGGGAAGGTAGGATTCCATACATCACCAGGACTGACGTAGTTGTATGGGCGATGGAGAGGTGGAGTATCTGCTGAGAGACACTTTCCTATCTGACAGATGAGTTATTGAAGAAAGCGTTATCGTAAAAAAAAAAGAAAAAAAGAAGAATACATTTTTTTTACTATGAATATAAGTTTCTAGGGAGCTAAATAGAAATTTTCCTAAATTAAATCAAAACTATACTGGCAGAGCACGAGAGGAAGCTTAATATCTTTGAAATGAAATGTTTAAGAGCTATTCTTGGAGAAACTTTGTGAGATAGATGAAGAAATGTAGATATCAGAAAGAGGCTTAATATTAAGTGATCCATCATCAATATTATTAAAAAAAAAAAAAAAAGAAAAGATTAACATGGTTTGGACATGTTTCCTCGGCTACCAGACTCCAGCTATGTAAAGAAATCATATCAAGATTTCACATCAAGAAAGATTAAGAGGATGACCACCAAAGAGATGGGCCGATCAGATAAAGGTTGCGACTGATATGCCACTCCTGACAGCCAAACTGTTTTCAAGCATGTGGCTAAGCTCTCCGTAGTATACACATAAGTCAGTCAAGTAAATAACAAATAAAAAAAATGATAAAGCTATTTTCGATTTTCTTGTTTTGAAACAGTAATTTCATATGAATTAATTTCAATAAAAAGCGAAACAATTCAAGTCATTTTTTAACAATGTCATCGAAGCAATTAAACTTGGTTTTATTTTTATGCTTCTTAGTTATATAAAGATGTTGCCACATCTGGGCTGGTGCACCATCCACTAGTCTCTCCCTCTTAAACAAGGTCCAAAGAGTTGCTAATCTAATTTGTCCCTCATTATCCACCAAGCTCCAGCCCCTGTCCCATTATCGCAATGTTGCATCCTTGTGCTTGTTTTACAAGTACTTCAATGGATTGTGCTCCGATGAACTTGCTGCTCTAGTGCTCCCTCGACCAACCTGACAATCAGCTAAATCCCATCCATTCACTGTGGAGGTCCCCAGATGTCGGAGAGCCTTCTACTCCAATAGCTTCTTTCCTCGTGCTGCCAGCCTTTGGAACTCCCTCCGTACTCCCTTTTTCACCCGACTGTACTGACATGCAGAAATTTAAAACTAATGTGAACAGACATCTCGCTGCACAGTTTCCAATTTAGGATGACCCCCAAAACTTTCACCTTAATTCTCACTGTAGACTTACAGTGGTAGCTTGCCTTGTTTGGGGTGAACTATGTTAAAAAAAACAAAAAAACATAATATAATTAATATATATATATCTCAATCATAAATCTAACATTCATTTATAACTTCATTAGCAAGGCTATACTGCATTGCCAGGGTAGCATATAAAAATAAAACCAGTTATTAATAATAACAAAAAAATATCCAGTTGTTAACATTAAAAAATTAAATGGAAAAAATAACCAAATCCCATCCATCCCATAATGGACAAGTGTATCTGGCTCGCTTCAATAATCATGTATACAAATGAAGTGAAAATGTAATCTATATAATAACTGATATAAATAAAAAAGGAAAGAATTTCTTTCAATTTTAATAGACACAAAAATATTCTCTCAGTACTAGTGATAAATAAATTTGTATCAAAATATTAATGTTTATCTATCGACGATATGAATAAATGCTAAAGATTTTGTTTTATGTTAACAACAAAGTTATGAATGAACTGTTATGTAAAATTTCTTGTTTCAAGAATTTCAAGTAGCGAACTATGTGAAGAAATAGCGAGCAAGCTAAGCAAGCTGGCATAAAAATAAAGATCAGCAATTTACAAATTCAGAATTTCTGTCTACCGTAACTTTTAACACAGTGTAAATGTCGCAGCCACATTAATTTTGTTCAAAATTTCTAATGCTATTCTTACATAGCAAGATTTAAAAAAATAAAGACTAAGATGCTAAATTAAAATGTTCCGGGGTTTGAATATTCTCGTTTTGGGGTTTCAGCTGAATACACAGATGAATCAGTTGATCAGAAATCTAATGTGTCTTGTCATTTCATGAAAACAGAACAGAAATTGTCAAACAAAAATATCAAAATCTTTGAAAAATAAAAAAAATACAACCTGTGCATTTTTTTAATAACATTACAATAAAAAAAATTTAAATAAAAAGTTATAAAAAGAATAAGCCAATTTTAAAATAAAATTAACCTCAAAAAGCTGTCCAATGAATGGATTTTAAGCTAATAATAATAGAAGTATAATTTTGAGCATCTTATGACAAATCCAAAACACTTTATGCCAAATTTGGTGCAATCAACACAAATAGTTTTAGAGTTGGTAAATCATCATCATCATCATCATATTCAGTTTAACATCCATTTTACATGTTTTAGTCTGCTTTTCAGAAATTGACTTTCAAGCTAACCTCTGTCTGGCCAGGTCTTTATTTATTCCTCTTTCTCTCAAGTACATCCTTATCACTTCCTCCCATGTTTTCCTTGGCCTTCCCGTTGACAGATTCTGCTACTTCAATTGGTCTACATCTCCTAATCCAGAAACTCTCATCCATTCTTTTAATGTGACCATACCATCAAAGTCTCCTGTTCTGCACAGATTTAATTTTCCTCTGAGCTCATCAGATCTGAGGCTGTCCTTGCATTACACATCCATTGTATTATTCTCATATCATTTCTCTCCATGCAACACATGTCCTCAACCCTCACTAGCCAGGTTTCCCTTCCATACATCAACATTGCATACACATGCTTGATAGACTCTTTCCTTAGTCAACAGTGGTAACGATCCTCTGGTTAATAATGGCAAAAGTTCCCATAACTTACTCCATCCACTCCTAATTCTAGCAATCACATTAGCACCTGCTCTACCCTGTGCTCCAATGGTATCACCAAGATAACAACATTTCTGAACAACCTCAACTTTGCCATTCACATATATTTTCTCCATATCTGAGTTCGCATTCATCCCTGTTGTCTTACACTTCTTACGCATAAACTGATTGTCCTCTCTCAACCTACCTGTAATTCCACTGCACTTCTTGTATAGCCAATGCTTACAAGTACCATAGAAAATGGAGTTGCACCTAACTCCCTTACCACAATTTTCCTTTTTACTATTGTTACTATGAATAGTAGCAATAATAGTGTTATAATTTGGTGCAATTCTAACCAATAGTTTTAGAGCCTATATGTGGTTAATATTCGCATTGGAAGTAACTTTAAAATAAAAAAAATGATGTTTGAACGAGTCAAGTAACTGCCAAGGTAGATAACTCGATCTAACTAAAACTGTCCAGGACTAAAATAATGATTTAGTCTGATTGATAGTTTAATTAAAAAAAAACAACAAAAAAAACAAAAAAAAACGTTTACTACTTCAATTAAAAAATTTAAGATCTTAAGGAAAAAAAACCTTTTTGTCTCCACTAAGAAAGAAGCACCAAATGTTAAAGCAAATACTAAAAAGAATTGCATTGTTTACTTTTATCCAAATTACTTACAGCAAAATTAGCTCCAACAGGTTTTCGTAACCATTTTGGTGGCTTTAGTAAAGGAATTATCGTGGAGGCAGTACGAGAAATCGGCTGAGAAACCCCAAACGGATCGGCGTTAAATGAATCAGCAATCTGAAATGATTGAAAAAAATAAATAAATAAAATAAAAATAAAGTTTTGTTTTTTTAATCTTGTGAATAAAGGACAAATATCAAATATAAGTTTGTAGGCTTCTTTATATGTGTCAGAATTATTTTTTTAACCTTTATTCCCCCCAAACAAGACATATTGCCACTGAAGCATAAGGGGCTTCTGTGGTAGAGGCTAGATTTATACAGGAGCAACCTGGGTGGGGAGTTGGGTAACAAGAGGTTTTGTTTCAAAATTTTTGAGATGAGGATTGATAACTTGTATTATTTTGATTATCCTCACGTTTCGGCTGAGGTAAACTCCGACCTTCTTCAGGTGTATCTGAAGAACTCGAACTCAGGAATCTTTCTGTCAAACTTTGGAATCTGTACGGAACCCTTTATTTAATCCACAGGGATAACTTGCTCTTGTTCCATTAGCCATGATTGGGTAGAAGTCTTAAGTAACTCATAATTATATTTTTAGTATCACCCGCACTGAGGATTGAACTTTCAACTTCCAGAAGACTGTCACTTAGAACTGATTATATTTAGCATTTTATCAGTTACGCCACGGTCCGTTCTGAGAAAAACATTCAAAATGAGAACAGTAGTTAGAATAATCCAAATAATACAAAGAAAGATGTTTGTTTACATTACATTTAAATTTCTACATGTTTGTACTATTGGAGAAACGGAATAGGAAGCAAATTGCAATCGCAAGCGGTCAGACGAAAGATGCTATCAAAGTAGAAAATCTTCCATCATCTAAAGTAAATTGGTGGGTTTTAGCAGCTAGTTGGGTGTGTTGGGAGTATTTTTGTTTAGGGGGGTGTAAATGCAGCAAGTTCATCGAAGCATTCCGTAAAAGTACTTGTAAAACAAGTCCAGGGATGCAACTCTGTGACGATGCAACAGTGGCTGAAGCTGGGCAGACAGTGCGTGACCTATTAGGTCAGAAATTCTTTTTTTAACCCGGTCCAAGAAAGACTAGTATGGTTGGTGCACCAGCCTAGATGTGACAACAATATTCCATGCACAGGTGAATAGTGGTTTTGTAAAGATATAGGATACAGACAGTTGTGAGAAGTTTTCTAGCCCAGTAGAGGGAGCCTATCTTTTTCTTTGCAGCAGCCCTGGCAACATAGATAGTAGGAGGAGTCACCGTCCGTTAGTCTTCCGATTTTCTGTAAATTGGTTCATCAGTTTTTTCATGAAATTTTACAATGAATCCAGAAAATTGACTCAGTCGGATTTTGGGGTAAAACTTTGGGTTGACTTAAAATCCCTTGAAACATTGATCTGAAGTAACTCCTGATCTCCCCCCCCCCCCCTATAAGTGCACTAAAAATGCCTCTCCAAATAAGCAAAAATTGCACCTTTCACAAATATCTAAAAGTATAAACATCATCATTGACCAAAAGTTGTGATTAATAGTTATTCAAGTAACAGTGACTGCAGGGGAAGACAACTCATGCCTTACTTGATGTTTATTTTAAAAAATTTTTTTTTTTACATTTTGAATTATTATGGCTCAGTGGAGAGTGAAGAGAATACAAGGGAAGTAAGAAGGGAAGAAAGGAGTAGAAGTATGTAAAGAAGCTTTATTTCCTTTAAAGAAAAGAAAGCCGATCAGCTGTACCTTATCTGTTGCTGGAGAAGGACTTTCTCCACTCATAAGAGAGTGGATAGTAACGTGACCATCAAAAGATGCGCTTGAAATAATTCCAGGATTTCGAGGTGACCACTGAACATCAAAACTCCATTGATTACTCGTTTCAATCTCACACACAACCTGAATAGAAAAAACACAAGTGTAAAAAAATAAAATAACCAACAAAAGATATATTTTTTTAGTTTTTAGTGTGGGGTCATTTATGTTGAGAGGGCACAAGTACAGTAAGTTCATCGGAGCATATTACATGGAAGTATTAGTAAAACAAGCACAAGGTTGCAACACTGTGGCGATGCAACAGGGGTTGGAGCTTAGTAGACAGTGTGGAACCTATAGGGTTAGAAAAAAATTTTTTTGCACTTTGTTCAAGAGAGAGAGGCTAGTGGTTGGTGCACCAGCACAGATATGGCAACAATACTACATGCATGGGTGAATGGTTGTTTTGTAGAGATATAGGATGCTGGCAGGTGTGAGAAGTTTTCTAGCCCGGTAGAGGGAGCCTACCTGCTTTGCGGCAGACTTGGAAGCATCTTCTATGTACTTATTTCAATTCATGTTGCCTGAGAATGTCAGGCAGAGGATTTTAACGTTGGACACTTGGGAACAATGCTACCAGCCATGACATCATAAGAGTTAAATGAAAATAGTTTTTTTTTCTTTTTACAAATCAAAAAATTAATTTTTTTCTTGAACACTTTTCATCTGACAAAATTTCAACGAATCCGTTAAAATTAGAAAACAGGAATATGCAAGTGACATTAAAGAGTTCCACTCGAGGAAAACAAGCAAAGTTAATTAAACAGCACAAATTCCTTTTGTTCGCACAAGACCAGCTTAAGGTACTTGATGAAAATCGTTCCCCAAACATTGAGGTGAAAGGAAGAACGATCAATCCATGCTGTTAAAAGTGACAGAAAATTGTGTTTATTGACAGTGTGACCTTCCTTGGCAAGAAAGTGTAGTATCTGTTCTGATACTATACTTCATCTTTTCTGTCTTCAGTCAGTGAAGGAGAAATCCTTTTAGACTGAGGCAATTTTTATTTTTGACCCAATCCAGAGTGTCCCTTTTTCGGGAGCTGGATTTTCCCCACATTAAAAACTGACCTTGTGTTTAACTTTGCCCTCGTGAGGAGGCAAGTAAGTAGGGACTATAAATACAAATCAATTTTGATGTTTTATATTAAATTCTTCTCATTTTATCTTGGTGCAGCAATCACCACATTATTTGAGCCGGCTTCCTCCTTTGCCCGCACAGCATCTTGGAGTGTAGCAGACCACATATTGTGGTTCTGTGCAGCTGCACGATGATGACCAACAACTTGTGGGCCAGAGATTTTACTTTGATAGTAGTTGCATAGGTGTTCAGCTGCCCGCCAACGTGTTTGCACCAATTGGGGAGTGAAGGGGAGACAAGAATATTTCTGATCAATTCTTCTGCTTGATGACAAGCAGCATGACATAACCACCAAAGATGTTGCTGCAGTAGCGCAGATGAGAATGGCCACAGATTCAGTCATTGATGCAGGTTGCTTACAGACCCTTGATCGATCGATGTGATGGCAATGCAAAATACTACAAAGAGAGTTTTTGTTGAATACTTTGAGCTTTTGTTGGTCAGCAATCCTCATCAGCTAGATATCAGAGCCATAGAGAAGGATAGTCTGGACAGTCACCTGATAGATACGTTCTTTTATTAAAGGCCTAATCCCCACGCAATTGATTTCATGCGTGGTCCCCCTCTGTATGTGACTCGATTTGGCGAATGTAAAATGCAATCAATTTAGGGCATTTTTTACCCCCTGGGGGCGCGAACCAGAATTTTTCTGAGGTCAAGGATGCTCATTTTATATCCAGAACAATTGCCTCCACATTTTGGCCAAGTTTTAGAGAAATTGAATGGATAGATGAAAAGTTATGGGGTAAAAAATGTCATTTTTTGCCATTTCTGGGCCTTTTGAGCCCCTAAAGGACTAACCAGATTTTTTTTCAAAAATCGGAGAATGCCACTTTCTAACCTGACCAAAGTTACAACTTCATGCAAAATTTCAGAGAAATTCAATCGATGGTTACTGAGAAAAGTCCAGACGGACGGACACACGGAAATGCCTCAAAACATAGGTCTCCCGATTTTATAAATCGGGGGACCAAAAATGTTCACTAACTGTTGGAATAACTTAGTTGATGGAGTAAAACCAAAATGATAAACTTACTTCTCCTCCTTGTATCGTTGTATTTGGATTCCAACAAAGAATTTTGTTGTCTTTACCGCAACTCAATAACAAGTCTGGATCTTGGGGACACCAGGCAAGACTTAAGATCCCTCTAAAAAGGAGAAAGAAAAATATTTAAAAAACATTTTTAAATATTTAAAATCGTAAAAATATTTTAACAAACTTTAAAAAATTATTTTTCTTTGTAAACTGAATAATTTAATAAAACAGATTTTAAATATATTTATCAATTAAAATTAAGAATTCTAACTAGCCCATATTAAAAAGAAAAACATTAGTGTCAATTTAAAAAAAAACTTTGGTCTATATTTTTTATAAAGGATGTCAATAAAACAACTTCCGCTTAACAAAATGTCTTCTCTTTATCGAAGACATAATTTAAAGATTTTTTTTAATAAGTTTATATTACAATATTTATTCAGCTTAACATTTATGTGTTGTGTGTCCTAATATCTAGCAAATGTATGCATCCTACAGAGGTGGACATATTTTTGTTAGTATATTAGGAAGGAAAGTTCGACAAGCCAAGAAAAGTTAGATGTAAACCATCAACAAGAATCTTTGAGAGTGGAAGTTGAACAGAATTAATCCTCAAGACCGCCAAGCTTGAAGGCTATCAGAAAACATCAGACCTCTGACCAAGGGAAATAAGATGATAAAATGAATGATGCTGATATAAATATAGAGAAATAAATTATGTTCACCATATTTGACACTCGGGAAACGCAGGGTACATCTGCAGAATATTCTAAATTGTAGACAAAATCAAAAAATATGTATAGACAAAATAAAATGGAAAAAAGGCAAACCACAAAATATAAAAGACAAAATCCCATTAAAAAAAAAAACATGCAGTAGACTAATATTTCATTTCTTTGAAGAGAAAGTTCATCAAAGTAAAGCAGTGGTAGATTTGATAGGTGATGGAGATGCGAGGGGACAGAGAGGAAAGGAGAAGAAGGCTTGCTAGATAAGTTGAAATAGAAGTAGTCACCATCATGGGAGGGAATAAAGGGAGGGCAAGATCAAGTGAATGATTATAAGAAAAGTGAAAAATGTGGATCATGAATCATATCTAGATATTTAGATCAGTCGGCTAAGGCACGTGTATGCAGTGTGATGATGTATGGAAGTGAAACTTGCCCAGTGAGGGTTGAAGACATGCATTGCATGAAGAGAAATGATATGAGAAGGATACGATGAATGTGTAATGCGACTCTTAAAGATAGGCTTAGATCTGATGAGCTTAGAGGAAGATTAAATCTGGACAATATAAGGAGATATGTGTAGAACTGGAGACTTTGATGGTATGGTCACATTGAAAGAATGGATGAAAGTTCTTGGGTTATTAGATGTAAAATAGTTGAGGTGGCAGGTTCAGTTGACAAGGGAAGGACAAAAGAAAACATGAGAGGAAGTGATAAGGATGGACTTGAGAGAAAGGGGGATAAATAAAGACCTGGCCTGAAACAGGTTAGTTTGGAAGTCAATTTCTAAAAGCCGTCTAACGCATGCCAGCATGTAAAACGGACATTAAACAGATAATGATGATGATGTTGAACATATGTCAGCATATAAAACAGATGTTAAATTGATGATGATATGATGATGAAGATGAGGAATGGTGGGGGTATAAACCTACTTAGAGACAAAAGGAAAAGAAAAGAAAACGGAAAGCAAAGAGGACAAGAGATTTTTAAGAGAGAAACCTGCGTCAAATTAATACAATTTTCTGATAAAAATCTCTACTAACCTTTGGTGTTTTTCAAAAACACGCAGAGGTGATGTGGCATAACGAAGATCCCATAATTGAATAACAGGTGAATGGTCGTCTTCGGAGGACAAACAAAGTTGTGTTGCTATTTCCGGATTCCAGCTGATTAAATGGCTTTTGATCTGAAAGAGATTAGCGCTTTTAGTTACAGGATTTTCTTGAATGAAAAAAATGTGGGTGTCATTGACGATAAGTAAACGGTTTCAGAATCTTTTTTATAGAAGTGACACCTCTTGTACGAGACTGATGAAGATGCAAATCAAAAATAAAATAATATGAGATTGCTTTTTGAAACAGGGTACAGACATAAAAAGTCATAGAGTAGCATGGAGGAGAAAGGTCTCAGAGTCAACATGGGTAAAACTAAGGTCATGATCGCAGGTCCAAACCTCAGCTTACTTCAGAAAACAGGAAAATACCCGTGTGCTGTATGTCTGAAAGGAACTGGCAGCAACTCAATCATCTGCACTCACTGTTCAGATTGGGTCCACAAAAGGTGCAGTGGCATAAAGGGCTCTCTCAAAGCAGATCCTCACTTTAAGTGCATTTGTTGCACCGGCACGGCAAGACCAATAGATGGCAGACCACTGACGGAGATGGATACTGGTGACAACAAGCTGGAAGTAGTGACAGACTTTTGTTATCTAGGAGATGTGCTGTCATCAGGTGGAGGCTGTGAACTCGCGGCAGCTACACGTTGCAAGTGTGCCTGGAAAAAGTTTAGAGAGCTGTTACCAATCCTGACAAATAAACACCTGCCAACAACTACGAGAGGGCGTGTATATTCCTCATGTGTCAGAAGTGTGCTGTTGTATGGCTCAGAAACTTGGGCTGTCTCTGCTGGCATACTAAGGAAGCTGCACCGTAATGACAGGGCAATGGTCAGATGGATCTGTTTGGTGAGGCCTGAACAGTACATTTCTTTTGAATCCCTGCTCTCACAGGTCGACTTGAAAAGCCTTGCGGACATCATGCGGAAGAACAGACTGCGTTGGTTGGGTCACATTGAGCGTAGCAATGGCTGGATTGCTAAAGTCTGACAGTTCAATGTGCCAGCACTGGCAGACCCAAGTTGACTTGGGAGGACATAGTCAAACGTGATAGGAAGGCCATGGGTATGGATTCAATCAAGCCTTGCCAAAGACAGGAATGGAGAGGAAGACTTAGATTTCGAGACTAGACAATCAGGCCCCACCCTCATCAGAGGATTAATTGTGGCCTGATTCAACAAATAAACCGGTTGATGATGATGATGACAGAGTACACAAGTGAAATAATGAACTGATTTAAAATGATCACAGCGCCAGATGAGGGAAGTCAGGAGTCAATTCAGCAATTTTTGAAAGAATCAGTGTCAGATTTTCTTTTTAAAAACCAATTTCGGAATCAGACTTTCCCATTTCAAGTCAGCATGAAAAAAAATAAAAATAGAATTACCCTTTTTTCTCTTCAACCACAGTTCAAACATTGAAATGCTTGCCTTCTCGATTCTGTTCTAGCTCAGATATATGTTTGTTCACATTATATTTAAATTTCTGCATGTTGGTACTGTTAAAGAAGCAGGGCGCAGAACAGGGATTCCAAAAGAAGCAGTCCAAGGAAAGAATCTATCAGAGTATAAAATCTTTCGGCATCTATGGACCTCTACAGTGAAGGGGTTGGATTTAGCAGCTAGTCGGGTGAGTCAGGGTATTTATTTTCACTGAGGGGGTACAAGTGCAGTAAGTTCATTGGAACACATTCCATGAAAGTGGAATGACAAGCACAGGGATGCAACTCTGCGGTGATGCAAAAGGCTGGAGTTTGGCAGTCAGTGTTGGACCTATTATATCAGAAATTGTTTTTTGCACCCTGTCCAAGGAAAGTCTAAAGCACCAGCCCAGATGAAGCAACAATACTCCATGTGAACAGCGGCTTTATAGTATACTGACAGGTGTGAGAAGTTTTTTAGTCCGGTAAAGGAAGCCTACCTTCTTTGCAGCAGTCCCGGCAACATCTTCTATGTACTTATTACCATAAAAAAATCTTCACATAAAAATAAAATAAAAACATGCACAAGAAATAAAAGAACAGGCGTTCTTAAGATGTGTCCATTCAATCAGCTGTTCGTGATGTAAATGCTATTTCAAACAGAAGGGGGATGGGTTTATTAAGGCACCTTCATTAGGGGAACGCCAATGGAACTATACAGGTATTTTTGTTCTCATCCACTTTTGGGAGGTCGATTTCCCTCATATTAAAAAACAATCTTGTCTTCATCTTTGCCCTTATGCATATCAACCTTTTATGAGTCATTTAATGCCGAAACATTGGTTTTTAATGTTTATCTATTTTAATTTTTTTTTTTAAATGTCTACGTATTTTAATATTTTTTTTAAATGTCTACGTATTTTAATATCATTTTTTAAAAATGTCTACGTATTTTAATATCATTTTTTAAAAATGTCTACATATTTTAATATTTTTTAAAAATGTCTACGTATTTTAATATCATTTTTTAAAAATGTCTACGTATTTTAATATCATTTTTTTTAAAAATGTCTACGTATTTTAATATCATTTTTTTTAAATGTCTACGTATTTTAATATCATTTTTTTTTAAATGTCTACGTATTTTAATATCATTTTTTTTAAATGTCTACGTATTTTAATATCATTTTTTTTAAATGTCTATGTATTTTAATATCATTTTTTTTAAATGTCTATGTATTTTAATATCATTTTTTTAAAAATGTCTATGTATTTTAATATCATTTTTTTTTAAATGTCTATGTATTTTAATATCATTTTTTTAAAAATGTCTATGTATTTTAATATCATTTTTTTTTTAATGTCTATGTATAATAAATATTAAAATATCATTTTTTTTTAAAATGTCTATGTATTTTAATATTATTGAAAAGAGAAAAATGAAATCAAAAATTTATGATTAAAATTTTTTGAACAGTCTAACTTCTATGATGAAGTCTATAATTTTGGTCGGATTTGTGTCTTTTAAAAGGTCCTTTAGATTTTTCGAGTTGTAGTATTTCCTTCGGCTTTGTGGCAGATCCTGACAGATGTTTGACTGTAAAAGATTTTTGACATGATACACACATTGGAGGCTCTTCGCACTCCAATAAATGTTTGTGGGTAATATATGTATGTCCTATACGAAGTCTGGCTACTACAACCTCTTCTCTTCGTAGGCTAAGAGCCACTCATCAATAGTTGGCCAAACCTTGTGTAATTTATTACTTTGGCATTTATCCCAAGATTCTTGCCATTTTTCTTTGATTATCTTATTTATAGAAGGTCGAAGATCAGTGTATGGAATATTAGTATTGGTAGGTATCATGTTCAGCGATTCTTTTTCTGCTCTATTCGCTGTTTTGTTTCCACGAATGCCGACATGGCTCGGTATCCAGCATAATTTAATTTTACACTGCTTCTCGTAATAGATAGAGGTGATCTTGTTTTATGATTAAAAGGTTATCTATTTTTTTGTTCTTCACTGCTGTGAGCACCGATAGGGAGTCGGAGAAGATGATGGATGTATCAGTTCTACTATCTTCTATCATTTTTAAAGCCAAGTATATGGCTGCAGCATCTGCACTGACAATTGACGATTTGTCAAGTAGTTTATACTGCATTTTTGTCTCATTTAAGAAAGCAGCGCATCCAACTCTGTCTGATTCTTTCCATCCATCTGTGTCGATGATTGTTTTGGGATGATTGTTTTTTATGTTTTCAAATTCATCCTGAAATATAATTGGGTTGGTTTTGTTCTTTGAAATTATTGTCAAATCAAAGATACAAGATGGTTGCTTTAATTCCCATGGTGGAATTTTGAAAATTATTGATTGGTGTATGGGGCTAGAGTTCAATTCCAGTTTGTTTCTAAGGTCCTGGATACGGTAACCAAGGAGTCTAATGCATTGATTTTACTCTACGACAGATATTGTGGATTAAGCACGCAGCCATAGGCAGGATTTAGTGGACATGATGACAACTTTGTCATATATTGAAGTGCCAATTTTTCTCTCCTTAGATGTAAAGGATCTTCATTCGCTTCAATATATAAGTCTTAGTCCCTGGTGATGAATAGTTTCAAATTGCTTCAGGTATGACTTTCTGGCTGCTCAATATATATAGTATCCATAGTAGGGCTTAAATCTAAGGATCGGTAGAGTTTTAATAATGAGGTTTTGTCAGCACCTCAGTCAGTGTGTGCTAGAACTTTGATTAATTGCATGGCCTTGTGGCATTTTGTTTTTAGATATTTTATGTGGGGTATAAAGGTCAATTTTTGATCAAATATGATGCCCAAGTACTTGTGTTGATCAACAACTGGGATATTATTGTGGTCCAGTTTCAACCTGGGATCATGATGGATCCTTCGGGTTTGTAGAAATATATCAACCTTTTTTTATCATCATCAGATTCAGTTTAACGTCCGTTTTACATGCTGGCATGTGTTGGACAGCTTTTAATAAATTATTTTCAAACTAACATTCGTTTTCTATGGACCATTTGTTTATTTTATTTAGACAGAGTTGGAGTTTATGTTCGGCTGTCGGTATGTATTTTGATCGATAACATATAAGTCATCCATGTATAAAGTGCAGTCGATCCCAGTATTGATGTTTTCAATGATATTATTTATTTTTATATTGAAAAAGGTGACAGATAGGATCCTTCCTTGGGGTACGCCCATTTCTTTTTTGGCTGAAAGTATGTTGCTTGAAAGTGTCTATCATTTAAGAATGCAGCTGAACTCTGGCATTCTACCTTTAAGTCCTACTTCATGTAGGTCTCTTTTAATGCCATATTTCCAGATAGTGTATCTTTTCGATGTCAAACAAGTATTTCTATCAGGTACCCCTTCTTGACAAATGCTTCCCTGATGAGTGTTTCAAGTCTAATTAGGTAGTCAATAGGGCTTCTTTTCCTGAAGCCTGACTGATATTCTGTAATCAGGTTTTTGGTTTCCAAATACCATGTTAGTCTCTCATTAACCATTCTTTCGAAGGTCTTACACGAGCAACTAGTGAGGGTAATGGGTCGATAATTTATTGGATCTGTATGGTCTTTTTTTGGTTTGGGTACTGGGATCACTATAGCTTGCTTCCAGTTTTTTGGAATGTCGTTATTCATCCATATTTCATTATATATTTGTAGTAGGTAGTTTAGGGATGGTTTTGGTAGTTTTTTAAGAGGCAAATAGGGGCAGACCAAATAACAAAGGACACATTTTGTAGAAGAAAAGAAAAAAAGAAAATACTTACTCCAGACATACTGTCACTAACTTTGATGATTGGCTCATTTTTTCTTAAATCCCATACAACACATCGAGCAGAGAAAGTAGATGCTAGAATATGTTGTACTTGACAATTCCAGGAGATACAGGTGACTTCCTCTGGAGGCTAAAAAGAAAGTTTTTTGGTTTTTTTTAAATCACACAAGTAAAATCATTGGATGAATGATGAGAAATATTATTTCAAGGGATGTAAATGTTATTGGAAAAATATTTGAAACTTTAATAAAACCTTAGAATTTCAGTATAGGGAGATGCGTGCAGAACAGGAGCAGCTACGTTGAAAGAATGGCTGAGAGTTCTTGGGTTAGTAGATGTAGAACAATTGAGGTAGCAGGTTCAGGTGGCAAGGGAAAGCCAAGGAAAACATGGGAAGAAGTGATAAGGATGCATTTGAGAGAAAGGATAAATAAAGACCTAGCAGAAATAGGTTAGCTTGGAAGTCAATTTTTAAAAGCCGTCCAACACATGTCAGCATCTGAAATGGACGTTACACTGAATATGAATCCTCGGAACCAGACATGGGAATTGAGATATAATATTAGATGGGAAGATGTACAAAGAAGTGTGACTAAGCTAATAAACGGAAGGAAAGATCTTAATTATAAAGTAGTTCAACGTAAGGATTCTAACCTATGTCATAAGAATCACTATTTAATGGAGATCGTCAAAATAATGGGATTTCAAAATATGGAACAAACTTATTTTTAATATCTCTCCACATATTAGTAATTTATTGGCAAGAAAAATTATAAAAACTAAATATTTTATATAATTAGATTTTTTTTCTAATAAATAAATATTTTTGGAACAAATACTTCAAGTTTAAAACAGTGAACATTTTTAAAATAAACTTGATAAAATCAGAAATAATAGTAAGACACGTAATTTGCAAGGACATTTTTGGGGTCTATCTGATTAAATATTTAGAATTTGTTCTGAATATTGTTATCAAATATTCTGTGAGTTTAAAGATACATCTTTTTTTTTTTATTAAAATATGAAATTGGATTATTGATTAAAATAAGAGATGATCCCCAACAAAAAGGCATAAAAACTATAAACTTAGACCTCAAAGCAACTTAAGACTACCAAGTGTTGTTAAGATCTATCTTAAAATTAGAAAGATAATTTAAGTTTACAATTATATATGCATTTATAATAAGTACTAGCTCAAATACTCATCCTAGGAAAGGTTCATATTTAGTGCATTGGAGTCACATACACAAATAGTTGAAAGCAATCATAAAAATATTGTTATGTTGAAAACTTTATGACTTACATAGCTGAAGTTATGAAGTTAGAAATTATTTAATTCTGTAGAGTTCAGCTCCCAACAGTGGGTCTTAAAATGATTAAAAGATGTTCCAATTTTGTAGAACTAGCATAATAAAATGAACCCCTTTTAAAAATTTAACAAGTCATTTTTTCTAAACTTACTTTTATAATCTGAAGATATATCCACCAAAAAATAAAATAATTGATGTTGAATGAAAACTTTCGTTTAAAAAAAATTCAGGAACTGATTCGCTGAATTTTTCAAATTATAGTGAACAGCTTGCAAGAACCAGTATCGAAAATTTAAATTAAATAAAAATTATGTTACAGTTACTATGTAAAAAAATAAATTAAAAAATATACTTTTATCGTGTTAGAAAATCTAACATATTTGCAAAAAACGCAACAAACAGACAATGAAACACTTGTCTGTGGATGAAAATATTTTATATCTTTATAAAGTTAGGTCTGTTAATATATCGGTATGTACAAGATTCACTACTAAACTAATTAACCGATCAGTATGAATTTTGGAACACAGTTGCAGGACTAAGTGGTCCAAATACGGGCTATATTTAGTTGAAGTCTATAAGTGGGTAAAAAGGGTGTTGAAAATTCAGATACCTCTAATTTTTGTGAAATTTTAACAATAGGTATTAGACATCAATAAATATTCCCCAAATTTCAGTTTCTTAAGAGTATTTTAAAAAGGTCTTTAGAGGGCACAACCTCCCATTTGAATATTCAAATATTTCAGATTTGCATTGAATTTAATCCATTATATTTTGACATTAATGTTTGTAAAGGGATATAAAAGTAGTACAAAACTGTTTTGTTCGAGGAATTAATTTTACCCATATTGTTTTCTAGTTTATATATATATATATATATATATATATAATCATAGTTTTTTGTTATTGTTTTACTGACGATAGAAGCATAGCTTTTTTCTTAGTATTTTCCATTTCCTAAGCATTAAGTCACCCTTTTTAATAGGACATGTAATTATTTTTTTATTTTACATATATATATATATATATATATATATATATTAATGAATTTTTACATACATATAAAAGGAATCCATGGACACATGTTTCTGGCTAATTAATTAATATATATATATATATATATATGCACTCTTATGGGTGGAGGAAATGATTTCCACTTAGAATAACGACAATACTCTTCTGTAAAATTAATTAATTTCGGTTATCAGTATCGTAGAAAATATAAATAAATAAATGGTTTCATTTATATACGATAATTTCTCACTGCCAGTGGTAATTTCATTTAGTTCAGTTGATAGAGCACCAGATGCTGACCACTGGAGTCTCAGTTTTGAATCTTGTTAGCACCACTGATGAGTCGTAGAGACAACAAAACATGTGGATAAAAATATTTCATATAAATAAATAAAATGAGTAATAAAATGCACTTAGTTTCACGGTTTTAACCGATCATCAGAAGTGTACAAAGTCATGCGGGTTCTGATATTAAACAAGACGAGATGAATGTTTATTTAGTTTTTTTATTAATTTATTTATGGACATTTTTTTTAATTTTACTGGGTTTTTTTTTCTACGATTCCTATTTATTTTCTTTTGTTTTATATATTCATCCTTTGTTCATTAAAGGTAAATTGTTTTTCTTGTTTTAGATATAATATTGAATGTTAATAATTTGGCTGATTGTTTTTGATTCTACAATTTTTTTTATGATAAATTTGTTTTACAGCTGCCGTATCAGAATCAAAAATTAATTTTGTAGTGAGAATTAAAAGATTTGAAAAAGAGACTTGCTTTACTTTATTATATATTATAAAAGTTTTATACTTACCATTGATTTTGAACCTGGAGACATTGGTGTTTCTGGTTTATTTAAATCCCAGATATAGATTTCTGAATCACACGCACCAGATGCTAAGAGATTCGCCTGGAAAATTGGATTTCATAAAATAAAATTTCATAGAATAAAAAGGATTATTTTGTAAAAAAACAAAAACAGGAAAGAACATAAACTTATATTCCCACAAACATTTTTTTTATTGAACAATCAAATATAATAATATGCTAAGGCATTTCATGTTCGTACGTACATTATCATCTTTCATACACATTTAAAAAAATGAAATTGTCCAATCAGCAAAGATGGTGATTAATCTGATACCACTAAGGTAAAAAAAAATTCTGACTTTACCCATTTTAAAATTAATTGTTCTAAAATCAAAACTATATCGCCCAGTCGACTAAAACAATTTTAAATAAATACATTTAAAAAAATGACTTTTGTCTGATTGATTTAAAGAATATTCAGTTGACAATTATTTTTACATTAAAAAGACAGAATATTTGTTATAAAATGAATTTAATTGCTACAATTTTAAATAAAAGGTATGTAATTGAAATGCGTATAAAACATTCTCATGTGTGTGAAAATAAGTTAATAAAATAACATTCTTAAATGGGTTACAATATTTATGTATCATGTTTCAGTTTGCTTCATGTTTAGATTTGTATATTTATAATCAGTCAACGAAAAATTATAAACACACAAGTGTATTATATGTATATTTATGTATACAGACACACAAGCAAATCACAGCCATTTCAATTTTAGATATAGATCCTCAAAAAATATGATCACATAATTCCCCTCTCTTTTCCTTTTCTCATAACTACCGGATACACAAAAAAAAAAGTCGTTTCAAGACAACAACCTCCACATGCACTGGGCAGACAGATTTAACTGAAGAACGTCCGTTTCTTTTTCTTATTTTTTCTCCTCCCTGGTACATTTGTACCAGAAATGAAACAGACAACTAACACCCCCATATATGACTTTGACAAGCGACCCCTGTTGGCCTTTTTGAAAAATATGAATTTTAGTTTGCCGTTTTCAAGAACTCTGCTCACACTTCATTGAAGGCTTGAAGAAGGAAATGGTTCTCTGAAGTTTCCTATAGAATATCCTAACACAAAAGAAAAACAAAAACAGAAATTGGGATTTACTTTGCTTCTAAAATCGTCCCATAATTTTCAGTTTTTATTTATTATTATTTTTTCAACCACTTTTGCACTTATGATTTTCTGTTGACCTATATACATATAAATATATATTGCTCAATAGTGGTAAAAAGACAGTATTTCAGATTTGGTCAGTGAAAAACAGAATCAATATTCTTCATAAAAATATGTCCTTCATATATAAAAGGTGAAAAGCACTATAAGTTTACTAATAAGGGTTTTTATGGAAACCCAAATTTTCTCAGACTGAAATTTGGTCAGACATCTTGCCTCCTTGATGCTGAAATCCTAACTGATTCTTTCCTCTCATTTTTTTTTTTGGGGGGGGGGGGGGGGGGGGGGGCAATCACATGACTAAATGTTACTATCCCACCTTATACTTGTGAGTGAGAGATTCTTGGTAGAGAGGTGGTAAGGAATGAAGAGATTTTTGCCTGACCTTGACTAGGTAGCCGGCCGTTTGCACCTACTGACCAGGTCAAACAGGAACTCCAAACCATTTCAAGGGCTGTTTTTTTCGTTTTACTAGACATGGTGGCACCAATCCATAACACTGAGGATTGCTATCTCAAGAAGCACCAAATGGGGGTTGGGAAGTGTAAAGTAAAGAAATAGACATTCTTACCTGAAACGGATTAAAGTCTAATGCTTTCACTGCTCCAGAATGTTTGTCCTGTTTAAATGTTGGAGCTTCTTCATTTCCACCAATAAGTGCAGCTGCATTGTATCCCAAAACACTACCATTCTCAGAACCAGCAACGATCATACCTGATGGGCTGTCACCAGTAGAAACGCCATGGCAGCCCCAAAGAACCTTATAAAACCTAAAAATGAACAAAATTTTAAAGCATAAAAAAGTTTATATTTATAAGCAAATTAGTTTGATTTGTCTGTTTTATGGCATATCAACCCTTTTTATCATCATCAGATTCAGTTTAACGTCCGTTTTACATGCTGGTATGTGTTGGACAACTTTTAGTAAATAATTTTCAAACTAACATATCTCTGGTCAGATCTTTAATTTATCCCTCTTTCTCTCAAATTCATCATTATCACTTCCTCCCATGTTTTCTTTGGCCTTCCTCTGTGAACTGACCCTGCTACCTCAAGTGTTCTACATCTACTAACCCAAGAACTCTCATCCATTTTTTTCAACATCGCCATACCATCAGTCTCCTTTACTGCACACATCCCCTATACTGTCCAGATTTAATCTTCCTCTGAGCTCATCAGATCTAAGCCTGTCTTGAAGACTCACGTGACACATCCATCATATCATTCTCATTATTCCCCTTGATTACAACACATGACAGAGATGTTGTCTGTGATGATATGACATAAAATGGGGGGGCTTCTTGTACAACAATAGCAATGCGAACAAACAGCAACTTTTCTATTTAATGATATTTCAGAGATGAGATATTATTATTTACATATTTACGACAGATGTTTCTCATCTTGATTGTTGCTATTTTGGCAGTTCTACACTACAGTCCAAGAATCTCAAACTGCACCTTTTATCGAACCCACTAATTCAATTGATACCATGGATACATAAAAGAGAGGAATACATATGTATACACTAGAAAAATACCCATCCCAGGATGTGGAAAAATTAATTCCTCAAACAGAACAGTTTTGCACCACTTGTATGTCCTCTTACAAAGATTAAAATCAAGATATAATGATACTAAACCTTATGTCTAGAATCCTTAGTCCAATTTTAATCAAAATCCATAACATGATTTTGATCCTAGAAAATGTATAAAATTTAAGACTTACGCTTAAAGGGTTCTCAGAAGAAATTGAAATTCAGGAAATCTTGTTAATTGGTGTCTAACGACCATGGATCAAATTTAATGCAAACCGGAAATATTTGAATTTTCAAATGGCAAGTTGTGCCAATATGGGATGCCTCCTAAATACCCTTTGAAATACGAAACTGAAATTTGGGGAATATTTATTAATTGATGTTTAATACGTATTATTAAAATTTCACAAAGATCAGAGATATTTGAATTTTCACCTTTTTACCCTCTTTGAATAAATCTAAATTAAACTAAATATAATCCAGATTACAGACCCTTCTACCTAGCAGTTATATTCCAAAATTCATAATGATCAGTTAATTAGTTTAAGAGTGAATCCTGCACATACAAATATATACACATACCTAAATTTATATAGAGATATTGAATGTTAAAAATTTGGATGAATGATTTTTTTTTCTACAATTGCCCAACCAGAAAAATTCAAAATTTTAGCATTTTTACAAATCTTTTTAAGTAGGATGTTTAAAACTTTGTTTTACTTTTCCCTAATTTCATTTTTTACTTCAATAAACATATGATTATTAGTAAACAAAAAAGAATAAATTAATGTGCAAGTTATCTCCAGGCAAGAAACATGCACCCAAAAATCACTGCAAAATATTTTTTTAAATAGGAAACTTTAATTCTTCTAAACAAGAGATTTTGTTGTCAATGATGAAAATATTTTAAGTAAAAAAAGACATTTTAGAAATTATGACTAACATAACAATGTATAATAATTTTTCAAATATAAGACAAACATATAAACAAATACATTTACCTAAATGTCACCTGCATTCTGTGTTAATGATTATCGGTGGGGGAGGTAACTATTTGTATAAATATGGAAAGAAGAAAGTAAACCTCTCTGTGTGTGCACTTAGCAAAATGCAAGATCGAAAGAATGTGTGTGCTTGAGTAATTCTGTGATTCTCCACTATTCTTATGCGTTTGCTCCACCAATTCTATATTTTCGTGATAGAGTTCACACAATTTTCAATCAAACCCGGATAAGTATTTTTTGAAAGAAACTTAAGTGAAATACATTTTATTGAAAAAAGACAAATTGGCTAGCCAGAATCAAATATCGATTAGTCAGATGCAATGCTATTTAGGCCTAAAATAGAGAATCAGACTGACTTCCTTATATATTAGATATTTGAAATTTTATAAACTGGTTTATCTGTTAAACTGTTTTTGCATAACTAAAAATAGTATCTGTTTACTTCTATATGAACCTTATGGATAATATATTTACATTTTTATGGTGTGTATAAAGTAATAGTGTGTTTATTTTTCACATATTATCCTGTGTAGACAGAATTTTGTGAATATAAGCTTTTGAGAAATAAAGGAGAAAGAGAAAAAACGGGGGGGGGTAGATATAGGGCTAGAAAGAGAGAGAAATGAATATAGGGATAGAAAGAGATATATGGATAGAAAGAGCGAGAGAGATATATATGGATAGAAAGAGAGGAAAGAAATTATATAAATATATAATTGGCTTTATGAGGAATATGGAAGAGGCAATCCTTCTGTATTGTTAGCAGTGGAGTCGGTTTCTGTGGATGGCCTATAGAAATTAAATTTTTTTTTTTTTACTTGCATTGTATTATTAACGTTATATATATATATACATGTGTATATATATATATAAAAGATCCATGTAGTTTGCTTAAAGCATTGTTTAAGGCAAATTAGGGGGCCATATAATGCAGAGGTGTAATGAATAGGCACAAACTGAAGCAAATAAAGACATAATAGTGGAATGAGTAAACAGTTTTACCTTTTATTAATACAATACACACATTTCATATATTATATAATAATCCTACTTGCATCAGGGTGGTCTGATGGAAGTATGATATTTTGGGAAAATTTCCCTTCATCACATGTGTGTTCAAACTTAATTCAAACGTTTATAATATTTTTTTCATGTATAAATGACTGCTAAAAGCTTTTTAGAGAGAGAGAGAGAGGAAAGAGAAGAGAAAAGAGAAGAGAAGAGAAGAGATATAGAAGTTGCAACTAACCTATGAGCAGAAGGTAAGGATCCAACTAAAGGCAGACTGAGTCCCTCATCTGCCAAATTGAGGCTGTAGACTTCAAGCGCTGCCGAAGTACTGAAAAGCAAGAAAAAATGCCCATGAAAAATTGATAAAACAATTTACAAAATTATCACTTGAAAATTTTAAAATTAAAAAAGAAAAGAAAGGAGATTAATTTATTTACCTGAAAGTAGCATCCAACTGTTGAGCAGCTGTTCCGGCCACTAAATAGACCGGATATTGTGTGGCAGGTGACCACGCCACATTTGCGGTTCGTTCAATTTCTTTCACTTTCATTTTCTGTAGAAATAGACAAAAATAAAAATGATAATAATTTGGTATAAATGGGGGTTTTTGTGGGGGTGGGGTAGGGGAATGTAATTCTCTTTTACAGCGCTACCCCAGGGCTGGGGTGTCGTGAAGTCAGAGCAAATTTATTGCTTTAGGAGTCCGAAGCGACCGTTTGGTCCACCGATTCCACAGCCTTTTTTTCATTATGTAACACTTTACGAATTAAAACAAAAATATTGAATAAAAAAAACAAACGGAAGAAGATATTTTAGGTCAGAGTATAATGTTTGTGCTACCAACTTCAGTCATCTTCTATTCATTTAATGTCACTTTTCATGTGTTCACAGGTGAGACGTTTTTTGATATTTCAAAAACTCACTCTCATGTCCTCACATTTCAGCAGGTCACCTGTCTTTAAATTACACTTTTGTGGCGGAGAAAGGGGGATATGTAATGCAGAAACAAGACATATTTGAAACAATTCATTGTAAACAAAATTCCTTGATTAATCTTTAATAATAAGTTTCAATTTTATTATCTACTTTATATATATGTGTGTGTGTATTTAGGCAGCATATTTTCATTTAGGCAAACATTAAATAATACAAAGTGTTTTTGCTTGATAAGACTTTTTTAATTTTTCAATTTTCCAAATGGTCCATTTAGTGTTTCGGTCAAATGTAAGTTCCATGTATTTCTTGTTCCATTTTCTTTCCTTTTTTGCAAGTACTTTTGATTTGATTCGTCAAATCATCTCCAGGCAGTGTTAATTTTTGTTTCTTAAAAAAATATGTCTTTACTAATCTATCTATATATATATATATATATTTCAGAGGAAACTTTTTTTAATCAATGAAACGGGCGGGTGAAGAAAAAAACCTTTAAACTTAAATATAATGATACAGTATATATAGTAATCTCTAAACTCTGTTAAACAAAACCAGCTTTTGCACATTTGTATATTTATTTTCTTTTTAAGTTTCTAATAAATTAATATTCTATAATATACATTTATAAATGGTATTGTCAAATTTTATTATACATTTTTTTCCTTGATAATAATATTATAATTATTAATACAATTAAAGAGATTTTATAAAAAAAAAAAAAACGATAGCGTTTAAACTTTCAGCGTTGATGTTCAGAGAACAGATACTACACTTTGATTTTAACCAAAAGGTCAAGGAGCAATAAAAAAAATTATTCTTTTGTAACTAGACATTTAAAAAAAAAACTCAATTTAATCAGAATTTATAAGTTTAGTATTTATTGGTTCTGTTGTCATAAAACCGTCCTCCCAGGAATTACCTCCCCCGTTTTTAAGGGGGTGTGGGGGAATCCTATGTATTACATCCTCCTCTATATTTAAAACTTAAAAACTTTTCAAATTAGTAAATTAAAAACTGAAGGAACGAAATAAACATTTCCGTTTGGCGTTCAATTGTACTATATGGATTTTTTTAATATCTCGTTTATTTCGTTTGATTTCTGCACACATTTTGGATGATATTTTGTCATCCCAAAATAAAATTATAATTTATTTTTTGAAGACTTGAAAATCGAATTTTATTGCAATGCCAAAATCGCTGGCGGTCATGTTGTAATTTCTTATTATTTTCTTTCGCGCTTGACATCGATAAAAACGAAATACGCTTGACAATTTTATTTATAAAAAAATTGTGGTGTCTGCGTTTATTTGAACATCTATAAAAAGGAAATAGGTTTTACTCTATTTTATTTATAAAAAATTTATTTTGACATCCATAAATAAGGTGCTTTACTTTTATTTTATAACAATAATATTTTTATATTTATTTTGCTTTAACTACGTATTGTATGTAGTTCTGTCACAATTATATAATACTCCTAGCCTAGCAAAAATATCTGATCAGATAGCATATTTTTGCTAGTATGTAAAAAAAAAGAAAAGAAAAAGAAAACAGCAAGAAATTTATACATCTTAGATAAGAAAAATTTGAAAGCATACTATTGTATTATTGATTAAAATAACATTATCCCGTTTTGATAGTAATATAGGAGTGATAAATAAAAAAATAAAAACTTTCACATTTATTCATTTAGATCAGGGGCTGGCAACCTCCGGCCCGCGAAGGTTTAGCATCCGGCCCGCCACCCTGCTATGCTTTATTATTGCAATCCGGCCCGCGGACCTCCCAGTAAAACTCATATCATTTTGTGACAGACGTAAAAGTAGGTTTCGATTAAGATTTACAGTGGGATGAATATGAGCGAGCGATGATGCATGTATATTTAATTTTTCTTTAACTATTAATTTCAAATCTTTGGCCTGAGATAAAAGTTAAAAAAAAAGAGAAAGAGAGAGGCAAAGAGGAAACGAGAGACGATGAAAGGGCATGAAACAGAGAACTTATGTGAGGTGTGTCAAAACGAATGCTGGATCAACTTGCTACTTCAACCGTCATTTTTTATGATTCCAAAATGGCTCTTCGTCGGCGCCTTTTATAACATCACATACAGAAGTCTCTTGAGAAAGAATATCAGATTTGTCGAGTGTTCAATGCAATTTTTGTACAATTTATTCATGTAAACAAAATATAGTAATTCTGAGATTTCGTTTTTCACTCCGGCCCGCGATCTCCTCACTCTGAAAAGGTTGCCCGCCCCTGGTTTAGATAAAGCAAAGTTATGTGTATGTGTGTCACACCATCACAGTTAAACAAAGAGCCACCAAACTAACCGCAGATTTGGAATCAACACCTTTGATCCAACGTCTTTCAAACTCATAATTCAAAATTAAAAGTACATAAAAATGACACTAGAAGCAAATGTTCACATTCCTAGTGTTCCCTTTCCAGTTTAATATTTTTTACTATTAACTGACCAAACATACTTAAGAAAAATAAACAAATATAAAAATAAGTCGAGATTGTTTTTGTTTTTTTAATCAAATAATCGTACATATTTGACATTCTTTTGTTATTTATTGCAAATAGAATTTTTCTTTGTATTCCTTTATTTATTTTAAATAATCGAATTATTTTAGATCTATGCGGAGAGGTAAAAAAGATTTTTAATTTTGTATCTCTATGCCGAATTCTTAAACAATTTAAGTAGGTAACGAAGACAAAATATTTTTGTTTGATTGATAGCTGTATGGATAAAGCGTTTGCCTTCAGTTCTAATATTTTATGTCATCTTTCAGGGTTCTAATCTCACAATAGACAATTTTTGTTTGTGTTTTTGCTATAGTGTTCCTGTTATTTCCTAGCCAAACATCATAATAAACATGAATAATGCACTTTTTAATTGTTTTATTGTGATTTAAAGTAAAACCAAGAAATTTCATTTGAACTGACATGCAGAAGAGAAAGGTTTGAGAAACCCGGCATTAACAGGTACTTCAGCTAGTACTACTTAATGATAATAATAATGATAATAATAATGATGATGATGATGATATCAATACACTATGATGTTGCAAACCATTTCTATGTTAGTCTCCAGATGTACTAAGCTGAAAATTTTTTATTTTAAATGTAACACACACACATAAGAAATACAGATCAAATTCTCTTATATATTTGATCAGAAAGTCCCCAAAGATGTCCTTGTAAATTCCTTCTTTTTACCATTATTTCTGAATCTATTCAGTTTATTCTTAAAATTGTCTACACTCATGCTATTGTTAACCTGATTAGGTAATCTGTTCCAAAAATCTAACTATGGGAGATTTCGTTTTTGAAATTAATCAATTTCCCATATAAGGAGAGAGATTAGAAAAACTGTTCCATATTTAGGAAGTGATCGACACAAATTTTGGAAGACAATAGAAAACATGTGAAGTGAGAATCAAAATGGAGTTTGACCCGACAAAAACCACGATTTGGACATTAAAACACTATAAACAAACTAGTTGGAATACCTGTCCTTGGACGAGTACATAATATTGAAACACTCTTCGGCTTTTTAATAACTGAAAGAGCCCAAATACTATAAAACAATCGTCATATTCAGTTTAATGTATATTTTACATACTGGTTTGTATTAGACGGCATTTAGAAATTGATTTCCAAATTAATTTATCTCTGACCTGGTCTTCATTTATCCTTCTTTCTCTCAAGTCCATTCTTATCACTTCCTCCCATGCTTACCTTGGCCTTCTCCTTCTCCTATGAACTGACCCTGTTACCTTAACTGTTCTACATCTACTAACCCAAGAACTCTCATCCATTCTTTCAACATGGCCATACCAACAAAGTCTCCTGTTCTGCACACATCTCCCTAAACTGTCCAGATTTAATCTTCTTCTAAGGTCATCAGATCTAAGCCTGTCCTTAAGACTCAAATTACACATTCATTATCATATTATTTCTCTCCATGCAAACCTAGCCAGGTTTAACTTCCATACTGCGTACACATGCCTGAGAGACACTTCCCTTTAAAAAAAAATACATCAATGGTGAAAACTGAAAAATAGAACTCAATTTTGTGTCATTTAATGTTTTCAATCACATTCTAATCAGAAATTTAAAAAAAAAAAACACTTCAGTTGGAAGAGTTGCTTCTTCACGGTCCCTTTTATTTTAAGAAAAAAAATGTAAATAAAACCTTAAGAAAAAAAAATGTAAATTAAACCCTAAGAAAAAAAAATGTAAATTAAACCCTAAGAAAAAAAAATGTAAATTAAACCCTAAGAAAAAAAAATGTAAATAAAACCCTAAGAAAAAAAAATGTAAATAAAACCTTAAGAAAAAAAAATGTAAATAAAACCTTAAGAAAAAAAAATGTAAATAAAACCTTAAGAAAAAAAAATGTAAATAAAACCTTAAGAAAAAAAAATGTAAATAAAACCTTAAGAAAAAAAAATGTAAATAAAACCTTAAGAAAAAAAAAATGTAAATAAAACCTTAAGAAAAAAAAAATGTAAATAAAACCTTAAGAATAAAAATGTAAATAAAACCTTAAGAAAAAAAATGTAAATAAAACCTTAAGAAAAAAATGTAAATAAAACCTTAAGAAAAAAAATGTAAATAAAACCTTAAGAAAAAATTGTAAATAAAACCTTAAGAAAAAATTGTAAATAAAACCTTAAGAAAAAATTGTAAATAAAACCTTAAGAAAAAATTGTAAATAAAACCTTAAGAAAAAATGTAAATAAAACCTTAAGAAAAATTGTAAATAAAATCTTAAGAAAAAATGTAAATAAAACCTTAAGAAACAATGTGAATAAAACCTGTAGTATACAACAATCTGCACGGGTATAAGGTTATTCTAAATCTGTACGCTTTATAGCTTAAAGTAGTTAGTGGACACAGACAAACATCTCATTACATATATAACTATCAGGGCTACCCTGTGTCGCCTGGGTATTAAATTTCCGTAGATTACAAAAAAAAAAAAAAATTAAAGTAAAACTAAACAATCAGCTTAATATTATAATTTGAAATATCTAAGTTTATTTCGAGAAAAAATCAGAATAAAAATAATTATGCCTCGGGTGAAGTTCGAACTCACCACAATCTCTGTCTCTAAGTACGGAGCACTAACCGATTGACCTATGGGGTCAAGTATGAAATAGTGATGCCATTAAATACAATTAACTAGAATGTCTTTTCTTCCATCTCTTTGTCTTTTAAACATCATCTTTGTTGATTCATAATGTTCTGCACAAAGCAGGCGCTACCTTGTTATAAAACTAACCTTTGACCGCATCAAATCACCCATTTTTAAAATCGTTGTACATTTGTGGATGAAACATTGATTGGTAGAGGCGTACTAACCTGAGAATCCCCCTTACTTTTAGATTTGTCCTCATATCTCTACAGACAGGCCGACAAGGAAAAGGTCCTTTATAGAAATACGTGGAAGCATCTACAAATAGGATTCAGTTAGAAAATTTCACTTTATTCACTGTATTTTTTTTTCAGTCATTCAGATTTCCCTCTTTCTACAAAGTTTGTTTAAATTTTTAATTCTGTTTTGAATTTTAAATTAACATTTAGTGCTATCTAGAAATCTGACAATCAGAAAAAGTGTGACACAGAAAAAGTGTCCATCACAAATCTTTCATGCACAGCAGAACAAGTTTTCTGAATTTTTTAGGAAAGAGGGGGGATTTTTTTTAAATTTGACAAAGTTGTCTTAATTAGAATTGCAGCTAAAAGCGGTTTATAAAAATAAACAAAAATGGAAGATTTCCTGAAAATGATATGGAAAGGATGTTTTGATGGGCAGTTTTTTTGCATATGAAAGGCAGACTTCATGCGGCAACCAACTACTGACTCTTGATAATCACTAACTATAAAAGTAGGTATTCAAAACCAAAATTTTATTTTCATTATCTCTAAAAACTTTTAATGTTGGCAAGATATAAACAATAATATCAAATTTATTTTGGTAGCTCAATTTGCCACCGATTTATAACTGTTAAAAGTTTGTTGGAAATTAGAAAAGTTGTCTTGTGTGCTATTGGTTTAAAAGCCAAATTTTATAAGTGAAAAATCCTTATAAATGTAATGTCATCTTGTGGTAAATGAAAGCAATAATTATTAGAGCAAGCCAGCCTAAACATTGGGTAAAATCACATTACCTCTATAAAAAATTTTTTTTTTTTTAAAACGTACAAAAATAACACAGAAGTTCAATTTTAAGTATAAGATTCATTTCAACAGCTAACATATTGAATCTTCATAGTATGATTTATAGCACAGCTGAAATCAAGCTGGATTTCTTTTAATAGTAAATCAATAAAAAAAAAATTTTTAAACTAAAATTTGGACCTTAGAAAAAAAGACTGAAACACAATTTGATAATGGACAAAATTTCATTCACTGAATTTTCAACTTGGAAGTCCACCATATTGATGAGTGGCCCTTTTACAAATATCATGCGCGTTAAGTTGAAAAATATCAACATTATATCTTGATTTTAATCTTCGTAAGGAACATCAAAATTAGTTGAAAACTTTTGTTCAGGGAATTAATTTTACGCATTCTGGGACGAGTATTTTTCTATTCTAATTTTATACATTTTTCTCTACTTTCGTCTTCATAA
The DNA here is from genome assembly GCA_963556195.1 of Sepiola atlantica. Classification (NCBI taxonomy): domain Eukaryota; kingdom Metazoa; phylum Mollusca; class Cephalopoda; order Sepiida; family Sepiolidae; genus Sepiola; species Sepiola atlantica. Next base: position 21,879,785 of record OY744551.1, on the reverse strand, counting down.
AAACAGTAACCATATTCCATTCCTTTTTTTTTTTGCAGAATAATTGATTAGGACAATTTTGAAACTCCATATTTGTGGAAGACTTCTCATTGGAATCTGCATTGAAATAACAAATAAGGAGAGTTCAGACTTCCTCAGCTAATAAAGTTCAGAAAGGAATCAAACTACGAGTGAATATCAGTGTGAAAAACGCATGAGTGACGACCTGACACTTTCAAAACGTCAGAGTTCATTGCTGAAGTTTGGGGGATCATCACCCTACTTTTTCCGTCAGAACGCAAATGTAGCCTGAAGCTCTAAGCAAGGAGTTGCAGATAGGCCAGATGTGTGTCAGCAAGACTTAGTGCCCTATCAACCAGAAGACTCAGGTCTGACTGTCAGAAAACTTCTTTGTGTGGGGCGTGGTAGCATGAGACACGAACAGATCCAGCTGTAACACGAAGGACAAGCTAAAGGCCACAATCACGAGAGCCTTCGGAAGGCCTAAGTCGGAAGACAGTGACTAAGGTGGTTCTGAGACCACTTTGAGACAGGCTGTCATCAAAGCCAAAACAAAAAAAAATTTTTTTTTTTTTTTTTCCTAAACAGTAAACTTGCAAACAAATATTCACACGCATGCACACACTCTCACTCATATATGTAAATAAATAAAGAGAGACATTTGACTTTTTTTTTTGTCTAATTATTTCAAATTTACTATTTTTCTGATATTTTCTCTTGATTGCCTTCGGATTTGTCTTCTTTTTGACTTGCTGAAGAGGTGGGTGCTGGAGTAAACAGCCTGTGTTACCTGCGTTTGCCTCCAACTCCTCTAGAAACATGCATAAAAGTTATTTTCTGAAATTGTCATTAAATCATAGAATGATATAACCTTGAATTTGATACTTTATTAATATCGATTAGATATTTAAAATTTTAAATATTGAACTTCATTTTTGCTTTGGGAAATTGATTCCTAATGAAATCGATCTCAAATATATAAGTTTGTTTTTATATTATTACGTATATATTAGACATGTTTTATATTATTACGTATATATTAGACATGTTTTATATTATTACGTATATATTAGACATGTTTTATATTATTACGTATATATTAGACATGTTTTATATTATTACGTATATATTAGACATGTTTTATATTATTACGTATATATTAGACATGTTTTATATTATTACGTATATATTAGACATGTTTTATATTATTACGTATATATTAGACATGTTTTATATTATTACGTATATATTAGACATGTTTTATATTATTACATATATATTAGACATGTTTTATATTATTACGTATATATTAGACATGTTTTATATTATTACGTATATATTAGACATGTTTTATATTATTACGTATATATTAGACATGTTTTATATTATTACGTATATATTAGACATGTTTTATATTATTACGTATATATTAGACATGTTTTATATTATTACGTATATATTAGACATGTTTTATATTATTACGTATATATTAGACATGTTTTATATTATTACGTATATATTAGACATGTTTTATATTATTACGTATATATTAGACATGTTTTATATTATTACGTATATATTAGACATGTTTTATATTATTACGTATATATTAGACATGTTCACTTGTAAATAATAGACAAATGGTGTCTACCAATTTTCTTGTGATCCTTTTGAAATTCTTGACTTAATTTCAGGTTTGAACGTGTTTATTAAGGGGCCATATTGTTCAAAGATCCAAGTACTTTCTGGGCTGTTCACAGTGTCTTCAGGGGTTTAATATTAAGTGTGGATAGTGTTCTTAAGTTTCGAGCAGTAGGTAGCAACCCGAAATAAAAATAAACTCCTCTTTCTCTCCTTCTTCTTCTTCCCTTTCGTTCTCTCTCTTCTTCTTTCTATCACTTTAGACGACAGCACCACCATGCTCAGGCAAACTGCTCGCTGTCTTACCCAAACATTGACTGCTCTTATCGTGCAGCCTCCTTCCCACAATCCGTCTCCGCCGGAAGCACTTCCGTTTCCGCCGGAAGTACTTCCTTCCCATAAAACGCATTGCTCCTTCTCTTTCTTTTCCCTCTTTGTGCCCGGCTCCCCACACGAGGTAAGTCGTACGTTTGTCGTCTCATTCAAATATACAACATCACCCCCTGATCTCTGATCACATTACATAGTCTGAAGTCCACACTGGAGGTCACCGGCTTCGCTGTGATCTCCGTGGTGACTCTTCACGCACACCTCCATTCAGATCGGTCGCTGTTGGCCTCTCTCGCAACTCCGTCTCATGCCTCTCCACAGGTCTTAGGTCCAGAACGTGTCTCGGCATGCCATCGACTGACACATTACTGTCCGAATTCCTGGCTGTAACTGTTCCTCGCGCCCATTGTGTCATACATCGCGCACCAGGCGGCTTTACCCACACTTCATCTTCTAGTCGCACTGTGCTCCTGGTTGCTCGACTCTGTTCCGGTGGCGGAACGCTTGGATGCCGCCAGACATATCGATATATCTGTTCTTGTGGCACCGTCTCCCTCACCTGCCCTGATATGGGAGTCATGTTGTACCAGAACAGGGCCTCTCCTGGTGCGGTTCCCCCTCTCTCAGCCAACGCTTTGATGGTCCTGTGGTTCCTTTCCACTATGCCGTTTCCTTCCGGCCTATACGCGGCTCTGAAGTATTGTCTGATGTTCCATCTCTCCAGCATCTCTGACTGTTCCTGATCGGAAAGCCGCCCCATTGTCCATCAAGACTTCGTCCACGGGTCCACGTTCCAGAAACACTGTATTCATTGTGCTTGCCACCTCACTAGCCGTCTCATTCCTCAACTCCCTCCAAATCGCGAACCTACTTGGTCCGCAGTCAATCATGGTTAGATATTGAGCCCCTCGATAGTGGGTGACATCAACGGCGAGTCTCTTCCAATTTTCGCCCACATGGAGCTCTCCCTGATGATGTGACGCCGGTGCCGGATCTATCGATTGACACCGCACGCATTGCTGGACTACTTTCCGCACGACCTCCCTCGCAACACTGGGATCTACTTTGCGGGCTAGATGCAAAGTCCTGTCAACTCCCATGTGGTGCATAGAGTGCTGGTCCTTGACTTCCTCATGGGTCATGCAGCATGTTTCATCAGCACTCTCTGTCGTTTCGTCCAAGGCTTCCATCCACCCTCTTTAGGCTGTCTGCCCTATTCTTGGCGGAAGGTATGAACGAAACACTGACTTTCAATCCAAATTCTGTGATTAACTCTCGTAGGATCCCGACTCTACGCATGATGATCATTTCCGAAGCACCTTTTGTCTTTACTCTCTGCTGTTCTGTCACAGCCGCTTGCACTCAGTTCAGCACGGTCGCTGAATCTGTACGTAGCTCCACCTCTTTCAGTCCCCACCTTAATGCCAGGTTTATGTCCTTGATAATTGCGTCCAACTCGGCTACGTTGATGTGGGAGAAGTCTGTTGCTTTCCTAAGCCAGGCCGCGTCCTCCACCACCTCACCTCCAATCTCAACCGCGACGCCAGTGGCAATGCTACTTGCATCACACCATACAACCCCTTTTACTGTCTTAGGGACTCTCCACCTTCCTCTCACTGGGTCCTCCTTATCCACCTCCTTTAGGACATCTCGCATCACAGCCACCACATTTTCGCCAACGCTGTCCTCCCATTTCAGTCCTCCTGCTTTTCTCTTCACATAACTGCAGGTTGCTCTGAGCCACCCAGCTACAGAGTAATGGCCCACCAACTTCCCGCAAACCGAGAACAATTGTCGCCTGCTCATTCTGTCCGTGACCTCTGGAATAGCGTTCCCTCTCGTGAACCGCAGCTCTCCCATTGCATCTTCCTTTAAGTGGAGTCCCAAAGCCGCACCGCCATTTAACAGCTATGGGGCCTTTGCTGTTAGATCAAACCTCCTGAGCTGTTCCACTACTCTTGGTGCTGGCACCACTGTCTCATCCAGCAGTATGTCATCTACATAGGAGTCGGTTGCTTCATTTACATCCTCCTCCTCTTTCAACACTCGCTTTAGTATTGCAGTCATGATTTTGGGCGCGACATTCAACCCAAAACCCAAACGCGTCAAGCAGTACGTCTTCTCCTTGAATTGTACCAGCTGATATTTCCAGAGATCTTGCTCGACATGGATTTGCAGATACGCCGACTCCAGATCAACAATTGTGGACGCCCCAACCTTCTGTCTCCATCTCTGCATGGTTTCTGCACAAACGTCTATGACATCACCCCCTGTGTGACAAGACACATGTTTGTTCAGTTCCCGGTAATCCAACACGGGGCGGATCTTATCCTTGGTCGGCTGGATCACCGCCATGAGAGGTAACAGACCTCCTTTAAGTTCCTCTTTCCATGGCACGAGAATCCCCTCCTTGATCCACCTCTCCACTTCGTCCTCAAATGACGCCACCTGTGACTCCGTTAATTTGGTGTCATACCTCCCTACTCGATTCTGCAGGCACGGAGGCCTCGTCGTACACTTCCATCTGGCAGTCCACCTACCATCGCAAAATGCTGCGATGAAATCTTGATCGCTAATCTCGCACTCAGCCACTCCACCTCCATCACATGGCGAGGCTTCCGGGTTCACACCTGCCGCACAGTGGTCGTCACCGAACTCAACGCGTCCATTTGTGTCAACAGTGACGCCCCCCATCCGGCAGAGTACGTCCATGCCGAGGATTGCCTCTACCCCAGGCACCAGACGATCGACTACCAATACTTCTATAGTCAGTCGTCGTCCTCTTATGTCGATATGAACAGTGCTGGTCCCACGACATTTCACCTCCGTGCCGTCGAATGCCTTGATGCTGCTACCCCCACTCCATCTGTTCACCAGGCCCTTTCGAACCATGGTAGTTGAGCAGCCAGTGTCAACCAGTGCCTCGATCTCTCTCCCCTCCACTGCGACCACGATCCGTGGGGCTATCCCTGCCGTCTTTGCGCCGGGGTATCGGCCGGCGTGATGATACCCCATTAAGCGTTTTCCCGGACAGTCCTTGGCTAGGTGGCCACTCTGCTGGCACCGGTAACATATGATCCGCGTCAGATACTTCTGACAGTCTTTCCGGAGGTGCGGCCCAACCACATTAAAAACATTTGATTGCCACCTTCACTTGGCCTCGTGCACCGCTCTGTGCAACTGCCGATTCATCCTTCACCCGCGAGGATCACCTGCACGTCAGCACCTTTGCCCTGGGGATTAATGCGTGGACATCGGCATTGTCAAATCCGGGCACCTGTTGCAATTCCCTTGCAACATCTTCTGGGAATCCAGTGGTGAAGAATAGCTTGACCGTTGTCTCAAACCCTCGTCCCACATATCCTGCCAGTCCGGCCAATCGCTTCACCTCATTGGCGTAAACATCGACGGACCCACCTGCCCACCGTAGATTTTTCAGCATCTCTGTCGCTTCACATGGGCTTTCTGCGAACGCTCTTTTCAAACGGATTTTTATAATTTCCGCATTCTGTTGTTCGTCTTTGCTAAGCTCGAGATATAGGGCAAGGGCGTCTCTTTCCAAAAATAACGGCAAGAAAGATGCTAGGTCCGTAACAGTTTTCAGTTTCGCGACCAGCTCAACCTTCCTTATCCACTGACAAACGTTGGTACTTCCGTCGAATGACTTCACCATCGTGGTTACGCCCGCGTCTGTCATTTTTACGTGCTGCATGTAGCTTGTTCGTAAGTTTCGAGCAGTAGGTAGCAACCCGAAATAAAAATAAACTCCTCTTTCTCTCCTTCTTCCCTTTCGTTCTCTCTTCTTTCTATCACTTTAGACGACGGTACCACCATGCTCAGGCAAACTGCTCGCTGTCTTACCCAAACATTGACTGCTCTTATCGTGCAGCCTCCTTCCCACAATCCGTCTCCACCGGAAGTACTTCCTTCCCATAAAACGCATTGCTCCTTCTCTTTCTTTTCCCTCTTTGTGTCCGGCTCCTCACACGAGGTAAGTCGTACGTTTGTCGTCGTCTCATTCAAATATACAACAGATAGGATTAGCATTTTTACTTTTGCATATTTATAATTTTTTTTTGTTTTCTTAATTAATCCTCTTATTAGGAATTTGCAAAGAAAATTATACAACGTTTGTCTATTATTTATAATTGAACATGTCTAAATGAGAAAATATATATATATGTATGTATGAAAAAGACAGAAAGGAAAAACAAACAGTAAGAAAAGATCAAACGAGAGATTGACCGGTATTGTTCGGATCAACGAACATCTTCAAAAAAATTATCCGAATGAAACGGTCAATCTCTCGTTTGATCTGTTCTTCCTGATTAATTGTTTTTCCTTTCTGTCTTTTCTAAGGGGGCAAAAAGGTGGTGGAAGCCCTTGTTTAAGTTATCTCCCTTTGAGTCATCTCCTTTATAGAGGGTAAAGCATTAAGAGTGACCTCCCTTAGTTGTTGTAGAAGACAAGATGGCTAAGGGATTCCAGTTGGAAAGAAGAAGTGACACAGATCTACATTGGTAGCAGAAGCTGTCTTCTTTATGTGATAAGTTATCTTGTTCAGCAAACGTTGAAACACAATTAAAAGAAAGATGGCTTTGTGTAGTAAAAGCCCACCCATTTTAATAAATCAGGATTCTTATGCAGAATGGAAGCAAGATATCGGCATATGGTCTTTATTTATGGATTTGTCTAAAGAGAAACAGGGTCCAGCAGTATTTTTGTCACTGCCACAAAATATAAAAGAATGTGTTCGACATTTGGCAACAACGGATATCGGTGGAACAAATTGGACGAAATTTACTTACTGGATGAAAACACGATGGCATATATGTCATTTAAGGAATTTTATTCATACAAAAGGGTGGCCGGAGTTAATATAAATTAATTTCTGGTACGATATGAATTTTTATACCAGAAATTAAGGAAATTTGGAATTACTCTGCCAGAAGGAGGCCAGGCCTTTTTTGTTTTGAATGCAGCAAATGTATCGGAGGAAAATAAAAAATTAGCAAGGACAACATGTTCTAGCTTGACATATGTAATGATGAAATATACATTGAAGAATGTGTTTTCTGATATTTCATCAACAGAATGTAAAACCGTCCCTGCTATCAAAGAAGAAATTGAAACAGTCAATTACAATAGATACATAAGTATCAAAGAAAAAAGAAATTACCGGGATTATAATACAAATCCAACGGACAGACAAGGTAAGATAATGCGTTGTTTTAAATGTAATTCGACTAAGCATTTTGTCCAAGATTGTACGAGCTTCAATTCAAGAAACAATATCAACACTGTTATGGATTCAGACCAGATGAATTTTACTTTGTTTAATGTTGATTCATTTTATTGAACATTGATAAATGATTCTTATTCTGATGTAAAAATGTCCAATCTTGTGAAAGAGACATTGGGTATGGCAGTGTTGGACTGCTTGTTCACGAACTGTTGCTGGAGAACTTTGGTTTAACATATTCTTTGGTACATTAAATAACTGAGATAAGCAGTTAGTGGAAACTGTTAGGTCTAACAGAACATTTTGTTTTGGAGATGGAGTGGAAGTGAAAGCCATTAAAACAGTTAAATTTCCTGTAACAATAGGGGGTATAAAACGTGTCAGAGGTTATATTGAGGCTGACATCGTAAAAAATGATTTACCCGTTATTAAGTCATAAATCAATGAAAACTGCAGGAATAATATTAAATTTTAAAAATGACAGCTGTCGAATTTTTGCCAGATATATAAAATTGCAAATCATTACTTCTGGACATTATAGTCTGCCACAAACTAATATGCTTTTGAAGGTTAAAAATGTACTGCTCATAGTGTTGCATTGTGAGACTTTAAGAGGATGCTCTAGAGTGGAAAAAAGGAGAAAGGCTGAGAAATTACACAGACAGTTTGATCATGCATCTAAAGAGAAATTAATAGTTTTGGTTAGAGGCAGTAAGGCATTTCAGAATCAGATCAAAGATGTTTGTGATTCTTGTTCAGTTTGTCAGAGGTTTAGAAGACCCTCTCCTCGACCAGTTGTAGGATTTGCTCTTGGTAACAGATTTAATGACACTGTATGTTTGGATTTTAAAGAACATCAACATAACCAATGCTGGATTCTGCACCTAATTGATACATCCCCTAGGTACTCTGCTGCCAGATTGATTAAGACTAAAAAGAGCTAGGAAATTATTCGCAATATATTTTTAATGTGGATATCTTATTTTGGAGCTCCTAAGCGATTTTTGAGTGACAATGTAGGAGAGTTTAATAATGTAGGCTACCGACAGATGAACGAAAAGCTGAATATTGAAACATGCCCAACAGCTGCAGAAAATTCATTCAGCAATAGTACTGTGGAACGTCACAATCTAATACTTGCAAAAGCAATGAAAAAGACATTAGATGATGAAAAATGTGAGCCAGAAATAGCTCTGATGTGGGCTGTCAGTGCCAAAAATGCACTTCAGAATTTGGGTCAAACATTAACACCCCCCTCTCAGTTTTGAATGATCGATTACCTGCATTGGAGACTGCAACAATTAGTGAAATAATTAGAATAAATTTAAATGCCCGACATGCAGCGAGGAAAAGCTTCATGGAAGCTGAATCAAGCAAAAGAATTCGGAGAGCTTTGAGATCCAATATAAGGACTTATGCAATAGAAGGTTTTGTGACAGGTGACCGTGTCTACTATAGAAGAGTCATCTCTTTTATATAGGGTAAAGTATTGAGTGAACTCCCTTAGTTGTTGTGGAAGACAAGATGGCCACATGCACGAATGGTTATGGGTTTCCAGTTGGAAAAAAGAAGTGACACAGATCAACAGCCCTTTGTGAAAATTTTATCAATAACTATTAGACATCAATTAATAAATATTTCCCAAATTTCAGGTTCTTTGAAGTATTTTAAGGGTATTTTAAGGGTTTTAGGAGGCATAAGTATGGACGCAACTTCTTATTTGAAATTTCAAAGATATAAGATTTGCATTGAATTTTATACATAGTCATTAGACACTAAGTAAGCAAGATTCCTTGAATTTAATTTTTTTCTTGAAATAAATGATACGTGTGATGTTTATAATTATAGCCCACTTTTTTTCAAATCTATTCTCGTGTGTCTGCTGCTTCAAGTTGGACATTTCTTTACGTATTCTTTAATTATTCTTTCGTCTTACAATTAAATGAGTTGTCTAACGAGTCTAAACAAAATCTGATGAGAAAATAATGTTTCTGGAAAAGTTCGAGCTTAAGGGACTTAAAAATGGGCACTACATAGGACGTCAATAATGTAAGCACGTTTTTGGTTTCTCATTTTCATTATTTTCGTACGCTGAAAAAATTGCAAAAAATCATCAGCAGTTTATTTTATGTTTCTTCTTTTGAATGGTAAAAAAGTTATGATAATATTAACCTATATTAAAGTTACATAGAGGGGGGGTAAATTCTATAGTTAGCTTTGGAGGTCCCTAATGTTCAGTCTTGAATAATATATCCTTATATTTCCATCTATTATCATATTAAGAACTTACAATATCCATGGATACCATCCTATGATATCTTTGAAAATATATTTATAAAAAAATCATTTTTATAATATTATTGAATAATATATATATATACATACACACACACATATATACATATAATAATCTATTCCTTTGCATGTAACACTAAGGGAAGTAATTCAAGTGAACGCTAGCTACAGCAGCAGCTGACTGAACTATTAGTATTGTTTGTAGACAAGGTGATCACTATTTTTTTCAAATGACTTTAGTTATAGATATTTAAGTTGTAGATAAGTTTGGAAGCTATGAAAAAAAAGTGTCTTCGTTCTGGACAACATTGGAAGATTAGTTTTGAAGTAAACAAGACAAAACATTCTAAAGACGAGACCATTTAATGTGCACATTTAGCAATGAAAAACACCATTTCAAACTTAAGCATGACTGACCGACAGAACCTCTTATACAGATGCAAGGACACATCTAAAAAGTGTGGGGGGGGGGGTTCTTTTGTTTAGACTCGTTAGACAACTAATTTGATGGTAAGACGTAAGAATAATTAAAGAATACATAAATAAATTTCCAACTTGAAGCAGCAGACACAATTGTAAATATGACGCCATTCACCCAGGGTGGGTTTACCTGGCTCCAAATGATTTCACTGTGTCCCACATCAAGACGATCCACCCACGCCAATCGGGAGCTGAGTCCTCAACATATTTTAGCCATTTCCTGTTCCAGTGACAAATACCAAAAACGTGAGGGCCAGTCATGAGCTCCATCGTTTTAATCCACGCTTCTTCCAGCTGGTGCGATTGGGGCTACCAACTTCTTCCTTAGGCCGTTGAAGAATGTAACTAAACCAACGAAGGCTCCTTTGCAGAAGAGTCTGTGATGCCGGTGGTGTTGCATCTTGTACAGATGGTGGGATTTGGGATTTGGTCGAAGAAGTGAATGCATAGGATGTGTCTGAGGCAGTACATGTCGAAAACTTAGAGTGTGGGTTAGGTCTCGCAGTCATACAGCAATACAATCGCAGCCGACACAAGAGAGAATAAACTTTAACGGGAAAAACAGGGCTGTAATTGTACGGATCATTTGGAGAAAATGATCCGTAACAGATGTGTTGAGTGATTGACAACAAACTTAAAGAAAAAAAAAAGGTTAGAGTGATTAAAAGAGAAAAGCATTATCGTGCCAACCACTCCAATCGCATGAAGAAGCTATTTATTAGAAATAATCAGATTTATGATAAAAGTGAGTGGAAATACATTATCGGATTTTTAAATAACTGCTAAAAAAAATAAAATGTCAAATCAATAAAAATGTGGTCGACCATAGTCGAGGGCAACTCACTCAAAAGCTCCCTTTTCATTAGCTACTACACTGAGATGTAGGGGAGGGCACCACTTATTTCCCAGGATTATTCTACTTACCATTGATATTTACCTTTTAATGCTCAGTGTTTAGCAAGGGGCATCAAGTACCATTTTTGGAGTCTTTGATATAACTTGATCAAGAATTGAACCCTCCTTGTCTCCCAATCCATTAGCGCACACCCTAACGATTATGCCGAAACAGACCGGTTCAAAAGTCAAACGAATGACTGAAATAAGTAAATTAATAATTCACACGAACTAAAACTTACAATAATCTATACTATATTGGTGGTACCTGTCTGTCCTTGGATTAAATTGAAAATAAAGCCCTATACCAAGATCAAACAACTTTAGATTCAAATTTTACGAGGAAACAAAAAAAAAAGGGATTAATTTTGTATTGGCATGATTCACAATAATATTGTGATGTTTTTTATTTCTTCTTAACGTGTCTCTTCCACATCAGATGTAGGTTGCACGTTAACCATAGCGGCACAAAATAACTTTCCCTGATCCGGGACGCCACTTGTTTTGACTCCTTTTCACCAGCAAGGATTGCGGAATTCGCAGTGAAGCCCGGCACAGCGGCTCTGCTCGCCGAAACAAGGAAGCGCGGAAAATATAACTCGCTCACTGACCGTTTCGTCTTCCAACCAATTTTAGTGGAAACGTCGGTTGTGCTTGGCCCCGAGACTGTTAAATTTTTTCAGGATATTGGACGGAGGATTTCAACGTCTAGGCACGAACCCCGTGAGTCAGCCTGGTTGTTCCAACGTATCTCCCTGGCTATCGTTCGTGGGAACGCTATGTCAGTAACAGCGGAGTCACTTCCGTTCTAATCGTCATCTGTTGACTCTCTTTCTTTCTCTGACAATTGTTTCAAGCCTATGAAACTATTATTCATGTTGGTTTCAATATGGCATTTCTTGAGATCATTTTTGATCAAGTCATTCCAAGTCTTTCTCGATCTGTCTTTTCCTTGCTTGCCCCTCAATTGAGATGTGTGTACATCTGTTTATCTAACCAGAGCTTTGTTCAACGTAGAGCTGACTCGTCTGGGCATCTTCAACTTCAATAGCAGAAGTCAAAACTGTCGTCAAGATGTATACCACAAATCCCCCGAACCATGTCATTCTTCTGCATCCTCAGAAAGTGAAAGCCTAGCATCCACTCGCAGGTAACATGGCACTATGGACACAGCTACTGTAAACACAACCCCGAGTAACATGTTATAGTGAACGACAAGTTAAAACAGGAAGAATCTCACAAAACTTGCCCCATACAGTCTGTAAACGTAAGATCGATCTTAATTCACACCCCCACCAGCACAGATCATATCACCGAGATAGTAAAATAAGTCCAATTTTAAGAAATCCTTTGGATTTGTGTGAGATTCGAACTTAAAAAGCTACTGCCTTAGTAATGTGTACTCTGCCTATTTTTTTTTTTGTCAACCAATCACATTTCTATTTGCATACAAACAAACAAACCTCCAAAACACCATAGCTTTTTAATAGTAACCCTAACCCCAAAACACCATAACTTTTTAATAGTAACCCTAATATAAATGTCTTTAATTGCTTTTCCATAAAATATAGCTACATCTACAACAAGCAAAGTTAACTCAAACACATCCGAAAAGTAAATAATAAACAGTATAATTTCCACAAGTTCAACTAATTTATTATTGTTATACTTTTCAGTTTCCAAATTAATTTTTTTAGATGTTAATTTTGTTCCCATTTTTCCACACAATAAATGAGAGCAGGGGTGGGGGCGGTATTGGATTAAAAAATTTTTTATTGGAGTTGGAGTTAGCAATTTTTACCAAGAATCTTGTTCTTTTTTTTCAAACAAGGACATGTCAGTTAATGATATGGAGTGAAGGACTGAATAACTCTCCATAGGTGCAAGCTAATCACTCAGGCGAAGCAGGAATTCGGAATAAAGAGTTTCCAAGTTTTTGCACAAGTTGGGGGGTGGGAGGAGACGATTTCATATCTTTAATGACAAGAAAAAAAACAACATTTTCAATTGTCGTTTTAAAACATTTTCAGCTTTTTATACGAGAATATAAATAATAATCCACTTTATTATTTTACAATATTAATTTACCTTGGATTTTTCTTTGTTTTTTTAATAACAAAATACAAAATTGTTTTCAATAATTTGTCTGTTTTATCTTGGGGTTCCACCTCATAAATCATTAATTTAAATTTATACCGAATAATTGTTTTGATTTAAACCATTATTATTCTTCAGTTTTAGAGTTACAAACATTCCTCACTACCAGAATTAACTAAGTCCGAATAAGACTATAAATACAGGATGTTGGAATAAATTTGAAACTTTTCGGAAAGGAAAAACAAAAAAAAATGTCAATAATTGATGTACTCTCAAAATTAAAAGTGCATCTCTTAGGATTTATTGCTTTACTCAAAGGTGGGACCTGAACCTGGAGCATGCCGTCTTGATAGCGTTCTTCGAGAGACGACTGAACACCAGTTTCATCATGGCAATCAGCTCATCCTTGGTGTTACAGGCAGTACGGTTGGTGTCTTTCTCAATACATAATAATTCATGGGGTGGCAATTAGGCGAATTGGGAACCCAGATATTGGGACTGGTGAAGTCATGGAAGTTTACAGACAACCATTTCTGGGGTTTCCAGAGGTGTGACACAGAGCCAAGTTCTGCTGCCACGCGTATGGCCTTCCTGCAGCCACCTTCTCCACCCAGCACTTGACACCAACTCAATATAGTCATCTGAATTGAGTCAAAGTCCCTTTTCGAAGATGTGAGGTAACATAATATGACCTTCACTAGGAACACTCAAAAACTATTACAATTTGAGGGAACTTGGTCTTCATGAAATGCACAACTTTATGTAAACTGTAGGCTAGCCAGCCACCTGTTTTGCGCATTGCACAACTGGTTCTAGCAGAAGTTCTTCTCGTCTTAGAAGAACCAAAGCATCCCCCACCTCCAGAGAGTTTGACCTTATTCAGGAGTTTCTTGGCTTTCATAAGGCGGTTCTCTTCGCCCTTGCGACTCTTGTATGAGAAGTAGCGAAGATCCTCGTTCAGCGCTTTCTTCATAGTCGTCACTCCGATGCCTATCTCTTTCACCAAGCTTTGCCGCACCTATTTTTACAGTTTCTCAACGAATTTCATTGTGCAGACAGTCAGAATGCCTTCCTGCTAGCCATTGCTTCCACATCTGTTACATTTCTCTTGTTCACATCTTATAGCCAATACTAATTTGAATTAGAAACAAATCATGATGTAGGTCACTCCTTTTCCAGCTCTCAAACCCACCCACACAAAAACAGCTATCAATTGCACTTTACCGCTCTTAAATACTTAAAATGGTTCTGAAATGAGATATCAAAAAATGATCAAAGTTATCATAAAGACCCTGTAGTGAATAGTTGTTATTCTGTTATGAAGAGAATAAAAAAGATATAGTTGATTTCCAATATTATATTTTATTTATTCCTATTAACTGTCGGACTATGATACAATATATTCAATTCATGGTAGAATCTTAAAACAGTGTTCATGTGCTATTGTAAAATCTTTTTCTTTTTATAAAAGAAATTGAAGAACACTTAATTCACATGAATGAGATATTTCTCACTTGAAAAAGATTACTAGTTTTGGAGGGGGGGTCACCAACAACTTTTGTGGGATTCCTGTAAGCAAAAAATGACTGCAGAAATAATGAGTACAATATTATTAGAATTTATTTATTTTTCAAAATAGATATTTAACACTCAAAGGATTTATTTTTTAAATGTTTTTTTTTAAATCTATATACAGAGTGTTACAGCAAAATCCGACACTTGAAAAAAAGAAAACGAAATACGAGGAGATGCTGAAGCCGTGAATAGATGAGATCACCACAGGACACCTCTCTGTCTTCCAGCAACACTCCGCTCATGCACATAAGGCAAAGACAACCCAGGCATGGCTGCTAAACAATATTTCGCACCACTGGTCGTCCTTCTCACCCAACTCCAACCCCCTTAACTATTTCTTCTAGGGGTGTCATCAAAACCAAGACCAACAAGCATGCCCACAACATGGCCAACTCCATGAAGGCTACCATCGTGGAGGCGGTCGCCGCTAGAGACAAGGACATGGTCGTCAAAGCATGCAACTCATTTCGCGCTCGCCTTGAGATGGTCGTTTCCTTTGGCAGTTAGGGTTACATTGTAAAAAAAAATTTATGTAACTGTTGCGTCTCTACATATACAATTATTGTTTTCATGTGTCAGATTTTTCTGCAACAGCCTGTATATAAATAAATGTCAATATATGTGTTACTTATAGAAAGAAATGTTAGAGCCACATAAGTTTATGTAGATTCTCTAACATTTCTTTCTATAATGAACACACGCACACTATGAATTTGTATGTAAAATTTTCTGGGGAAGATAATAGAAGTATTATTAATTTTCTAAGTGCCTAAGGGAGTTATGAAGACAGAAACTCTTGAAATTTAAACTACATCCTATTTTTATGAAATTCTCTGAAGGAAGACAATGGAAGTGATCCTAAATCTCTATGTACCCCTCAATGTGTCAAATCTCTATGTGCCCCTTCTAAAAGGACAGAACGCCCCCCCCTGTAAACTTCAAATACGTATATCAGATTTTAATGAACTTTAAACCATATGTATAAGACACTAATTCAGAGAATTTCCCCCAAAACATGTCAGTTTCTTATGGCTATATTAGGGGGTGAAACGGAGAAAAGTAAAAAAAAAAAGTTGTAATAAACATAGTTAAAAAAAAGACAATGTTCCTCATTAAATCCTGAGCAATGCCATGTCTGCTAGTGAGTAATCAGTTGTACCTGGAGAACATGCATGTAATAAATCTTTCCTGTAATCAGACTTTCATACAATGCATCACAGACTGAAACTAGCTGTGGACAAGTGTGCCATTATGGATTCGGGGAGGAAAAATTCAGTGTTCACATACTCCCCCCACAACACTAATATCAAGTTTCTTATGAACGTGATCTGGACATTATTGTCAGCAACGATTGGCATTGGACAAAGCACATCTCTAAAATTGTCAAGAACGCCATGGGTGTCTCGGCAAGACCGTTGTTCCCCACTCTCCAGCTATTTAAAATTGTATACAGCTATGGTACGACCACACTTAGAATTCACATTATCAGTTTGTTGGGGCATTTCTTGGTTGGATGTTTCATCCTTGTTGTAACATCTTTGTGTATGCACCATCAATTACTGTTAAGCAAGAGATTCCACCATGGCCCTTAACAAGTCCCTCTTAAGATTGTCAGAAAAGCATTCCTTCTAGATAATGTCCATCAAAATCACCCTAGGTTTTGCGTTTATGGAGTTTGATGTCTCTTGCCACTGACTGAATGTAGCTGCCGATGTATACACATTCCTAGACAAACTTGATATTTTTCAGTTTAATTTCGCTTTGGTTGTTTGTAGCTGAAAATTCTGTTTTGCCAGCAGTCATATAGAGGTCAATCTTACTGACCACTTTGATGAAATGGAAAAGTTTGTTAGCTCCATTAATCGTCATCTGTGTAATCTATGTCTGTTATTGTTTTTGCCGGGTGACGTGAACTTTTTGCTTTTTCAAGGCTGAACACCAGATTTGTATTTAGATCAGCAGATGTTCGCAGGGTGTAATCTAAGCACTGAACAAAAAGGAAAGGAGCAAATATATCTCCTTGCAAGACTCCCACAATAACGTTGAAGAACACTATTTCCATCGGGAGATCAGACCATTGAGCAAGGGTTAATATACAGCATTGATGGCTGATATTGTCTTTTGTGGAATCTCATATGTTAAATTGATGTCTTTGAGTTTGCTACGATAGATGGAATCAAAGGCTTTAAAGAAATCGATAAGTACACGCAAAACTTTGAGGTTCTTAGCGTCTACACCATTAATTATATAACAGATGGTTAGAATTTGGCCAACTGCTGATCTGTTTTGTCTGAAACTGTTTTGGTTTTTATGGAAAGTTGTGTCCAGCTCAGGGTGAAGGCTATTGTGGTGGGTGCTATTCCTCAATAGTTTGGCCAAGGTCTCCTTTATAAAGGAGAGCATACAACTCTATGTTCGTCACTTAATGGGGTCTGATTGATAAACTTGATTGAAAAATGGGAGCAACTCATAGTCAAAGTCATCTGGCAACAGGACCTTGACAGAAATGTTATCAAGTCCACATGTTAAATAGTATAAATTTTGTTAGTTGAGGATAACAGGAAATAGGGTTCAATCGGGGGTCAGCTCGACCTCCCTGTATACCAGAAGTGGATGTGACGTCACATGACTTGAAAAGGGCGGTCAGTTGGAAGTCTCAAAGCAATTTGGACAGGTAGGATCAATGACGAGCTAAGGGGCCAAATATTCGTAGCTCGGGATTCCTCCCTCTGGCACTGATCGAAGAGAACGCAACGCCAACATCTCATTTGTGCTATTATGAAACATTACAGGTGCCCCGATCACAGAGAAGTGGACATCATGATACGAGATCGAACTGTGTGATCTGCATTCGATAACAAGGTATGTTTATGAACACGTGTATTTTGATTGATTGTGACTTGTAAGGTGTTAGATTACCTCCCCTTAAAAGTCACAATCAATCAAAATACACGTGTTCATAAACATACCTTGTTATCGAATGCAGATCACAGTTCGATCTCAATGACTTATACCAACAACTTGGTCTTATGTTTTTTTTTACTGTCGCGCAACCACGAAGGTCATCATCGGGCTATACTTATGAAAAGATCCGACATGAACCTGACTTTAAAAAAAAATTTTGTTCACTCCAAACAAGGCATATTGTCACTGAAGTGTAAGGGGCTACTGTGATAGAAGGCCAGATTTATAGGAGGGCAACGTGGGTGGGGAGTTGGGCAGCAAGATTTTTGTTCACATTATATTTAAATTATGAGTAATTTAGCCAGCTGGTTTAAGATGATATGTATGTCTGTATTCCCAGCAACAACATTTAGGCTATTCGACCTAGAAACATGAAATTTGATAAGAATTATCATCTACCTAGATGGATTCTTCTAAAAAGGGAATCACAAACAGGGAGCATACACAGTCAAATTCCCACCTTTTTGAAAATGATGTTGAAAACTTGGATTACTTATAAAATATAACTATTGAATAATTGCTAAAACTTTTATTCGAAATTCGTTTTTTTGTGTGAATTAATAAAACAAATTAACACCTTGGTTTGTTTAACAAAGAGTAGTCCCTATTTACTTTCCTTGCCTCCCCACGGGGGCAAAGTTAGACACATGGTCACTTTTTAATGTGGGCAATATCCAGCTTTCCAAAAGGAATGGAAACAAAAATAACTGTATATTCCCGTCGGCGCGAGGGCAATAAACACATCCTCTCTCCGAAAATAGGAGGTAGTGCTGGAGGGGGGGGGGGGTCTCCTGAAACCGTACAGATACTACACTTTAATCCTCTTCTAAAGGCCGGAAAGCGTCGTCTTCTGATCGGGGGGGGGGGGGGGCATTTTTTTATTATTATCATTTTGGCACTTCTACAGAATTTGAACTAAACTGTTTGTTTTTAACCGTAACCTGACAAGTTTTAATTCGGCAAAAGGTTTCAGTTCAAACTCTGTAGAAGCACCATTATTTTTTTTTTTTCGCTTCCATTGGAAACAGAATAAAAGGGGAGACGATCATTAGAGTTGGTGACGGTTCACCATTATTATTGGGGGGGGGGGGGGATTCTAAGCTTAACAAACACGATTGTATGTAAAGCCTAGCAAAACAATAACGGTTCGCGGAAGAATGTGTTGACAAAATGAAATATTTTAGTCTTTTTTCATCACCAAACCAGGGAATAGTAATAAAAATAAAATTGCTGCTTAAAATTTTCCAGTAATCTTATTGCATTTTCTGCACCAATAAAGTTGAACTTTCGTAAAACTCTTACGAAAGTTCAACTTTATTGGTCCAAAAAGACACACAAAACTGCAGGACATTTTCAACTGCGGTTTTCGAAGTTACACATTTTGTTATTGAATTGAAGTAAACATTTTAGAATATTTTAAAAACTATTTTGTTCAATTTAAAGAAATAATAAATAAACGTAGCCATTAAATTTTTTTTTTTAGAAAACGATTTGTAATATTAGGATGAATATTAATAGAAAACTTTTTTTTAGGGGGGGGGGGGGTCATCTCTCAACAGAATTTAAACATTTGGATTCGTTCACATTTCAATACTTTGTTGCTGTTTGTTTGTACTGTACAGAATTAGGTTATTTTTCTGTCGAAAGTAATTTGTTTTATCAAGAATGTTATGCCAATGTAAGCAATTTAAAACTGTAATTTTTTAAACCAGAAGTTTTCCTTTTTATTTTATTTTGAACTGACATATTTCGTATGTATCTCAATAAAAATAAGCACCTAATTTTTTGGTAAATAGAAAAATAAAAATTATATTTTTATTATTTTTAATCTATAGGCTATCATCTGGTCCCTATTTACTTGCCTCCCCACGAGGACAGAGTTAAACACCAGGTCGATTTTTAATGTGAGTAAAGTTTAGCTCCCGAAAATGGGGGACTCTGGATTGGGATAAAAAATAAAATTACCTCAGTCTAGAAGGATTTCTTCTTTACTGATCGATGACAGAAAAGATGAAACGTAGTATCAGAACAGATACTACACCTCGCTCCCAGCCAAAAGACCTTGTCTGGTCGAAATACAAAAAGCAATTCATTTAAAAAAAAAAAAAGATTGAAATGACGACTATTTTTTTTTTAAGTAAAAATATATTTTCTAACCAAAATAAATCGTAAATATTTTTTTAGGCCAGATATCTTTTTTATTTCTATATTTAACTTAAGTTTTATGACCGGAATAAACAACATACGACTTCAATATATTTATTAATGATACATTAATGATTAAATACTTATTTGTACAAATTGGATTTTGAATTATCAAAAAGAAAAAAATGATAATCCGAAACTGAAATTTAAAAAATAAAAATAAGCAAAGTTACAAAATGTAATTTTGTTGAACATTTAATTATGAAAAAATAAATGTTTGTTGTTGATCTTTACAAATCGATAATGGTCCAATTAAAAATAATTATAAGTTTAAATAAAATTCAACATTTTTCAACACTTAAAACAAAGTTGTCTTAACTTTTTACAGCGTATTAAAAAAAGATTAAGTCAGCATTTTCTTTTCGGTTTATGAAGGTTTTTGTATATTTTAATCAATAACATTTTGGGAGGGAGGAATCAAATAATTTAAGCTTTTAGTTTTCATGTTTATTTTTGTATCTGAGCAAAAAAAGAGAATCAAAAACCTAAAAGTTCGATAAATAATAAAAGAAATGAAGAGAAAAATGACGATTTTGATCAAAATCCAGCTGAAAATTCTGACATTAATTGATAATGAGTCGATCTTTTTCTTGAAAATTTGAAGCGAGATTAAATATGATTTGATTGTTCGAAAAGACGACATATATTCTTAAAATATAGACATTGAAAGCTTCAAAAATTAAGATCAGTTGCAGTTACGCCCATGTTTAAATAAACACAGACATAATCTTCTTAATGAAAATATTGATATTAGTCCAACTACGAAGAGAAAATGTGGAGGTGACACAAAAAATAACAAGAAACAAACGTTAGAAAGATATTTTACATGAAGAAAAAGGCTCAGAGGTTGCAACCCAATAATATACAGCAATTTCATGGTTTTAATTTATTAAAGAAAAGTAAATCATTTGAGTTTGAAAAAAATCGTCTGTAAATGAAAAGAGACGGCCATATTGTTTAGAGAGAATGTTATTATTTGACAAGCCGGTCGTCCTTTTTTACTCTCACACAACAAAAAAAAACAGCTGGTTTTAAGCTCTTACCTGGAAGAAAGCTATCGTTTTTTAAATCCAATGGTGCACGACAGTGTCAACTGCCAACTGACAAGAGTAAATAAACTATTGCAAGGTCCCAGAATGGAGAGGATGAACGTGGAAGGAGAGGCCAGATAATCGCCAAAGATGACGGGGAACACGTCGTCACTCACCAACGTGGCAACCTGGCTTCTTACACATTGGGGCAAACGCGGCACAAAAAAGCGGAGAGCTCCACACGAAACAAGGGAGATAATGCGCATAAAACCCGAGACACACAAGCACCCCCACCTCACCACACCCTAAAAAAATGAGATTTTACCTTTTTTACGTGTAAAACTTGGTGGAAGAAACAAAATAAATTTAGAATTCAAGGTGAAGGATCAGTTTCGAATATAAATTTAACGTAAAATGATCCTCCATTTCAAGGCCATTCTAACTTTTTAGGTCAATTAACCAAATTGTTTTACCACTAACTCTAAGTCCGAGTGGCAAGGTCGTAAAACCACACGTAATCACCTAAAAAACAGACCTCCCCTCCCCCCCCCCCCTAAAAGAAAAAACGCGCAGAATTTATCTCCCATAGCAAAAAAAATCTGCTCTAAAACGCTAGAATGGCCCAATATTGGGGGGGGGGGTCATTTCACGTTAAATTTATATATGAAAATGATCCACCACTCTAAATTCTAAAATAAGTGTGTGTTTTTTTCTTCTTTCCGCCAACTTTTTCAGAGTGCGCACATGTGATCGCCTAAAAAAAGAAGAATCTCATTTTTTGGAGGGGGTGATGATGGGGAGAGTGTTAATCTACAGAATTGTTAAAATGAGGATTGATAATTTGGATTATTTTGATTATTCGAACTACTTAACGCATAAACCTGTGGTGCAACGGATAAAGTGCTAAGTAATAATCAGTTCTAAGTGACAGTATTCTGAAGGTTGAAGGTTCAATCAGGTGATACTAACAATATAATTAAGAATTATTTAAGACTCTTCACTGTTATGGCTGATGGAACAAGAACACCCTTGTAGATTAAATAAAGGGTTCCATTCAAAATTCCTGTGTTCTGACATGAAGATTCCCGAGTCATGAAAGTGGGAGGTTACATCGGCTGAAACATTGTGCGTATAACATCCAAGATGAGAACACTAGTCCGAATAATCCAAATCAAGCATATTTTATCCCTTTTGATTATTTGGACGACTTGGTTGTTATTTTTACAACGTTTCAGCCGATGTAACCTTCTTCAGGTGCATCTTTTACAACTTGGGAATATTTATGGTCGAATAATCCAATAATCCAAATTAACAATCCTCATCTCCCTAGCACAGCTTGAGTAGGTGTCGAGAAACAGTCTGAGACAGTCTGGGGCATTTTTGATCCTGTAAAGCTGAAGTATGATTCTGTGCAGTTTAAGAAGGTTCACCCTCCCAGGCTTTACCATCTCTCTTTGAGAAGGGGTTAGTTTATTGCTAATCACCTGAAGCACACCTACCAAGGAATGCCGACATGAATTGAATGGAATTATGGTGTGAGGTATCTATCTTCATTATTATTAAAGTTTGATTGTGATAGAAGGTTCATCTAACTCCTTGTTCGAAGCAATTAGATAGAATGTCACTCATACATGAAATAAGTAGACATTTATTTTGGCAGTGCTGAAAAAGAATTAAAAACAGCTGTCTAAATGGTCAGATGATTTGAGCTGTCTAAATGGTCAGATGACTTGAGCTGCCTAAATGGTTACATGATTTGAAACACTCCACTTTGGTCCTTACTTGGGTTAGCCAAATGGCTAGTCACGACTGCCCGAGCAAAAAAATAGAAAAGCTAATCCCGATTGTGCG
Source organism: Sepiola atlantica (assembly GCA_963556195.1). Taxonomy (NCBI): domain Eukaryota; kingdom Metazoa; phylum Mollusca; class Cephalopoda; order Sepiida; family Sepiolidae; genus Sepiola; species Sepiola atlantica. The sequence goes on along the minus strand of OY744551.1, from coordinate 21,857,180 downwards.
ATCTTTTTTCAATCAGACACTTCCCCCACCCCTGTAACTTGTAGATGCTAGAAGACTGTCAATCGTACCAAGGAAACAAAAGGCTTGATCATTAAGTAATAACGAAGGTCCAACAAAACGCAAATCACTCTGGAGTAAAAAACGAAGGTCCAAAGAAACGCAAATCACTCTGTCCGTAGATCACAAAGTCCTCTGTCAGCTTCCAAAGCAGATCTCTACGTTCGTCACATGTCCACTTACTTTGCACCGTTTCGTTCAAGACAGTAAGAGACCCGCTTTTATTAGGCTGAGGCACACCTAATTTGCATGCGTGCAATGTGACTTCGCGAGACTCCGCGTGAACCGTACGTAATAAAGGTTCACGGACGCCATGTTGAATTCTTTTCCTTCATCCGCAGCGCACAGGACAGACAAACACGAGGACGTTTCGCAGATAAGCCCCCTTCACGTTCCCCACAGATCATTGCTTCATGTTATTAAATATTAGTTTCTGGGTACTAATTTTGAAACTAGGAGCAACTCAAAACTGTACTTGATGCAAGTATATGGATTGTATATCCCTGTTTTAATTTAAAATTTTTAATTTAATTAATTGGAATTCCTATTAATATATTCCCAACAGAAGTTGGACTCCGCGGTGGGTAGCGGAGCACAGAACCAGTAAATAATTCTACTTATTTTTAATGAAAAACGAAATTTAATAAAAAAAAAAACAGAAAATTATCTAGAGATGATGTCTTGATATCGGTTAAATTTCAGACTATATGGTTTAAATGTTGGAAGCTTGCATGGAGGGTTTGGTGAGATTGTTGAGTTTCTTGAGAGAAGATGTATTGACCTGTGTTGTGTCCAAGAAACTTGTTGGAGAAGTAAATCTGCTATGATGATTGTGGAAAAGAATGCAAGATATAAGCTGTATTGGATAGGAAATGAAAAGAGAACAGGTGGTGTTAGTATTTTTATTGCAGAGAAATGGATAGATAAAGTGATTGAAGTTAATCATGTAAGTGAACGAATCATATTGATGAAGTTGATGGTTGGTGAGAAAATGTTCACAATTATATCTGTTTATGCACCACAATGTGGCTTGAGTGAAGATGCGATAGATGAGATGAGGCTTATTGCAGTAACTAGTAAGGTTGATGAGAAGGAAGTACTTGCTGTGGCAGGAGATTTGAATGGTCATGTTGGAAAAAACCCTGGTGATTTCGAGGGTGTGCATGGAGGAAATGGATATGGTGATAGGAATACAGAAGGAGAAAGAATTTTAGAATTTGGTCTTGCAATAGACCTATTGCTTGCTAACACCTTTTTTAGGAAAAAGGAAAGCCATCTTGTTACATATGAATCTGGTACAGCAAAGACTCAAATAGATTATCTGCTGGTTCAGAAAAAGGACAGAAAGCTCTTAAGTAATGTGAAAGTAATATCTGGTGAAGAAATAGTGACACAGCACAAACCGGTTATTTGCAATTTCACGCTGAAGAAAGCTCATGAAGTAAAGAGAAAGTTTATTCCAGAAAACAGATGTGGAGGTTGAATGAAGAACATGTGAAACGTGAGTTTAGAGACCAAGTAATGGAGCGTTCAGCTACAAGATCCACTACAGGAAGTGTGGAAGAACAGTGGATGTAACAGATCAGACTTGTGGGTGGACAGAAGGGCCTCCAAAGCATAGGGTAACATGTTGGTTGAATAAGGAAGTTGAAAAGTGGAAACAAAGAAGTCGCTGGATGTTGTATCAGTATGTCATCGCTCATTTGTTTACCATTTGAACTTCCGGTAATTATCTGCCCTTAGACTGTCCCCACTTCTTGTCCCAACTTGTAATGGCGTCCTATGTAAATAAAGTTCGTGTTCATTAACTTATAGCCTGGGGGGGGGGGTCGAACAAAGGATAAACCAATGTGGTAATGGATTGCTGGACAAAGGTTATGGGAGAGATACCTTTATGGCGGCATGTCATTCCCGTTGTTCGAGGTGGCCCGATCACGTGTGGATAAAATTAAAAGAATCAACAAACAAAAGGGAAGAAAGTAAAACACTATCATTATATCGGAAATTATATTGGAAAGAAAGCGAAGGAATAATAAAGCTACACACAATTATAGTATTTAGTAAAATCAACAATTAGAGTAAAACATATATATTAAACAAAACAATTTATTTGGATAAGACATTTTGTAGAGTTATCAGTTACAGAGAATGCTTGAGATCATTTTTAAAGAGTGAAAAGTTCCGTTTGTTACACGAGTGAAATGTTCGGTTTGTTTAAGTTTGTGTTTGTATTAATGCGTATATGCGAGCGTGTTTGATGTAAAGTGATGTATTTTTGTGGCAATTGTAATGTGTGTGTGTTTGGGTGAAGTTCTTTGTTCCTGTTGAAGATGAGAAATGGAAGATGTTACCTTTTCTTTGACTTATGCCTCCCACACTTCTTTGGTCGAGCGGAGGGGGGGGGGGTAGTGTGGACGACGATCTTCTCAGTGCCTGCTGGCCGAAAATTGGAAGAGAAAAAGTGCGAAAAGAGAGTGTGCAACTTGTCGTGTCTCTTTTTATAGGGATCAAGTCACGCATGATCAAGCTGGAGTCTCAGTTCATGATTGGCCAGAATCTTCGGCCAACATGTTCTCACGAGATAACCACTTCTTCTATCTCCGAGACGAAGAAGGAGTCGCTTAACATTGAGAAGTTGCAATAAATATCCACTTGACCGGTAGTAGCATCTGCTACAAGCTCTCCGTCTCTGTTTGTTTTTAATCCAATCCATCCTCGACCGGCAACAACACAACATATGTCAGAAGTGGGATCAAAGGACACGAAAAATGTTTCTCAGTGAAAATCACATTTTATGGTGATATTTGTCAGGTTTATGTGACATTACACTCGTCCCAGGGAAATACCCATGTACTTACAGCTATACGCCGAGGTAAGAGGAATTTGACTCTACTGTTCTGTTAATTTCTCATCATGGAACCCCCCCCCCACACACACACACACACACTAGCACCAAGGATAGACTGGTCCAGTCCCAATTTGTGAAAAGAAATGGACATTTTTTACGTTAGGCCACATTATATTTTGGTGGACCACTTCGTGACGTGAACGACGACGTGAAAGTAAATTACCTCCTGTTGTGGACTGGTGTCGAAGAGCAGGAAATTAGCGACCACTTCGTTTTTCAGAGTGATGAGAATAAAAATGTAGACAACTACATGAGACATTTCAAGAATTATGTCAGTCCTCAGTCAAATTTTCGGATGTCTTGACACCAACTTTTACAGAGTTGCCAAGAGGATAACGAGTCAGCCCACACGTTCCTAAAGAGGCTGAGGCAAATAATAAAAAATTGCGAATATGATCCCATAGTCGAAGAGACAAACTTGATGGACTTATTTATATTTTGACTAAACCTCAAGTCAACCCAAAAGTCACTGTTAAAAAAGGTAGGGGTTTATCAATAATGACAGCCTTACGTATAGCAGAAACTGAAGAGGCAACAATCAAACAGGTGGAGGCAATCCGGACTCCACTTGAGAAGCTCAGTGCACATGCGGTACAATCAAATCGTGCCCATGAGTATATACATTCATGTGGTTTCTGCGGTAGAGGGCACCATAAAGGAGAATGCCCAGCCAAGGGTAAGACCTACCTGAAATGCAGGAAGACAGGTCACTTTGCCAAGGTTTGTTGCTCAACAGAAAAAAGCAGATGCAAAGAACAAGATATCAGGACGGCAAGGCCTCAAAGATATTCCAACAATGCATATCAAGACAGTAAAATCCACGCAGCCACCCAAAATGACAGCGAAGATAAGCCTGAAGATTGAGGACTCTATTTTCATTCTCTAGAATGCCAAAAGAAACAAGTTCCCTTGGGCGCAACAGAAGCCTATGCAAACTTAAGAATAGGCAACAAAATAGCCCAGATAGAAATCAAACCAAAAATTGACACAGGAGCTATGAGCAACCTGCTACCCATGAGTGTGTTCCAGCAATTAGATAGGGTACAACTGCAGGAAACACCAGTGAGACTGTTTGCATTTAGAGGCTTTATTTAAGTTATGCCTTCTGGGAGTGAGATACCAGGACAGATTCACTAGTGCAACATTCCATACGATTAAAATCAAGGGGCCGATTCTACTTGGGCTACAAACCTCCAGAAAGTTGGGCCTCGTGACTCTCAATTTGGCAATTAACACGGACGATATACTTAAGAACTAAAAGGAATCCCAGTCTAAAATGAGCCATGGCACGAAAGGAAATCCTATCCCAAGAGGGAACCCCAAAGTTATACACCCACCACGGCGAGTCCCTATGGAACAAATTTAAAATTGAGCTTCATTCGCTGGTAAATCAGGGGATCATTACTCCAGTGACCAAACCAACCTCATGAGTCAACTCATTTGTCCGTGTCACAAAAGCCAATGGATCAGTCAGGCTATGTCTAGACCCCAAAGACCTGAACAAGGCCATACAGCGACCACATTTTGTTACCCCCACATTCGAAGACATGGTCTGAAAGCTACACGGTGAGAAATGGTTCACGACGATAGATGTCAAATCCAGTTACTGGCAAATGAAACTGAACGAGAAATCAAAGGAATTGACAACATTTATCACCCGATTTGGTAAATACATGTTTAACAGATTTCCAATGAGAGTGAAGAGCACCCAGGATGAATTCCAGCAAGCCATGTTTGAGAACTTTGGAGATATTAAGAATGTTCTCTTCATCTCCGATGACACAATCGTGTACAGTTTTGAAGAAGATGGTAGCGACCATGACCAAACACTCAATCAGCTCCTTCAAAGAGCTAAGGAAAGGAACTGCAAATTCAACCCAAACAAGTTGGTGGTACGTACGCACATCAGAAATACTATTCTTTGGCCACATCATATCCAGAGATGGTATAAAACCAGATCTCAAAAACTTAACTCTCCATCTCTGTTTGTTTTTTATCCAAGCCATCCTCGACCGGCGACAACACAACAGTGGATAAAAGGTTCAGTGAATAAGGGTGTGTATCTGGAGGCAAAGAGGGAAGCAAGAATAGCAATATACAAAGTCAAGAAGGAGGGTGAGAAAGCCAGGTTTCCAGATATACTACAAAGGGGTTTTAGTGTTCAATTATGATTTGTCCCCCTTTGCATATCGGAAATTCAAAGACTACCGGGCATGTGCATTGAGAGATACCGGAAATAAATAACACCTGTTGAAAACTAATTAGTTTAACTCCGGCGTGGATTATCTTTGTTCTTCTTTCTTTTTACTTTTTGCTTCAGTCTCGGAGCCGAGTCTACGACATTACAGGGATTACCAAAAGAATGAAATATTCAAAATAACTAAACAAATATGCATATTGTCGGGGAGAATGACAATGGAGTGTTAGCAACAAATGAAAAGGACAAGAAGGGTGCTTGGAAATGCCACTATAAGAAATTGTTGAATACTGAGTTTTCATAGAACCGTGAAAATCTAGAAGTTGCTGGTCTATCTTTAAAAATTGAGAAAGAAATGGTACAGGAAGCTGTGAGTAAGATGAAGAAGGGTAAGGCTGGAATACCCTCAGGCGTTGTTGCAGAAATGTTGAAGGCTGTGGGTGAAATCGACATTGAGATGATTACAGACTTAGCAAATCAGATCATAACAGAAGCTATCCCAAAAGACTGGGAACATAGTACAATTGTGAATTATTAAAAGGGTAAAGGAGAAGCACTAGATAGAGGTAATTACAGAAGCTTACATTGATGGACCATGTCATGAAAGTGATTGAGAGAATAATTGATTAGCAAATAAGAACTGACATAAACATAGATGAAATGCAGTTTGGTTTTATGTCTGGGCAAAGTATCACTGGTGCTATATTTATACTGAGACAAATGCAAGAGAAGTACCTTAATAATAAAAAGAATCTATATCTTGCCTTTGTGGATCTGGAGAAAGCTTTTGACAGAGTGCTAAGAGAGGTTGTCTGGTGAGTTTTGCATAAACTAGGGGAAAACGTGTGTCTTGTGAGGGTTGTTCAAGCATTGTACAGAAAGTTGTGTTAGAATTAACTCCATTTAGTGACAGCTTTAATATAGGTTCTTTATTGACCATCGTGGCTTTTTAGTTGTGTCTTAGAAGCATTGTTCCATGCAGGTTTTCCAGAAGAGATGCTGTATGTTGATGATTTAGTACTAGCCTGTGAAACAATGGATGACCTACTTGTTCAGTTAAAGACTTGGAGGAATGCTATGGAAAGTAAAGGTCTGAGAGTGAATGTTACCAAAAACCAAAGTGATGATCAGTGGTTGTAATGTTGGAAAGCTCCTAAAAATGGAAAGTTTCCCTGCTCAGTTTGTGGAAAGTGAGTCGGGGACGAATCAATTTTTTGTGGTATCTGTAAGCATTTGGTACACAAGAAGTGCAGTGGAATTACTAGGAGGTTAAGAGAGGATAACCAGTTTATATGAAGGAAATGTAAGACAATGGAGATGGATGAGAACTCAGATATGGAGAAAGTATATCTGGATGACAAAGCTATTGAGTTTTTTTTTTTATGGAAATCGCTCCAGACAAGGCATGAAGCCACTTGATGTAAGAAGCCATAAAGAACGAAAGATGATTATTGCAAAGACAGGAGATGCCTTGAAATAACTAAAATCAATAGGCATCTCCTGTCTTTGGAGGAAATCAGTCAATATAAAGAGAGTTTCACAAACCTGCAGTTCTTGGAAAGAAGCTACTGGAATAGGAAGCTGTATTATAACGAGTTAACAGTTAATTAGACCAATGAGTCAAACGAGCTGGCACAAAGAAAGCAGGGACTAGATAAGACAATTCCGAAGAACACGTGTCATAATAGTATTTATAGAAAAGGCTGAGACTAGCAACATTGTGTCTGTGAGAAAGAAGGTGCAAAGAAGAAAGGGTGGAGCCAACCAAATTACAGATACACTTTTGAACATTATGAATGAGACAGAGATTCACTAGTCCAAATATGACAACAGTTCTCCATACATGGTCTGATAGTAGATTTGTAGAGATAGAGAATAGCCTCAGGTGTGAGAAAGTGTTTGAGGCGATAGAGAGAACCGACTTTATAAGAAGCAGAAAGAGCAATGGATCTAATGTATGAACTACAAAAAGATTTAATGAGAAACAAAGACTAAAAAGTTTTAGTCGATTTCTCTCCAAGAACAGTCATCCATGAAAATCCGAGAAAGAAAAGGGACACACCTATAATTGAAAGACACGAGCTGAGTCTTCACAGGATTAAATGAAACAAGCCATTTCGTATCCCAATCCATAGCCGAACTCAAGTCAACTTCTAGATCAGCTGCATATTCTATCTGATCCCAGGGAGATGATCGCGAAGAAACTCCCGAATAGAGAGTGGTATACTCAGCATAGATGTAAATCTTCTGGATAATATTCTCTGGAAGATCATTGATATAGAATAGAGCCCTGAGGAACACCAGCATTCATAGGGAAAGAGGCTGAGGAGACATCATCCAAAGTTACTTATGAGCTTCGATCAGAAAGAAAAGACCTAATAATGTCAAGAACCTTACCACTAATACCATAACCCTGAAGTTTGTGTAGAAGTCCAGAATGCCATACACTGTTGAATTCCTTTGAAATGTTAAATGCAATGGCTCTACACTCTCTTGAATTATCCATAAATTGACAGATCTGCTCAGTTACAACAGTTAAAAGATCAGCAATCAAACAAAAACCACGAAAGCCATACTGAACATTACAAAATGCGGCCCAAACCTTCTAGAAAGTGAACAAGCTTGCTGTTGACCAACCTTTCAAAATCCTTGATAATAACAGAGAGGAGACTAACAGGACGATACTTAGTTGGGTCAGATTGATTACCAGCAGTTTTAAAGATAGGGACAGCAGAGGACTCCTTCCAACAAGAAAGGGAGCAGGACTGAGACAAACAGAGATTGAATAATTTAGAGAAAATAGAAGAAAGTTAAGGAGCACAATGAGAACAACAACAGGAATTCAATCAGGACCGGAAGTCTTAAACTGATTAAAGAATCCCAGCAACCATCTTCGGAGTGGTAATTGTCGTGAGTTAAGCACGGACGTTCACTGAGTCGAATTTTTCTGGTGACGTCCTTGATAGTGTTTAGTAACACCTTCTTGTTGTCTCTCTTCCTGGGGCACCCAATCCGACCTCCACGTTCACTGGTCTCAATCAGGAACTGAACCAACAAAGACAATACAGCATTACTTATACCCGCCATTTTTGGAGTTTAATAGAAATCTCGCGAGATTCACGTCCACCCGACGAGATTACGGGTAGGCCTTATATTTTTATTTTTCCACTACATGCCCCCGTGATCTTAAAATCACATCTCACCTTGCATAGTCAGCCATCCAGACCAGTTGTCTCCTCTCACGATTAGAGCGTCGCGGGGGTTCTTCCAACGGGGACTCACCGGCTTCTTCCTCAGCATCTCCATTTGATGGCAGAGAGACACGACGTATGTCAAGCACGTATCGCGGCATCCCGTCAACACTCACATTGTTTACAGACTGTACATGCATTACCCTTCCTCGTCCCCAACGTGTAGTGCATAGAGCTCCCGGTGGCTTGACCCACACTTCTTCACCAACTGTGATGGATCCTTGTCCCTCTTCACTCATGTTCGTTCTAGCAAGAGGATGACGGCACTCATACCGAAAGACTGACTGATGTGGCACTGACTCTTCATCTTGACCACTCTTTGGAGACATGTTGTACCAAAATACCGCCTCTTCTGGTGAGATTCGGCCTCTCTCTGCAACAGCCTTTATGGTTCGGTGATGCCTTTCGGCAATCCCATTTCCTCCCGGTCGATATGCAGCCCGAAAAAATTGCCGGGTTCCCCACCTGGCACACAGCTCTGCAAAGTCTTCAGAGCGGAAGGCGGCACCATTATCCAGTAATATTTCCTCCACTGGCCCCCCTCTCCAAAAACACCGCCTCCACAGCTCTGCAGATTTCACTCGCGGTTTCCGCTCTCAACTTACGCCAGATTGCCACTCTCCCAGGTCCACAGTCGACCATTGACAGGAATATATCATTCCTATAATGCGTGACGTCAATGGCCAGCCGTTTCCAAGTTTCAGTCACCTGTAATTCCCCTCTCTCGTGCCTGGATGGGGCAGGGTCAATTGATTGACACTCTCTGCATTGTTCCACCACCTCTTTAACCGCCTCCTTTGTCACACTCAGGTTCACCTTTCTTGCAAGAAAAAGTGTCCTCTCTTTCCCAAAGTGGTGCATTTCATGCAGCTCTCTCGCTTCCTCACTAACGGCGCACACAGCCGCTGCATCCTTCTCTTTAAGCCAGGCCTTCTTTACTCGGGTCAGGGCATCTGCTCTGTTCTTTTGAGTTGGGACAAGCGTAACCGACACTCTCAGTCCAAACTCGCGAATCAAGTCTCCCAAAATCCCGAGCCTACGCTTGATCAGCATCTCAGCTGCTCCATTGGTCCTTACTCTCCTGTCTCCTGAGACGTCTGACTGGATCCAGGAGGCCACTGTGGCCGAGTCCGTTTTCAACTCTGCATTTTTCAAGCCCCACTTTAGAGCCAGGTTCACTCCCTTTGCTGCAGCCTCGAGCTCTGCAACATTTATGTGGGCATGGTCATTCCTTTTGCGTAGCCAAGCGGCATCCTCCACTGTGGCTCCTCCAATTTCAAGCAGCACACCGAGAGCCAGAGTGCTAGCATCACACCAGATCACACCTTCTTTGCTCCGTTCGACACGCCATTTTCCTTTGACGGGGTCTTCCACCTTAACCTCCTCCACCACCTCGCGTATCAACTGCACAACATCCTCAGTCACTGTGTCATCCCAGCGGCCGCCTTCGGTCCGCCTTTTTATATAGCTGCATGCTACTCTGAGCCACCCGCAAATGGGGTAATGGCCAACCAGCTTCCCACATATGGAGAACAGCTCTCTCTTAGTCAGTCCGTCTGAGATATCGGGCACCTCATTACCCCGTCCGAACATCAACGTCTCCTCCTTATTCCTTTGCAGCTTTAGTCCTAGGGGCATGCCATTTTCTAGTGGCTCAGGTGGCTTCGCAATCAACCCATAACTTCCAACGTGATTGCTAACACTTTCCGCGGACAGTTTTCCTTCCTCGACCAAGATGTCATCAATATATGAGCTTGTGGCCCTCTCCACCTCGTTATTTTTCCCCAGCACTGTTTTCAAAATTGCAGTCATAATTTTGGGTGCAGAACTGAGCCCAAAACCCAACCTTGTCAAGCAAAAGGTCTGACCCTTGAACTTAACCAGCTGGTACCGCCATAGCTTCTCGTCTATGTGTATCTGGAGGTAGGCTGATTTTAGGTCCACAATCTTGCTTGCCCGCTCCATCTTCCTCCACTCTCGCATTACTTCCGCGCAAACGTCGATACCGTCCCCTGTGTGGAAAGCAATATGCTGGTTTAGCTCTCTGTAGTCCAATACTGGCCTAACCTTCCCTTTGGTGGGCTGGACTACCGCTATGAGTGGTAGGACTTTGTCTGCTTCACCGGACCATGGTACAAGGATACCTTCCTCAATCCACCTCGCTATCTCTTTCTCAAATTCAGCCCTTGTGTCACCATTCAGAGTACTTTCGTAGCACCCAACTTGATTTTTTGGTATTGGCATCTCTGAAACCCAACGCCATTCCACCGTCCACTTATCTCCATCAAAACTGGCCTGAAAGTCTTTGTCTTTGATTTGGCACGGTTCCGCCTTCTTGGCTTTAACACTCTCGATTCCTGCCAATCCGACTGGGCACTCGCATCCAAATGTGATCATGCCCATGCTAAACATAGCACCCCTAGTCGATCGATGACATCCAGGCCCAACACAACATCAACACCTGCAACAAGCCGCTCCATCACAATTGCCCTCACCTCAAGTTCGGTCTCTCTCACTATTATTCTCACAGTGCACATTCCTCAGCACATCACCTCACGGCCATCAACCGCCCTCACACTGGTCGTTCCATGCCAAGATTTAGCAACATCCGTTGTCACCAACGTGGTCGTGCAGCCGGTATCAACCAGGGCTTTGGCTCTCTTCCCGTTTGTGGTGACCTCCATCTGTGGTAATGCAGTCCTATGCACCGTCACTTGATAGGGGGGGGGAGTAGCCACTGGCGCTATGGCACCCCTCTAATCGTTTCCCTGCACCGTGCAGGTTCGGCTGATATGCCCAGTTTGTCCACAACGGAAGCAGGTTATGCCAGGCTTAGGTTCTCGGCCGTCCCGTACAAAATGAGGCCCCTGGCATCGAAAACATTTCACTGAGGCTTTTCCAGGTGACCGCCCCACAAGAGATTCTCCTTAACTGCGGACTTCCCTCCCATCAGGCTTACACTCGCGGTTGCCTCCAACTGGTGACTCTTCTTTGTCAGCACCCTGGCATGGGTCAGCACTTCATCCATGTTCATGCTCTCGATCATTGTCAGTCTCTGCAGCTCTGTGGACACACTATCAGGAAGACCAGTCACAAACGTCATTTTCACCGTTTTTTCAAGGCTCAGCCCTGCATAACCCGCCATTCCCGCTAGCCTCCGGATCTCTGTCGCAAAGACATCTACTGGCTCCCCTGTCCATGTGATCCTGCGCATTTTGCTATAGACGCGAAAACGGTTTCTGCGAAAGCGGTCTTTAGTCTTGCCTCTATCAAATCTGCGTCGTCTTGTTCAGCGTCATTCATTTCCAGGTAGACCGAAAGTGCATTTCCTTCCAAATATAATGGAATCAAAGTTGCCACATCCTCAATTTTCTGCAATCTTGCGACCATCTTCAATTTAGACAGCCATCGCACTACGTCTCCATCACCAGCGTACGCCTTCAATACGTCACTGCTTAATTTGATTCTGTCACCCATCCTGTTATGTAGGTAGGCCGCCGGAATAGCTTGTCATCCGAAAACACCTTCTTGTTGTCTCTCTTCCTGGGGCACCCAATCCGACCTCCACGTTCACTGGTCTCAATCAGGAACTGAACCAACAAAGACAATACAGCATTACTTATACCCGCCATTTTTGGAGTTTAATAGATTCACGTCCGCCCGACGAGATTACGGGTAGGCCTTATGTTTTTATTTTTCCACTACAGTAATGACAGAGTCAAGAGAGTGACCAGTTTTCAAAAGAAAATCAGGAAGAATAGCACCAGTCATCAAGAGAAGAATTGTCAGCAAAAAGACAAGCCTTATCCTTAGAAGATAAACAACCTGAAGACCATTAAAAAGAGAGGGAATAACAACACTATTGTAGATTCTGATTAGCATTGTCTGGAAGCCTCAAGTGGTCAATGCTTGGGCGGTTTATGACCATGGAGAAAGGCGCGGCCAAGAAGGAAGAGATGGGAGGGGAGATCTGGCCCACTTGGCATGACAGGAAGTTGGAGGTCTTCTGGGATAGCTAGAGACAGTTGAAGCTTGGGGTCCGTTGAGGCAGGATAGCCCATCTGGGTCTCTTAGCCAAAGGACTTTGGGGGACTTGTTTCCACCTTGCCGGGATATAGAGATCTCATCTGCCATTCCACTTAAAGACATGGGTATCTTTTGTAACATTCAACAAATAAATTTGTTACTTGTTCATAAATTGGACTCATGGTTTTTACTTGGCATGAGAGTATTTGTTCAACCCTGAGACGAGATCAAACAACATCTTTGGATCGGCACAACGTGTGGGATGATACAGTCAAGTGCAGTGAACGCACGAACAACACGCATACGTACATGTTTACATCTGGCGCCGCAACCCGGATTTTGACCCTGGAAATAGCACCAGAGAGGATCGAGCATGAGGGGAGCGAGCACGAGGGGAGCTTGGAAGAATGTGAATCATCAGATGAAATTCCGTTGGCAGAGCTAAAGAGAAGGAATAGGGAATAAACTCATAAGAAGAGGGAGCCGAGGACTAAATACCTCTAGCAGGGCCAGGAGGAGAGAGAGGGAAATGGAGAAATGACTGAGGTTACCATAGTGGGATAAAAAGGAAGCATTGGGGGTGGAGATGCACATGGGATCTAGACTGGGGAAAACCAAAGGTCATGAAGTTTACAGTTATCGGACACCTCCGAGGCTTTCAGTAAGTGGCAGGCCAACATGGTGAGAATTCCTGTGAGGGTGACTAAAGATGGTGTCTGGGGACACGTCTTAGGGGGTGGGGGGGCGACGTTCATGTATGGTTTTGGAGAGTGCATGCTCCCGACGGTGTGTGGCGTTGGGCTCAGCGGATTGTCTCTGTCGTTGTCTTTAGAATGGAGAAGTGATGGGATTCAAGTAGGGGGGACGCATAGGATCCTGCGAAATCCCTTTAACTCAATCACTCTCCTGCTATCTTTGCAGGATGCCTTGTCCGAGAGCACTGGTGCTCTTCCTGATGATAATCAATGCTGAAGCTTGGAAACAGGTACACAATACCTTTTTCAAAAAGACCAGTGAGGTGACGATGACAAGATCCAAATGGATGATTACCTTTGTGATAGACCTAAAACCCTATGGGATATTGCTGAAGAGACTGGGGGAGGAGATCGACTTCGCTCAAAGCACAGATGAGAAAGTGGCAGATGAGTATCGGAGCTCGAGACATGAAGGTTATTCGAGGCTGCTTTTCATACTAAGGCAAGAAAGATTAGTGTTAATTAAGGAATAGCGGAGGATGAACGAGTATTTGCGAGAAATACGGTCACTAAGGAAGAGAGAAAAACGGACGATACTACCAATCGTAGGCAAGGCACTAAACATACTTTTCAGGATGTTGTCTGAAGGGGATCGAAAGGCAATTACGGCGAAATTAAATATGTTAGAGGATGTTCGGATCGAGGGTCGTGTTCCCCCGATTATAAACGTGTTCAGTAAATCAAGCAATTGTTGCATGCAAAGACAGAGTAATAATTAACAAACAAAAATGAAGTAGTTCAAATAAGGTTTATTGAACGTGTGTGTACGTGGAATGATGAAGTGTGTGATGTATGCATGTGTGTCGATGGAAAAACAGTTCTTGAAAAGGTATAAGAAGAAATGAATCCGGCGTAGGAAAAGTCTTTGAAAGCCGCACACAAAGAAAACGAGTTGAGAACTCTTACCGTTGTTTGCCCACGTGTTGACGGAAGAAACGTGTGTTGGTAGTTGTTTTGCTGAGACCAGTTCAAGAGAAAAGCGTGAGACGAAGCGCTAGTGTATTAGCGTCGTTCTGCCGAGCAGAGAAGAGAGAGAGAGAGATGGAGCGCTGGTGCCAGCGCACTTCTGCCGATGCTGGTCGGTGAAAAAGAGATGGATTTTTCGTTTGCAACGGTTTTTATAGTCAGAAGGGCAGATAACTCTGGTGTCGCTTTACAGTGCCACCTGTCGGTGAAAAAGCGACACCTACCGGCAAACCGGTGTAGTTATGTTTTGAAAGGAGGAGGTAACTGCTACAAGGACTCCCCCCCAGATTGAAAAATATTGAAAATATTATTCAATATGTACAGTTGTAGATGAGAAGCATTCTTTGTGGGTATGTCTGTTTTGCTGTTGAAGATTAGAAAAAGTAGTGTGCACGCTACTTATTTCTGTTTCTGCATCTGTATTAAATGATTGATCGCAAGTGCGTTTGCGGAATTGAGTGTTTGTAACACATGTGGATCTGCGTGTTTGCATGCACTTGGGTCTGCATCAAGTTTGAGCGCAAGTGAGTTTGCGGTCGAAAAATGCTGAGTGCAAGCGAATTTGCACTTGTTGGTGGCGTTGTTCATGTTGATTAGTCTGCGTGATGCGGAGCTGATGAACAAACGTTGAATTGTCAGTGTTGTCCGGGAATGTTGGGTTCTTGGGTCTGCGCGGTTGTTGATGAGTGAGCACAAGTGGGTCTGTGCGGTGTTGATGAGCGAGCACAAGTGAATCTGTGCAGTGTTGATGAGTGAGCACAAGTGAGTCTGTGCAGTGTTGATGAGCGAGCACAAGTGAGTCTGTGCAGTGTTGATGAGTGAGCACAAGTGAGTCTGTGCAGTTGTTGATGAATGAGCACAAGTGAGTCTGTGCAGTTGTTGATGAATGAGCACAAGTGAATATGTGCAGTTGTTGATGAATGAGCACAAGTGAGTCTGTGCAGTTGATGAATAAGCACAAGTGGGTCTGTGCAGTTGTTGATGTTGTTCATGTTAATTAGTCCGTGTTGTGGAACTGATGAACAAACATGTAGTTGTTGAGATTGGTGGTACACTATGGTCAAAATCAGATGCACAAATGTCTGCAAGTGAGTTAGCAGGTCCAGGTACAAGTGGGTCTGTACTGGTGTTGGTGCGCGTCGTTCGAGTTGATGTGTCCCCCAGTTTATCAACGAACGTCCAGTTGTTGAGTATTTAGTGGTGCTTGTGCAGTTGTACTCATTTTAAACTGGTGTGATTTCTTCCATAGTGTTGTCAGTGATGTCTGGAAATGTTTGGTGCTTGATGAATGTCCGGGAAAAGTTGGTTGTTCAAGTTGATGTGTCCTCCTGTTTATTAATGAACGTCCAGTTGTTGAAGAGGGTTGGTAGCCCTTGAAGGGTGATGTTGGTGCTTGCTGAGCCTGACTTTTTACAACCAGTATTAAGTCGTAGGGCTTAGTGATGTTCGTGTTTGGCATCGTGTGTTGTAGTTTTCTTTTCTTTTATATATATATTTCCAACACGTGGGTAGAAGGGAAAAAGAAAAGAAAAAAAATGGAGTCGTAATTTGTTTCACACGAGGAATGACGTTTTTTGTTTTCGTTTTAGTTTGCTTGAATGTTAGTTTCCAAGTAGAGAAAGAATGGCGGCTTCTCTTTCCTTTGTTGTTGAAAAGAAAGAAAAAAAAAATTCGTATTTTCTTTTCCTCTTTTTTTTTTTTCGAATTTTCATTTCCACGTGAAAAAGATGGCGGCATTATTTTGAATTTTTTTATCAACACGTGGTCCGGAAAAAAGATGGCGGCAATTTAAAAATTTTTTTATCAACATGTGGTCACGAAAAAGATGGGCAGCGTGAGCGTTTGTTTTCTTTTGTTTTCTTTTTATCTCCACGTGTTCAAAACAAAGGAAGTGGCGTCTTGTAAGGTCCTTTTGTTCGTCAAAAAAGAAAAAAAAAGGATTGGCAAAAGTTTGTCTTTTTCTTTGTATATATTTTTCCGACACGTATGTGGAGAAAGAGAAGAAGAAAAAATGAAATTGTAACTTGTTTTATACTCGGAGAAACCGAGAAATGTTTTTGTTTTTCTTGTTTGGGTATTTCCGCGTGGCTAGGAAAAATGGAGACGGTGGCTTCTTTTCTTTTGTTTGTTTGTATATTTCTACACCCATGGGTAGAAAAAAAAGAAAAAAGATGGATGCGTAATTCGTTTCACCACGAAAGAAAAAACGAGAAATGATGTTTTTTTTTTTTTGTTCTAGTACGAAATTAATTACTCCACCACATACAACAAAGCTTGCACGTCGGGTCACCAATGTTCGGATCGAGGGTCGTGTTCCCCCGATTATAAACGTGTTCAGTAAATCAAGCAATTGTTGCATGCAAAGACAGAGTAATAATTAACAAACAAAAATGAAGTAGTTCAAATAAGGTTTATTGAACGTGTGTGTACGTGGAATGATGAAGTGTGTGATGTATGCATGTGTGTCGATGGAAAAACAGTTCTTGAAAAGGTATAAGAAGAAATGAATCCGGCGTAGGAAAAGTCTTTGAAAGCCGCACACAAAGAAAACGAGTTGAGAACTCTTACCGTTGTTTGCCCACGTGTTGACGGAAGAAACGTGTGTTGGTAGTTGTTTTGCTGAGACCAGTTCAAGAGAAAAGCGTGAGACGAAGCGCTAGTGTATTAGCGTCGTTCTGCCGAGCAGAGAAGAGAGAGAGAGAGATGGAGCGCTGGTGCCAGCGCACTTCTGCCGATGCTGGTCGGTGAAAAAGAGATGGATTTTTTGTTTGCAACGGTTTTTATAGTCAGAAGGGCAGATAACTCTGGTGTCGCTTTACAGTGCCACCTGTCGGTGAAAAAGCGACACCTACCGGCAAACCGGTGTAGTTATGTTTTGAAAGGAGGAGGTAACTGCTACAAGGATAACTAGAAAAGGTTGGCCCAAGTCACGAGGGAGAGTGTGTCAATTCTGAATGTAACCAGGCAAAGGATCAACTGGTTGCCCACACGATTCAGGGGTTGGGATGGAAATTAGGAAACCTGACAAATGTAGTGGAAACACAGGTAGAAGGGCTGGGGTATTCGTTAAGCAGTGTCTCCAGTTATCGACCATCAATAACCGATTGCGTCACATGTCACGGTCGTTGCTGTTGTTCTTGGAACATGTGCAGGCCCAACTCGACATACTATCTCTGTGTCCTAGATTTTCCACAGATACATTGACAAAAACGACCCGAGGACACCGGATCTCGATGTAGAGCCTTTGGATTTCACCAGAGCCCCTTTAACCAAACTATGGTCCTAATACCGCTGGATGTAAGACCAATCCGTCCTGGGTGGCCCTGTATACAATGCTCATCAAAAGTGCATGCATAGTGCTTAGGATAATGTACAATTCCCAGGGAAATAAACAGTGTATAAGTCATGACATACACATGTGATCATGTGTATGGATGTCCCATCAGCTCTAGTTTGGGCAAATTTTAGGAAGCATGAGGGCTTTCAAAGATGCAGTCTTTCGCAGTCAACAGCTAATGTAAGCAGTTTGTTTCATACTTATCAATTCTGAGCATGAAAAAATGTTTCCGAAAGTCATAGGAGCTGTGCTGTTTTCAGACTTGTCTGTAGGCATGTCCACGTGTGTTAGACACATAGAGATCAAATAAGGGTTGTTGTTGTTTGTGTCGTCGTCGTCGTTGTTGTTGTTGTTGTTGTTTGGCAAGATGGTTAATAATTGTGTGGGTGTTTACCGAGTCAGTTGCTAAATGTCGAAGCTTCAATGAATACAACCCCAGGGTAGCAAGGCATTTAGAGTATGGCAGGTTTCTGATGGAGGGTATTCGCTTAGTAGCACACCTTTGAACGGTTTTCAGGTGGTCACTGTTTTGAGCAAGATGGGAGTTTCAGACTGATGATCCAAATTCTAAGTGTGGTCATAGCTGTATACAATTTTAAATAGAATCGAGAGTGGCTAAGAAAGTTCTTGCTGAGTGATGCAAAACACTCTCGGCCTTCTTTACAATTTTAGAGATGTTTTTTGTCCAACACAAATTACTGCTGACATTAATGCCCAGGTCATGTTCACCAGAAAACTTGTTGATATTAGGGTTGTGAAGGTACTATATGTATGCTAGACCTTTTCTCCCCCAAAACATGGTGGTACATAGCTAGTTTCAGTTGCCAGTCTATGATCCATTGCTGCATTGTGGCCAGTTCTGATTGCAGGAAAGATATAAAGAGTACAGAATGTGTCGTTTTTATCTCAACATACAACTTGATGTCATCTGCATATTTCAATACTGTGGCATTCTTTAAGTTAGCATCTATGTCATTAATTAACAGAAGGAGCCCAAGTACAGATCATCCCTGTAGTGCACCAGATGACATCTCATATGGTGAAAAATGCTTTTTTTGGATATATGTACATTTGCAAACCCTCTTATGAGCGATTGATACGTGCGAGCATCAATGTACTGATTAAACAATGCTATCATCAATGAATGCTGCAACTTCCATCAATCCTGTAACAATGATATCATCAATGAATGCTGCAACTTCTGTCAATCCTGTAAATATAATATCATCAATGAATGCTTCAACTTCCGTCAATCCTGTAACAATAATATCATCAATGAATGCTGCAACTTCTGTCAATCCTGTAACAATGCTATCATCAATGAATGTTGCAACTTCCGTCAATCCTGTAACAATGATATCATCAATGAATGCTGCAACTTCCGTCAATCCTGTAACAATGATATCATCAATGAATGCTGCAACTTCTGTCAATCCTGTAACTATAATATCATCAATGAATGCTGCAACTTCTGTCAATCCTGTAACAATGATATCATCAATGAATGCTGCAACTTCTGTCAGTCCTGTAACAATGATATCATCAATGAATGCTGCAACTTCTGTCAATCCTGTAACTATAATATCATCAATGAATGCTGCAACTTCTGTCAATCCTGTAACAATGATATCATCAATGAATGCTGCAACTTCTGTCAGTCCTGTAACAATGATATCATCAATGAATGCTGCAACTTCTGTCAATCCTGTAACAATGATATCATCAATGAATGCTGCAACTTCTGTCAATCCTGTAACAATGCAATCATCAATGAATGCTGCAACTTCCGTCAATCGTGTAACAATGATATCATCAAGGAATGCTGCAACGTCTGTCAATCCTGTTACAATAATATCATCAATGAATGCTGTAACTTCCGTCAATCCTGTAACGCTGATATCATCAATGAATGCTGCAACTTCCGTCAATCCTGTAACAATAATATCATCAATGAATGCTGCAACTTCCGTCAATCCTGTTACAATAATATCATCAATGAATGCTGCAGCTTCTGTCAATCCTGTAACAATGATATCATCAATGAATGTTGCAACTTCTGTCAATCCTGTAACAATGATATAATCAATGAATGCTGCAACTTCTGTCAATCCTGTACCAATGCTATCATCAATGAATGCTGCAACTTCTGTCAATCCTGTAACAATGATATCACCAATGAATGCTGCAACTTCTGTCAATCCTGTAACAATAATATCATCAATAGTTGCTACAAATTCTGTTAGTCCTGTAAGAATGATATCATCAATGAATGCTGCAACTTCTGTCAATCCTGTAACAATGATATAATCAATGAATGCTGCAACTTCTGCCAATCCTGTACCAATAATATCATCAATGAATGCTGCAACTTCCGTCAATCTTGTAACAATGATATCATCAATGAATGCTGCAACTTCCGTCAATCCTGTAACAATGATATCATCAATGAATGCTGCAACTTCCGTGAATCCTGTAACAATAATATAATCAATGAATGCTGCAACTTCTGTCAATCCTGTAACAATGATATCATCAATGAATGCTGCAACTTCTGTCTGTCCTGTAACAATGATATCATCAATGAATGCTGCAACTTCTGCCAATCCTGTAACATTGATATCATCAATCAATGCTGCAACTTCTGTCAATCCTGTAACAATGATATCCTCAATGAATGCTGCAACTTCTGTCAGTCCTGTAACAATGATATCATCAATGAATGCTGCCACTCCCGTCAATCCTGTAACAATGATATCAGCAATAAATGCGGCAACTTCTGTAAATTCTGTAACAATAATATAATCAATGAATGCTGCAACTTCTGTCAATCTTGTAACAATAATATAATCAATGAATGCTGCAACTTCTGTCAATCCTGTAACAATGATATCAGCAATGAATGCGGCAACTTCTGTAAATTCTGTAACAATAATATCATCAATGAATGCTGCAACTTCCGTCAATGCTGTAACAATGCTATCATTAATGAATGCTTCAACTTCTGTCAATCCTGTAACAATGATATCATCAATGAATGCTGCAACTTCAGTCAATCCTGTAACAATGATATCATCAATGAATGCTGCAACTACCGTCAATCCTGTAACAATGATATCATCAATGAATGCTGCAACTTCTGTCTGTCCTGTAACAATAATATCATCAATGAATGCTGCACCTTTCGTCAATCCTGTAACAATGATATCATCAATGAATGCTGCAACTTCTGTCAATCCTGTAACAATGATATCAACAATGAATGCTGCAATTTCTGTCAGTCCTGTAACAATGATATCATCATTGAATTCTTCAACTTCTGTCAGTCCTGTAACAATAATATCATCAATGAATGATGCAACTTCCGTCAATCCTGTAACAATGATATCATCAATGAATGCTGCAACTTCTGTCAATCCTGTAACAATGATATCATCAATGAATGCTGCAACTTCTGTCAATCCTGTAACAATGATATCATCAATGAATGCTGCAACTTCTGTCAGTCCTGTAACAATGATATCATCAATGAATGCTGCAACTTCCGTCAATCCTGTAACAATGCTATCATCAATGAATGCTGCAACTTCTGTCAATCCTGTAACAATGCTATCATCAATGAATGCTGCAGCTTCTGTCAATCCTGTAACAATGCTATCATCAATGAATGCTGCACCTTCCGTCAATCCTGTAACAATGATATCATCAATGAATGCTGCAACTTCTGTCAGTCCTGTAACAATGATATCATCAATGAATGCTGCAACTTCTGTCAGTCCTGTAACAATAATATCATTAATGAATGCTGCAACTTCTGCCAATCCTTTAACAATGATATCATCAATGAATGCTGCAACTTCTGTCAATCCTGTAACAATAATATCATGAATGAATGCTGCAATTTCCGTCAATCCTGTAACAATGATATCATCAATGAATGCTGCAAATTCCGTCAATCCTGTAACAATAATATCATCAATGAATGCTGCAACTTCCGTCAATCCTGTTACAATAATATCATCAATGAATGCTGCAACTTCTGTCAATTCTGTAACAATGATATCATCAATGAATGTTGCAACTTCTGTCAATCCTGTAACAATGATATCATCAATGAATGCTGCAACTTCTGTCAATCCTGTAACAATAATATAATCAATGAATGCTGCAGCTTCTGTCAATCCTGTAACAATAATATCATAAATGAATGCTGCAACTTCTGTCAATCCTGTAACAATGATATCATCAATGAATGCTGCAACTTCCGTCAATCCTGTAACAATGATATCATCAATGAATGCTGCAACTTCTGTCAGTCCTGTAACAATAATATCATCAATGAATGCTGCAACTTCCGTCAATGCTGTAACAATGCTATCATTAATGAATGCTTCAACTTCTGTCAATCCTGTAACAATGATATCATCAATGAATGCTGCAACTTCTGTCAATCATGTAACAATGATATCATCAATGAATGCTGCAACTTCTGTCAATCCTGTAACAATGATATCATCAATGAATGCTGCAACTTCTGTCTGTCCTGTAACAATAATATCATCAATGAATGCTGCACCTTCCGTCAATCCTGTAACAATGATATCATCAATGAATGCTGCAACTTCTGTCAATCCTGTAACAATGATATCAACAATGAATGCTGCAACTTCTGTCAGTCCTGTAACAATGCTATCATTAATGAATGCTTCAACTTCTGTCAGTCCTGTAACAATAATATCATCAATGAATGCTGCAACTTTTGTCAATCCTGTAACAATGATATCATCAATGAATGCGGCAACTTCTGTCAGTCCTGTAACAATAATATCATTAATGAATGCTGCAACTTCTGCCAATCCTTTAACAATGATATCATCAATGAATGCTGCAACTTCTGTCAGTCCTGTAACAATAATATCATCAATGAATGCTGCAACTTCCGTCAATCCTGTAACAATGCTATCATCAATGAATGCTGCAACTTCTGTCAATCCTGTAACAATGCTATCATCAATGAATGCTGCAGCTTCTGTCAATCCTGTAACAATGCTATTATCAATGAATGCTGCAACTTCTGTCACTCCTGTAACAATGATATCATCAATGAATGCTGCAACTTCTGTCAGTCCTGTAACAATGATATCATCAATGAATGCTGCAACTTATGTCAGTCCTGTAACAATGATATCATCAATGAATGCTGCAACTTTTGTCAATCTTGTAACAATGATATCATCAATGAATGCTGCAATTTCTGTCAATCCTGTAACAATGATATAATCAATGAATGCTGCAACTTCTGTTAGTCCTGTAACAATGATATCATCAATGAATGCTGCAACTTCTGTCAATCCTGTAACTATAATATCATCAATGAATGCTGCAACTTCTGTCAGTCTTGTAACAATTATATCATCAATGAATGTTGCAACTTCTGTCAATCCTGTAACAATGATATCATCAATGAATGCTGCAACTTCTGTCAATCCTGTACCAATAATATCATCAATGAATGCTGCAACTTCTGTCAATCTTGTAACAATGATATCATCATAGAATGCTGCAACTTCTGTCAATCCTGTAACAATGATATCATCAATGAATGCTGCAACTTCTGCCAATCCTGTAACAATGATATCATCAATGAATGCTGCAACTTCTGTCAATCCTGTAACAATGATATCATCAATGAATGCTGCAACTTCTGTCAATCCTGTACCAATGCTATCATCAATGAATGCTGCAACTTCTGTCAATCCTGTAACAATGATATCACCAATGAATGCTGCAACTTCTGTCAATCCTGTAACAATAATATCATCAATAGTTGCTACAAATTCTGTTAGTCCTGTAACAATGATATCATCAAAGCATGCTGCAACTTCCGTCAATCCTGTAACAATGATATCATCAATGAATGCTGCCACTTCCGTGAATCCTGTAACAATAATATCATCAATGAATGCTGCAACTTCTGTCAGTCCTGTAACAATGATATCATCAATAAATGCTGCAACTTCCGTCAATCCTGTAACAATGATATCATCAATGAATGCTGTAACTTCCGTCAATCCTGTAACAATGATATCATCAATGAATGCTGCAACTTCCGTCAATCCTGTAACAATGATATAATCAATGAATGCTGTAACTTCCGTCAATCCTGTAACAATGATATCATCAATGAATGCTGCAACTTCTGTTAGTCCTGTAACAATGATATAATCAATGAATGCTGCAACTTCTGTCAATCCTGTAACAATGATATAATCAATGAATGCTGCAACTTCTGCCAATCCTGTACCAATAATATCATCAATGAATGCTGCAACTTCCGTCAATCCTGTAACAATGATATCATCAATGAATGCTGCAACTTCCGTCAATCCTGTAACAATGATATCATCAATGAATGCTGCAACTTCCGTGAATCCTGTAACAATAATATAATCAATGAATGCTGCAACTTCTGTCAATCCTGTAACAATGATATCATCAATGAATGCTGCAACTTCTGTCTGTCCTGTAACAATGATATCATCAATGAATGCTGCAACTTCTGCCAATCCTGTAACATTGATATCATCAATCAATGCTGCAACTTCTGTCAATCCTGTAACAATGATATCATCAATGAATGCTGCAACTTCTATCAGTCCTGTAACAATGGTATCATCAATGAATGCTGCCACTCCCGTCAATCCTGTAACAATGATATCAGCAATGAATGCGGCAACTTCTGTAAATTCTGTAACAATAATATAATCAATGAATGCTGCAACTTCTGTCAATCCTGTAACAATAATATAATCAATGAATGCTGCAACTTCTGTCAATCCTGTAACAATGATATCAGCAATGAATGCGGCAACTTCTGTAAATTCTGTAACAATAATATCATCAATGAATGCTGCAACTTCCGTCAATGCTGTAACAATGCTATCATTAATGAATGCTTCAACTTCTGTCAATCCTGTAACAATGATATCATCAATGAATGCTGCAACTTCTGTCAATCCTGTAACAATGATATCATCAATGAATGCTGCAACTTCTGTCAATCCTGTAACAATGATATCATCAATGAATGCTGCAACTTCTGTCTGTCCTGTAACAATAATATCATCAATGAATGCTGCACCTTCCGTAAAATCTTGTAACAATGATATCATCAATGAATGCTGCAACTTCTGTCAATCCTGTAACAATGATATCAACAATGAATGCTGCAATTTCTGTCAGTCCTGTAACAATGATATCATCAATGAATTCTTCAACTTCTGTCAGTCCTGTAACAATAATATCATCAATGAATGATGCAACTTCCGTCAATCCTGTAACAATGATATCATCAATGAATGCTGCAACTTCTGTCAATCCTGTAACAATGATATCATCAATGAATGCTGCAACTTCTGTCAATCCTGTAACAATGATATCATCAATGAATGCTGCAACTTCTGTCAGTCCTGTAACAATGATATCATCAATGAATGCTGCAACTTCCGTCAATCCTGTAACAATGCTATCATCAATGAATGCTGCAACTTCTGTCAATCCTGTAACAATGCTATCATCAATGAATGCTGCAGCTTCTGTCAATCCTGTAACAATGCTATCATCAATGAATGCTGCACCTTCCGTCAATCCTGTAACAATGATATCATCAATGAATGCTGCAACTTCTGTCAGTCCTGTAACAATGATATCATCAATGAATGCTGCAACTTCTGTCAGTCCTGTAACAATAATATCATTAATGAATGCTGCAACTTCTGCCAATCCTTTAACAATGATATCATCAATGAATGCTGCAACTTCTGTCAATCCTGTAACAATAATATCATGAATGAATGCTGCAATTTCCGTCAATCCTGTAACAATGATATCATCAATGAATGCTGCAAATTCAGTCAATCCTGTAACAATAATATCATCAATGAATGCTGCAACTTCCGTCAATCCTGCTACAATAATATCATCAATGAATGCTGCAACTTCTGTCAATTCTGTAACAATGATATCATCAATGAATGTTGCAACTTCTGTCAATCCTGTAACAATGATATCATCAATGAATGCTGCAACTTCCGTCAATCCTGTAACAATAATATAATCAATGAATGCTGCAGCTTCTGTCAATCCTGTAACAATAATATCATCAATGAATGCTGCAACTTCTGTCAATCCTGTAACAATGATATCATCAATGAATGCTGCAACTTCCGTCAATCCTGTAACAATGATATCATCAATGAATGCTGCAACTTCTGTCAATCCTGTAACAATGATATCATCAATGAATGCTGCAACTTCTGTCAATCATGTAACAATGATATCATCAATGAATGCTGCAACTTCTGTCAGTCCTGTAACAATGATATCATCAATGAATGCTGCAACTTCTGTCAGTCCTGTAACAATAATATCATTAATGAATGCTGCAACTTCTGCCAATCCTGTAACAATGATATCAGCAATGAATGCTGCAACTTCTGTCAATCCTGTAACAATAATATCATCAATGAATGCTGCAACTTCTGTCAATCCTGTAACAATGATATCATCAATGAATGCTGCAACTTCTGTCAGTCCTGTAACAATAATATCATCAATGAATGCTGCAACTTCCGTCAATGCTGTAACAATGCTATCATTAATGAATGCTTCAACTTCTGTCAATCCTGTAACAATGATATCATCAATGAATGCTGCAACTTCTGTCAATCATGTAACAATGATATCATCAATGATGGCTGCAACTTCCGTCAATCCTGTAACAATGATATCATCAATGAATGCTGCAACTTCTGTCTGTCCTGTAACAATAATATCATCAATGAATGCTGCACCTTCCGTCAATCCTGTAACAATGATATCATCAATGAATGCTGCAACTTCTGTCAATCCTGTAACAATGATATCAACAATGAATGCTGCAACTTCTGTCAGTCCTGTAACAATGCTATCATTAATGAATGCTTCAACTTCTGTCAGTCCTGTAACAATAATATCATCAATGAATGCTGCAACTTCCGTCAATCCTGTAACAATGATATCATCAATGAATGCTGCAACTTCTGTCAGTCCTGTAACAATAATATCATCAATGAATGCTGCAACTTCCGTCAATCCTGTAACAATGCTATCATCAATGAATGCTGCAACTTCTGTCAATCCTGTAACAATGCTATCATCAATGAATGCTGCAGCTTCTGTCAATCCTATAACAATGCTATCATCAATGAATGCTGCAACTTCTGTCAATCCTGTAACAATGATATCATCAATGAATGCTGCAACTTCTGTCAGTCTTGTAACAATGATATCATCAATGAATGCTGCAACTTATGTCAGTCCTGTAACAATGATATCATCAATGAATGCTGCAACTTCTGTCAATCTTGTAACAATGATATCATCAATGAATGCTGCAATTTCTGTCAATCCTGTAACAATGATATAATCAATGAATGCTGCAACTTCTGTCAGTCCTGTAACAATGATATCATCAATGAATGCTGCAACTTCTGTTAATCCTGTAACTATAATATCATCAATGAATGCTGCAACTTCTGTCAGTCTTGTAACAATTATATCATCAATGAATGCTGCAACTTCCGTCAATCCTGTAACAATGATATCATCAATGAATGCTGCAACTTCCGTCAATCCTGTAACAATGATATCATCAATGAATGCTGCAATTTCTGTCAATCCTGTAACAATGATATCATCAATGAATGCTGCACCTTCCGTCAATCCTGTAACAATGATATCATCAATGAATGCTGCAACTTCTGTCAATCCTGTAACTATAATATCATCAATGAATGCTGCAACTTCTGTCAGTCTTGTAACAATGATATCATCAATGAATGCTGCAACTTCCGTCAATCCTGTAACAATGATATCATCAATGAATGCTGCAACTTCCGTCAATCCTGTAACAATGATATCATCAATGAATGCTGCAACTTCTGTCCATCCTGTAACAATAATATCATCAATGAATGCTGCAACTTCTGTCAGTCCTGTAACAATGATATCATCAATGAATGCTGCAACTTCTGTCAATCCTGTAACAATGATATCATCAATGAATGCTGCAACTTCTGTCAATCCTTTACATTACATCCACTGTTTGCTGGAATATGGCCGAAGCTGGTTTGACCTTGAAAGGAAGGTGCTTGAATCTAAACAGTCCCTTGTGTGTGTTAATTGTCAGAAGCTCTTTTGACTCATCATCAACCTCTAACTGCAGGAAAACATCCGAAAAACTAATTTTTGCAAAAAAAATTTCACCATTTAATATATATACAACATATATTTAATATATGTACAACATCAAAGTTATAGGTCGTGTATTAACGCAGGTGCCACAGAAAATGATACAGGACTTTCCAGCAAGTTCATTCAAAATGTAGGTTAAATAGACATCCTAGCAGAAATAAACAAAAGTAATTATATGAAAAGCAGGAGCCTCTGTGTAGCTTAATTGCCATAAATATATTTTCATAACTTACTAATATATATATATAGAGAGAGAGAGTGAGAGGGAGAGAGAGAGAGTGAGAGAGAGAGAGAGAGAGAGAACAACTTAAAAAGATACAAAATTATGACATATTCATCATTAAGTATACAAATTCCAAAAATTCGACATCAAAGTTTTAATGTACATATGTTTCAGAGATAAATTTATAAAGTCCCTTCATCAGCTTATATAAGAAGGAAAGTCATCAACATTTTGTTAATAGTCCAGTCAAACAGTGGACCACAGATGTGTCGTGCCAACACCCGTTTTATGACTCGGCACACCTAAATATAACCGGATGTTTAATCCTTGAGTACCTTAACCCGTTTGACAGAAATTAACACACTTTCTTTCTTTCTGCCCACATCGTAACTCAACCAAACCAATCAGACATCATCAAAGTGTTGTACCACCAGCAGTCACAAATACACTATAAAAGGAGTGCCCATCTCCTCTCTGGAGTCATTCGGAGTATTTGCCCCTGCCTTGACGCCTGACGCTGTCTCCTCCATCACTCCTGACCGCACCTCGCTTCGTGGGCCTTTGTCAGACATTACGGTAGCCTTTCTCCACTATGACGATGACAAGCCAGCAGCAGTAGCAGCAACCAAACTGTCCTCCTTAGTGTAGCGGAAAATAAAAACATAAGACTTACCTGTAATACCAGACCAGGCCATGTGGAACAACAGAGTTAAAGCAAATGGCTGGTTTTATAGAAAGGAAGTACCAAATGATCATGTGACCTATTTTGCATTGCATGATGGGAGTCCCCATAAAGAGGACAGGAAATGAGAAAGCGCACTTCTTCTTTGATTCATCCCGGATTGAGACCAGTGAAGGTGGAGGTCGGATTTGGTGCTGTCAGAAGAGTAAAGTTGGAGTTCAAGTTGGTGTTTGCGGACTAGTGACTGTTTTGGGTCGGATTGGGTGCCCTCAGAAGAGAGACATTTTGGTGTTTTCGGATGACACTTAGGACAACAACAAACAACTTTTCTACCATACTAAAATGCAAACAAACTTCCACTCTTTGCTGCTGTCTGCATCTTACTCCAGCTCCTTCCAGCACCAGATTCCCCCCTGCTCCAACTCCAACAGCGACTGTTTCAGCTCCTTCCTGTGGTTCCTACTGCAGCTCCTTCTAGCATCAGACTCCCCCCCTGCTCCAACTCCAACAGCGACTGTTTCAGCTCCTTCCTGTGGTTCCTTCTCCAGATCCTTCCAGCTGCTCCTGCACCAGCTCCTGCTCCAACTCCTTCCCACGGCTCCTGCTCCAGTTCCTTCCTGCAGCTCCTTTCAGCAGCACCTGCTCCATCTCCTTCCTGAAGCGCTAGCAGCTCATGTTCCAGCTCTTGCTCCTTATTCCAGCAGCTCCTGTTCCTGTCGATCCAGCCCTTGGCCACGTCCACACGGACCGGACCTACCTAAGGCATCTCATTATCCCTTAGGAACGTCCACTGAAATTTTCGTGTGACATCATTTCATGCTGTCCAGATTCCAGTTTCCCCGTTCATGTCGACCCATATTGGTTTCGTTTTCTCAAACTCTTTCAAATTTTTTCTTTTTGAATTTGCATACTGCTTGAAAATGTTTCTTTTTAATTTGTACAAGTTTTTCCAAATGCTGAGTATTTTTTCCTTTTCTATTTCCTGTTCACGTCCACAATGCCAACATTTGTTTGATCTTTCTTAACATCAGCAAAAATTTGTTCACTTGGTTGTATTTCTGTATTAATTCTTGTAGGTTTAGTTGGGTAAGGGCCAATTTTAGGTTTGCGAGTTGGGGTTTAAATCAGGAAGAAAATCAGAATGACGAACTTACTTGGAAAAGAAATTTGTCTGGCCAAATTTGACTGAAATAGAAATGTTATATAAGCAAAAAGGGATCACCATTCTTCCACGAAATAAATAATGGCTCCACAACTAAACAGATATGCAGTTTTATTCACGGGAACAAAATTAAATTTGTACAATGGGTTGATTAATGTTGACAAGACGAAATAATATTATTCTGGAGTTCTTCGACTCGCCTACCGCTAGCACGGTAGAGAGCGTAGAATATGCATCTTGTCTGTTTGAAATTAAAACTGGAACATAATTGTTCTGTTCATCACGTGGTTTAGTTCTCGCGCCAAGACGATTCATCACGTATGAATCTTATTGAGCGTAGGCGTGTTGTTAGTATTTACTTCCCTCCCACCACAGGAAGATGTGACACAAGGGCGGAAAGTGGGGGTTGAAAAGCCAGCACCCAAGAAGCGGAGTGCTATGGCCGACAAAAATACCTGGGCAGGCCAGTCAGCATTCTCTGGTAGGGGCACCTAAGGCGATTAGCAATAAACTAATCCCTTGATGCCACTGCTACATAAGTCAATTACAAATAGGAAATATGTCTTTAAATAGTTGCTATTTAAATATTTCTTATTTGTAGTTGTTCCATTATTTTATATTAGTTTTGTGCATTGCACATACTTTCAATTAACCTTAATTGAATTAAACCCTTTTCTTTTTTCAAACTTACATTTCGTAGACGATGTAGATATTTCATGATTGTTTCGTCAATTTCTTGTTTAATAGACATAAACTTCATTCTTTTTGCAACGACCAATCTTTTCTTCGGTCTCATATTTCCTCTAATTATCTGACTTATTTTTTTGAAAGTCAGGTCTTCCAGGTTTCTGAGATGGAGATTTTCATAATTGCCTCATATCCAACGGAAACCAAAAGTAAATCCGCTATTTCATTTTTTCCTCCCGTTTTCTTGCTGTTTTTTAGCATTTTAGTTCTTTCACTGGCAGCAAAACATCAAGTATTGACAAAATCGAAACGCTCAAGTAACAATTGAAATCCTATTGGTGACGTCATTGTTGTGAAATGAAAAATTAGTTAGTGGTAGTCAAGTTTCCTCCAGTTATTCTTAACAAGAGTTTTATATAGGCTCTCTCTTACACTCATGCTACTTGGGCAGCTTAATTTGCATTATATCTTGATTTTAGTCTTTATGTAAGTAGACATAAAAGTGATGCAAAACTCTTCTGTTCAGGGAATGGCCTTTTCAGTAGGTGTACTCCTCGCTTTCTTAAGCACTCTTTTAAACGTATCCACAAACCGTTCTGCCTGACCATTGCTTCTCGCATGATATGGCGTGATCGTGATATGTTCCACTACAAACGTTTGACAGAATCCTTTTAATTCAGTAGACGTGAATTGTGTACTGATGTTCGATACAATACAGTCAACGACCCTTAAACGTGAGAACAATTCATACAAAAACTAATTGTTTCTTCCATGGTTGGTTTCTTACATTTCAATATTTCCGGCTATTTTATGAAACTATCCACTACTATTAGATAATAGAAACAATCCAGTAGTCCTACCAAATCTATGTGGATCCTAGACAACTGTCGATCAGCTTTCGGCAAGGATCTAAACTTTATAGGAGGTATCTTTGCTGTCAAAGCACAACCTTTGCATAATTTCACCACATTTTCAATATCTCTATCCATGCTCGACCAATATACATAATGAAACATTTCATTCTGTAAATGCCCAGATGACCGACATGAAATTCTCTTAGAATTCGTTTTTGTAATGCTGTAGGAATAACCACTCGATTGCTGTAGAACATCACAGATGAAATATACTACCGAGATTTGTGGGTGTTTTTCTTTTATACCTTTTTGTTCTTTAAAAATATTGTTGTTCATCGCCTTTTCCTTTATTTCTCTGAGTGTTACCAGAAGCTCTCTAATGGCGTTACATAATGCATTCAGTATGTAGAGAAGACATCAAGGGGTTCAGCATATTTTGGGATCAGTCGAGACAATCCGTCAGCATGACTGATTTTTGAAGATGGGAGATACTCCATTTTGTAATTGAAATTTAGGAGAATGGTTCCCCATCTCTGTAGTCTGCTCGCAGTATGCGTTGGTAAACCCTTTTTATCCATGAATCGTTAACAATGGTTGATGGTCGATTTGTAATAAAAAATTTCTTCCGTAAACAAAATTTTATGACTGCAAAAATAATACCCAACGCTTCCTTCTTGATTTGTAACTCTTTTTTTGCAGGCAATAATGTACAAGATGCGTGAGCGATAGGTTACAGTGAACCATTTTGTGTAAAATGCAAGCTCCAATGCCGTATGAACTAGCATCAGTAGCGACAACGATTTTGCAATCTGAATTATAATCCGTTAAAAATAATTCAGAAGTGAAAATATTTTTTATTCTTTCAAATGCCTTCTGGAATTCTGTCGTTAAAATCCAATCTTTTTCCTTCTTCAAT
Source organism: Sepiola atlantica (assembly GCA_963556195.1). Taxonomy (NCBI): domain Eukaryota; kingdom Metazoa; phylum Mollusca; class Cephalopoda; order Sepiida; family Sepiolidae; genus Sepiola; species Sepiola atlantica. The sequence continues at coordinate 21,824,869 of OY744551.1, read as the reverse complement.
GGCTCAGTAAGAAGCCTTCTCAAATTTTGCATGCTTGGGATAAACACATTGTAGTAAGACTTTGCAATGACAATACATTTTCAGGAGTTGGCATATTTTTTATTGCACTTACTCACTCTGAGTCTGGTCTTCTACCATTCTTGTCTATAATTTGACCCAGATTTTTTATTTTTTTCCATGGAAAATCGCATTTCTCCTTCAATTTGAAATCATAATCTTGGATTCTTTTAAATACTTCATGTACACGTGATTTGAGTTACTGTGATTTTACTGATAACTAGAATGTCATCTAGTCCGCTAAATCATGCGTCCATTACTTGGTGAAATATAGCTGGTGCAACCGTAACCCCAAATGATAACCTTTTAAATTTGTATAAACCCTTATGTAGCTTTCTGCACTCCTCGTCCACCGGTATTTGTAGATACGCGTCACTTAAAAAAAAGAAGGTTTTCCTCCATTGAGTTTAGTGAATATCTCTTCTGGACTAGGCAGAGGATAGTGATAATCTTTTAGTGTCTGGTTCAAACCTGTGGAAAAATCTGTACACAAATTTCTTTACTTTTTTCATTCACTGTATTCGATCTTCGATAAGACTCCCATTTTTTCGAGTCTATCTAATTCCATGTTAATTTTATCTAATGACATGAATGGAACATTTCTTTTTAAAAACCGGTTGAATATTCAGTTTTAATTCAAACTACTTTGCAGTTACTTTTTTACATCTTCTCAGTTCACCAGAAAAACTTCTGAAAAACATTCTTTTAATTCTTTATTTAGCCTCTCTGCTTCAGAATTTAAGGCTTTATATTTTGAGAGAAAGAATTTATATGCATATCAGATAATTGAAACTTTTGTATCCAATCCGTGCCAAAACATTGCTTGAATCGTTTATGAAAACCATTTTCAATTTTAAAGTTTCTCCTTGTAATGTAGTTCGCCCTCAAATTTTGTTTGTTCTCCAGTGACGCTTTTGGCTACTTTTTTTTTAGTTCTAATTAAAGTTAGGTTTCCAATTTTCTTCCACATTTGAAGATTTATGATCGACAAATCTGATTCTGAGTCAACATTTTAATATTTTTATTCAATATCCTTTACTTGTACAAACTTTCTAATATTTTCCACTTCGTCACTTCTAATTTCTTTATTGCAATTTTTACTCTGCAGTGTGTACTTTTGTGTCCCATGCGATCGCACTTAAAATACTTTTTCATTTTATATGGACAATTTTTGTATTAATGCAATCGCTCACAATCTAAACACGGTTTAGGAGGCAAATTATTTTTATTTTGTTGATCAAATTTAGTTGGTGAATTACTTTTCTTTTTGTAAGGTATTTTTCTTATATGTGACACTCCACTTTGCTCAATGTCTCTTGGCGAACACTAATAAAACGTTGGCAGTTCTCTGCAATATGTTGGAGTGTTGAACCAGGTTCATTCTCTAGTTTATTAAGAACCCGTCATCTGATTTCAGCAGTTATATTTGATACTAATCCTATGTGAAAATGTAAGGCATTTAAAATTGTTAGAACTCAACACCAAAACCTTGAAATGATCAGTGTTTGTTAACTACGAAAGCAAAAGTTGTGTAGTCTTCGTCGTCTTTCCTTGTGAAATTCATGCATTTTCACCTTTTTTTGAAAAAGATACGTTTTAGGACTAAACAATTTAGTCAATAATTGTATCGCTTCGTAACGTCGCTTTTTTGTGGCAACATATAATTGACGAATTTTGTATGTTCAACCGTACACAATTTTCTTAATAGCAAACAAACCATAAAAATCGATCCAATTCACAAAATCTTGTTTTCAGGATCGTAATTAAAATTATCAATAGTGTTCCAAATAGTGTTTTGTGAAAATGCAATTTCATCTTTACCATTTTGACCCCTATTTGATAACTCGTATTATTTTTTCTGTTCCTGTTGAGTATGAAGAACCATATCCTCAAATCTTCTCATTTGTTCCAGCTTTTCTGTTTCCATTTTCTTCTGATATTCCACTTGTTCTTTTTGCTGCTCTTGGGATTTTTCGTCTAGTCAAAGATTTTCTGTTTCTATTTTATTCTGATATTCCACTTGTTCTTTCTGCAATTGCAGATCTTGTGGGTGCCTGAAAATTTCTAAAATGAAATGGCATTTTTAAATTCCTTCATTTTCGTCACTTCAAATAGGCTGACTTTTTTTTTTTGTATTTATACATATATAAATGTGTGTGTGTGTGTGTGTTATATTTACATGGTCATAGCTTTTCTTACTGGGAAATAAATTATTAACCTCTCAGTGAGAGAATAAAAAATAAGCTTGTTCAAACTTGTTTTCGAGTTTCTAATTAAGAAAAAAAAATTTTTTTAAAAATCAACAGACCATAAATTTTCAAACTGTTCTGTCCTACTCAGAAGCGGCAATTTTTTTTCTTCAATCCTACTTCCCGACACTGGAATGTTTTTTTCCTGCAGATTTGACAGACTTTGCTTATCGCTCTATTGATAGAATTAACAATTATCCAGAGGATACCACCAAAGTCTTTTTTCGAAAATCCAACATTTCAGTTGTAGTAATGGTTATGTTGTATCTGACATAAACCCGAGTTTTCTTTGCCAGTGTTGTGTGCAACATTAATTAGGGTTATTTTCGTGTCCGAATTCCTTGTCACCAGTGTTGTGCGACATGCATTCAAATTATGTTAGTCCGAATAAGTCCAAATTCCTGATCGCCTGTGTTGTGACCTTGAAAGGCCGATAATAATTAAGACAACATGGTGGTATATTTACAGAATAGTATGTTACAGAAAGTCTGCATCTGATACTGTTGCTATGACTGCCATGACACTTTGTTGTGAGTATGTGTATATATATATATATATAGATTATATATATATATTAGTCTGGAAGAGTCCATCTACTCCCAAAATAGGGTAGATTAAATAAATTATACATAACTACATTCTCCCAAACATGTATATGCTTTTCGTTTGTCACGCCGGCATGCAAAAGATTTTTCTCTTAGCATTTCCCATTCTTTTAAATAACGATCGCTTAAGTGAGCATTATTGTTGGTCTTTTTAGACACCATAACCACCGGTTTAACATCACTTCTTCCCATGTGACGCTTCTACCTCAACTGTACTACATCTACTAACCCCAAAACTCTCATCCATTCTTTCAACGTGGCCATACCAGTAAAGTCTATTCTTCTGCACACAACTCCCTATACTGTCCAGATTTAATCTTTCTATGTCATCAGATCTAAGCTGGTCTTAAAGACTCACATTGGACATTTTTGTAATCACACTAGCACCTGCTCCTCCCTGTGCTCCAATGGTATAACCAAGTTAAAAAAAAAATTTTTTTTTAAAACTTCGGAACAATCACAACAGTTTTGCCATCCAAATATACTTTCTTCTCATCTGAGTTCAGACAGATGTCTAAAAATTAAAACAATTTAAAAAAAAAAAATTTAGGGCAGGTATTCTTGTTCTTTGAGTTATAATCTTCCACCCTGCATAAACAGATTTTTCGACTAGTATCTCGTAATGATACAAGATTTCTTCATCAATATTCAAATTATATTTTTAAATGGAAGTGTTTGAAAATGCAAACAAATAAATCTAACACCAGAGAAAAAAATAAACATTTTTTATTTTAACGTTTTCTCTTCTTTTTCAATCTTTGCTTCATTCCATGACCTTCTTCCGTGTCCTGGTCATTAGATCTTTTTTTCTTGCCGATTTTTGAATCACAGAGTTCCTAAAATGAAAGAAAGGAAAATCGCGTAATTATAATCTCTAATATAATGATATGCGTTGTTTTTCGACTTCAATATCTACATGTATAAATAGCTATTAATTTGTATGTAATGGTAAGGGAGGTAAACCAGTATGGATTCAAGCGAACGTATGCACTAGCAGTAGCTGACAGAAGTATTAGTATTGATTGTAATGTAAACAAGACAACTGTTTTGTTCAAGTGAATTTAATCATAAAATGATTGGAAGTTGGAAACCAAAATTTGAGAAGAAACAGGAGTTTGTTTTTGTTAGACAATGTTTAGAAAAGGTATTTTGTGTAAATAAAGTAAATTCTATATTTAAATATGTATGTGTAATTTCTAGTGATGATATGTTTATCTATGTGTATCTGTTTGCCAAATAACATCATGCTAAGCATCAGTAATATCTATCTTGAAGTATTAGTATTGTTTGTAACAAGATGACAACTGTTTTTTCCCCCAAGTGACTTTAATTAGAAAAAAATGTAGGTAAGTTTTGAAGCAATGAAATAAACATGTCATTTTTTATGACATGGGTAAACGAGATTATTAATATAATACTCATTGTCTATTTTTTGTCTATAACATTTAAACATATTCCATTATAATGCATACTTTTTTGGTAATTTTATAGAATCACTCCCATCTCCAATCGAGTGGTTTTATGAGTTTTTCGAGTGACCCGAGAACACACTCCCGTCTCCAATTGAGTTGTTTTATGGGTTTTTCGAGTGACCTGAGAACAATTTCGGCATTGAAACCGTCGCAAATAAGTAGTTTGGTTGTTATGTCATATGATGCATAGATGAAAGTGACAATTTAAAAAAAAAAAAAAAAAAAAAAAAAAAAACTGAAAATATTTTCTATTGATATTTAAATGGTGATTATGTGAAACTTTACACCCGGAAAAGAAAATTGACATAAAATAGAAAGCTGTGGTGTGTTTTTGTGATATCTGGGCTTCAAATTTTACATAAATTTAAATTGGAAAAAACAATTTTTAGTAACAAAATTATATTTTTGTGAAATCGGTAACAAACTAAAAATGAAGATCATTTCTAATACGATGATCTATGTTGAAACTATAAAATAATTTCAAAAGATTCACAACAAAATTTAAAAAATTGTTTATTAAATGACATTTTTGGAAAAGATACAACTTTTAGTTCAGACTACACACCTTGACTTTTAAAAAAGTTTTTCAGCTAGTAAACTTCTAATAGTTTTCATTTTTGCTGCTTCATCATTTTCTTTTTCATCTTTTGTGCTAGTTGGTGAATAGTTATTCTAATTCACTTTGTAGAGGTCTCTTTGATCACGTTTTTTTCAAATTCTTTTCTCTTTTAATTTGAAGTCTTCACTTGCATCTGCTATATGCTAAAATCTGAAATCCCTGGAAAACCGGGAATACTTTCATCACTGTATGACGTCAAGGTAGAAACACCCAATAACTAACCCTAATTGGTTTGGAGACCGGAGTGATATATAAATTTTTTTTTTTTAAAACAGTAAAAGTAAAATGCCAAAAATAAATAAATAAAAAATTTCTATACAATAAAAAGCGAAATAAAAAACTGGAGAAAAAAAAGATAAAAGAACAAATTAAAAAAAAGGCAAAAGCATAGTAAATAGAAAAATAAAAATAGAAAATAATGAAAAGCTTACAATTTTTGCATATCTTTGTGCTTCCGCTACCCGTTCTGCCAGAATCATGACTTCCTCTTCTTCTGTTTTATACAAAGGAAGTTTCTTTTCTATAAGTTGTTCAATCCTTTGAAACAGCTCAACATCATACCTGAAAAATAAACAACATTCGTTGACTAAAATAACAAGAACAAGTTTTTCCATTTCTTTTTAGATAAATAAATCTTTAAAATTAAAAATTTAATTTACATGGAAGAAAAAATAATTTTGTTTTCTTTTAAAGCTCTACATATTATTCTATTATGAAGTGGCAATGGTACGCTGGTTACCAACATGAACTGCAGGCAGGCATTAGAGTTCAGTTGGAGATATTGCTTCACTTTCATTATGAGATGTTGGCAACCTTCACATGGTCCCTCCTGTGAGAAATAAATACCAACACCTAAATGAAGCTTATTCATACGATAGTTTTTTTGTTTTTTAAAAATTATCTCTGTCAGATCCCTTATCGGTTGTTGTTAGGGAGAAGGGGTGAAGCTGTTTTCTTGAGTTGATGGTAGTCATTAGGAGACAACCACAAATTTGACAATAGCTATTGTTTATTCATTTTTAGTAAGGATATCCACTTAACAAGTTGCTTCTGAACAATCTTCAGAATAGGCATGAGAGAATCTAACCCTAACACATTACATGTTTCTTCACTTTCAGCTCTAACTGAAATCCAACTTCAAATATTTGCCATGTCGCATGAATAAGCAACTTTCATGTACAGGATGCAGATATTTTTTCAGAATTATTAATTGCAAATTAAATTTTATTTATTTATTTATTTTTTATACTTTCTTTTCAGTCTTATCTTCACGTAAAAACTGACTATATTTCCATTCTTTTGTTTTACAGAATAATTGATTATGGACAATTTTAAGCCTCCATATTTATGGATAAGTCACAGAATTCTTCTTGAAATCCGTACCAGAAGGACAAATAAGAATTTAGACTTTCTCGGCATTAGCAGGAAGGAAGCAGGAAGTCAGCGGGATTATTTTAGGATGCCTTATCAACTGTCTTTACAGCCATCTGGGTGGCCTTCACTTTCAAAACTTTTTTCTGGGGGGAGGAGAAGTTACAGGAAACATCTGGTGAATAGGGAGGTTGTTGATATTCTTCTCAGTCAGAAATTACCAGATAGTGCTGTGAGCAGGTGCATTGTCATGGTGAAGAAAAGGAGGTGTAAACAAAAGCATGTGAAAAAAAAAAAGAAAAATTCAATGGTTGCAGAAAGCTAAGATCAGTTATATTCTCCCAAGATATTAGGTTGGATGATTAGACAATCTGCTTATCCCTCTTTTGCCCTGTTACTATTCAGCTAGTGTATTGTATTTCCACAAAAAAAAAAAATTTTTTAGTCATTATTTACTAAAAACTTACTGTGTAACAAATGTGATAGCTTTGCCTGCTCTACCAGCCCGGGCTGTTCTTCCGACCCGATGGATATAATCTTTGGAACGCGATGGGATGTCAAAGTTGATTACCACATCAACATGTGGAATATCCAGACCTCTAAAAAATAAAAAAAATGACATTAAGAATTATTTTTTCTAAATGCTTAAATTATACTATAATGGAGATCTGGTGTTTGTATACAATAAAAACTTGGAATCTATAGATACAAATTGAAGTAGAGTGAAGTGAATTCAGTACTGGATCAATTTTTTTTTAAATTTGGAAGAAAAGAGATCCTCTGCATAACAGCAGAGTAACATAAGCTGCATTGATTAATATGAAATCAAATCCTTTTTATTTATAAATGACTTATTTGTAGTGTTGTATATTGAGGGAGAGGGTGGAGAAGGCTCACGTAGCTGTGACATCATGGGCAAGACGTCTGATGCTCAAATGGCCTCTGCCTGACTGAACTTGAGACAGAGACATCTCAAATGCTTGTATAGAAAATGAAAATATATGTAATCATTTGCATCAACAAAAAAAAAATGTATGAGCATTTTTGTATTCAAAAATTCTAAACATTTAAATTATGAGGTAGCTCTATTAAAAATGTAAAAAAATAACTTAAATTTAATTTATCGAATCAATACCTATAAAACTAAAATCGGTTATTTTGAATTTAAACATATTTTCAGGAATTTTAATATATATTTAAAAAAATGTTTGCTGGCAGTTGCAATTTTGTAGCATTTAAATATTTAGTAGAGAGTTCCATGCATTTGGAGACAACTGTTCATAACCATACAAAGGATATATATGGATCTTTGATATGAAAGACATCCAAAAATTATAGAAAAATGATTCTGACATGCTAATTTTTAATAGTTATTTTTATACCATGTTATTGACACTATAACACTTCGCTGCAGTTTATTTAAAAAATGATGTAGTTCACCTGGGCAACTGGTAACATTCAATTATGACAAAAAAAAAAAAAAAAAAAAAAAAAAAAGCAACGGAAATAACTAATTGAAGAATATACAAATAGTTGCCTCTCTTACAACGAAAAATTTTCTTCTTAAATGTGCCAACAAATAAAAACTAAAATGTCTTCACTGCACCCCAGAATATACAGCTAGTTTTAATTTTTTTTTTAAAGTAATCGTTATTTAAATCAGAATTTATAAGCAAACCGTAGTTACAAATATTTTAGGAAAAGTAAAAATAAGTTTTTATTTATTTAAATAAAAGGAAGTTGATTATTGTGCACAGATACGACATCACGTAAATTGAAAAAAAAAAAGTGATTTTCTTGTGTTTTTCATGCTACAGGAATTCTTTGGATGGCGATCCAAGTGAGATCTCTTACCTTATTAATTTGATAAATTGTTGTTCATGTAAATTTTAATAGTTTTCTATTATTTGTGAAGAAAAAGGTTCTTTGGCCGAATTCACAAAATAACAAATACTTTAAAGGCGAATTTCTGAAAATAATTCAATCGGAAGGTGTGTGTGTGTGTAACAAAAAAATATACATGGAAATTTTTTAAATAGTGTTTTCTAAGAAAAACATGGAAATTAAAATATTCTGAATTTATGATTCTAAATATAAAGATCAACATGATAAAGGAATCAAGAAATGAAAAAATTATGTTTTTACATAATTTTTTCATTTCTTGATTCCAACAATTTGTCTTCTAATCTAAAAAACAACAGATACAGTTTGTGTTTGTATCTTAATAAATGGACACTTGACTAGAAGGTCTTAACAAAAATGAATGTTAAATTCATGAGTTGAAATCTTAAAAATTAAATAATTTTAGAAAATAAAATGGCAGATATGTAAGAATTAAAAAAGGGCAGATAAAAAACGGGAACAAGAAAAATGTATGATTTAATATGGTGGAAACGATTGTATGAAAAAGAATATATAAAGTGTTATTATATATTTATTTATTAAAGCGTTAAATTAAAAAAAGTTCAAGCTTGATTCATCAGCCTTTCGTATAAAAAAATCCAATAAAATTTAATCCAAATAATTCTTTTATTTGATATCAAAAGTTGAAATGATTAATAACAAAAAAGAATAAATAAATAAAATCATGTATAAATTATTTTTAGCTAAAAATAAAAATATCTGAAACTTTTAGATAACAACGCACAAAAAAAAGTGCGCAACATACCTGCTAGCAACATCTGTAGCGAGTAATATAGAATTGCTTTTACTTCGAAATTTGTGGAGTGATGACAGCCTTTTTGCCTGGATAAAATAAAAATTGAAGTATCAACCATTAAAATGTGTGATTCGAAATGCAAATAACAGCATAAAATCTCATTTCTTTTGACTCATTTTAAATTGAGGTGATGTTTAAAGAGGAACGCTGGGCATTTGGAAAAAGTAAGAGTCGAGTTGTATTTTGCCATTGGACAACCTTTATTTTGAGTGCAAAACTTTTTTTTTTTTTTTATTATTTCATTGTACAAGCAATTGATACATTCAGAATATTGTATTGCAAAAAACAAAAACAAATATTAAAATAATCTAAAGAAAGACCAGAAAGGAATATTTGAACGCCAATGCTAAACATTTGTCCACAAAAGAAAAATATTCCTAAACAGAACTATGTTATATAAAAATCAAAATAATCATTGAATTAAAAAGACAACAAATAGTTAATAAATGTCCTTTTATAAAGCAATATGCAAATTAGTTAACCTTATGGCTGATATTGCATATACAGAAGACGTATATAAAAAAGAAGGGGCCGTTCCTATTGTGTAAAGTTGAATTAACTTGAGATAAGGCGTTTTGACCTCGACACTAGTGCGAGAAATGGGCCTAAATTTCGCATTTTACAATCAACCCATATAACGATTTGATTGTATTTCATTTGGAAATTTAAGTGCATATGTGTCGGACATACAGAAATGCATTTTACAATCAACCCATATAATGATTTGATTGTATTTCATTTGGAAATTTAAGTGCATATGTGTCGAACATACAGAAAGGGATCATTTTAGTTTGTTATGCTAGCAGTATCTCCGATGAATAAAAAAGTAAACAAAAAACCCATAAAGGTCAGTAAATGATATCGTTAGCCGATAATTGTAAATTTTGGTGTTTGTGTGACTTGCTTAAAGAAAGAAATCAACAACAAAAACGAATATATGTTCAATATATATACTTTTTACTGTTACTTCAAAAAGATTAAAGGTCTTACCTGTGAAAGTTGTCCATGAAGAGGAATAGCATTCATACCAAGATTCCGCAACATCAAAGTTATACGTTGTGTATTAACGCAGGTGCCACAGAAAATGATACAGGACTTTCCAGCAAGTTCATTCAAAATGTAGGTTAAATAGACATCCTAGCAGAAATAAATAAAAGTAATTATAATGTGTATATATTAATGTACCTTAAATGAAAACAAAAAAATAGATAAATAAAACTAATTATAATCAGTCTATACTAATTACCATTGTGTATTGGTGGTTATATATATATATAGAGAGAGAACAACTTAGAAAGATACAAAATTATGACATATTCATCATTAAGTATACAAGTTCCAAAAATTTGACATCAACAAAGTTTTAGTGTACATGTTTCCAAGATAAATTTATTCCTTAATAGACAGTGGAACCCAATTGGACCATAGATGCATCAAAAACAGAGCTTACAACAATATTAACATAACAAACTAAATTAATATTTCTCATTATGAAAAAAACAAATAATTAAAATAAATAAAGTCATTTTTTAATATATTTTATATATATATATATAAATAAAATGTACTAAAAAACACCCTTGGAATATCATAACCATTAATTAACCAGTTCAATTCAGCTATTAGGCTTGATAAATGCGCAATTCTTCCTTTAAAAATATTAGCAATCTGAACAAAAGGAATCCGGCAGATTCAAATTGCAACCGAGCATGAATCTCAGCAATAAAACTTTCCCACATCTCTCAAGATAGTAACAATTCTCCTGGCTAGTTCCAAGAAAATCACTGTTACATCCGTAGAAACATTACAAAAGTCATAACCATAGAGCTGATTCAATACCTGCAGTATTCATTCGTATCTGACGGACTTGATTTACTTCACCTTTCATCTACATAACTTTGAGGTGTGGTTATCTTTGTCTAGTTAAAATACTATCAAAGTTAAAGCATTTGACTTTAACTATCTTATATATATATATTAGAATACATCCACAGTTTTGCACGACTTTTATGTACTCTTTATGAAGATTAAAATCAAGATATAATGATACTAATTTTTATCACATGATTTTGATTCTAGAAAATGTCTAACATTTAAGGCTTAAGCGGTATTAAAAATAAATTGAAATTTGGGGAATCTAGCATTATTGGTGTCTAATTGTGATTCACAGGAAAGTACAAAGTCATCAGCATACAGCATCTCTTGTGGACAAACCATGCAAAACTTTCTGGATAATGCTTCTAAGACACAAATGAAAAGCAAGGGGGGGGGGGGGGGTCATCTGTTATCTCCAACAATGTATCTTTCAACCTTTTCCAATGTTCTTTCAAACTTCCAGAAGTGAATCTGGTAACCAAAAGGCCCCTTACCCTGTCTCTAAAGTCCCGTTTCAATTGTTCTTCGTTCAACTTCCACACCTTTCTCTTGGAGATAAACTTTCTCTTTACCTCATGAGATTTCTTCAGCTTGAAATTGCAAATAACCGGATTGTGCTATGTCACAAATTCTTCACCAGGCATCAATTAATTACATCACTCAAAAGCCTCACTAGCAGATCGTCTGAGTTTTTGCTGTACCTGATACATATGTAACGAGGTGGCTTTCCTTTTTCTTAAAAAGAGTGTTTGCAATCAACATCTCCAAAGAAACTGAAATTTGGGGAGTATTTATTAATTGATGTCTAATACCCATTGTTAAACTTTCACACCCTTTTTGCCCCCGTTGCATTAAACTAAATATACCTCCTATTACATACCCTTACGCCTAGCAGCTGTGTTCCAAAATTCATAATTAGTTTAAGAGTGTATAACTAAAAATGAAGGCTTCAAACAAGTGAAAAATCCTTACAAATAGAAACAAAAAAAAGATCCAGGTCATTCTCGATGGCCGTATATCTAAGCAACACATCAATGCAGGTATTCTAGAGGGGTCGATACTTGGACCTATATTATTAATGATCCTTATAAATGACTTTCCCACAATGAAATCGCATCTGAGATGGGTGTATTTGTTGGTGATACCACACTATTCCCTGCATGCCCACACAAGCAAGGTAATGCCTGAATCCTTGGAAAATGACATCCAGTCTGTAGTAGAATGGGGCTCAGAAATGGTCAAGTTTAATGCTACCAAGACAAAGCTCCTTTTCTTTAACTATGAGAAATCTTTCCAACCACCGTCATGGGCGAAAATACCCTTCCTAAGACTCCAAAGTTTAAACTCCTCAACCTGACATTCTCAGGCAACATGAAGTATAAGTACATAGATGCTGCCAAGTCTGCCGCAAAGAAAGACTAAAAAACTTCTCACACCTGCCAGTATCCTATATCTCTATTAAGCTATCATTTGCTCGTGCATGCAGCATTGTTATCACATCTTGGACAGGGTGCTCCAACGAACTTTCTGCAGTTGTACCCTCGACTAGCAACAAAATCATGCTCCTTCACTGTAAAGGTCCCTAGATGCCGGAAGAATTTCTACACTAATAGTTTATTTCCCTAAACTGCTAGCCTTTGGAATTTCCTCCCTGCTTCCCCAATTGTACCAATATGCATAAATTTAAATGTAATGTTAACAAACACCCATCTGACCCCCCCCCCCAAATCTGGCTGCTATCTCAGAAGCCCCCTACACTTCAAGAACAAGAGTAAATATATATATATAAAACAAATAATTATTAAATCAAGCCAGCCTGAATATAGAGCAAAATCTCAGTACCTCTAAAAAAAACAACAAAAAAAACGAACAAAAATGGTGCAGAAGCGCAACACTGACTGTTAATGATTCATAGCAGAGTAGTGATCAAGTTAGATTTTTCTTTTAATAGTAAATCAATAAAAAAAAAAACTCAGACCAAAGAAAATGCTATTTCAAACATAAGTGTGACAGACCAAAGAAAATGTTATTTCAAACATAAATGTGACAGACCAAAGAAAATGTTATTTCAAACATAAGTGTGACAGACCAAAGAAAATGCTATTTCAAACATAAGTGTGACAGACCAAAGAAAATGCTATTTCAAACATAAGTGTGACAGACCAAAGAAAATGTTATTTCAAACATAAATGTGACATCTAAAATGTCTCACCTTGAATTTTGCTGGAATAAACAAATAATATTGTTGTAATTTATCAACAGTTGTGTATTTGGTAGAAACTTCTATACGGATTGGATTCTTTAGGGCTGCTCGCTGCAATTTAGCAACCTGAAAAGACAAGATGACATTAGTTGTTTGTTGGGCAAATCTAAACTCATTCGCAATTCAACATTGCAAACTATTAATACAATATCAATATACAGATAAAACTTCATCTGATCGTTTCCAAAATGGCTGTAACCATTTTTTCTGAATTCATCAAATTCAACCATCTATTGTTCTTCTTAATCTGATCGCCTAACTTGTTCCAAAAATCTATTAGCTAATTAATTAAACATTAAAAAAAAAATTAATTTGATAAAATTCTGAGAAATTTTTAAAAATATTTCTGCTAATCATTTTGAAAAAAGAAATAGACAAAATGAAAATAGTGTTATTGGGGGAGGGGGTAAAAAGAAGGGAAAACGTGAAAATTAACCTATAATCTTGTGTTCTCCAGCTTTTCTGAGGTTGGTTTGGGTGTTTTATTTTATGGCATATCAACCCTTTTTGAGTCATTTGAATTCATTCATTTTGATAAAAGTTTTTAAGTTTCAAGTTCTTCAAATATTTATAGATTAATTTTTTAAAATTTATTTTGTAAATGATTCTATTTATCATCTATTTTTATTCTATCTTAGATCTGATGAGCTCAGACGAAGATTAAATCTGGACAATTTAGGGAAATGTGTACAGAAGACTTTGATGGTATGGTCACATTGAAAGAATGGATGAGATCTTAGTAGATGTAGAACAGTTGAGGAAGCAGGGTGTGTTGGCAAGGAAAATATTAGAGAAAGTGATAATGGTTGGATTTATTTATCTACCTCCCACAAGGTAAGATGTGACACAAGGTCGGGAAAGTGGGATTAGATAAGCCAGCGCTCGAGAGGTGAGCACTCTGGCCATTTAAAAATTGCCTGGGCAGTCCCGTCGGCATTCCCCGGTAGGGGCGCCTCAGACAGTAAGGAATAAACTTACTCCTCCCCAAAGAGGGGAGGCAAAGCCTGGGAGGGTGCACCTCCTAGAACTGGACAGGACCGACACCCCCAATAGACCAGCGTGAATCCAGACCCAAAGGCCTGGACGATACCGGTTTATTAGGCGGGGTAAAAACCCCTAGGTGGATAGATTAGTTTGAAAGTCAATTTTTAAAAGCTGTCCGACCTATGTCAGCATGTAAAATAACCGTTAAACAACGATGACTATTTAATCTATAGATGAATGTGAATGTAATGGCAACTAAGGAGTCACACCACACTCACCAATTGAGGTCTCACCACTGACCAGATGGGTTTAAGGTCATACCCACCCAAAACAACAATTGAACAGAAACTGTTAGTTTACCGAAAGCTGGAGTATGGCATTGAATTGTGGGTTCATACTTTTCACAACCGTATTAATGCCTAAATGACCACGATGAATCCACAATTGTATTTGCACTCCTCATAACCAATTTCATAGTCTGCGATAGGATCCATTAGGTCAATCACGCACCTCCTCCAACTCAAGTGGGGCAATGGCTTTACAGTTTGAAATCCGTTCATAGAATATTCTTTCATAGATTTTAATTATGCGAGTGTTACAGACATAGCTGTTATAATTCCATCAAAAGAGGAAAGTCACATCATCTTATCTTAAATAGAAACATCTTTAAGAAATGTTGAGATACAGGCACGATGAGATATGACGATTAGGTTCCTCATTTCGTTGCCTCATCTACTTTTCATTTCTTCATCCAATGCAATCAATATTTATCATATGAAAAATGCAAGATTTTTTTTCATTCATTACATATATATTACCATCTAAACGGTTCGCTGTTATCTAAATCAATAATATGAGATAGTCTTTTGAAATTCTATATGTATAGTAGAAGGCAGCTATTTGTATGCCAAATTTGCATAAAATTTTTTTAAAACAGTTTATAATAAATTAACGTTTGTTTTAAATCTGTAATTGTATTGTCCTATTTCCTATATATATGCAATAGTTTTGTCGATATTAAAAGTAATTAATTAAATTGATTTAATAAAAAAAAAGGATAAATTATCAAAACTTAAAATATTATGTTCATTAATTTTCAAGAGAGGTAATTTAAATGAAAACTATTAGTCTTTAAAATTACAATATCATCATCTGGTTTTGGTGCTGAGAGTATCCCAGACTCCAGGGTGGGCAGCACCTCACACCTGCTCTCCATGCAATCCAATCCAAAGGGTTGATATCAGTCATGCTGCCTGCAATCAAATCACTTCTTATGCACTCAATCCAGGTCTTCCTTGGTTTACCACACACCCTAGGCGTGTTATGAAGTTAATGCAGGAGGTGGCACGCTGTACATGGCCAAACTACCTGAACCGCCGAGTGTATAAGGGAGTTAAAATCCCACCAATACCGTACTTCTGATGAAGCACGGTTGAAGGGATTCTTCTTTCTTGCTGCTGCACACTCACCTGATCATGGCACGGTTATTACACCGAATCAGAAGCGTTTCCACCCCGCCCCCCCCCCCCCCCTGCCATGCAAGATGGCAGAGTAAACACAGGCCGAAAAGACCTTGCCTCGGCTCTGAAAGAAATGTGTCTAGATGTAAGTATTAGCATCAGCTTCCCGAAGTTTCCCCAAGCAACACAACAACAGCGAGCAGTGATAGTACGTTTGCAAACACGACACATGTCGCTCAGGTAGTTTCAACATCAGGTGGGGTGCCATCTACATCAACACGTACCATCGTCGAACATCGATTCGGTGGGCAACACCTAGACATCTGCTACAAAACAGATTTATATTGAAGTTGTGTAATATAAATTATACATTTAAAAAGAATACCTGGTGTTAGATTAAGAGCCGCCATATTGCGGATAGTTATTTGCTTGTTAAATATATTTTCTAAGCAAATAAGCTTTATTAAGTAAAGGGAAAGCAGACCTCCCCAGTGTTAAGGTTAGTATCAAATGTGTTGAATGTCGGCAGAGCAGAGTCAGTCGACATCACCACCCATATGACTACGCGCCTTATCAAGGTTTATTGATAAATCAAATTTCAATTCTGTAGTTGCTCAGTTGAGAAGGTGACAGGTGTAGAAACAAACTCAGACATATTTTATAAAAAGAATTTTGGGGACAAGTCTGTAGATTTAACAAGAACTAGAGATGAAAACCAATATTTGAGAAAAGTTTACCATTTTTTTTTTTTTTTTTTTAAATAAAATATAAATTACCTTTTTAGTCATAGTAGCAGAATAGAGGTATGTGTTTCTTTCCCGAGGGATGACTTTCAAGATTTTGTCAATCTAAAAAAAAGAAATGTTTTATAAAATATCAAAACTGTTCATTTATTGGATTTTTGAAATTATAAACTTCATGGATTCCTTTACCCAATAATCAGTTTAATCTCCCAGAGCATCACACCATGAATACATTTTCGCACCCTTTCTTTTTAATTATAGTCAATGTTTGCACTTGTCTTCTTGAGTACAAGGCTGGCCCTGAGGGGTTTTCTGTGTTTTCATTAACTTTTTAAAATATATTATTCTAACTTTGGTCGTAAGTTTGAATTGTCAAAATCCATTGTAAAATATCGTTTCAAACTGCAGTTCTGCTATTTATTTGACAATATTTCTAAGATGAGTTATTTTCATTTACAGGTTTTGGACGGTTTTCATTTTAATTGAAAGCCGAAGAATGCAACAGTGAAAACGTGAAAATAAGAACTATCAATTTGCAAAAATTTCAGTTAAGCAGGTTTTTAGGGTTAGATAAATTATAAACTAGTTTTCCAACCATAAGTAAATGAATTATAAACTAGTTTATACCCGCTCCTTGATCGAGGTTGGTACAATACCTAAGTATATCAATTTTCATATTTACTTAACTTCTACCGCGTTATACTAGTATGAAGGAAAATATTTGTCGAAAAAATAGATACTCTCATGTAAATACTAAGTAGTAAGTAACCACGATGAATGTATTTACATAATTACTAATATCTTTTGCCAATAAAAACTGTTTTTAAGCAAAAATAATTTGCTTTGAAATAATGTTGAAAACCTGTGTCTAATTTTTCGAGGGGATTATATATATATATATATTAAAAAAGTCACTTAATTAAAAAATATTTATGTTAGTTTTTTCATGTTATGATGTTAATTTCAATAAATGTATCCAGTTTTAAAAAATCCTTTAGATTTATGTGAGATCTGAACTCTGGTATTGACATCGTAAAAACTACTGCCTTAGTAATGTGGACTCTGCCTATTCCTTTTTTGTCAGCCAATCATCGTTCATCCTCCTAGATAAACTGTTGCAAAAGCATGAATGTCATAAATCGCAGGAAGGTTGACCGGCCAAAGAACCTGGGAGCAACTGATTGGACAAAACCACACAGAGTGGAATTTGGAGACTGCTGACCAACTAAACCGTGAGAACAGGAAAGTGAGCCTGCGTAATATCAAAAGGGAAAAGTGACACCAAATGAATAGAAGAATCACATTTCTATTTGCATGCGAACAGACAAACTCCAAAACTACCATAACTTTACTATTGTATTAGTATATAGACAATAAAGCATTGATTTAAAAAAAAAAAAAAAAAAAAAAAAAAATTTAGAATATCAATTTTACCTCAGTTTCAAAATCCATGTTTAAAATTCTGTCAGCTTCGTCCATTACCTAAAAAAATTAAAATCGTTATTTAAATAGTCACTCAAAAAATATTAAAAGGTATTTACTCAAAAAAACATTCAAGGCAAACTTTAAATTTGATCATCAGCCAAAAGACGAGAAAATGCTTAAAAAGTAAAAAATGTTAAACAGACAATGTAAAGCTAGATTTTATTGCAATGTTCCTATTTACTTGTCTCCCTACGAGGGCAAAGTTAGACACTAGGTCGGTTTTTAATGTGGGGAAAATCCAGCTCCCACTAAAGGGGATCTCTGGATTGGAACAAAAATTAAAATTTCCTCCATCTAGAAGGATTTCTTCTTCAATGACTGAGAACAAAAAGATAAAGTGTAGTATCAGAACAGATGTTATTTAAAGTGGACTTACCTATAAGCTAAATGAGGCAAACCATCATGCAAAAGTTAGCAAGTAAAACACGTACGTGTATCTTTTCAAGGGGTGAGGGGGGGGGGGAGTTCGGATACATGAACGAAACCGGTCAAAGCTATCATTTGTTTTTCCTTTCTGTCTTTCATACATACATATATACTCGTCCCATCACAAAAAATTAGCGAGTAAAAAAACTGCTGGGTGAATCCATTTTAAGTATTTAGATAAAGCAAATAGCAAGTCAGACCTGACCCGGCCGTTAATCTATTTCCATAATGAAACATTTTTTTCTTTTTATATAGATTTATACGTTTCTTTTTCTTTACTTTTTTTTTATAAAAACATAACAAAACTTTCTAGTTTGAGACGTTTTCTTTCTTTCTATTTCTTTTGTTTAACTTCACTTATTCAGGCCTTGTCTTATATGAATATTAGTGCAAACACTGGCGGAGGAAAATTTATCCCCCCCCCCCCCCCGTCATTTTTGACAGAGAGTGTACACTCGTTTATAATAGAAAAAAAAGAAAACAAGAGCTTTTGAAAGACTAGTCTTCACTTTAAGCAAAAAAGGTGTAACTTACGAGACATTTTAAAGATCTCAAACTGAAACCTTTAGTATTTTCCAAATGATCAACCAAACGACCAGGAGTTGCTACAAAGAAAAGAAAATAACAAAAATTCATTTAAAAAAAATTAATTAATTTAAGATTGAAGAATGACCATTTTTTTTATATTGATTTCCTAATGTGTATAATGAAAGAAGTAGTTTTAAAAAAAAAGATAAGAAACACAATTTTTGACCATTCTTCGTGAGACTGTGGATTCGGATGGAGCCAGAGCCAAATCATTGCTTTAGAAGAGTTGGAGATTTTTTAATTTTAGAAGTCAGAGTTGGTGAAGTGACGTACACCCTGATCTTGGGTCTTCATCT
Organism: Sepiola atlantica; assembly: GCA_963556195.1. Classification (NCBI taxonomy): domain Eukaryota; kingdom Metazoa; phylum Mollusca; class Cephalopoda; order Sepiida; family Sepiolidae; genus Sepiola; species Sepiola atlantica. The sequence continues at coordinate 21,805,657 of OY744551.1, read as the reverse complement.
GCGATTGAATTTGAGATGCACCCTATTCTCAAATGAATTTAACAAGTCACAAACAATTGCAATAAAACATATGGCCAAAACAAAATGGAGAGAGGTGTGTGTGTGTAAATGACATAGGTGTTGTATATATCTGTATACTATCCCCAGTTTCTAAGTTTTTTACACAAGCAAAAAATAATCGGTGCATAAAAAGACACCTGCGAAATATGGCAGTTAATAAAATGACTGTAAAACTTTATGAAGTACTTACTTGGTATTGAAATATATTACCGTACACAGAAAATGATAGAGTATTTTTATTTATGAAATTCAACTATGCATCGTAATCCAGAGAAGTCCGCCATTATTATCTAAGAGGAAAATCTGATGAGTCAATACTCACAGATTGTCTCCCCTTGGCGTCAAATCACGAAATTAATTTTATTTTTTATTAAAATTCTACTTGACCATTTTCTGTAATTTTCGGTGTACAGTAATATTTTTTAATACCAAGTAAGTACTCCATAAATTTTTGTTGTCATTTTATTTTTAATTGTCATATTGTACAGATGCCTTTTTATGCACAAGTGCCAATCTTCCGAAATATGCACATTGTTTGACGAGACGAAAAAACACTTTCTAACATGAAATTTTGTATCTATACTTTGGATTTCTTTAATCAAAGGTTCAGTTAAATTTCCTGGCGGAATAACGTGGTAGATAATTGGGATTTTGCTTCATCAATCTTTTCACATCTTTATATGTATAAAAATAGAAAGACTCTTTTCAACCAAAAATGCTAAGCATTTAACCACAAAATAGAAAATATTTGTAAACAGAAAATTGAGTCTGCTGCTTATGTTCACTAGAAGAATACCCGTCCCAGGACGGGTAAAATTAATTCCTTGAACAGAACAGTTTTGTACCACTTTTGTGTTTCCTGTTTACGTAAATTAAAATTAACATTAATGCCATTAAACCTTATGTTTAGAATCCTTATTCTAACTTTGATCAAAATCAATTAGATGATTTGGATTCTAGAAAATGTCTAAAATTTAAGGGATCTAAAGAAATTGAAATTAAGGGAATCTTGGTGTTTAATGACTATGGATCAAATTTAATGCCAACCTGAAATATTTGAATTTTCAAATAGGAGGTTGTGCACATATTATGCCACTCTAAAATTAGCAATACACATGAAAAAATTTAAATTGCTTAAAATATCTCAATAATGGCATATATAGAAAGAGCTCGATGATCTAAGAAAGAATCTTTTACATTTTTTTTAAATCTGACTAAAAATAAAGTTATGCCTATTTTTGTGCCTCGCACAATTGGATATTTTCCCCTCTTTAAGACCATATGCGTTTCGTCACATTTTTTACACTAATTTTTCAGTAAAAATGTTATATCTTTGTTAAAACACAAGATTAAGCAATGAAATTTACCATATAAGTGTATTTTTGTACAAGGAATCAGAATGTGCCACTGAAAATCTCCAGAAATTAATCGTTTCCAAGTAATCTGCACTAAGTGCACATAAATATGCTACAAGACCTTAAAAATACCATGAATCCATTAAAAGAAAGTTAGAAAACTCAAAGTTGAATTGTAATACATTTTATGTACAAGAAACTAAAATCAAATACTAGAACTGTTTAAAAGTGAATATATTGCAAGATTTCTTTGGCATTATTGTAGATTAACACCTTCCGCTAACTCAACTCCTTGCCTCTCCAAAATATGAGATTCTACTTTTTTTTATTTAAGCAATTACATGTTAACACCCTGAAAAACTTGGCAGAAAGAAACAAAAAGAATTATTTTAGAATTTAGAGTGGGGATCAGTTTCACAATAATTAATTATAAATTAATCGCCCATTTCAAGGCCATTCTAGCATTTTAGGGCATTTAATTATTTTTTCTATGGGAGATAAATCCTGTGCATTTTTCTTGTTTTGTTTGGGGTTTTTTTCTTTTTTTTTTTAGACGATTATGAGGGTCTTTGTGGGAGGAGGGGGGGGGGCTTACCACTTGAACACTGAAAACTTAGCAGAAAGAAAAAAAAACAATTTAGAATTTAGAGTGGGGGATTAGTTTCACATATATTTAATGTAGAATAATTCACCATTTCTGGGCCATTTTAGCGTTTTAGGGCATTAATCAATTTTTTTCTATGGAAAATAAATCCTGTGCGTTTTTTTTTTTTATGGGCGTCTGCTTTTTTTTTTTTTTTTTAAGACGATTATGTGTGGTTTTAATGGGCTTTTTGTAGGATTAGGGTTGCCACCTGGACTTAGGCTTAGTGATAAGGTTAAGGAAGGGGTTTTGTTTTAGATGGAGGTTGCCATTTGGACTTAGTGTTAGGGTTAAGAGAGTTTTTTTAGGGGGTGGCTTGCCACTCATATTTAAGGTTAATGGTACGATACGTTCCAGAAGGCATTTTTAGGAGGTGGGTTTGTTAGTCGTACCTAGAGTTAGTGGTAGAGTATTTATTTATTTTATAAATTTCACTAAAAAGCAAGAATGGCCGGGAAATCGGAGATCATTTTACATTAAATTTATGTGAAACTGATCCCCCCCTGTAAATTCTAAATTTTTTCTCCGCCAAGACTAAGAGTGTTCACACGTAATCGCCTAAAAAAGTAGAATCATTACTACTAGAAGTTCGAAAGTTGAGTGAAAACCAGTATTTCTTTAAAAGTATTTTTTATAAAAGAACCAAATAGGATTAACTTTTTTAACCACAAAAAGTATTTTTGTCTTACTTTTAAAAGAAGTTTATAAACGAATTTTACAAAGCTTTACAAGACTTAGCTGCTGCTGATTTATTGTTATATCAGCAATACTAGCAGCCATTGTTGACTTTCTCTCAAAAAAAAAAAAGGACAATCTTTTTTAGGATAAGGTAATTTAAAATTACTATTACCGAAAGACAAAACAACGTACAATTATAATTTTAATGCATAAAAAAAGATAAAAGATTAATTTATTTACTAGTTGGGTACGAAAAATGTAACAACATTTTCTATATTCATATTTTCAAATTTTTAAAATTCGTTCTAGAATGAAAATAAACAAAAATCGCCTTGTGTTTATAACTGCTATTACTGCTGCTACTACAATCAGTTTTTCAAACTATAAATAGAAAACTCTTTTTTTTCCGGATAGGGTAATGAAATATTATCACTACCAAAAGAGAACACATATATACAATTATAATTTTAATGCATAAAAAAGTAAAAAGATTGATTTACTTACTAATTGGGCGACGGAAATGTATTTTTCGAAAATGTTCAACCGACGCCGTGTTGAAGTTTTTTAAATTTAAAAAAAATGAATGAGCCGAATTACTTTGTACACCGACAAACATTAAAAGTGATGTTTTCCCTGATTGGTTTCCAAATTTCAGGACGAAATTCCACACAGAGCAATGGTACGAGACTTTTAAACAAAGGGGGGGGGGGGGTAAAAAAAAAAGTGACGTAAATTGCTGAAAATAGCGTTAACATTTTTTGGCCTTTATTTGCTCAAAACTCTTAAAAATATATAATGTATATTATTATTCATGAATGCACCTGAAAGAATATTCATTTCCTAACAAAATGATGGTATTTTGAGCACTTAAAGTGCTTTAGTTTTTAAGATATGACTATTTTAACAGAACTACCCTGAAAGCTGTGATTATCCAAACCGTTTTCTGGTCGATGTGTATTGCTACTAAAATCCCTTTAAAATACGCTAAAGAAACTGAAATTTGGAGAATATTTATTAATTGATGCCTAATAACTATTAAAATTTCACAAAAAATTGGAGGTATCTGAATTTTTACACACTCTCTCTTCGCCCTGTTGCATAAAAACTAGTAGTTGTGTTTCAAAATTCATAATGATCGGTTAATTAGTTTATGAGTGAATCCTGTACATACAAATATATAAATATAAATATCTGAAGTTATATAAATAAAGATGAATCATTTATACATATCTATATTGAAAGAGACAATTAATACTATTATCATTATTAAGAGAAAGCAATTTTAGAAAAGTTTAACTTACCAATGACAATATGGGGTTTACTGGCTAACATCAACGACTGTGTCATCATGTCAACACCACCAACAACGACAGCTTGAGAATAAAAGCAGAGACAAGAGTTTCAGTTAAATTATCAAAACTAAATATCAATAAACTTAAGAGTAATTTCATCATTTTTCATTATGTATTTGAATATATATATCTCCATTGATCAAACTATTTTAATGTCCTAATAAATAAAATGAAAAACCTGTTTCAGACTCAGAAAATACTGTTCTGATTTCAACCATTTCTACGGAGATGATTTTTAAGATTTGTTAAACGTTCACTAATTAAAGTCATTTTTAAGTTCTTAATTAAAATTTAAAGCTAACACTTTTTGCCCAGTTAGGTTGACAAGCAGAAGAGAAAGATTTGAGAAACTAATTAAACAAAAAAGAAAAAGAAAAATAGAAAATAAAGGAGAAAAAAAAGAAGAAAAAAGTTTCTAATTACCACATTTCACACTGATGGCTGCACCCAAAGCTTCAAATTGTTCAGATATTTGATAAGCTAACTCTCGGGTGGGAGTTAATACAAGACCAAAAAGCCGTTGCGGCTTTTCCAATAAAGATTGGAGAATCGGAATGGCAAAAGCTCCGGTTTTTCCAGATCCTGTCTCAGCTAATCCAATGATATCGTTGCCTATAAAACAAAGTGGAAAAAGACAATGAAATGAATTTACTGAAAGACTTGTCAAAATGCGATGCATATTCAAAACAGTAGTGTAACCATGTGTGGTTCTATAACCTAGCATCGCATGGACACAAGGAAAAGAATCACAAAATCAAACCAACAACCGTACAATTTTCAAGATGTTTCTACAGTCATCCCAGTTGATAAAATCAGCATCCGATAAGACTTTTTTGACATACGGCTTGATTCTGTTGTTAGCATTGGTTTCCACGATTCTTTCTAGAATCAGGTACTCACAGGAGGGACCACGTGAAGGTTGCCAACATTCATAAATGAAAGTGGTGATATGGAACCGACTGGATTTGAACTTGCCACACAAAGGTCATCAGTCTGCGTCATTATCCATTTTACCACCGCTCAGTCTCAACCCTGTTAATTACTCGACAAAAAAGGAAGGTTTTCACTTATGGCATCTAAAAATCTCCATCTGTCATATTTAGCCTTTTCTGGAAATCAAATTATTTATCTTTCTTTAAAATTAACCTTTTTATAGTTATAAGTTGTATGGAAGGTTGGTTTCCTTTTATTTTAAGGGGTAAACAGTTTCTGGAATAAAGACGTGTAGGGATGTTTACTTTCAAAACATTAGAAAAAGTAATTCAGTAGCCTTGACAGAACTCAAACCCGGTAGAGAGAGAGAATTATGTATTACAAAACTAATTGATTTTGTGCAATTGTACAATTTCAGACTAAGACATGGTAGACTGATTGCTTCTGGTAACATGTAAGAGATAATAAGTATTAACTGAGAGAAAATTAGAGTCGATTTCTCTTCTTGCATATTTATAATAGAAGAAAATAGCTTTAATTCATGTAAGATTTGGTTGATGAAGGAACGAGAAGTTTAAAAATAGAAAAATGCTGACCTGCCAATGCAACCGGAATGGCTTCCTTTTGAATTTTTGTAGGTTGAGTCCATTTTAATTCTTTGCAAGTTTCACAAAGAACATCAACAACACCCTGCGGAAAAGAAAAATATTTTAATTGAAAATCATTAAATCAATTTTTTTTAAATACATTTTAAAAAACGTTTTTCATACATAGCAAATGGCTACAACTACCCCCCCCCCTTTATTGAAGCTTTTTTTTTTAATTAGCAGAGGGATGCACGAGAAGGTGAATGCGTTTCTTTGGTTTAGGAATACAAAAACTCTTGAATTTTGCCATCAAACTTTAAATTTATAGATTAAAACATGGCCGACACATTTACTATCATGACACTTATTCAAAAGTAATATCAAGCCTGTAAATTGTCAAATAGAAAGTAATTTATGGCTTGAATTAAAGTCTAAAAGGTAAAAGTCAAGTATTATGATTCATTTGTGTTCCTAAGCAAAAACATTAATTTTCTTATATGACCTTGTGGTAAGAACAAAAAGATGCCCCTTTACCCTAAACTTTCCTCACTTTTATTCACAGCCTCTTCTGGCGACCCAGTCTTATTAATACGACTGTCATGATGGAGTCAGTTCTGTAAATGTGGATATGTATTTGGCTTTCATGTTAACTTTTAATACAAAGTTGCTTCACCAATGGAAGAATAAAAGAAAAGTTGAATTAAGATTCAAAGATTAGAAAAATTAAGCTTTTGTTAGAGAAATACAATATGGAAAAATGGAAATGTTTAAATTGTCTCAAAGTAGGTATCCCAAACTAACCTGTTTATGCTGCAAAATGGGTAAAAACAGTGAAATTTTCGTAAAATTTAACTTGGATATCACGGCTATTTATCAGGTTATATCTATGAAATTAGTATGTAAATAAAATGTAATCTTTCCTCTTTCTAATATTTTTTTTTATTGTACGATGATTAGTTTTTTTTGCAGGTTAGTTTGAATTATGTAACTATTTTAATGACAAATGCGTTTAGTTCCCAGTTTTTTTAACAACAATTTTTTAGTCCTATTTTTTTTTTTAAAACGTCTGTGCCGTTCGCGATATTGCTAATTCAACTTTGAAAAATCATTCCATCTTATAAAAGAAACGTTATTCTTCAATTTGGTATGCGAAGAATAGAATTTTAAATTAATTTTCATGAAAAATGTTAGTTTATACCATTATATAAAGCAGAGTTTACCCAATAATAATCAATAGAAATAATTAAAAATCGTTACACATCGCGAATAGCTTGAATATAAAAAGAGCCCGTGTTTTGACCCCCCCTCCCCCGAGTGAAGTTGAACACACCGAACTGAAATTCAACTCCCTCCTGCTAGACGAAAATCAACAGCGAACTACGAGCTATAATGGACATTTCAGTTTCTAGGTAAGTTGAATTTTTTTTATTACTTATCTTGGTATAAAGTATTTATTCTGTGTTTTGTTGAAACCGTTTAGTTACCACCAGACATTCTTCCATTTATTGTTTAACTTTTACATTTCGTGGTTGAAGACTTTGTATTATATTTTTTCTAATTGAGATTTAACAATCAAATATATATATATATATATATATATATATATATATATATAGTAGGATCAAAATAAACCAAAGTGAAAACTTTTAGTAGATGGAACCTATTATGAAAAGGATTAGCTCAATATACGAGATAGAGCAATAGTAGAGATAGAAGAAAAAAGAGTGATAAATATGCGACGATTGTCCAAATTTATTTCAAATTTCAATTGTTCAATGCAAGGTTGTCAGTAATAAACTAGTGTTTATTTTTCTTTCCTTAAGCCAAGGCTTTTCAAAGATCGAAATCTTATCATCAGAGGAGAAATACAGATGGATAAGTTGGCTTTCGAAAAAAACAAAGTTCAAATATTTGAAAAATATGAGAATTATTATTAAAAATTATTAAAATAATTTTTGTCAAAAAAACGTATTGAATGAAAAGAAAAATTCTGTGAAAAAGATATGCAAATTGTCCGGGTGGTAAATTTCCGTTGAAAAAGTTCGGTGAAATTGTAGAAAGTGAAGAAAAACTCTTTGCATGGGAGCAGATTGGAGAAGGTGCTCAAAAGTAGATAAGTCCAGATGTACTTAGATTTCGATCTTTGAAAAGCCTTGGCTTAAGGAAAGAAAAATAAACACTAGTTTATTACTGACAACCTTGCATTGAACAATTGAAATTTGAAATAAATTTGGACAATCGTCGCATATTTATCATTTTTTTTTCTTCTATCTCTATATATATATATATAATGGCAAAGTGCAGGCATAAATGTAAATTAAAAATAACCAACAACTCATAATCCAAGATCCATTAAGATCAGTAGCGGTGGAGATACTGAATTGGGTCTGCCTAGATTGTTCTTATCCTTTATCCGTTAATCCCCATCATGATTTTTTATCTATGTATCTCTTTGTTTCACCATGACTAAATACAATTATAATTATTAGTATTAAGATCTCCATTATTAGATATGTGTATGCGGATATATATATGTGTTATAGATGTATGTATTTGTATATATATATATATATATGTATGTGTATATATGTATATATATATATATATGTATGTGTATATATGTATATATATATATATATGTATGTGTATATATGTATATATATATATATGTGTATATATATATATATATGTATGTGTATATATGTATATATATGTATGTGTATATATGTATATATATATATATATGTATGTGTATATATGTATATATATATATGTATGTGTATATATGTATATATATGTATGTGTATATATGTATATATATATATATATGTATGTGTATATATGTATATATATATATATATTTTAATAGCTGATATATATTTTATATTTTTATAGCTATTAATATTGTCATTATTTTCTTAAATCTTATATTTAAAATAATCAAATAAGCTATTAATAATATTGCCAATATTTTCTTATTATTATCATATAATCAAATAATTTATTTAAAATGGTATGGACTTGCGATTACTTTCCTCAGAAAACGCTTTGACCTTAGGGTAAATTGAATTGCTATATTTTAAATTGATAGACTAGATTGAAATATATATGGTATATTATGGGTGGGGGCCCCATATTTTTGGAAACGATTAAGTTAGCTAGTATGAATTATGGCTGGGGTCAGTTGAGACAATAAGTGTGGGTTAAGCTGATATGCACTGGAGGGGATTGTTGTGAGTGAATCATTTTTGTCAAGCCATAACAAAGTGACAAATTCGGCACCGACACAGTGAATCTCGGATCAGATATGAAACGATTGTTGAATGTCGTATCTGATTGGCCGACACAAGGCAAGTGTCTGTTACGTCATTTGTTTTTCTCAAAAACTGGAGTTTTTGAAAAGAGAACGCTTTGGGAGCGAGAAGACCACAATGTAGCCGCTCGTCCTATGGTTTGGATCTTGAATGAGATCTGACAACCCCATGCATCCGTCGCACCCCCACAACAAAAGGTATGAATGAGTGAAGTGAGATGAATGGAAACCCCTCCACAGCACAAGACAGATGAATAAAAGAATTGAATCTCTCTAAGAAAAACCTGTCTCCGAGTTTTGTCTCCTGCATGAAAACAAAGTTTGTCCATAGAACAAAGGCGACTAACACCGATCACGGCCAAAGACATAATGAAACCCACGGCACAGATATCGACGACAACCAGTAGACGAAGAAAAAATGATACGGTAACTTTTTGTGTACAATTGAACATTTTCGGGTCCTAATTTGATAAAGTGAAAAGAAAATCTGTGACAGTTAAAAAAGAAAAAGTGTACCATGTTTTAAAAAGAAAAGAGTTAAAAAAAAAAAAATGTTTAAAGAGAACAGTGTTTAATATAGTAATTTAAAATAAGTTGTTTAAAAAGAAGTGTTTGATGTAATTTAAATAATGAACAGAGAAAAGTATAAAGATTATATACATCTATTAATAATGGAGTTTATGTATCTGTCTGTCTGTCTGAAGCCGAAACTCCATTAGAGTAGTATGACTATTTACTAAGTCCGCCAGCTTCATTATATACTATGAAAAAAAACGCCTTAAACACTATGCGCATTTCTCAATTTACATAATCAATTGCATTTGAACTTCTAATAAATTAGTATTCGCAAATATACACTCATGATGGTTTTCTTCAGAATTCCACATGTATTTACGCAATTTTGCTCGCTAATAATCTTACTTATAAATTATAATTATTGAATCAAATTGTTTAATTAAAATAATAATTGATTTTAATGAGTTACGTAGTTATTTCATCTACGTCTAACTGATTGTGTCCGTATTGATTTGACGGAGGGAGGTCGTTTCAATGGACTAACGTTCGATGTTCAAGTGAACGTTAGTCCATTGAAACGACCTTCCTCCGTCAAATCAATACGGACGCAAGACGAGCGTGTAATTTCAAATGTAACCAAAACGCTGGCATTTAACCGTGTTACTTTAAAACGTTCTGAGTTTGTTTATTTTCTTAATCTTATCAGCCATTATGTTTTAAAACACAAATTTATTGAATCAAATTGTTTAATTAAAATAATAATTGATTTAAAAATTACTACTTAAAAACACGCACACACACACTCTATAACGAATTCAGTTCAGGTAAACTTGTTATTTCCGAGAATTAAAAAAACTATTCGTGTTTACTGTATTTGATTTCTTAATACTTTCATATCCAATATTATCATTTTTTCACGCCCTCAACTGAATTAATGATTCCATGTTTTATTTATTAAAAAAAAAGATGTGATTTTTTTTTCTTTACTATCAACAAAAAAACTAACACATTGTACTGGAAAACTGATTTTAGAATCAAATTGTTTAATTAAAAAAAGGTCAACACACACACACCGTATTTGATTTTTTGGTGCTTTTCCATTTTAGGACCCACGCTAACTTTGACCCCGTCGTTACGGCTAGGGTCAAAGTTGGGGTTAGAGTTAGGTTTTTTTTTTGTCTTTTTAATTAAAAATATTTCTATGTATGGGGAGAGGGTAAAATTAAAAAATTGAGTAAAACAAAAATCGGGGTAGGGTCGAATTTCTCTTTTCCTTTATTTTCAACTAAAAATATTCTTGGTCATAAACACAGAAAATCAATGTCTAACCACCCAAGAAATATGACTGGGGCTCCATCGGTTTACACATGAGCGTTCATTTCTGACGCGGCAGCCTAGCAAAAATATGCAACCAGCGGGAGCATATATTTGTTAGTTTATATAATTACAAGAAAAAAAAGTTAAAAACGATTATGAAAGTGTAAAATGTTGAGACGTTAAAAACTGTTAGTTATTCATGCATCTGTGAAAGATATTAAGAACTTTAAATCGATTTTATGAGACGAGCCTTGGTTGGCGCTTCCGAGAAACTATCGAGAAGCGTTTAATAGACTTTTCGTGGCGATAATTTTCATTCATAATGTAACATATATATATATACATACATACACACACACGTGCATATGGCATGGTCTCTAAACTTAATTGTCTGATAATCTATTTTCAGTTTTGTCCTTCCTCCCCCCATATCCAAGCTAACTTATCAGTCGCCAGACGAACAATTTGAATCTCCAGCTTTCAGAGACGATTTGAAGGAGTTTGGGGTTGAGCGGGGACTTAGACAAGCTGACCCCGTTTTGGGATACCTCAACTTCCTTACCCACTCTGTGATAAATAATACAATTTCCCCCTCTCTATATTTATTGCTCTTTCCCCCTCATTGTATTGCCTTCCGTTATAAATCGTACAATCTCCCCCTTTCTCTATATATATTAAATATGTTGTCACTCTCCTCCCCCTCAATATACGTCTTAAATAGTTAATTTCTCCCTCTCTCAAGATATGTATTAAATATGTTGTCGCTCTCTCTCTATATGTGTATTGAAATGGTGAGTGTGAGTTTCTCTCTTTTCATTTTCAAAAATGTAATCACCTCGCTTGGATGCTTGAATAAGACCGTAGGGTCGAAATAAATTATTGCATTGGTGATTATGTGATTCCGTGTTACTTTATTCTTGCTCTGTTTATTACATTGAGCTCTCATACTCGGATTTCCTTCTGGAATTCATTTCACTCTAACACATATATTTGTAATAAAATTCCGAAAATATTCTTTCGTCAACCACGTGTTTCAGAAAAAGAAATAAAATAATAGTTTTGCCTGTTCACAAGTTTAATGAAACTGGTTTTGTTTATAAAAACGATTCAAATATGTACTTTTTATTCCAAAGTTAAGCGAAGCTATTTTGTAAAAAGTTTTATAAAAACGGTAGTTTTTTTAATTTGTGATAAGTTCAACAATACGTTTTGTTTATAATAACAATTTGAATAGTTTTTTATTAGGTAGTTAAACGAAACTCGTGTAAAAAGTTCCGTAAAAATGAATGTTTTTAATTTGTTTAGTGGTTTAGCAAAACTTTCTTTTTTGTTTATAAATAACAATAGTTAGAATTCCTTGGCCTTTTGGCTAGGAGAAAAGTGTAGTATCTGTTCTGGTGCTGCATTTAGTCTTTTCTGTCTTCGGTCAGTGAATGAGAAATCCATCTAGATTGACCTAATTTTAATCCAAAGTGCTGCTTCTTTTGGGGGGGGGGGGGGAGGCTGCTGAATTTTCCACACATAAAAAAAATTTAAAAAAATCAACTTTGTGTTCTAATAGAATACTTTTTATAAGGAAGTTTAGCAAAACTTCCTTTTTTTTTGTTAAAACTAAAAGTTACGTAAAAAATGACACTTTGTTTTGTAATTTAAAAAATAATGGTAAATTCTCTTACCTTTTGAAACAGTCTTTTCTCCCCTTGAACTTAGTAAAAATGTTTTAAAGTCTATCATTTAATGTTATGAAAAAGTTATGCCCGGTTCAGCTGTCTCTAAATTCCACTGCGCAGTCTTGTCTAATCAGTTGCTTCCAAGTTTTCCTTGGCCAGCCAACCTCCCTGCGATTTAAGACATCCATGGTACCGCATCCAGAAGGATGAGCATGCCACATGACCATATACCAGCATAATTGAATCATCCTTGCTGGGCAAATGTAGCACTTTCCGCAATCCTCTGATCTGATGGGTTTGGTCAGATTTCACATTGCAGATCCATTTAATCATGGATCAGACAGGCAAGAGAGGGCTGGATGAGGGTTCAGTATTCACTGCCATATATCATGACGCTCCTGATACAGCTGCTATAAAACTTACTCCGGATGTAGAGAGAGACAGCACGTGATGTTAACAGAGACAACATGCATTTTGTCCAAGCTGCCTCCATTTTTGTAGTCATACTGAATTCATATCTGCCACTTGCACGAAGCATTTCCTACTTTTCATTCATATACAATTTCACGTGATGGTTTCTGTTTGTAATCGAACAATCGCTATAGTTGTATACGTTCGATCGTGGTTATCTCGAAGACGGCAATTCTACTTGCACATCCGAGCATGGGTGTGATACGTTTGGACCAATACTGTTGAAGGCAGCTTTTTTTCTAATAATGTTGTTGAGATCTATTCTCCAAATAGTCCTCTCATGCTTCTAACATTGTAGTATTATTTTGTATGAATGAGATTTCTACATTATATCAACATGTGTTCAATATATTTTGGTTATTACTCTTGTTTTTATGACAAGAGTAAAAACAAATAAACCATTTTTTTTATATATTAATGGATGAAAAAGATGTCTTACCTTTCTTTCAAATCGTGACACTAATTCGAAAGTAATTATGAAATCTTTAAGCTGTCCAATAGAAAATAATTTCTGACTTGAATTAAAGTTTAATGACAAAAGTAAAGTATTATGACCCCGTTTTGTGCTGCCCCCGAACCAAACTATTGGGCATTTATAACGAAAAAGGGGTTAAAAAACAAAAATCACCAAAGGCAAAATAAGCTACTTTTCTATCTAAATGGTTAAGTTTATGGTACTGATATCGATCCTGAACCAGTTTTCGTGCGGTTCGACTCGGAAGCGTTCGGCTGTCCTACGCAAACGCCCGAGTGTTGACGAGCCGAATGGTACCAGACGACAATTTTGATACGGTGCTGCGTCCTGTGATTGTAAGCTATATTTGCGTAGGACAGCCGAATGCTTCCGAGTCGAACCTCGCGAAAACTGGTTTAGGATCGATATCAGCACCAAGTTTATTTGTGTTTTAACTTATTTTAAAGCGTTTTTAGTTCGATTTAAAACTAGTATCGAGACGTCACGTGATCATTTTGTGTTTTTAACCAGACTTTTAGTAAAAAAAAAAAAACTCTGCCAAAACTTTAATGTACTAACGATCCTCATTGATACGTTCGTTCATCTATTCCTTTTTTATCATGAACGCTCATAATCTTAGAAATCTCCGTCCAAATGAATGCTCCGGAGATCATTGCCTTTTTTACCTCCCAAATGTCCTAAATTACCCAAGACAGCAGTTTCCCTTCCTTAATGCTACCACTAACTCTTAGTCCGGGTGGCAATACGAAAAAAATCTGGGTTTTTTTTCTTTCTTTTTAGTGTTGTTTTGCAAGTCGACCATTTTATTCGGGACCGTTCAACTTTTAGGGACTCTTTAAAATTCATTTTTTTTTTTTAATTTCCAAATTTTCTTCTCGTGCAAAATAGAAGTTCATCCACAGCCATTGTTGCGATGCTAGTATACTTGTGTAGTCCCAAATTTCTGGCCTCGGAAAATTTTGATCACGTGATATTATTGTAGACGGTGACGGGTGAAAAATTAAAATGTGTCCCCTCATCTGAAATTACCATGCGCTTTTATCAATGGATTTTAAATAGAACAGAAAACAAGTAGACTAGCACCATTGTTTCTTAGAAATAAAACACCATCTAACTTGATTCGACTAAAACTCTTAACAGTTCTTAAATAAAAACCTTTTTTCTTTTCATTAGAGAATTTTAAATATTTTCTCTACATTATATTGACAGATGTGAACGTATCTCTGCTACCTGTGTTAATGCAAGAGAATTCATGTTTCTTTAAAAATAAATAAAATATAACTTATTTCATTTCAGACGAAATTATATCACGTGGGTTGACGACTTTAATTTGAGGCTTATTTTAAAATTATAAAATCGTTATATTTATTTAATTATGGAATATTTAAATTGATTTGATTAATTATTATTACAAATTTTAAAAAAATAAACCATGTGTGTAATTAGACAATAATTTAACTAAAACATGTCAAGTTGAAAGGTACTTTTCACAAACATTTACACGTGTGGTTTTCTTTAAAAAATAACAAAACTATTTATCAACAAAAAATATCACAACAAATAGTCAAGAAATATATAATTGTATTTTAGATTAAAAATTAAAGCTGAAACATTACCAAAGATTTAAATGTATTCAATTCATCGGATATTGTCTCTGTTTTAACGTCGGATTGTTGATCAGGTTGACATGCTTCGTCCATTTTCGAGCCATTTACAGGAAGTTCCTTTTGAACGAAACAAACGCCTGAAATTTGTTTTTAAAACGAAACGAACTTTCATATTAATTTTAAATATTTATTTTTATATTTATCTAATTTTCTCATTTTTCGAGATAAAAAATCCCTTTTTTTCAGATAGATGAATATTCTTAAGTGATAATTGGATAATTGATTAAAAAATATTTTGTCATATTTAAGATCTATGTAATAATATGTAATAAAACATTTTCTGCTTAAAATTTAATGATTAAAGATAAAATTATATAATTATAACAATTAGATTAATTATCCCAAAATAAAACTCTTCAGGAAAATATAGAAATATTTGTTTAAAACGAATGTATATTATTGCGTATGTATTTTTAGTGATTGCGTTTCGCGATTTCTATTTTTCTATCGCTCCACTCTGCCTCGTGTGTGTTTTACCTTATGGCTAAGCATCATCCAGATTTGATTTTTTGCCGAAAACAGCCTGGCGTAGGTTTGTATTCTTATCTATTTTACTATGAATTGTCCATATTTAGTATCTGTTTGGATCTAAGATTTCTTAATCAAATATTTTGGTTGTTTACCTTAAGTAATTATGGTTATTTTGAATCGTTTAAAACTCCGACTGCTCAATTTTTACCGGCGAGTATTTGAAATTTTACAAAACAAATACCCGGTTTTTCATTCTAAACAAAATTGTAATTATGAAAAATTAATCTTTAAAATTTATTTTATCTTGTCTTTATATAGAAAAAATATTCTAAAAATATTATACAACTTAATTAATTTAGTTCGAATTCCTTAAGAAGTTTTCTTTTCTTTCGTTGTGAAGAAAGAAATAGAAAAAAAATAACTATTCAAAATTGAATCTCGTTGAATACAAAAGTTAAAATATCTTTTTGCCAGGAAAAACCTGTTTTTAAAACCCCTTGAATTTTCAAATGTAATCTTTAAAACATGGCTCATTTATCAAACATGATAAACTTGTCCAAGAACGTAATTTCGATGGAATGTAATTTTATTTGTTTAAAACTCATTCGACGAACAATAATTGTGAAATTAATTGTTTACCTCTTTTTTTAGAGTCATCAAAGAGTGGGATGATCAAACACAATTTTAAATACACATTTCTGCATTAAAGTAATTTATTTGTTTTTAAAATCTCAAAAAAGAAATTAGTTTTGTTTAAAGATAGTGTTTTTGTATTTTATTATTTAATAACGTTAATGATAAACATAGGTTAGCAAAAGTGAAGTATGTGGTTTACTTAAATATACTATAAAGACACTTCTAAATGTTTTATAATAAAAAAAAAAAAATGTATTATCTAACCCTTAGTTTGATTTGGTAACCATTGAACTGGCAAGAAAAATGTCTAAGAACCAAATTTTAAATAAAAATAATAAAAATAAACTACTTGGAAATCTATTTTTTTGTGTTTTGGTATTGAAAGTTCAATTTTATGGAAATAAAGATTTTATATAACCAAAATTCTGAATATTATTTCAAAGGAACAACACGATGATGTTATTGATAAAACCGGCCATTATTTGCTGGTGTAGTTAATTCGAATTGCCCGGTGTAAAACGCAATGTTCCTTTTAAAATAATATTCCAAGTTTTGCATTAAAACAAAAATTATAATATCTATACAACTCTCCCCCCCCCCCCCTCCCCCCACAAAAAAAAATCATTCTCTATTTACTAGCATGGTAAAAGTGTATTCTCAAGGACACAGACCGATAACTCGATTCGGTAAAGCGTGTTTCCTTCATTTGATAGTTGTAAAGAATGGTCATCCAGAGGATTTCAGTTTTTATGGTGTAAGTTTATTGACGGATTATCCCGGAAATTGCCGAAATAGTTTACGATTTGAAAACCACGAAAAATGTAAAAAGGCAGAATGGTTTTAGGGTTTAAAAAAATTTTAGCCCCTCAAAACAAAAGTGGAAAAACTTCTTCAAAGTAAAGGTGACTTTCAAATCGTGAACTGATTCGGGATTTTTTGTCAGTACTCAGAACTGTCTCCACAAGAACTGAAAGATGATTGGATCATTCTACGGAAAGTACCTCACTTCTGATGCAATCCTCTAAGAGTCAGATACGTCCTAAGATGAGATTTTGCTCAGAGCACTCTTTCATCTCGACACAGTTCAAAATCGACTTGGCAATCTAGTGGGAGATGATCTCTTCTCTACAACCATTGTTTTACAGAAGAGACGTAGTTAGTCTTTCTCTAAATCGTTATTTCCATAGAAAGTACTCGACTAAGCTCCAATCTCTGGTTCTTTCTTGTCTAACATTCACAGCAAGAACTTGTCTTATTACCACAACTGCAAAGATCTTTCCGCTGTGTGCTTAACACCAAAGTCTTTTCAAGAATTTCCCATCTATGGAACACATTACAACAAGATTGATCCCCATGATCGTCTTCAAATCCAATGTCAACAAATACTTGTCATAAACATTCCTCGTGAGTTATTAACTCTTATCTTCGCTGTGATGTCTGCTATATAGTACCCGCTCGGGCGAGTGAGGAACACTTCAGTGAGAGAAGGAAGAGACAGTAAACCTGGCGACGAGGATTTCACAAATACAACAACGCGAGTCAGATTTAACGAAACAAAGAGTTATTTCACCAAAAACAGAAAAATGACACTTTATGCCAACAATAGAGCACCTAGACTGAGAAGACTCCAACCAGGAGCAAGCATGGAAAGAATGGAGTGAACATATCGAAGACACATTTACAGCATTTGTGATGATAAACGACAACTTTCACTTTTTTGATTTTACAGTGGAAAGAAACTCAAAGATATCATTAAAACCGTAACACCGACCAGGCCAAGTAGAGACTACATACAAAACAACAAAAATAGTGTTGGACGAATACTTTATCCAGAAAACAAACAACATGAATTTAGGATGCTGAGTCAAGAAAACGGGGAGTCAATCACTTGTCTACGCACACAAAGAGCAAAATACAACTTTGGCAAGGCTATAGTGGACCAATTAATAGAAAAGTGCTCGTCAAGCAAATTACGCTGTGCGTATTTGAAAGAAACAGATTTATGAGTAGAGGAAGTACTTCAAAGAGCATTCATATTTGAATCCACTGAAACACAAGCTCAGCAAATAGAAGAGGATGGAGAACAATCAGAAATCCACAAAATTACAACTAATTACAAACAGCAACGATGATATAACGGTGGATATAGGAAACAATACAGGGACAACAATCCATTAAAACCAGTTACAAAATGCTACGGGTGTTATTACTTGGACCACATACATAATCAAACAAAACGGCCAGGAATTGGGAAAAAATGTAATTACTGCGGAATAATAAATTACTTTAAAAAAACGTAACAGTGGAAAAGGGAAAATGAACATGTCAAATAGCCACAATTACGTACAAGCAGTATCAACGAATCAGAATAATTCAGACAACCAGGCATTCTTTTTCTGAGTAAAAACCTATTAGTTCAATGGATAGTGAAATTGTCCATATTGATGACATACCAATTGCAATATTAATAGATCTGGAGCCAATATTAACCTTATAGATGGTAACATATTCAAAGAAATTCTTAAATTACGGCCAAACATTAAAAGAAACAAATTGTAAACCAAAAGCTTATGGGAATATTCCAATACGACTAATGCGAGAATTCCTCGCAACGCTGACAAATGGTCTCAGAAGAAAAGCCCACAAAGTATTCTTTACAAAGGCATATCGAGGTGGTAACATATTAAGCTGGCCAGTATCGAACTAGTAAAAGTACTAGTACCCCACATGTAAAATCAATTAAAACAAAAAGAATCCGAAAACAATAAAAGAAATTCTAGGTCAACACCTACCCTCGTTGGAAGGATTAGGAAAAATGTTCAACTTAAAATTAGAATAGACGATAAAGCTGTACCTGTTGCACAACCACCAAGACGGACACCATTTCACATCAAACAAGCGGTGGAAAAAAAGATCATGGAAATGTAGAAAATTATATTATCAAAAGAGTGGAAGGACCCACACCGTGGATCTCCTCGTTAGTAGCAGTACTGAAACCAAACGGAGACATCAGGATATGTGCCGACTTATGGTTGCAGTGAAACGCACTCGCTATCAAATACCAACAGTCGAACAGTTATTGAGTGAAATGGGCAACGCAAACATTTTTGCAAATCAACCTAAAATACTATTACCATCAAATAGAACTGGATCCTGAATCCAGGGACACCATACCTTTTCATCCAGTTCCGGAATTGACTGATATAAGGTATTGGTTATGGGCATAACATCTGCGAACGAAGAAGGGCAACGATTACTGCAACAAATCCTTCAGAAAATCTGTAACTGCTGCAGTGGAGCAGACAGCATTCTAATCTGGGGGAAAATATGGTATTGCACACATTAAAAGAAAACAACCTCACAATAGCGCAGTATCAAAAGCATATTCTATAGAGAAGAAATCAAATTCCATGGTTTTTTAGTGTCTAATACAGGGATCGAAATTAGAAGCAATAAAAAATCCTGGAAACATCTAGTATATACGTAGTTTCTTAGGTTTAATAAATGATCTCACAAAGTTTATTCCACGACTTGCAACACTAAGCATTAAAAAGGTTAACACGAGCAAACATAAAATGACGGTGGACGAAGGAAGAAGAATCTTGCTTTATCATGCTGAAGGAGACAGTCATTCAGAGCAAACAGCTGATGCACTTTGATCCAAAACTACAAACATCAGTCATAGTGGATGCCAGTCCCATGGGACTAGGAGCAATACTTTGCCAAAACAAACGAGGCGTACTCATCCCCATTAGCTATGCATCCAGGACTCTAACTAAAGTCGAACACCAGTACTGTCAATTAGAGAAAGAAACCCTAGCAATCGTAAAGATAAAAATTCCATTTTTATCTTTATGGAAAGAACTTTCTTATAATAACCGACCATCAAGCGTTAACAACTATCTTTAATCTGTGCGAATTTTGCGATGGAAAAATGTAAATGTCTACAACAATATGATTACACAATAAAACATATTAACAGTAAAAATAACCCGGCAGACATACTCTCTCAGCAACCTATGAAGTATCAAAAAGTAGTCTCACCTGAAGAAGGGATTGTCGAAGGATTTATCAACATGGTTGTAGCTAACAGTATTCTAAAAACAATTACCTTATCGGAGATAATGGAGGAATCTCAACAGGATCCAACCGTCACAGCAGTGAAAAATGCAATACAATAAAACGACTAGACAAATAAGTTAATGGAACCCTTTAAACACGTGAGGAATGAACTGACAACAAAACGGGGCGTAGTCATACATGGAGCCAGAATCATGATACCTCAAAACTTACAAAAACAATACCTAAAACTGGCGCATCAGACACATACAAGGATAATGAAAAGAAAAACCCTTACTCAAAACTAAGGTGTGGTGGCCCAAAATAGACAAAGACATAGAGGCTGTCATAAGCCGATGTATCCCATGCACAACACTAGACCTAAAGAAAAACCACCGTCCGGTGCATATGGCCGAAATGAAAGGCTCCTGGGAAATACTCCACATAGACATCTGTGGGCCTTTCTCCAGTGGGGATTGTATCATTGGAATAATCGATGCAGGATCAATGCACCAGGGCAGATATAATCATATCTACAATCCAAAAGTGTTTCTATACACATGGCATCTCAGCAATTATCGTTTCAGATAACGGACTCCAGTTCAGGTCTACTAACTTTAATCACTTCTGTAAAGAATGGGGTATCAAACACCAAAGAGTAACACCTTATCATCCTCAAGCTAATGGAGAGATCGAGCGGTTCTTCGCAACCATGCTGAAAGCCATTCGAGCGATGAATACAGGAGGAAAGGACTGGAGAAAACATAGGAAAATTCCTAATGTATTACCGAAATAGCCCACATGCCATGATGGGAGAGACCCCGGCTAAATTACTTATGGGAAGTAAACATAAACATACCAGAATTACAAAAGAGGCCTGAAAACCAAACTTGGAGAACGGCACGGCAAAAAGACCAAAAGGAAAAAGACATTAAAAATTGCACAGATGATAAAAATAAAGTCAAACTGACCAGGAGATATCATATTACTTAGACAAAGCAAATATAACAAGCTAAAACCAGTTTACCACCCAACACCATGGAGAGTAAAACAACGCAGAGGCGAGTTCGCTATTATAACGCGAGGAGACACTTATTTTAAGACACGTTGCAAATGAGAAGAATCCCTGAAGACAGGACTTGCCAACAGCTAAGGGATGACGACTTCTCCTTCAATAACAACCTTGAGAGGCCAGACGGAAATAGAACATGAGAGAGAAAGCGACAAACAAAACACCACATAAGAAAACCCCGAAGGTATGCAAGCAGCAGTTCGGAAGAAGAGGAAAGCAATTTGAATACAGGTGAGAGAGCAGATGTGATGTTTGCTATATAGAGTATAAAAGTACCCACTCGGTCAAGTGAGGAACTCTTCAGTGAGAGAAGAAAGAAATAGTAAACTCGCCTTGATAAGTGGTAACTAGGTAGACTAGGCCGGTGTTAAGTAGGCGTAACTATAAAAGTTTGATTTTTGTAAATAAATTTTGTTATAGAATATTTACAGATTAAATGTACCACGTAGCCAAACGTTGATGGCAAAAATTATATTAAAGCATATGTTTTTAATGATTTGTAAAATATGCAAAGTGCTCCCAAAAATATTTGAGTAAAATGGTAAAACATTTAAAAACCGGAAAACAATTTTTAAGTTTTCAAATTTTTTTTCAAAATAAACAAATAACCTGCGTTTATTGTCATTTTTTGCTCATTTTAAATAAAGTAAGAAATAAATTCGTTCAAGTTTTGGCATTCGTTTCTCCAATTCTACTTTTGAATTGGATACTCTACCGCTCCAGAAGGTGCCTGACTTCAGGTGCATTTTTTTACCTATATAAAGAGTCAGATACATCCTAAGAAAACTGGGGAGGTGCTGTACAGAGAGCACTCTCTCCTGCTTTGACAAAGTACAAAATCAACTTCGAAATCTCGTGTGAGGGGGATCTCGTCTCTTCCTTACGACCTTTTTCTCACAGAATAGACATTGCTAGTCTCTCTCTACTCTATCATTATTTCCATGGAAGTTGCTTGACTGAGCTCCAATCTATGGTTCCCCCTTTGTAAGTCATTCACAGCAAGAACTCACTTTGCTACCACGACGAAAAAAGACATTATCCCTTATTATGCCTAGCGTCAGGCAGAATTCCATGGACAGAGTTTCTTTGCAAGGGATTTCTATTTGTGGAACACCTTACCACGGGACTGTTTACCACTTGGTTGTCTTCAAATCTAATGTCAACAAATTCTTGTCATGGACCGTCGCATAATAAGTAATCAAATGCAGTTTATATAATTGAGTACTCCCATAGTGTTCCTCATCATTCGTCTGTCGATCATTTCCATCTCAACCTTTATCCTTGAGTGGCTCTTGGCCTTGATAAGTGGTGACTACAAAAGTTTGAAAAAGAAATGAGTGACCATTTGAGAATACTAGTGGTTGTAATCAAGCAGTCCACCCAGGGAGATATCAACTGGAAATGTACCTGGCGACAGACTAGCGTCTTGTCACAAGGACATATATTGGGTGGTGGGGGTGCTAATGAGTCATCATTTATTAAAGCCAAAAGACACTCGAGTATAAGGGTTAATAAGATGGATTGTCAGTTGAATACTAAGAGTGTTGAAAAATGGAATGAATAAAATTTTATGACTGATGAGGACAGTTTACGAAAAGTATTTATTGACATTGGATTTGAAGATGACCATGTTGTAGTCTGCAGTGAAGCAGTAATGGTAATGTTCTACAGATGAGAAGTTCTTAGAAAGAAACTCTGTTTATCGAAGTTCCATTCTGATGAATGTTATAAAACAGCATTAAACACGGGTCTTATTGCTATCAACATCCCATAGCGAGAGTAAAGCAACACGTTTATAGCCATTGAACCACCACTATTTCTCTTGAGAGTAAAAAGAAACCATTTGAGGTCAGAAAAGTTTAAACAAACAAAAGTCTAACAATCATGGTTGAAGAAAATTCTAATCTACTAAAACAAATGTCTGTCTGTTGGGTCCTCAGCAAAACTATCACATGAGTCATTGGGGTTAATATTTCTACTACTACTACTACTACAGACAATAAACACTTATAGGCTCCAAAACTCAGGGATGTGAGTTTTCCGCTTTTTAGAAGAACTCCACTTTTTTTTTTATCCAGATAAAGCGGATTTCTGCTTGAATCATTAGAGCCTCCCATGGATATGAGTTCTCCACTTTCTGGTTGAAATCTGCATTTTTTTTTTATAAGAAAAAGCTGATTTCTGCCAAATCGTTAGAGCCTTACCTCCTTATTTTTTTTGTCGATATTTTTAGCTGGATTTTATTTCTCTTTTTCTTCTCTTGCTTTATCTTTCTCTTCTGTTTTCTCTCTCTCTTCCTTTTCCCTCTTATGACAATTCTCTCTGAAAACTGTAAATGTTAATTTTGCTGTGACGGCTAAGATTTCAAACAATTCATGGAGGTGGTAAGGGAGTTAGATAACTTTTGTTTCATCAAAGAATGACTTCCTGTCTCTTTTCCTCCACATGCGCACTCAGTATCTTTCTCTTAATTTTGATTTTCTTAGTTGAAACAGATTTGAGTTGGTTAGGAAAAAGATTGTTTTTTTGCGCTGCCCTCTCCACACAGGAAGCACAATCTTATCTTTTTTTCGGAACCACGAGAAAGAGAGCGGTTGAGTTTGGGATAGCTGCCCCTCTCTCTATGGAGGATGGTATTATGTATTTATAACGTATACTGGAGAAGAAAAATAAATTCCCGAAAGCATTGTTAAACCCCGTATGATTGGAAGTTGAAATTCTATCAAATTTTCGACCTTCACCGAACTTGTCAAGGTCATTTAAGATGCAGGACTTAATTGGCTACAATGTGGGCCAAATAACAAGTCTCTACGATGAACAGAACCAAAGTTATCGCTAAAAGTGTGATTTTTGACCTAAATATTCCAAAATTAAATCAGTTAGACCATGACCAATATTTTGAACAATTTCTGTGACGATTGTCTCTAGGTTGTACACAAACAAATATAGTGACAAACCAACAAACTCGCTCTCCCAAAAACATAACCTCCTTGCCAGAGATAATTATAAGCATTTATAGGCTGCAAATCTATTTAATAAAATTTTACAAAATGTTGCATAAAGAACCCTTGGGATGACATGTGTCATAAAATTTTGAATACTACTTATAAAGCCCTAATGACCCCCCCCCCCCCCACACACACACACACACCTCAGTGATTCTGATGTTATTTTTTTTTAATTTATCAGGTGAAAATAGCTATTTCGGAATTATTTGTATTTAAAAAATAATGTTGTCATAATGACTATATATTTATTTAACTCTTCTGATGTTTGCATATAAAAGCAGTTTTTCTCAAATATATTTTTTTAAAAATTTCCCCTTGTCTTCTATATAATAAAAGTGAACATGTGTGTGTCTGGGTTGTTTCAATAATTACGCATGCAAATTTAATTTCATGAGCAAATAAGCTTAATAATAACTGATAATAGTAAAGAATTTCTTTCACTTTTAATATAGACACAAAAAATATTTTAGTAGTAGTAGTAGTATTATTATCTATATAATAAAAGTGAACGTATGAAGAAGATATCATTATCATCCGGTTTATTTGTTGGATCAGACCACAATTAATCCTCTGATGAGGGTGGGGTCTGATTGTTCAGTCTCGATCTAAGTCTTCCCCTCCATTCTTGTCTTTGGTGAGGCGTGACGGAATCCATAACCAAGGCTCTCCTATCACGTTTGATCGTGTCCTTCCAAGACAACTTGGGTCTGCCAGAGATGGTCTTCTCTGCTGGCACGTTCAACTGTCTGGCTTTAGCAATCCAGCCATTATTGCGCTCAACGTGCCCCAACCAACACAGTCTGCTCTTCTGCATGACGTCCGCGAAGCTTTCCAAGTTGACCTGCGTGAACAGAGACCCAAAAGGCATGCTCTGTTCAGGCCTCACCATACAGATTCATCTGACCATTGCCTTGTCATTACAGTGCAGTTTCTTTAGTGTGTCGGCAGAGACAGCCCAGGTTTCGGAGCTATACACCAGCACACTTCTGACACATGAGGAGTATATACAACCTCTCGTAGCTGCTGACAGGTGTCTTTTTGTCAGAATTGGTAGCAGCTCTCTAAACTGTCTCCAGACAGATAAAGATTGTTTTGTCTCATCAATTAGTTTTATCTTTTTATTATAGCCAACGAGTTAAAAAATATTCAAAATTTATCAAGGAATTATTTTTCCCGTCTTCCTTTGAATAAGTATAACTGCACTTAAATCCTAATTTTCGATAACCTTCATTGTTATGTACGACAGTTGCCAACATCTTTCTATCACTGCAAACATTTAAAATGTTGAAATAAAAAAAAAACGAGTGTTTTTATTTTTTTTCTATTTTCTTTTTCTTTTTTATTTTCAGCTATCGGAAGAGTATGTGAAAAATGTGAGTAAATCATTATGCTTTTTATTATAAATCTTCTCTATATATAAAAGTTAATGTTTGTTTGTGTGTTATAGAAATCGATAAGTTAAACCGAACATTCAAATAAGGTTATTAAAGGGTTAAATTTATCAAAGAAATTTTCCAACGATTCCATCTGGGATCACTAAGAGCAATTATCGGTTAGGTCCATGAAATAACTGAAATATATTAGAACCAAGGTTACCATAAAGTTTTATGGATCGCCTTGATTAGAACATAAAGAACTGAAATTCATTTAAAAACAAAATGTTTCTTCGTTTCATAAAACAAAAATAAAATTAAACAAATAATGTCTCGGTGAAGAATGTATTTAAAAAAGATTTAAATATTTAAATAATTATTTTTATTGGTATTTTTAAGATTTAAAATGATATCTCCTGTTTGCTGTTTTACAGCTGTCTGTAAGCAACATAATTTATTGGTAACACCACCGAGCTAACCATTTTTTTTATTACTTCACCTCGTATTACAAATGTTGAAATTACAAACCTGAATATATTTGAAATTGGTGTTTCCGAAAAAAGCTTTCTGACCAGCAATATATCTCCACACAGACAACGCCGGGTGAATATCGCTAGTATTGAATGTTTTGTGAATTCAGATAAAACCATTACTTCCTTGGGCGTTGTTTTAATGCATTCCTCATAAAATGTATAAACAAAGCTGTAGTTTATATGCGGCTATTGAAATTGTTCAGAAGTTTTGTTACCTTGGTGATACCATTTGAGCCAAGGAGGAGTTGGTGCTAGTTTTATTGTAAGAGTTAGGATAGAATGGAGTAAGTTCAGAGAACTGCCATTACTAACTAGCACAGTGAAGAAAGGAAGCCGATCAGGAATGTGTACGAAGTGTGATGTTTGGAAATCTGGCCAGTGAGGTTTGAGGATATGCGTTACATGGAGAGAAATGATATGAGAATGATACAATGGATTTGTAATGTGAGTCTTAAAGATAAGCTTGGATTTATTTGATAAGATCAGAGGAAGATTAAATATGGACAGTATAGGGATATGTTTGCAGAACAGGAGATTTCATTGATTTGGTCACATTGAAAGAATGGAGAAGAGTTCTTAGGTTAGTAGATATAGAACAGTTGAGGCAGCAGGTTCAATTCACAGGGGAAGGCCAAAGAAAATATAGGTGGAAGTGATAAGGATGTACTTGTGAAAAAGAGGGATAAATAAAGACTTGGCCGGAGATAGGTTTGTTTGGAATTCAATTTCTAAAAACCATCCAACAAATGCTAGCATCTAAAACGGATGTTAAACTGAATATGGTGATGGTATAATACTTTTTAAAATCATTGTATAAATTCGACATCCCAAGAAGTGCATGTGTCTGTCTTACAGGGTGCAGACAATATTTGTTTACCAGATTACTGTCTATGAAAAAATAACACGGTAGTTTAATTTTTTTTTCTAGATGTAGGGTTGATGGTAAGATTAAGGAAAGTTCGAAAAGTGGGGGGGGGGGGTATGATTTTTTTTTTTTAAGAACATTTAAAAATATTTAACTGAAATTTTTGGTTTTCACTTATGATTGCGTAAAAGTATTCTTATTCCAGTTGCATATGTTTGCTAATGAAATTGTGACAATTTTTTGTTGATGTACGCCCCCCCCCCTCCTCGGAGTAGGTAATGCCTGGGAGGATGTTCTCATGACAGTAGATACAACTGAATTGAGCATTAAAAGATAGTACAATAGTACATTAATAGAAGAAATAGTATAGGTTTGGCTTCAGACAAGCAGGTACCAAATCTCCATTAGTAATAAATGAGATGTGGTTCTGTCTGTTCATTAACTACTTTTAGGCTATCATCAACCGGTTTATTTGTTGAATCAGGCCACAATTAATCCCCTGATGAGGGTGGGGTCTGATTGTCCAGTCTCGATCTAAGTCTTCCCCTCCATTCTTGTCTTTGGTGAGGCTCAACGGAATCCATAACCAAGACTCTATCACGTTTGTCTTCTCTGCTGGCACGTTCAACTGTCTGGCTTTAGCAATCCAGCCATTGCTGCGCTCAACGTGCCCCAACCAACGCAGTCAGCTTTTCTGCATGACGTCCGCAAGGCTTTCCAAGTTGACCTGCACGAGCAGAGACCCAAAAGGCATGTTCTGTTCAAGCCTCACCATACAGATTCATCTGACCATTACTTTGTCATTACAGTGCAGTTTCTTTAGTGTGTCGGCAGAGACAGCCTAGGGTTCGGAGTCATACACCAGCACACTTCTGACACATGAAGAGTATATACGACCTCTCGTAGCTGCTGACAGGTGTCTTTTTGTCAGAATTGGTAGCAGCTCTCTAAACTGTCTCCAAGCAGACTTGCAACGTGTAGCTGCCACGAGTTCACAGCCTCCACCCGATGAAAGCACGTCTCCAAGATAACAGAATTCCATCATTACTTCAAGCTTGTCGTCACCAGTATCTACCTCCGTCAGTAGTCTGTCATCTATTGGTCTTGCTGCGCTGGTGCAACGCAACACTTAAAGTGAGGATCTGTTCTGAGAGAGCCCTTTATGCCACTGCACTTTTTGTGAACCCATCTTTAACAGTAGGTGCAGATGATTGAGTTGCTGCCTGTTCCTCTTAGGCACACGGGTGTTTTCCTGTTTTCCTCAGTAAGCTGAGGTTTAGATCAGCGATCATGACTTTGGTTTTACCTATGTTGACTCCTCTCCTCCATGCTACTCTTTCATCTATCCAGATGTTCCTTGAGTTATCGAAGTGAAGTATCAATGCTCACCAGGTCGTCGACATACAGGAGCTCCGATTGGGAAGCCGACGCAAAATTCCAGTGATAGAGCCTCGAGTACAATGATGAATAGAAGGGGACTTAAGACAGATTCTTGATGAACACCCACTTTAACATCAAATTCGTCGCTGTAGCTGAATTTCAGATCACCTATCTCTGCAGGTTGTACTGAGGGGGAGAAGGTCATATCGTTTTTTTTCTTTTTAGGTATATTCATTACAGATCTTAAAAAAGCATGAAAAAAAATTGTATTTTTATCAAAAATTTTATCTCTAATTTTAATGCTTCAAACCATATTATACACTATTAAACAGATTCTTAAAGATTATTAAAGTAGCAATACACATGAAAAAATTTAAATTGCTTAAAATATCTCAATAATGGCAGATATAGAAAGAGATCGATGATCTAAGAAAGAATCTTTTAAAATTTTTTTAAATCTGACTAAAAATAAGGAAGTTATGACTATTTTTGTGCCTCACACAATTGGATATTTTCCCCTCTTTAAGACCATATGCGTTTCGTCACATTTTCTACACTAATTTTTCAGTAAAAATGTTATATCTTTGTTAAAACACAAGATTAAGCAATGAAATTTACCATATAAGTGTATTTTTGTACAAGGAATCAGAATGTGCCACTGAAAATCTCCAGAAATTAATGGTTTCCAAGTAATCTGCACTAAGTGCACATAAATATGCTGCAATACCTTAAAAATACCATGAATCCATTAAAAGAAAGAAGTTAGAAAACTCAAAGTTGAATTGTAATACATTTTATGTACAAGAAACAAAAATCTAATACTAGGACTGTTTAAAAGTGAATATATTGCAAGATTTCTTTGTATTATTGTAGATTAACACCTTCCGCTAACTCAACTCCTTGCCTCCCCAAAATATGAGATTCTACTTTTTTTATTTAGGCAATTACATGTTAACACCCTGAAAAACTTGGCAGAAAGAAAGAAACAAAAACAATTATTTTAGAATTTAGAGTGGGGATCAGTTTCACATTGATTAATTATAAATTAATCCCCCATTTCAAGGCCATTCTAGCATTTTAGGGCAGTTAATTATTTTTTCTATGGGAGATAAATCCTGTGCGTTTTTCTTGTTTTGTTTGGGGGTTTTTTCTTTGTTTTTTTTTTTAAGACGATTATGAGGATCTTTGAACTTCAGGTTATGTGAAAACTCTGAAAACTTAGCAGAAAGAAAAAAAACAATTAATTTAGAATTTAGAGTGGGGGATTAGTTTCACACATATTTAACGTAGAATAATTCACCATTTCCGGGCCATTCTAGCGTTTTAGGGCATTAATCAATTTTTTTCTATGGAAAATAAATCCTGTGCGTTTTTTTTTATGGCCGTTTGCTTTTTTTTTTTTTTTATAGACGATTGTGTGGTTTTAATAGGCTTTTTGTAGGATTAGGGCTTGCCACTCGGACTTAGGGTTAGTGATAAGGTTAAGGAAGGAGTTTTTTTTTAGATGGAGGTTGCCATTCGGACTTAGGGTTAAGGGAGTTTTTTAGGGGGTGGCTTGCCACTCATATTTAAGGTTAATGGTACAATACGTTCAAGAAGGCATTTTTAGGAGGTGGGCTTGTTAGTCATACCTAGAGTAATTATTTATTTTATAAATTTCACTAAAAAGCAAGAATGGCCGGGAAATCGGAGATCATTTTACATTAAATTTATATGTGAAACTGATCCCCCACTCGAAATTCTAAAAAAAATAATTTTTTCGCCAAGACTTTAAGGTTGTTCACACGTAATCGCCTAAAAAAGTAGAATTTTTTTTTTTTTTTTAAATTGGCGACTAGAAAGTCATTACTACTAGAAGTTCGAAAGTTGAGTGAAAACCAGTATTTCTTTAAGTATTTTTTATAAAAGAACCAAATAGGATTAACATTTTTAACCACAAAAAGTATTTTTGTCTTACTTTTAAAAGAAGTTTATAAACGAATTTTACAAAGCTTTACAAGACTTAGCTGCTGCTGATTTATTGTTATATCAGCAATACTAGTAGCCATTGTTGACTTTCGCTAAAACAAAATACAATATTTTTTAGGATAAGGTAATTTAAAATTACTATTACCGAAAGACAAAACAACATACAATTATAATTTTAATGCATAAAAAAAGATGAAAGATTAATTTATTTACTAGTTGGGGTACGAAAAATGTAACAACATTTTCTATATTCATATTTTCAAATTTTTAAAATTCGTTCTAGAATGAAAATAAACAAAAATCGCCTCGTGTTTATAGCTACTAACTATTACTGCTGCTACTACAATCAGTTTTTCAAACTATAAATAGAAAACGCTTTTTTTTCCGGATAGGGTAATGGAATATTATTACTACCAAAAGAGAACACATATATACAATTATAATTTTAATGCATAAAAAAGTTAAAAAGATTGATTTACTTACTAATTGGACGACGGAAATGTATTTTTCGAAAATGTTCAACCGACGTCGTGTTGAAGGATTATTTTTAAAATTTCAAAAAAATGAATGAGCCGAATTACTTCGTACACCGACAAACATTAAAAGTGATGTTTCCCTTGATTGGTTTCCAAATTTCAGGACAAAATTCCGCACATAGGCATGATACGAGACTTTTAAACGATGCGGGGGGGGTAAAAAAAAAAGTGACGTAAATTGCTGAAAATAGCGTTAACATTTTTAGGCCTTTATTTGCTCAAAACTCTTAAAAATATATAATGTATATTATTATTCATGAATACACATGAAAGGATATTCATTTCCTAACAAAATGATGGCATTTTGAGCACTTAAAGTGCTTTAGTTTTTAAGATATGACTATTTTAATAGAACTACCCTGAAATCTGTGATTATCCAAACCGTTTTCTGGTCGATGTGTATTGCTAATTAAACAGATTCTTAAAGTTTGATGAAAGTTTGATAATTTAAAAACTCCACAAGATTAACACTTTTCTAACCTGTTAGCTTTATTTTAACATAGCTTTTGCTATAGTAGTGTTTTTTATTGAAGCATTTGGGGATTTAATCTTTTAAACTTATTAAAGGTTTCAAGTGTCTTTAGGGCAATCTGCACAGTTCGTGTCTCATTCCTACCAAATGTGAAGATATATGTAGTCCTATGCTACGATGACTACATTCATTCTGACTGGAAGTTCTGTGGGCTTAAAAGATCCACAGAACTCTTGTGTCAGAGACTTTGGTAATTGGTCCCTTTTCAAGACAGCAAATCAAGTTCGCAATTATGTCGGATATACCAGGTCCTTGTTTGCACTCTATAGGTCTGAAACTTGGCCACTTTGTGTTGCCAACATTCAGATATTTGAAGTGTTCGATCACTGGTGTCTCCGACGCATCCCCAAGCTTTGCATACTGATCGCATCCCTTACATCACAATTCACTCAGATTTGAGGAGACCCTTCTAACAAGAAGACTCTGATGGTTTGACCATCCCCTTTGTTATTCTCTAACCAACCTGATTCACAAGACAATAGTGTTAGCTCCATTACCAGAATGGTGCAAGAGGAGGGGAGGTCGAGGGAAGACTTGGCTTGCGACTGTAAAAGCTGATTTAAAAGTTGTAGTCAACCCACGCATCTTCGGCGTTCAATGATGGAACTATGACTGATTACAGTATGCTGAGGAGTCAGCTATGGACAAATGATGTAGGTGGAGTGTCTTGACTCGCAATGATGAAAATTTACTTGTAGCTGGATAAACCCACCCTGGGTGAATGGCAACCCCAAAACAAGGAAAACTCATTGTGAACAATCACAAATATTTGTTGTAACACAGTTGTGTAACAATAATATAAAAACCAAAAATCTTTGTTTGGAGAGAAATGCCAAGTTATGGAATTTGACTGGTAGTAATTCTGAAACTTTGAAGTTTTCTTTGTGTTTTTGTTCTTTTTGGGGAGACGTTCTTCTGACCCTTTTACTTTTTGTCTTCCATCAGAGACTCCACTGATTGAGGTACAAATAGACAAAACATTTTCTTGCATATTAGTATCACAAACCGTCCAATTTACTGTGCAAAAATGGGTAAATATAGTGAAATTCCCTTCTATTCTAACTTGTGATAACTCCTTTATTTTTGGTCTTATGTTTTGAGGCATGTCCGTTCGTCCGGATTTTTCTCCGCAACCATCCATTGAATTTCTCTGAAATTTTGCATGAAGTTGTAACTTTGGTCAGGTTAGAAAGTGACATTCTCCAATTTTTGAAAAATAATCTGGTTAGCCCCCCCAGGAGGTCAAAAGGCCCCAAAATGGCAAAAAAATGACATTTTTTACCCCATAACTTTTCATCCATCCATTCAATTTCTCTGAAACTTAGCCAAAATATGGAGGCAATTGTTCCTAATAGAAAATAAGTATCGCTGACCTTGGAAAAAATCTGGTTCGTGCCCCCAAGGGGTCAAAAGCCCCCAAAATGGCAAAAAAATGACCCTTTTCTCCCATAACGTTTGATCCATCCATTCAATTTTTCTGAAACTTGGCCAAAATGTAGAGGCAATTGTTCTGGATATAAAATGAGCATCCTTGACCTCAGAAAATTCTGGTTCGCACCCCCAGGGGGTACAATGGGGGTCAAAAATGCCCCAAATTTATTGCATTTTACACTCGCCACATCAAGTCACATACAGAGGGGGACCATGCATGCGCGGGTTGTATTTTAGGTTATTTTGATAAAATTTGATCTTTTCTTTTTATAAATGTATCATTCTTTCTTTTGTATCATTAATAATAGTTTTTTGTTTTTTTTACAGGTTACCAGTTAGATTACTATTTTCAGTGACGGGCGATTTAGTTTATTTTTTTATGTTTGTGTTTTTCAACTTAATGTGCACGATATTGTGGGTCTTTATTCATATAAAAAGTCGGGCATTTTTAACGACAGCTAACAGAATGAAAAAAGGGTCAAAAAAACAAATAGGCAAAAAATAAATTTTACAAAAGGCAAGATAAGTTACTCTTCTACTAACCCGGATAAGTTTATTTGTGTTTTAACTTATTTTAAAGAGTTTTTTTATTCAAAACAGACCTGACGTTCACCTGTTCAGTTAGAACGAAAAAAAATGGCTGAAATTAGTTTTGCTAATCACTCAAAAAACGAAAATTAAGCAAAATACTGGTAGAACATTACATTTTCCCACAGTTAGTAACATTTATTGGATGTATTTCTTACACTATTTTGTTTGTTTTTCGATTTTTCACCGATTATCAAGGGTCCCCTTGCAGGGCTCATGAACGGCCATTTTTTTTTTTCCCCGTTCTAACTGAACAGGTGAACACCAGTTTGTTTTGAACAAAAAACGCTTTAAAATAAGTTAAAACACAAATAAACTTATCCGGGTTAGTAGAAGAGTAACTTGTCTTTCGTAACATTTATTTGTTGCCTATTTGTTTTTTTGTTTTTTTACCCTTTTTTCGTTCTGTTAGCTGTCATTAAAAATGCCCAAAAAGTCTTATCTTAAATAAACAGGGCCACTCGTCAATGTGGTGGGCTTATATAGGGTTTTAAGTTGTCTTTCACAAAACAAATTCAAGTTGTAAGCTTTATTGAGTGAAATTCTTGGCCTATTATCAAATTGTGTTTCCTTGTTTTTACATGGTCCAAATCTGAGTTTTTTTAATTTTTATTGATTTACTATTAAATGAAAAATTAGCTTGATCTCTACTGTGCTGTGAATCATATTACGAAGATTCCATGTGTTAGCTGTTGAAAGTAATCATATATGAACTAAGTTGCACTTTCATGTGATTTTTGTACTTTTTTTTTTTTATAGAGGTAATGAGCTTTTTGTCCAATGTTTAGGCTGGCTTAATCTAATAATTATTGCTTCTATTATGATTAATTTTCATTTACCACAAGATGACATTACATTTGTAAGAAATTTTACTTGTTTGAAGCCTGTATTATTAGTTATACATTGAAATTTAGCTTTTGAACCAATAGCACAAATTTTCTAATTTCCAACAAACTTTGCACAATCATAATTTGATGGCTAATTGTGCTACCAAAATAAATTTGGAATCATTTTTTTTCTTTTGAAAAGATCTATTTGCTCACATTAAAAGTTTTTAGATATAATGAGAATAAAATTTTTGTTTGGGATATCTAATATTAGTTTATGATGAAATTAATATTTAATTTTGTATTTTTACTTTAGGTGATGGCAAATGTGTCATTTGTGACTCTTATGTGCGTCCCTGCACGTTGGCGCGAATATGTGATGAATGTAATTATGGTTCATACCAAGGGCGATGCGTAATCTGTGGGGGCCCTGGTGTATCAGATGCCTACTATTGCAAAGAGTGTACGATTATGGAAAAAGACGTAAGTATTTTAGTGGAAATCAAATCGGATCTTTCAAGAATTGTTAATTAAATAACAAAAGTTATGTAGTCAGTTAAGATGCTTCCATCATAAAAAAATGCCTTATTTTTTTCATGGATTTTTTTCATGGATTTTTCTTTATTTTTTGCCATGGGTGTAGTAAGATTAGAAGCAGGTGTGTAAAAAAAAAAAAGAAGGTGAAAAACAGAAATTTCCACGTTAACCAAAAAAGGGTAAAAATTCCATTCAAAGTTAAAGATTAGAATTATGGCTATGTGTCGGGATATGACGTCATAGACAAGAAGTCACCAAAGACACGTAGCGGATAAGCTGAGAAAATCTTTCTCTTATTAATATTTAAGAATTATTCATATTTTTTGAAACATTGTTTTGAAATTGAAAATTTTAGAAATTTGAAAACCAAATTAAACAATGTGGAATTTTTTTCTTTTTTAATTGATTTATTTTAAACCTTAGTTTTAGGCAAAATTTGCCATTCTCAAAGCTAGATATTTTTTATTGTCTTTCTCGGTAGAGGTATATCTGCTTCTTAGAGACAATAGTCCGTGTGTCTGATCGAATTGACGGTTAGTTTTAAACACAGACTATTGTCTCCACGAAGAAGCAGATATGCCTTGACCGGGAAAGACAATCAAAATGAAAAAAAATGTCTTACTTCAAAATATTTTCCGAAAGCTAACGTTAAAAATAAATTAATTTATTTAAAACAAAAAAATTCACATTATTTTGTTTTTCGAATTTTTACAATATTTTTTCGTAACCGAGAGAGAGAGCGGTTGAGTTTGAGGATGGGTTAAAGGTATTATGTATTTATATCATATACTGGAGAAGAAAAAGTAAAATCCCTGAAAGCATTGTTAAACCCCATATGATTTTGTGCGGACATTTTTTAATAACTTTTACAACTGCTGTTATTAAAAGAAAGGAAACGACTGCAAGAAGAATAGAGAAACAGAGACATGACTATCCACAACAACAACATATGACATGTCATCTACCCTCACCAGACTCCAGCTATGTATATGATGAGCTGCCATTTGGCCAATCCCCTGGGAGCATTCGGTTATAGTTACAATCTGTGTGTGATGATGTATGAAGCTGAAACTTGGCCAGTGAGGTTTGAGGACATGCGTTGCATGAAGAGAAATGATATAAGAATAATCCAATGGATGTGTAATGTGAATCTTTAAGAGTGAGATCAGAGGAAGATTAAATCTGGACAGTATACAGATGTGTGCTGGCCACATTGAAAGAATGGAGGAGAGTTCCTTGGTTAGGAGTGTAGAACAGTTGAGATAGTAGGATCAGTTCACAGTGGAAGGCCAAAGACAACTGGGGAGAAAGTGATAAGGGTGGATTTGAGACAGGGATAAATAAAAACCCAGCCAGAGATAGGTTAATTTGGAATTCAATTTCTAAAAGTCATCTAACACATGCCAGCATATAAAACAAACATTAAACCGAATATAATGATATGAAGTTTGATAACAGGTTTTCTGTTATGTTTTTTTAATAATTAAAAATTTATATAATACTGCGCTAAGTCACTTCATGTTTATATATATGTTTTCACCTTTCACACAATTAAAAAAAAATTATTGTGAAAGATGGTGATTAATCTGATGTCGCTAAGGTAAAACGTTCTTACTTTACCCATTTAAAATGAATTGTTCCAAAATCAGCATATATAGTTCTGTTTTAAATAAATACATTTCAAAAGATGGCATTCATTTTATTGATTTGAAGAATATTTAATGACCATTGTTTTTACGATAAGAAGACTATTATTTTAAAAATAATTCAATTGCTGTAGCAATTTAATTATTTTAAAAATAATTCAATTGCTGTAGCAATTTAATTATTTTAAATAAATAGACACATTCGTTTCATTTATTTAAATAATATTTAGCTGACAATGACAATTATTTTTACGGAAGAAGTTACATTATTTCAAAAGGAATATTAACAGTAAATTATACAGATTGATGTTGAAGGCACCATGTAATTATGCTAATTTTATTTAGTACATTTAATTGTATTGTGGATGTCAGCCATGTTGTTTGCTGTTGTATTAGACTACAGCAGCGCAAACAATGATCGCTGCGTGAATCTGGATACTTTGGCGCTTCCCTAATGTTTGGAATGAGAGAAATGTGAACATGACAACCATCTGAATTCTGTCAAAAACAAAATCTCTTTTCGGAAATATCCAAGGAAAAAACCTTTTTGTAGTTAATTTGATATGCTAGTTACCTCATAAGGAGTCTTAACTCATTTTTAGTATTGAAACTGGAAAAGTTATTTTATTTTTTAAATACTTTCAATTTTTTCTGTTGATTTTTTTTTTCTTTTTTATCTAATATATAAAGTAGAGACGATTTTTCCCCTGTACCTTCTCGGAGTATAAGAAAATAACCACATGCATCACAGGCTACTAAACTCACCACTATACTACACTTATTCACTCGAGCCTGTTTTAGTAAATTTCTTATTATTTTTTCCTACCTAACACTAAATATTACATTTGGCCCACCATCAACGTCTCTCCGAAAAACCTATATAGGTGGTAGCAAAAACTTTTCTCCCTAACAATTCTGTACTGTCACTCTACTCATCGACACCGGGAACTAATACACACAGTTTAATTTTCACAAAACACCGGTTCTTATTTATTATTTGCCTGGTATTAATTTAACACACATGGCAATAATCAAGCTTAGGTTAATAGACCTATTTTCACATGTATTTTTAACCCGGAAGCGTTTTGCAGGCGGTAAGAAAGCAGGTTTCATGATCGCAAGTTTTAGCGTTCGATCCCATTCTACTCTACCACTTTTTTCTTTTTTTTTTAAATTTAAAACATTCGCCAACACAGTAGACGGGGGAGAAAAAACAATAGGCCGTATCTTTTTTTATTCGACGTCATGCAATAGGTAGTACTTTCTCCCGTGCAACGCCGGGCGACGGGTTCCGCTAGTTAGTAATATTTACAACAGTTGAATTAAGCAGTTTTTAATTAAAAAATTATACAGAATAAAAAAAAAATGATTTATATATAAAAGTTATCTCTGAATTTACGTGTCTGTTATTTAATGAGGTTGGGTGAAGTCAACTTTTCCCCACAAGCAACATTCGGACTATTATCAACCAGACCTCTTCCCCCTCCCCTCCTTTTGTGTGGATTGAAAATTTAATTTTGCGATAAGAGTTAATCTGACTTTGAATCAAAACAATGTTTCCTTAAAAAGGGTTGGTTTACTCGGACTTAAACTTCAAACGATTTTTCATATTTTTGGAATCAATACATAATTGAAATATGTCTCTTTCGCACAGTTTGGATTTTGTTTTGTTGCTCTGTACATGATTCTCTAACCTTACCACATCCATTATTGCATGTTCCAAAATTCAAGTTAAACAAAATATAAACACCAACTTAAACCAAGGGACATACCTATCATTGAATATGATTGCAGTCGTTCCACTTAAACCCATTCCAATCCAACTTTTGTAAACATCACACATTAAATAATTTTTTTAATTAAATAATAAAAGTCTCTTAACATAAAAAAGAAGCAAATAAAGAATCTGATTATTCTAAACACAGTAAAAAAAATTTCTCGTGAATTGAAACAATTGTAATAGATATGTTTGGATTTTGTTTTGCTGTGTCATACATTCACTGTGGACCTGATTCTCGAACCTCACAGCCACCATTATTGCACATTGCAAAATTAAACAAAATATAAACACGTGAGAAGGAGAATTTTTCTCAAAATATCGTGATATACGGACTTCACGCATGTATCTAGTGAACTAAGTGAAAACTGAAAACAAGATTAAAAAAAAAAGAAACTTATTTTCATCTTATTTTCAGTATTCCCTCTTACAACCTGACATATTTCTGCATTATTATTAGCCTTCTATAAGTTGTCTTTAAGCACCCTCTTAAGACAAGTTTTCTTAGAAATAAATGTGGACGAGTAAAGGTTAGATGTCTTAAGCTGTTTCATTAAAGAAAACTTGCCTGTCCCCTTTTCTCTCACAGTGAATTGAACTATTTTTTCTCTCACCCTCTGGTTTTGGTTAAACTATTTGAATATTTTGTTTCGTATATTTCTGAGATGAGGAGGAGTCAGCATATTTAGTTTAACGTCAGTTTTACATACTGACATGTGTTGGACGGTTTCTAGAAATTAACTTCCAAACTAACCTATTTCCGACCAGGTCTTTTATTTATCCCTATTTTTCTCCAGTCCATTATTATTACGTCCTCCCATGTTTTCCTTGCCAGTCCCCTGTAAAATGACCCTGCTACCGCAATTGTTCTACATCTACTAACCAATGAACTCTCATCTATTCTTTTACCGTGGCCATATCATCAAAGTCTCCTGTTCTGCACACTTCTCTATACTGTTCAAATTATGATCATCAGATCTAAGTTTGTCTTTAGGACTCCCAGTACACATTTCATCGTATCATTCTCATATCCATGCAACGCATGTCTTTAACCCAAAGATTTCTATTTCAAAAACAAAAAAAATTGATTTTTTATAAGCATTGTTGCAAAAACAGTATTTAAATTCTTTTTCTATTTTCCTTATCTTTTTCAGAGAGATGGTTGTCCGAAAATTGTTAATCTTGGCAGTGCAAAAACAGATCTTTTTTACGAAAGAAAAAAGTATGGATTCAAAAAAAGATGAAATTTTACGCGTTTATTGTTCATCTACTCATTTGGAATATTACTGTCATTATAGATAATAAAAAAATAAACATCATTTTACTTATATGGGTTTCCAGACTTTTATATCTCTGTCTACATTGTGTGTGTGTGTGTGTGTCTGAAAAGGATGGTTGATAATTGGCTGAGCCTGGTCAGAAACAGTGATGATGGTGATTGGGTTTCGGGCTGGTCCGACTTTAGATACCAACAGTATCTAAAGTCGGACCAGCCCGGTAGGTGGAGTCAACAATCGGCAAAGTTGCATGAAAAGGCTGCTGGAGCTGAAAAGGAAGATTGTGACAAGTGTCCTGTCTCCAAACAAAGAAGCAATTCGGACCAGTAAGTTGATACAATCTTGGAGAATCAGATATAGCCATATCTGAGTCTTGAACGACAGTCTCTGAGAGTAGGAATAGATACTACACTTGATCTTCGTGATTGTGCTTCGAGCAGCTGTTGCTTGTTGTTGCATGTTTTAATCATGAATGTACCTTCGATCTCAAGATGAATTAACAACAAAAAAACAGGAGTTGTTCACGCCTATAAAAGAAATGACTTGCAATATGATAACTGCCATGATAATTGTTAAATAAAAACTACATTAAAATAATTAAGGGA
The DNA here is from genome assembly GCA_963556195.1 of Sepiola atlantica. Classification (NCBI taxonomy): domain Eukaryota; kingdom Metazoa; phylum Mollusca; class Cephalopoda; order Sepiida; family Sepiolidae; genus Sepiola; species Sepiola atlantica. The sequence continues at coordinate 21,765,499 of OY744551.1, read as the reverse complement.
AGTGTCACGAATACCTTATTCTCAGCCCTGATCAGAAAAGAACCCGATTTGCTGGTCACTGCCAAAGAGCTAAGGATGAAATCATCAGCGATGTTCTTTTGTGGATGCCAAAACATCAATGTGGGAAGATCGCACAGAATTTACGTCAAGAAACTAACAGAGGTTTCACAATGCACATCTGAACACCTATCTGGTGAGATGGAGGATAAAGCGAGGTGGCGAGTCAAGAACATCCGTGATACTACCATGATTTGATGATGATGTCACATGGTAATAAAACATAATACACACATTAAGTTTCGATTTTTCTTTCATTTTAGTGTGAAACATTTTCCTTTTCTACCATGATCGTCCAATTCTGCCGGTTTGCTGCTCTGATTTTGGAATCATATTTCTCTCTTTGTTTTTTTTTTGGGGGGGGGGGGTAATAGTTCCTTAATTATGCATGTTCTCATGACTGATCACTTTTATTGAGTCCTTAGGTCTCATTCTGAAACCAATTTGTGAGAAACTTAACGGCAAATCTTTATTTCGATGTAATGGAACAAACAGTAAAATTATTTGTGTTTGTAGAACTATGCGAAATTGTTGGACCTGATATTTTATTAAATGTAGAAAACTATTATATTTCAAAAATAATTCATCCTCCACCCTAGGGCAATGTGTATTTATTTGTATATATATATATATATATATATATCCATTTTATATCCATCCCGTCACACATAAAAGTTAGCGAGTAAACGAAACTGCCGGACAAATCCATATCAAGCATTTATGGGAATTGAGAAAGCAAATAGCAAGTCGGACAACCCCTATCTTCCATCTGTTTCCCTCCTTTCTATACCAATTTATGTTTTTCTTCCTGTTTTACTTTTCTTAAACTTTCCAGTTTGAGACGTTTTCTTATTTTTTTTTAACTTCACCAATTCAAATGTTATTTTATATGAATATTAGTGCGAACATTGGTGAAGGATTTTTTTTTTTTTCGTCATTTAAAAAATAATTTCTCATGTTTCAAGTTGCAAATCCTTTTTCATTTGTTAATGTCAAAAGTATCACTTTTACTAAAAAAATTAACTTCATAGTTTTAATTATTTTTTTGTTTACTAAAAGTGTAAATTAATATATATTTATTAAAGATATAAAACTGTATTTCAATAAGTCCCTATGCCTGCACACGAGAGCAAAGTTTTTTTTTTTTCTTCAAGATCTAGATGTTGCAGGATGACGTCAATGGATGTTGTCTTAGATGATAGCTAGGGACATGTGCTGGAACATCCAAGCGATCTCTCGGGACTCGTTCCTATACATGACTATCATACGTCCAATGACTCATAAAGTATCAGGACCGAGGACACCTGATGATTCAAATAAAGTCAATAAGCTGTATTTGTCGTTTTTCCTGAGTTCGGTGAGCTGGGTTGCGGTGCTGGAATTGACAGCAGATTCCACAATTCTTGACGGCATGAAAGGGTCAACAATTGGCGTCTCATATGAGTAGTTTTCCGGCTCTAAAAGCAAAGCGCTGTCTGGTCAGCGACTATCGCCTCTGTCTAAGCCAATTGGCTTGAGAATTGATGTAAACCGACAGAATTGAGACTTCAATTAATTATGTAGCAATATTGCGATGCAGCTGTGAAAAAATAAGGTTACGGTCAGTAATTTCCATGTAAGGCTGAAATTAAACAGAGAATGGAAAATTCTATTTAGAGGTTAAAAGTTTAGAATGACAGGATATGACGCCATGGAAGGAAGTATGTGGCAGAAAAGTTTGAGAGTACCGTCCTCTGGGAATTATACGTCAAAGTGATCAGGTGTGAGTTTGAGTCCTCCTCCACCTTATGAGAGTTAGACGAGGAAGATGACGTTCATCTGGATGCATTTGCTACAAATCTCAGAGGAATTAATGTAGTTATTTGTTGTTCTTTTTAATTGCTTCTATCATTCCATCCACAAAGAAAACAAGAACATCTCTACAACTGCCACATCACCACTATGACCATTTTTACGAGACATCACCAACTACTTCAAAGAGATTAACAGTTGTTTCTGTGTGAATTACCCCATGCTCATCATCATTATATTCGGTTTAATGTTTGTTTTACATGCTGTCATGTTTAGAAATTGACTTACAAACTAGCCTATCTCTGGTCAGGTCTTTATTTATCCCTCTTTCTCTCAAATACATCCTTATTTCGCCTATGTTTTTCTTGGCTGCCCTTGCTACCTCAACTGTTCTACATTTACTAGCACAAGCATTCTTATCTATTCTTTAAATCCAGAGATTCAAATCCATTCTTTCTTTTCAGAAATTGAAATTCAACTACTGACTTGTTTCAGTGTGAAACTGGCATTGGCCTGTTGATCTCTATTGATGATTTCAACAAAATTCCAGGTTAACATGATCCTTTAAAATTGCCGTTGGCCTCTCACTGACTGTGACTAAAACTGTTCTTTGTTTGGCTTTTTATCGGGACATACCCCGCCTCTACCCAAGGGGGGGGGGGTGTCACGGTGGTCTCCGATTTTATCCTGAGAAATAAATTTTATTGCGTTTATCCAGGGCTTCTAAAAGTAATTTCGACACAGCTGCCAAATTCGTTTATGACCGTTTATTTCGACAACAGCTGAGATATCAGGACTGTCCCGCAGGGTGATTTACAAGCATCCATTTCGGACGACCTACTTAAGACCAATTGACCCGATTCGAGATTTAACACTCGACCGCAATTCCAACTCTTGCTGAGTTCAGCTGTCACTCTCATATCGACTTTGAGAAGTTAATTCTTTTTTATCTTTTGATAAGCCCATAAAATAACAATTTGGGTTCTTTCTCTCATCACCAACTGTGCGATCTGTTCAGAGATTTTTAAAGTTCTCTTTCTCTCTATTCATACTAGCGCAGTAATTGCACTATCGACCTTCGTAGGCTCACGGTCAACTCATACCGGCGCTGCCCGACACTGTCACACTGGGAAGCTGTACTAATAATTTCTTTGACATTCTAGTTTAAGTGTGAGCAACAGAAAGGTTTGAGCATCATTCTCTCTAGAAATACGGTGATTTTAAGATAAAATACACCATAGATGTTCAAACACACAAAATTTTCTATTTCGGACACTGAAACACTTTACACAAATCAACATTAAAAATTCTATTAACACTTACCAAATATGTGTAGCACAAATTCCACCTGAGGTGGATGTTGTGAACTTCTAACAACACTTAAAAAATGGAATAATGCACATATAGGTATGCAAAATAAGAAGATGGTGTAGGAATAGAGTAGTTAACAAAACTTCCCCCTCCTCATGTTAAGAATGAGTTTCTAAATGATAACGTTATTATTTAATAACTTATTCTTAACAGGAAGAGAGTGGTAGGGGTGTTAACTATTCTGTACCTTCACCCTATCAAAGAATGTTAACGTTTTTATTCTAATTATAAAGATTTGGACGGTTATTGCTAATATAACAGATATGTAGTAGTTGTAGTAAAAAGAAAAAACAAGATATAAATAATAATAATAATAATACTTTGCACAACTTTAATGAGATATGTGATGATAATCTTATGCAGTACAAGAATCTACTTGAATCTAAAAGATTTTAAAAAATTTTTGGAACCTTGTAGATTAAGTTTTAAATAAAAAAAACTTTAAAGAATCGTTTTTTGGAATCGGAAATCAGGCTAAAAATTTTTAAATTCTGATGCCCTAACAAGTTTCGATATTTCCGATTAATTGGCCTATCACTAGTTCATTCAAAAATGTACACAAAACATTTTAAACATTTTAAACATTAAAACCAATCACATCCGTAACACTTTAGTAGAAATTTGAAGTTACAATTTCCAAAAAATATAAATAAATATGATTACATTTCTTGTCACAATTTTATCACATTTGGAAATGTCAAAATTAGAGAACAAAAATAATTTAGCAAAACTTAAAACAATTACTTTGGAAATATTCACTTATTTGCTAATTAATCTTCTCGTCAAATTGGTTTTGCCCAGGAACTAAAAAAAGCATGTTTTAAAAATATTTTTATCCATCCCAAACAAGGCATATTGCTACCGAGAGTAAGGGCTTCTATGATTAGAAGGTCATCCTAAGTGAGAAGTTGTTTGTTCGCATTACATTTAAATGCTGCATGTTGGTACAGTCTGTGAAACAGAGAGAGAGATACAAAGGCAAACGGTTTGAGGAAAGAAAGTTTTCTGACATCTGGGGACCTCTACAGTGAAGGGGTGGGATTTTGCTGCTAGTCAGGTTTATCATTTTTACCATCTTGGCAAATTTAAGATATGATTATATATTAGACTTTACATTTTAAGGAAGTGTTTCAGAACTAAGAGTTCAGTTCTATTCTCATCCTGTTAGTCATTCCTTCGGTCCTTTCTGTCGGTGCGTCTGAGGGCGTTCTACTTTTGGCAAACTTACATAACCTGTCATGTACAATGTTGAGTCTACATCAAGACTGCAACATTCTTCCTATTTACCCTCTAAATTATCTTACTCAGCACAAGATGGGTTGCAGAGATTAAGTGGCAAGTTGCAAAGCCTACAAAATTCGTACCCAGGCCATCTATCTTAGTTTGCAACACTCGCAGCTTTTACCCCAACAAAGAAGACCTTTACATCTATTTTCAACACATTTCTCTGAGCAATTGACAGTTTGGGACCCAAACTACCAGACTCAGCACGAGTAGATTAGAAGATTAAGTGGATAAGTGAGAAACCTACTGAATTCACAACCCCTGCCGACACGACCGCTCTACCTTTGCTGCTGCCCCCCCCCCCCCCCCACCTGTGTCAGGTAAAATATTCACCAGTTTTTTTTCCTGACAATAGCTTTGCTAAGTTATGTGGAAATAAAAAAGGTAAAAACTTTACCAGTTTTTTTTAATATCATACATATGTATATAGACAGTTTATAGAAGGCTAATAATAATGAGATATACCAGGTTGTAAAAAGGAATATTGAAAAAGGGGCACTTTTTAAATGTTATTTTTTTAGATCTTACTTCACTAGTCATGTGTGAAGCCGGTATATCACAATATTTCGGGGAAATCTGCCTTTTCTCAAGTGTTTCTATTGTCTTAATCGCAAGTTATATCTGCCTATGGTTGCGAGGTTGTTAATATCACCACCATAGGGAACCATAAAATAGTGTCGTGTAATCATTCTGTCTGTACTTTGAAAGTATACATAGTTTCAATTTTAGATATTTTCATTTATTGTGTTTGTAAATTTCCCCAAAATAAAGTTTTAAATAGGAAGTTGTTTTAAAGTTAAATTATCGAACTGGGAAAAATACTAATTTTTATCTTGAGAAATAAGTAAAAAAAACCTCATTTTTCCAGCGGGGGTTTGATTATATACCAAAATGAGAATTGCGTGTGGATTTTTCAATATCGACGGATGATCAAAAGAGATAGAAAAAACGTTTCATGTCATTAGATTTTTTAAAAGTCGTTTTTGTCTGGTTGAAAAAAGTTATTTGTTATAAATTTTTTTTCTCTTAACTACACTGCACAACCGCCAAAAAGTTTTTAGAGTTGCCGGTAGGTACGATCGAAAATTTGAAATAAATTTTTGAATGAATAAACATTTAGATGTAAAAGAAAAGAAAAATTGATAAAAATAATATAATTCTTTTGAAGAAATACGTTTTCTTTTTAGCATAAAGAATATACTGAAAAACGGAAGCTAACAGTGACATTGACAGAAGTAATTTGTCTAAGAGGTTAATTCCAACGGGTAACATATTAATATAGGAAGTTAAAAGCTTCCATAGTTAGTTTATTGTCAAAACGGCGGTAAAAAACGTTATTCTCCACTAACAAATAAAAGATGTTTTTACAATCACAAATTTTGAAATGTCAATTTCAATATTTTACAATTGGCAATCGTCACTTTTGTACTATATTAAAATATTTAGACAAATTGGGAACTCTTTTTTTCAAAATCGACATTTAAAACTGAACATTTTGAAAGATGGAATCATTTGAAATCATTTAAATATCTTAAAAAGTAATTATTTTTGAGAATGTTTTTTTCTTCATCTTTGTTAATGAGAAAAAGCAGTATTTTTTTCCAGAACATAATATTGAATTTATTTCCATTTTTTATTTACGAATTCACGATAATTTTACAAAAATATGGCTTGATTAAACATAAAAAAATAAATATATCTTTATTTAGACTTATAAGTCTAAATAAAGATATATTAAAGAAATATTAAAATTATATATTAAAATTTTGATCGATTATAATATATTTTGTTCAGATTTCATAAAATGAAATATGGGGGAGGGGAAATCACGTACAAAAAAAAAATGATTTCCCCTGCATTTTAAATATAAATTAATCCAAAAGTTAATAAGTACCGAAAATTTCGTCAAAATCAATTAGTTAATTTTTGCGAGATTTATTAAACGCAGGTATGTCTGCACATTAAAAATGTCTACTACATAGGAATGTTGTTTTAAGGTTGTACAAATCATTAGCAGTTTATTTTAGGTTTCTTCTTTTGAATGGTACAAAAGTTATGATGATAATATTAACCTATTAAAGTGTGTTACATTTAGTGGGGGTAAATTCTACGGTGCGCTTTGGAGGTCTCTACAGGACCACAGCAAATCAAAATCTAAACAAATCAAAATAAAATATATGCAGCATGTGAATGTCATGCCTATTTCAATTAAATAGGTGTTGATACCACTTTAAAATTAATTTATTGTTTAGATCCTTTATTTTTTATACATATACATATATATTTCTGAGGAAGTCTTACAATAAAGACAAAACGTTGATGAATATATAAAAAATATCTCTTTGATTTTCCTTTTTCATTTCCCATGACGTCGGACTACTCTCATCCTTCCTTTCTCATATTTATTTACTTATTAAAGATTTTATGTGCGATATTTATGGAGGTTGGATCGGACTAGGTGCAAGTGAACTAATTGCGATATTACATGAGAGGTATGTCCTTTAGTTGAAACTATTATTAAATTCAATAATTGCTATCGTTAAGTAATAAAATGCATGGTGTTATTTGTAAATATTGTTGATTTCAGTAATATATATCTATCAAGGTGATCATAATACAGGCCTAGCAAACATGCGACTGGGGACGGACATGTGAAGATAAAAAATACTACTAAATAATAATTACCAAGAAAGGTTTTAGTGAGAAATTTCTTAGTAATGTCCAGTAATTAACAACTATACATATTAGGAAGAGGCTTACAATTGATTTATTTCCATCAAATCAAATGTAAAAGGTACAAAAAATATAAAAGAACCTCACACACACAAAAATAAATCACTTTATTCATCATGAATTAGACACATTTTTGACATTTCAAAAATCAGGAGTCAAATTGTTTAGAATAAATACCTGATTACAGAAAATATGACAATACAATAAGAAAGCAAATGTAACATTTTACAAAATCAAATACTTTATGAACAAAATAAGAAGCAATTTTGATAAGTTTTACAAAATTTGTTGTTTGTTACATATACAATTTGTTTGTTACAGAAGATGAAAATGCTTATTTCTTCATGATACGATAATACATATTATACACAGTTTTAATAATAAAATCAACTTACATTAAAAAGAACATGAAACCAATAAAATATAGGGTAACCTAGGGTATTAAACACCAGCAACTAGGTAACCATCACAAACCTCTCTATAGCATTATTATGGCACTTGTAGGGCAATAAGCACGAAGGTTGTTTGATCACTGACCAATCACAGGCCTTGTTTCTCATGAGTAGCATTTACTGAGCCAATCAAAAGTAGTTTTCTTGCCAAGTTGAGAAGCTGCAGCCATTTTGAAACAGACTTCACAACTTTATGCTCCAGAAGGGCAACTGAAAACGTTCTCATCTTCAGACATGCCTGTGGCCTTGCTGACTTCATCATATTCATGATTCATTGAAAGACTTCTTTCTTAAACAAATGACTCCCCACTTTCAATCTGCAGCTAGAATACAGCGATTCCGATATGTGGAGAGCCTCACAACAAATGAAAGTATCACCAGACTCATGGAGACATCTGCTGCTAAGGAGGTTACTACAGCATCCAGAGGACATGGCACAGAGAAAGACAAGGGTAAAAGATACCAGTACAGGAGACACCATCAACACCATAATCAAGAAGCCCACTGTCAACATCAGGGGATTCTGACACTGAGGAATTTTGCAGATGTGGTAGAGGGGATGATATTAACTGGATTCAGTGTGACATCTGCGATTCCTGGTATTTGTGGAAAGCTAACCTGAGTTTTTAAAGAATTCAATAAACATATTTTCTTCTCTGATGAACACATGTTAACTAATATTTGTTTAAACAAAGACATCAAATATATTTTGCCCAGGATAGTTCAAAGAAACTTTTAAAACGAACTTTTATGCAGATGAAACAGAGTCAGTGAAAAAGGTGGTGCTCAATACCCCAGTTTACCCTATGTAAAAAGGGGGGAAATGTAAAACATATCTGATAACTGCTTGAGAAATTCTGCGTTTAAAAAAAAAAAAAAAGATTCTACTTTTTTTTTCTCTAGACGATACGTGTGAACACCATGAAAAACTTCGAAAACCCCCCAATTATTCTAGAATTTAGAGTGAGTATCAGTTTCACATAAATTTAACATACTGGATAAGCACCAAAAACACCCCCCTTCCTGATTGAGACTGTAGTTGTTGCACTTCCAGAGGAAGCCATCAGAAATATTTTTCGCATTAAACTTTAACACAGGGTAGTTTCGGGAAATACAACCAAAAATTTCTAGGCGTGACGTATGGACAGCGAATGCTACAAAAACGAACGGAAATAGACAAAAGAAGGTACATCGCTAGAGAATTCCAGGTTTTTTAGAAATTAAAAAATATTTTAGATTTTTGCAACATGGTCAAAAAGGTGGGTGATCAGTTTACATTAAATTTATAAAGGAACTGATTCCCCCTCTTAAAATCTAAAATATTGGTCATTTTTAATGACAGCTAACAAAAAAGGGGTGAAAAAAAAACAAATAGGCAACAAATAAATATTACCAAAGGCAAAATAAGTGACTCTTCTACCATCCTGGATAAGTTTATTTGTGTTTTAACTTATTTTAAAGCGTTAAAAAACTAAATTTAGTGTCAAGATGTCACATGATCAAATCGGCATTTTTGGTTTTGTTTTCAATTTTAACATGGCTTCTCGAACTAAAAAACGCTTTAAAATAAGTTAAAACACAAATAAACTTATCCAGGTAGGTAGAACTTATTTTGCCTTTGGTAGCATTTATTTGTTGCCTATTTGTTTTTTTCCACCCAGCAGCCAGTGCCAAATGGCTCCAGTGACTCAATTGCAGTCATTTCAAAATAAAGAATAGTCTTCAATATTAAAGATAAGCATATAATTGTCCCCTCCCCTCGAATACAGTTTTTTTCGGTTTATTTTTCTACTTTTCCACCGGCTGCCAGCGCCAAATGGCTCAATCGCAGTCATTTCAAAATAAAGAATAGTCTTCAATATTAAAAATAAGCATATAATTGTCATTTTATTGCTCCCCCTCCCCCCGAATACAATTTTTTTAGTATCTTTAAAGTTATACTTAATCTTTTGCACTTTAAGGACCGTGCTGAAATAATAACGTTATTATTTAGAAACCCATTATAAATTAAAAACAAACAAACAATATTTCACATATATATATATATTAAATAGTTTTTTTAATTATTTATAATGGGTGTTTTTTTAAAAATCTATAATGGGTTTCTAAATAATAACGTTATTATTTCAGCACGGTCCTTAAAGTGCAAAAGATTCAGTATAACATAAAAGATATACTTGTGCAGGAAAGTTAACAGTTGAAAAATTAAAAAGAAAAGTAACAATAGCATTAACAAGACTTATACCAAACGCAGTAGAGTCTAATTATCTACTGACCTTTATATTGTATCGTGCTGAAACTGTCTAAGTGTTTTTTTTATTTAGATATGCTATTATTGTGATGTTTAATTTGTAATATATTTCTATTTTTTTTAAGAAATCAAAATATAAATGAAAAGAACAAGTATGTTTATGTATTAATGGGCACTTTTTCATTTTTACTTTTTGTCTTTAAATGAAAAAGTGCCCATTTCTCGCAAAAACAACTTTTATAAATACTCGTGTCACTTCACTAAAAATGAAAAACAAACACAAAAAAGAAATACTCGTGTCACTTCACTAAAAATGAAAAACAAACACAAAAAAGAAATACTTGTGTCACTTCGCTAAAAATGAAAAACAAACACAAAAAAGAAAATTAAAAAATATAACCAAATATTCTGAAGTTTACAGACAATTTTCTGTTTGTTCTTTATTTTTAGCGAAGTATTTGTGTTTGTTTTCAATTCTGCGATACGCCTGGCACCGCATAAGTGAACTCCAGAATATTCACACAAAAAGGCCAAAACACACCAAATTCGTGACATTTGGCCCTAAAAAGGCCAACTGGTTTTGCGCATGGCCCACTAGCTAGTCAGACGGCCCTTACTATGCGTTTTTACCATTTTGTCAACCATTTCTAAAATGTATTGCGAAACTAAGTGGTTATTCAAATGTTCAATTTCATTTAGCAAATTTGTATTTTTCGATTCCAATTCCGTAATTGACTGTGAATCTATCAAATTACCATTACCAAACAGAAGCTTTTTATATTTAAATACAGTCTTTCGATCCAAGTTGCAGTTCTCACTCAAATATCTAGTCAAATTTTCCTTTAAATGCCTTGCACAAAGAAAAGAGTGAATTTTTGAAGACCGCTCTAACTGCTTTCATGATTGCCTTTTCTTGATCACTGCCAAAATGAATTCTGCTGACATCGATTTCAAAATGTGTATCATTTTGAAGCATTGCTGCAACATGACTGAAGAAATAATGATAGATCTCAAATGTAGCCTTTTTGTGTAGCAGAATTGGACCAAAGAATATCGGATGATCTGTTTTCTTTCTAATAATTCTTTGATTTTTATATGTAAACATAGTAAGAAAGTAGGGTCCTAGATTAAAAGTCCTGTCTATACCAACAATTATATCTTTCTTCTTACAATTCGTTTTAAAATCAGCAATTTGGTCATCAGTATAGCAGATAATAGGTGGCAAATCGTCTGCAATATTCATGACTGATCTCACAAATCCATCTCCGCTTTTATTCATGCACTCAAGAATATCATCAAAGATATTTGTCGCATGATGTTTAGACTTTTTGATTTTTTCTCTGTATTTCACGTTTTCAATTTGTTTTAAATTTAGAATCTCTTCATCTTTGGCTAAAATCTTCTTATTTGTTAATTCCATAGTCGATTTTATTCTGGTCAGGGTCTTTTGATTTGTAGAAAAAAATTTGCTATTCATTGGTTGAACACTGATATATCGAGAAATAATTTTTTTTAGAAAATTCAGGATTTTTCATAGAAATTATTGAATATATAAATCTGCAGAAATCATTATTAACATTTTTTACTATAGACTTTTTGAAGATGAACACTTCCTTTTCTGTAGACTGAGGAGTAAGTTTTACGAATTTTCGGATGCCATCAACTTGTTTTCGAATGCAGAATCCTTGATCACGCGTACCCAGATTTTTCGTCTGCAAACAGGAAGTCGCGTCATATTAAAGGCATCGCTTTTTTGTCCCCTTCTCCAAAAATACCGGGCGGAAAATGTCGACAACGAAAGAATCTGTTTTTTATGAAACAATTTATTAAAAAAATAAACAAAATAGAATAAATCTTTTTTTTTAAGAAACAAGTGATTTTGAGAATAATAAGTAATTTAGAAACAAGTAATATATTAAAAGAATAAACAATGTTTTTGAGCAACGAAATGTGATTTTTTTACTTTTTAAGATTTTTTTTTTAAAAACTTAATTAACAGGATAAAAATTTGAAATATGCATTAGCATATTATTGAATGTTTCGGTCTCAGTGCGACCGTATTGTTGGCGCCACATAAATTCATCCAAATGGGATGGTAATGTGGATGATGAGGTACCAAACATGGCTTTCAATCTGCTTTTGCACATCATCCACATATGTTCTACGGTGTTCGTGTGTACCTGCGTGATAGGGTTCACATAATGTAACGAATGGTTAACTATCCTATGGACATATGGCGGGGTTACCGTTATATATGGTATCCTTTCATACGCCTTCCATGCGTCCGAATGTATGATAGTACCAGGCAGTATCATCTCTTTTATTACTTGAAGCAGGGTTTCGGCTTTCCTGTCCAGCACATACCTCAAAAACCCAATTTTGGAGACAGTGTCGATACCTCCAAAAATCCATCTTTGTGGTATCATGCGCCCTCGGTGGTATTTCCTTTTCGCAATGACAGTTTCATCGATCTCAACAATGACGCCACTGCCTCCTAATTTAATTGGGTTTTCTATCAATTGCTTAGAGCAAATGTCTCGAAAATATGCGTACCATAATATGGCTGTCTTCTCATTTAGATCGGTTATCTGAGCGCATTTAATTACTGGGGTCTTATACGACCAAAAATACAAAAGTTGGTTAAAGTCTGAAGTGGCAGCTTCACCCTTTCCAAAAAGCTCCCACTTTTTTATGGATATGTGCTTGCCTTTATGTGAAGGGCATCTCCAAACAAATGTTTCATTTTTCTTTGGACCTTCTCACCTCTGTCTGCTGCATACAGAACACAGCGGACTTTCGGTTTTAATTATATTTTTGTCCCTTAAAAAAGCTTTTGCTTCATTATGGGTTCCCCAAATCTTAGTCATGGTTGATATGGCCATGCTGAAAAATAAGTTACTACATCAATGTGTTTTCCTGCCCCCCCCCTCCCCCCCCCCCAACAGGTAGAATTCGTCGGGAGGAATTTTTTAATTCATTAATTTTTGTTTATTTGTTATTTACTTAAAGAAACCAATAAAATACAAAAAAACAACAACAGAAGTACAGGAAAATCCGGGGATGGGGGTCAAAATACCGCTTCTGCGACATTCCCGGTAGATGGGCTTTTCCGGAGGGGGGGGGCTTTCACGATACCAATTCTGCTATATTCTCGGTCTTTTGGCTAAGATCAAAGTGTAGTATCTGTTCCGATGGATACTGCACCCCATAGATCGGTATTGTCTTGACCTTCGGGGCTTGATTTACGTCGGTCTATGGGTCTATCCTGTGCAGTTCTAGGTCCACCCTCCCAGGCTTTGCCTCCCCTCTTTGGGGAGTAGTAAGTTTATTGATTACTGCCTGAGGCGCCCCTACCGGGGAATGCCGACGGGGCTGCCCAGGCAATTTTTTATTTACTTTCCCGACCCTGGGTCACATCTTACTTGTGGGAGTAAGATAAAAACTGGCCTTGTGCCTAACTCCTGGAGAGGAGTAAATCAATACATTCTCGGTTGACTGTATTTTGTGGGGGAAGGGGACAAAAAAAGCGGTGCCTTTAATATGACGCGACTTCCTGTTTGCAGACGAAAAATCTGGGTACCTGTTTCCTACCGTAGCACCGCAAAAGAAATAGCAGTTTGATTGGTTACAAGTCAAAACGTCACCAAATTCTTTAAGTGATATTTATCGTCAAATAATTTGTTACTTGTACCAGTGTTCTACTTTTGTAATAATGAAAAGGTTTTCAAAAATATGAAGCTTTTATTAATAATAAAATATACAAAATATATTTTTAAATAGCCGGCATGTAGATCCGAGATGCTTTTCGAAGCAAACTTAAATCACCGTTATCATATTCGACCCACATTGCAAACAATATTCTTATTATAATATTTTTTATAAGTTTGGTGACGAGTGGAAACATCCCCAGAAGTGCACCACTTCTGGGGGTGTTTCCACTCGTCACCAAACTTATAAAAAATATTATAATAAGAATAGCTAGCCGTCGAGAGGGGGTCTCCGACGCCGGAACGGGGGCCAAAAAATTTTGAATGCTTGAATAATCTCATGATGACTAAAGAGAAAATGAATACGGAAAATAGTTTTACTGAAATTGCGTGTGTGTATGTGGCAAACGAAATCGCCAGATTTTAAAGAAAAAAATCGCTAGCCGCTAGATCCAAATTTTACTAGCCAGATTCAAATCAAAATCGCCAGATCTAGCGGGAAACCCGCTAAATTGGCAACACTGTGTAATTGTCCACGGCGGCCGGACTCTTAACACGTGTAGAAAAAGAATGGACAGCTAGCAGTTCTCAGTGGTTTCGTATTTCATATTCAATTTATTTATTTTTTCTAAAATGAAATAATCCTAATGCTCACTTATATAATTCTAAAAAGATAGAAATAAAACAGGTGTATCTTCATTATCACTTTTGAACCATTTTTATCCGAAACGAAACTAAATTTACTACGAACCTACGAACAATAAATTAACAAATAAATTTTTTTAAACAAAATGAAATGAAAGGCTTTAACATTTTTCTGATTAAAATAAATAAATAAGTGTCTCTATTTACATTTATAATAATGTATGTTTGTAATCAAAAAAATATATTTTTAAAGTGTCTAATGAATTGTTTAAAGTTCTTTTCATCGCCACAGATTCGTAAGAAATCGCGGTTTATTTTGAAAATGGCTTCCTTTTCAAATGCTTCTGATAATATGCTATATTTTCATAATGGCCCTCCAACTCTGAATGCAGTATCACTATTGGTAAGAAAAAAGTATTTATTGATCAAACTCCGGAATAGAGGTCGCATCGCCTTTTGGAGTTTTATTTTAAAAATTTTATTTAAAAAACAAAACAAAAAGCAAGCATGTCAATTACTATTTTTAGAGCACGCCCGAAAATCGAACCTTTATGTTTATTTGGTACTATTATAGATGACGCACCATGTTTCCGGCACCTCGCGTCGTTAACGTTCAGGCAGGTTACGGAAGCGCTCGAGAGTTGACGAGGCGAAAACTGGTAAACGCTAAATTGAAGACTGGCAGCCGATAAATTACGACGAAGAAAATCAAACTAAAATACATATAAAGATCGAACAAACCATAGCTAAACAACTGTTATTACTTAGATGTTTATTTTTTTTTTGTCAAAGGAGCCATTGTCAATCAAATGTTTTAAATTAAAATGTTTTTGTTTGTGCACCGGAAAGTTTCATCAAAAGATGATTTGTTAAGCAATTTTTTTTTTTTTCAATGTTTTTGTTTTTTTTTCACATTTTTTTCAAAACCTCAATTAGTCCTTCGGGAGATTCAACGAGCTGACAGAGATTATAGAAATTCATTTTTTTAATTTTTTTTATTGAATGCGATTAATTTCTTCCAAAAGTTATCGAGTCTCAAGCGATTCCAAGACCTGCTCAACGTTGACGACGCAAAGTCACGGAAACATAGTGCGTCAGCTATAAGAGTACCGTTTATTTTAATAAAAAGAATCGCGATGGTAAGACTTGCTTGACTTCTTTTTTTTCTGTTGAAAATTCTTGACAATCGCCAAAAGAATATTTATTTTCACGGTCCGGGGTGGTGTCGGGGATACTCTAGAATTCTACTTTCATTTTTTTGTTATTGTGTAGAAAAAAGGTAAACATGTAGGTTAAGCTTTCCGGAAAGGCGATATGCAGTAGCTCAAAAATTGGGTACTTTTTTACATTGGGACCAGCGCTAACTTTGACCATGACCCTAACCCTAACTCTACTGCAAACTCTTACCCTAATCCCCACTTTGACCCTAACACTAATGACACGGTCAAAGCTAGCGCGGGTCCAAATGTAAAAAAACACCAAAAATTGTATATATTTTTAAAGATTATCACATGCTGAACGTATTGGGTACGTCTGTTTATTAAACGGCTGAAATAGCCATTTCTTGGCTCCGGCCATCTTGGGCACTGTGCCCCATTTGTGCTTTGGCCTGGTCTTAACATGCCCGTCCTCGGGACCTCTCGTCTTACGGCATTTTTGTGCTATGTCAGCTACCAGCTTTGACACCGGAGAAGAGTTCAACTGTATGCCCCTATCCAGGTACATTTGTGCCTCATTCGCGATGCCTCCAGCCGTGTAGTGTCTATCCATAGTTTTCATTACGTGTGGGAAAATATTTGGTGCCCACATTTTCACCTTCTTGCTCATCAACATGGCGTCTATTCATGAAAAAACCGTGTCTGCTGACATTTCGGTCTGATTTTCCTTCTTATATTTGTCCTTTATATGGACTGCTGCCTCTCTAACCGTGCTTTCCAGTTTTCCTGCGAAATCCGTCAGTCTTTTGCCCTCCTTATACTGTCCCACACAAGGGTCAAGTGCTGAAAATTCGATATGTGGCTACCATGTGCCAATAACAGGTAAGCTTTTAATTGGTCGAATGAGGCTGTCTCATGTGCTGAGTTCTCTATCTGCTGAAATATCCCTTCGTTAAGTAGTTGCTTAGCCACTTTTAAAAATTCCTCCTCCAATTTGGGGTATTTTTGATGCCTGGTTGCACTTAAATAGCATATACTTTGTTTAGGTCGGTAATGAATTTTTCCACATCGACACCCGTTGAAATGGGTGAATGTGATGCATAGTCACACAACGACTGTTGCTTTAAGAGCAAATCGTAATCGGTTGGATAACTTGACTGTGCAAGCGTCGGGGTTGTTGATTTCATCGCTATCAGTAGATAGCGATGAAATCAACAACCCCGACGCTTATTCAAATCCTCCGCCATTTCTTGTATTATGGAGTCTGATGCCTGTGATGGATCCTGTTTGAGCCTGAATAGCTCAGCTTTTTGGCCTTTTATAAGACTCAATAATTGTGCTTCGGTGAGTCCAAAGTAATCCATCTTTGTGGCAATCCCTTATTAAAATTTGTTGTTTGTCTCGCTGCTTGACGAGTTAAGAGTTTAACAGCTCTGTATTTTCTGTCTCAGAGACCAGCCTTATGCGTTTCACTGAGGGTACGTTACTCTTTTGTGAAGAGTATGTAACTTCTGACACCAATGTTATAAACGTGATACTATGACACCAATGTTACAAATGTGTAAATCAGTCACGAATGTTAATAATGTGTCTCCTATCATTGTGTTTTAATCGGGCCCGCAAACTACATGTTAGACTCGCTGTTAGTGTTAGTGAAAACGACTTTTATTTATTTATTTTTTTATTCATTAAAATGATGAAAGGGAGACAAGTAATCATGGGAGTGGAAAGAACGGGACACATTAGAATCACAATTTATAAACATAAAAAATAAGACACTTGCAAGAATTAACAAAGGCGATATTATGCAAACATAGGTGTTTATTAATTCAAAATGATCAACTAAAAATTCTGCTCCGCTCTACGGTAGTTTTTGATAGAGGGGCTGGTTTTGTTAAGACCGAGAATGGTTGATTAGTCAGGAGTCAAAAAAAAATTGGCAAATACATTAAAATATGGATTTTTTTTTTTTTTTCATAGGGCAGATACATTTATAAAAAATCTTTTGTGTGATAGTTTAAACGCTGTGTGGAAGATATTATCACAGAATTTTTTTATTCTGATATCCGTCTTTCTCGAATAGTTGTGTGAAGTTGTCGGCTACATGAGAGATATTAGCACAAAATTTTAAATCCTGATGTCCGTCCTTCGTGGATAGTTTTTTTTTTTTAGTGTGGCGAGCTATAGGTAAACTTTGTCGGACTGGGTTTTTCCCTTTTTTTTTGTGATGTCCGATAGACAGCAGTAAGATCGTCGCTGTATTTTTCTCAGCCGATAAATTTTGAATTCCACTTTTCCTTGTATGCGGGGATATATTGTTTCGATTTGAAGTGCTGTGTGAGCACCAAATCTTCACGTCATCTCTCGTCCGCTCCTGAAATCTAACTCCTCGTGTTTTCTCGCTATTTCTCTAGGGTCTTTCGTTCCTAGCAACAAGCTTTCCACCAATCTGATTAGTTACACTACTTCCGCCCCCGTAAACTGCATGGACTGATCTCCCAACTCTTAACCTCTAGCTGTCTAGGCTACATCCTGTCACAATTTTTAATGTGTTCGCTTTTTGGTGAATTGCACCTTAGTTTTTTTTTATTGTAGGGGAACATGTGCCAATAAGTCCCATACTCTTCTTTTCATGCTTTATGGAGCAAAATATGTGGATATAACACCCCCCCCCCCTTCCCCCGATTTTGGACCATGAACGCATAGGTTACCATTTCCTGTCCGCTGGGTATGCTTTTGATTATAGGTTTGGCATTATGAAATCCCTAAAACGAGATGGGAGCTGTCCCCTGGTAGAGCGATTCGGCAATGTCCTTGCCTGTTGTGTAGCCTAACCTGCTTGGATGAATGTGTCCTTCTGGTGGACCATGGGTGGTTCAGGTGGTTGATTCCTGTTAACGGTCTGTTTATCTGCCATGGGTGGTGGAAGATCATAATTCAAATGGTCGGGTTGCAGAACTATACGACGTACATGGGCTCGGTGGACCCATTCTCGATCTCCCTTGTCATCCTGTACAAGTAAAACGGAATCGTTTGACTTCACCACGTGAAACATCCCTATCCACGGTAAATGAGAATTGTGTGCTACTGCAGATCTCGGTCGATGTAGCAAGATTTTATCGTCGGTCTGTATGGAGTCTTTAAATCGCAAGTGACCCAGTCGACTGTAGTTCCGTTTCCGCCTGGCACAGGTCGCGCATGATTCTACATACACCTGTATGTCTCTGTTTTTGTATTCCTACCAGCAACCTTTTAGATGGTCTCGCATGTGCAATATTCCTGGGTGGTTAATACAATCATGTGCTTGCTTTATGGGGTAAAATATGTGGATATAACAAAAGTTATCATTTGTGCGCCTGCAGTGATTTTTTTTATTTTTATTTATTTATTTTTTTTTTTATTATGATTTAACTTTATAAAAACGAAGAGTTTGTCTGATTTTTTTTATCAAACAAACAGTCAACATTGATTTCTTTTTCTTGTATAATTTAAAACTTTATAAAACGAAAAGTTATCATTTAAAAATAATTAAAAAAATAATTTTTACTTCCGGTTGATTAGGTTAGGAGTGAATGTAACTCTTCAAAATTGATTTCTGATTCACAGTTAAACTAAAGAAGTGCCTAAAAACTTTTTGGGCATTTATAACGACAGCTAACAGAACGAAAAAACAAATAGACAACAAATAAATGTTACGAAATACAAGTTAGTCTTCTACTAATCTGAATAAGTTTATTTGTGTTTTAACTTATTTTAAAGCGTTTTTTGTTCAAAACAAACTGGTGTCCACCTGTTCAGTTAGAATGAAAAAAAAAATGGCTGTTCATGAGCCCAGCATGTGATCCTTGATAATTGGTGAAAAATCGAAAAACTTAACGAAATAGTGTTAGAAACACATCCAATAAATGTCACCAATCATAGGAAAATATAATGTTCTACCAGTATTTTGCTTAATTTTCGTTTTTTGAGCAATTATCGAAACTTTGTAATTTCAGCCATTTTTTTTCTTTCGTTCTAACTGAACATGGACACCAGGTTTGTTTTGAACAAAAACTCTTTGGCACTTCTGCAGAATAGAGACGAGCCGAAATTTATTTCTTTTCATTTTAGAATAGTGTTCTTTAAAAAACTGCAGTATTTACAAAGTACCGGAAAAATGTTTAAAAATGAAATTTAAAAAATTTTGACAAGAAAAAAATTACAGACAAAGAGTAATTTCTAAGTAATAACGTTATTATTTATTAACATTTATTAAAAACAAATTACAATGTTTTTTGTTTTTTTACTTGTGGAAAACGTTCTTTGTATTTTTTAAAAGTTCCCTTTAAATTTTTATCACAGAGCAATAGTCAATATTTGGGAATAAAATTTTTTTAGAATTTTTTGCAAATAAAATTTTAAAAAATTATTTAGAATTTTTGAGTTTTTGATGATTTGAATCTTTTTCTTTGTCCAGGTTTCTTCGCAACATTTATAAATTTTTTGTGTGTGCCAATTTCAATATAATTTTTCATGTCAATTTAAGAGATAGTTTGTAAATATCTCTTGTTTTCTTTCATTTCCATAATTCTGCCATAGTGTTTGATTTATTGATTCAAAATTGCTTATCCATATAGACCTTTTCTTATATTTAAATAATGGATTTCAACATTTTATCTCAATGTATCTATCAAATGCTTGATGATGGTAAGTGGCCGGGTCAAAATTTGACTACAGTAAGAAAATAACTACATTCATCATAGGCTGCACATTATCACTCACCAACAGCAGCAATTCTTAATGTGTGTTTCATGAAAAAAGAATTACATTTCCATTTCAAACAAAACACATTACAATTATTCCGAGATTTCTACCTCTCCAAAAAACATCCTCGAAAGAGAGTGTAGCCACAATTACCTCTCACTATACAATTAGTACTCACACACAACCCATCGATACAGTGACCTTTGTTTAGAAAGGGAAAAAATTTCACCGCACTGCCCGATCCATGATTCTGGAATTTCTATTCTGAAATTCTGGCTGCATGATAATTACACATTATTCAATAACCGCAATCTCTTTAAACGAACACATTCGATGAAAGCCATGCTGAACAGGCATTTTGGGTCGATGAACTTTTCAATTTATTTTTAACATTTCCGCCAATATATTTTTAACTAGACTTCTTCTCATAAGACAATACTCACACTTTTAATGTTTTTATTTATGCCTTAACAATAAAATATTTATTTACCTAATTTAAAAAAAAGTTATTTTTTCCTTTTTTTATGTGAAAGGTAAACAAAACAATTCAATTTTTGATCAAACACGATAACATTTACGATTCATTTTGTGAGATACTTTTTAAATAATATACATAAACCTAAAAATTAAGGTATTTTAACATTTCCTTCTATATTATTTGTCACAAAAAACACAATATGACCGCTTAACAATAAATGGGGTGGAACTTTTTATTGCCACTTCTCGCCGCCACCAAACACAAAGGATTTGCGCATATGATTAAAATTAAACAATCAATTACAACCATTTAAAAACAAAGACAGATTTATTTTTAATCTGTGAATTTGTTCCCTCGATTTAAACATTTCTTACTTTTCGGTTTTGTAATATTTTAATTTTTACTTTTCAAAATAGAATTTATTTTAAACTCTACTACTCGGAACTCGTACAGTTTACAGACCATGCTGAAATAATAACATTATTATTTAGATACTGTTCGTAGAAGGAGAAGTCCTTCTAGACTGCAGCAATTTTTATTTTTGTCCCAATCCTTCTTGTGGGGATATGGATTTTCCCCAATTAAAAACCGACCTTTTGTCTAACTCGACCCTCTATTTCAATGTTAGCCAATTGATATAAAGCATTTTCTTACCTTTTTAAACAATTTCTCAACTGTTAACTATTTGGCACTTTTACCATTGGTGTGGTTTCAATTTTTTAATTTGGGAAAAAATCCATCTCCCCAAATAGGGACACTCCGGATTGAGACAAAAATAAAAATTACCACAGTCTATACGGATTTCTCCTTCACTTACCGAGGAGGGAAAAGATTAAGTACAGTATAAGAGACACTACACTTCAACGTTATTTCTATTTTGAAAAGTAACAAATAACATCAGACATATTATATAATGTTATCTGCCTCTTAATGGTGCTTATGTAGTTTACGGACCGGGCTATATTTTAGAGGGGATTTTAAAGTAAAATTCTATTTTTACGGTTTATTAAATTGTTAGGTGAAAGTACAGAATAGTTAATTAACCCCCCACCTAGGATGTACTAAATAAACGTGACTAAACTAGGATATATTAAAAGAATACTGATACTTTCTGTTTCTTTATTTGAGACTGCTTCTACACCCTGTTAAAGGTCCACAGAGCTTCAATGACCTGGTCAAGTTAGGAAGACATTCAAGGATGCATGTAGTGCACATGAACTACTACACAATGCTAATGACAAGGTTGCAACTTTACAAGAAACATTTATATCTGAATATTTGAAACATTTGTTTGCCATCATGTTCACTAAATGTGCATTGTCTCATCCAAAACGACTTTGGAATACCAACCGCATGAGCAAGCATCAATTGTTCGGATGCTATTGCACAACTAAAGCAGACAAAAACTATCTATTGTTCGGGATGGTATTGCACAACTAAAGCAGACAAACACTATCTATTGTTCGGGATGGTATTGCACAACTAAAGCAGACAAACACTATCTATTGTTCGGGATGCTATTGCACAATTAAAGCAGACAAACACTATCTATTGTTCGGGATGCTATTGCACAATTAAAGCAGACAAACACTATCTATTGTTCGGGATGGTATTGCACAACTAAAGCAGACAAACACTATCTATTGTTCGGGATGGTATTGCACAACTAAAGCAGACAAACACTATCTATTGTTCGGGATGGTTTTGCACAACTAAAGCAGACAAACACTATCTATTGTTCGGGATGGTATTGCACAACTAAAGCAGATGAACACTATCTATTGTTCGGGATGGTATTGCACAACTAAAGCAAACAAACACTATCTATTGTTCGGGATGGTATTGCACAACTAAAGCAGACAAACACTATCTATTGTTCGGGATGGTATTGCACAACTAAAGCAGACAAACACTATCTATTGTTCGGGATGGTATTGCACAACTAAAGCAGACAAACACTATCTATTGTTCGGGATGCTATTGCACAACTAAAGCAGACAAACACTATCTATTGTTCGGGATGGTATTGCACAACTAAAGCAGACAAACACTATCTGTTTGGGATGGTATTGCACAACTAAAGCAGACAAACACTATCTATTGTTCGGGATGGTATTGCACAACTAAAGCAGACAAACACTATCTATTGTTCGGGATGGTATTGCACAACTAAAGCAGACGAACATTATCTATTGTTCGGGATGCTATTGCACAACTAAAGCAGACAAACACTATCTGTTCGGGATGGTATTGCACAACTAAAGCAGACAAACACTATCTATTGTTCGGGATGGTATTGCACAACTAAAGCAGACAAACACTATCTATTGTTCGGGATGCTATTGCACAACTAAAGCAGATGAACATTATCTATTGTTCGGGATGCTATTGCACAACTAAAGCAGACAAACACTATCTATTGTTCGGGATGGTATTGCACAACTAAAGCAGACAAACACTATCTATTGTTCGGGATGGTATTGCACAACTAAAGCAGATGAACATTATCTATTGTTCGGGATGGTATTGCACAACTAAAGCAGACAAACACTATCTATTGTTCAGGATGGTATTGCACAACTAAAGCAGATGAACATTATCTATTGTTCGGGATGGTATTGCACAACTAAAGCAGACAAACACTATCTGTTTGGGATGGTATTGCACAACTAAAGCAGACAAACACTATCTATTGTTCGGGATGCTATTGCACAACTAAAGCAGACAAACACTATCTGTTCGGGATGGTATTGCACAACTAAAGCAGACAAACACTATCTATTGTTCGGGATGGTATTGCACAACTAAAGCAGACGAACATTATCTATTGTTCGGGATTGTATTGCACAACTAAAGCAGACAAACACTATCTATTGTTCGGGATTGTATTGCACAACTAAAGCAGAAAAACACTATCTATTGTTCGGGATGCTATTGCACAATTAAAGCAGACAAACACTATCTATTGTTCGGGATGGTATTGCACAACTAAAGCAGACAAACACTATCTGTTTGGGATGGTATTGCACAACTAAAGCAGACAAACACTATCAATTGTTCGGGATGGTATTGCACAACTAAAGCAGACATACACTATCTATTGTTCGGGATGGTATTGCACAACTAAAGCAGACAAACACTATCTATTGTTCGGGATGCTATTGCACAACTAAAGCAGACAAACACTATCTGTTTGGGATGGTATTGCACAACTAAAGCAGACAAACACTATCTATTGTTCGGGATGGTATTGCACAACTAAAGCAGACAAACACTATCTATTGTTCGGGATGGTATTGCACAACTAAAGCAGACAATCTATTGTTCGGGATGCTATTGCACAACTAAAGCAGACAAACACTATCTATTGTTCGGGATGCTATTGCACAACTAAAGCAGATGAACATTATCTATTGTTCGGGATGCTATTGCACAACTAAAGCAGACAAACACTATCTGTTCGGGATGGTATTGCACAACTAAAGCAGACAAACACTATCTATTGTTCGGGATGGTATTGCACAACTAAAGCAGACAAACACTATCTATTGTTCGGGATGGTATTGCACAACTAAAGCAGACGAACATTATCTATTGTTCGGGATGCTATTGCACAACTAAAGCAGACAAACACTATCTGTTCGGGATGGTATTGCACAACTAAAGCAGACAAACACTATCTATTGTTCGGGATGGTATTGCACAACTAAAGCAGACAAACACTATCTATTGTTCGGGATGGTATTGCACAACTAAAGCAGATGAACATTATCTATTGTTCGGGATGCTATTGCACAACTAAAGCAGACAAACACTATCTGTTCGGGATGGTATTGCACAACTAAAGCAGACAAACACTATCTGTTTGGGATGGTATTGCACAACTAAAGCAGACAAACACTATCTATTGTTCGGGATGCTATTGCACAACTAAAGCAGACAAACACTATCTGTTCGGGATGGTATTGCACAACTAAAGCAGACGAACATTATCTATTGTTCGGGATTGTATTGCACAACTAAAGCAGACAAACACTATCTATTGTTCGGGATGCTATTGCACAATTAAAGCAGACAAACACTATCTATTGTTCGGGATGGTATTGCACAACTAAAGCAGACAAACACTATCTATTGTTCGGGATGGTATTGCACAACTAAAGCAGACAAACACTATCTATTGTTCGGGATGGTATTGCACAACTAAAGCAGACAAACACTATCTATTGTTCAGGATGCTATTGCACAACTAAAGCAGACAAACACTATCTGTTCGGGATGGTATTGCACAACTAAAGCAGACAAACACTATCTGTTTGGGATGGTATTGCACAACTAAAGCAGACAAACACTATCTGTTTGGGATGGTATTGCACAACTAAAGCAGACAAAAACTATCTGTTTGGGATGGTATTGCACAACTATAGCAGACAAACACTATCTATTGTTCGGGATGGTATTGCACAACTAAAGCAGACAAACACTATCTATTGTTCGGGATGCTATTGCACAACTAAAGCAGACAAACACTATCTGTTTGGGATGGTATTGCACAACTAAAGCAGACAAACACTATCTATTGTTCGGGATGCTATTGCACAACTAAAGCAGACAAACACTATCTGTTTGGGATGGTATTGCACAACTAAAGCAGACAAACACTATCTATTGTTCGGGATGGTATTGCACAACTAAAGCAAACAAACACTATCTATTGTTCGGTATGGTATTGCACAACTAAAGCAGACAAACACTATCTATTGTTCGGGATGGTATTGCACAACTAAAGCAGACAAACACTATCTATTGTTCGGGATGGTATTGCACAACTAAAGCAGACAAACACTATCTATTGTTCGGGATGCTATTGCACAACTAAAGCAGACAAACACTATCTATTGTTCGGGATGGTATTGCACAACTAAAGCAGACAAACACTATCTATTGTTCGGGATGGTATTGCACAACTAAAGCAGACAAACACTATCTGTTTGGGATGGTATTGCACAACTAAAGCAGACAAACACTATCTATTGTTCGGGATGGTATTGCACAACTAAAGCAGACAAACACTATCTATTGTTCGGGATGGTATTGCACAACTAAAGCAGACAGACACTATCTATTGTTCGGGATGGTATTGCACAACTAAAGCAGACAAACACTATCTATTGTTCGGGATGGTATTGCACAACTAAAGCAGACAAACACTATCTATTGTTCGGGGTGGTATTGCACAACTAAAGCAGACAAACACTATCTATTGTTCTTCGTGGAAGTCCTGTTGATGAGCTCAATGCTTGCATTAAATTGTCAGATTTGTGAAAGTACATAAAGACTGTAATATTATCTACAAATATGCATGTGCATCTCAATGGCAAGATTGCAACAACTAACAATGGCAAGAGTGTTATTACTCAACGTATTGCATTAATTGTTTCATCTGCTGTTTTTAATTTACATTGTGGGGTCTGTGTTTGCGCTGGTCAATCATAAGCACCAAATAATTTAATAGTTACAGATTTGGCAAGGAATTTCTTCAGTTATTCAACTTTCCCATGCAACACTTGGACACGGGTCAACTAGTTAATATAGCGATAGTCATCACCTCGAAAATGCTAAACTTCTTTCTGACAAACAGTATGACCTCCCATTCTACTGCAGATATTCTAATGCTTATCTCTGAACGCATATGCCACACGGGATAAGACAGGTGAAGCTAGGGCGGTAGCGCTTGATATATCCAAGGCCTTTAACAAGGTCTGGCATGGAGGTCTTCTTAGGAAAATGAATTTGTAATATTTAATGTAATCAGATATTTCTTAGCTAAAAGAAAGATCCAGGTTGTCCGTGATGGCTGTCAATCACAACATTACATTAATGCAGACGTGCCTCATGGGTCAACACTTAGACCTTTATTATTCTTGATTTTCATAAATGAAATCCGAGACGGGTATGTTTGCTGATGACACCAATCATATTCTATTCTCGACATGTGGGCAAAACGAACATACACATATCCAAAGCAATGGCTGAATCCTTAAAAATTGACCTCCAGTCTGTAGTAGAATGGGGCCAAAAATGGATGGTTACATTTAATGCTACCAAGACACAGCTCCTTTCCTTTAACAATTATAAGAATCATTTCCAACCACCAATAGCTATGGCTGATAGCATCCTCCCCGAGAGTCTAACGTTCACAG
Organism: Sepiola atlantica; assembly: GCA_963556195.1. NCBI lineage: Eukaryota > Metazoa > Mollusca > Cephalopoda > Sepiida > Sepiolidae > Sepiola > Sepiola atlantica. Next base: position 21,738,627 of record OY744551.1, on the reverse strand, counting down.
CTAACATGAATTGGAATAAATACATAGAAAATACTACTAATTGTGCTGCAAAGAAGGTGGGCTCCCTCTACCGGGCTAGAAAACTTCTCACACCTGCCAGTATCCTATATTTCTACAAAGCCACCATTTGCCCATGCATTGAGAGACTAATGTTTGATGCACCAACCACTAGTCTCTCCCTCTTGGACAGGGCACAAAAAAAGAGTCTTTAACCTAATAGGTCCTGTACCAAGCTCCCTGTCCCATCACCGCAATGTTGCATCCCTGTGCTTGTTTTACAATTTCTTCCATGGAATGTGCTCTGACAAACTTACTGCACTTGTACCCCCTTAACATCAATACCTCTGACAAACCTGACTAGCAGCAAAATCCCACCCCTTCACTGTAGAGATGCCGGAAAACTATTTACTTCAGTAGCTTCTTTCCTCAGACTGCTTGCATTTGGAATTTCCTCCCTGCTCTGTTTCCCTGACTGTACCAACATGCAAACATTTCAATGTAATGTGAACATCTTGCTGCACAACTCCTCTCCACTAGGATGCTCCATATAAATCTGGTCCCTAACCCGACAGTAGCCCCTTACATCTCAATGGCAATATGCCTTGTGAAGACTGGGGTGAATAAAAGTTAAAATAGCAAAACCCACTGACCATAAAAACGCTCTGGATCCGCACTGATTTCAAAAGGGTTCTACTCAAAATAGTCATATTTTAAAAACCAAATTACTTTAAGTCCTCAAATACCACCATTTTGTGCGAAAACGAATATCTTTTATATGGATCAATAAATAATAATCTATATGTTACATTTTAAGAGTTTTAAGCAAGTAAAGTAATAAAAATGTTAACAGGTCATTTTTGCAACTTTTCTGAAAAACGGAGATGCTTTTTAAAAGTTTGCTACCGCTCCTCTATGAGGAATTTCGTCATGGAATTTGGAAAGCAATTAAAGGATATGAAGCTCTTAATCATAGTGAGGGGTACCAAAAAACTGACCTAATCCTTTTTTTTGTGTGTTTAAGAGGACACTTCAATATGGAGAGTATTGAACATTTTCTAATGATATATTGTGTACCCTAACTGATAAGTAAATCAATCCTTTTACCCTTTTTATGTATTAAAATTATAATTGTATGTTGTTTTATCTTTTGATAATAGCAGTTTTTAATTACTCTATCAGAAAAAAATGTTGTTTCTATTTCAGCAAATTTGACTGTTTCGTTGGCAGTTAGTATCAGTGATAAATGTTCGGTGGTACCTAATTTTCTGAGCAGTAGATGAACCTTTTTAGAGTCTGCCCAATTTTCACAATCTATAGATCCTCATATCTTCTAAAATACGAAGCAAAGGTCTTATGGGTTTTTCTGGGGAATAAGTGAAATTGTCAATTGCCTACCAAACGGCATTCTGCGAGAAAGCATTATCGTTTTGTTACTTTTACCACTAACTGATATTGTTTAATACTTCAATCTTTTCTGTCGGTTTCTCTTGTTAGTTCTAGAAGTTTTTTATTTTGTTCTAGAAATTTTTCTCCTGTCTTTTGTAGCCTGTCGTCAGCTTCTTTCTTTTGTTCTAGTAGAAGCTTTCAAAATCTTTCATCAGCTTCTCGTTGCTATTGCATTTGAAATTTCACTAGTTCTTATCATAGTCGATTTAAAATCTTCCATGTTTAAACTTTTTAGAATACGGCTTAGTTGTAAAAAGAAGGGGGTTTAAACCTTTTTTTTCTCAACCAAAAGAAATCACTTTTTTTTTCTTTTCCTTTTTCTTTTTTAGTACGCTTCTCACATAACCGTATAATTTGCGGTTGACACTTTAGTTAACAGAGAAAAAATAAAAAATACAGTTTTAATTTTTTACTTTCGGCAGTAGGGTTTTCTCCTTTGGAGAAAAGAAAAAAATCATATATTTTTGTTAAAAATTAAGAACAGTGTCGGAATAGCAATAAAAAAGAATCACTGACCTTTTTTCAATGAGAGAAAAAAAGTTGGTCTTTTACATGTTTTTTTCCCCACCGGTAAAGCCAGTTTTTAGAACTAGGACGTTGTCTGGTGAATTTGCTATTGATTTCTCCATGATTGTCCTTTTTTAAGGTTCTCCAAAAAACCCTTAATATTCTTTGTTGCCAGTTGTGGCATCCATTTTAAGGTTCCCAAGAATCCTTTACTGTAACCACGTCATCAGTCGTTGTGGTGGTATAAGTTGTAAATCCCACATCGCCAGTTGTTGTGGGATCTTTTTAAAAAGTTCTCAAGAAAAACCCTTAATGTTGTTGTGTCCTGTGTAATTCAAATACCTCGTTGCCAATTGTTGTGAGGTCCTATTTAAGATTTTTTGCGAGTTGTGCGTGGGGTCCTGTGTAAGTTTGAATACCTCATTGCCAGTTATTGTGGCCCTGTAAAGGGGCTGGAATGAAAACACAAACTCGGGGTGTAGAGAAAACAAGTATATTGAAGAAAATATAATATAACAGAGAAACAAGAGTAGTGGTATGTCAGTATTGCCTGCCAGTATTGACTGGGGTTGATTTAACACTGAGGAGCAGTGAAGAAAGAGTCCAAAGTCTGTTGTAGGTAAGGTACCATAACAGTTATTAATAAAGTATGACTATTTAAAAAAAAAGTTATGTTTGCTTATTTGTAAAAAAAATCAGTTATTTTAAATTTATAAAAATAAATTTTAAATATATAAACAAAACAGTATGAATAGGCACCCAGAGAATTTCAGTACTTATGGAGTCAGTCCTAAGTATCCAGAGTCAGTCCCGGAAATGGCTGAAGAAGTTTACGATTTGAAAGTCACCTTTACATTTTTTGAGAAATTTTTAAAAAACCCTAACCTAACCCTTCGCATGCTTAGTGTATTCTGCCTTTTCACATTTTTTTCAGCTTCAGCCATCTCCGTCGATATTTAGAACTGACTACCTAAGTACTGACATTTTCTGTCAATGTCACTTGCGTTAGAACCAAATTTGGTAGATAAGCTGACCCGAGTAGTAAAGAGGTGGCTTAACATGAGCCGAAGATATGACCCTTTGCCGCTGTCGTGTGCCAACAGATCAATTAACAGATCTGTACCATTCACCGACAATATGGACATCCTGGCATTTGGGGGGGGGGGGGTCACAGCTTACTTAGCTTACAAATTCCTTAGCTACTGAATCGGTGATTCGATCTGCTATACAAGCTTATGAAGAAGAGTGCCATTACAATTTATTTTTGATTGCTTTTTAAGTATTTTGGGATTCAACCTTTTTCTAGGGTGTCTCAATATTATGAAGCCGTCCTGGAGGATGGGGGGGGGAGCTATTCCAGCCAGTTAATAATAAAGGTTAGTATGCTTAATAAAGCTATAAAAAAACAGTATTTTTTAAAATTATATAATCTACAAGCAAAACCTGCCATCTGGTGGCTATTATCTTTGACATAAATTTATTGTAATTTTTAAAACTAATAGCTATCATTTACCTCTCTTGAAAATTAATGACCATATTTTAAGAAAAGTTTTGGTAATTTATCTTTTTTACTATTTAATCACTTTAATAATTACTGTTAAAATCGACATATATATTGAGAGAAAAATAGGACAAAAACATTTCAACTGAATAACACTAAACATTAATTTATTATAAATTATTTAAAAAATAGTTATGCAAATTAGGACTAGAAATAGCTGTGTTTGGGTCCTTGCTCTCTACTATATATACAGTATTTCAACAGATTATGTCGTATTATTGATTGAAATAACACAGCTGTTTTGATGATAGTATAAGTGTGATAAATGAAAAAGAAACTTTCTCATTTATTTAGCTTACATGCCATAGATGAATGTTTTAGCTGTGATTATAAAAATGGATACGACACTGTCATGATAATTCTTCATTTCAAAATTTCCAACAAAAATAAAAATGTAATTTATTTTATTTTTTTCATTTGCATCTAATAGTTATTTGGTGTTGACAGTATCGACAAAACGAAACTCGCTGAAACGATCATCAATCTAACTTCCAACATTACCGTTAACATGTAAGTATTGATGTTTTAGTAAAATTGTTTCGAAAAGCAGTTTTTTTTAGTATAATTGTTACCTACAATATTTTTTTAATTTTCTTAACGGGGTTGTACATGTTGTATAATATTTATTTACAAGATGACCGTCTAGGAAAAAATAATGCAGTAGTTTCATTTTTTGAGATTTATTCATCAAACTTGGGTCAGTTTGTCTTCATGACTTGTTCCGTCAGCTTCGAGGCGGCCTCAGGCCTTCATCACTGTCCCCAAAGACTCTGTCCTTCATGTTGAAGCTGGATCTGTTGTTTTTTTTGTTTCACTAACCCCTCAACTTCTTTGCGTGTGTGTGTACACACGCAAAGAAGTTGAGGGGTTTTCAGTCAAGTGAGCTAGCAGGTGAAGTGTGGTCGATAAAGTTCTCTGACAGCCAAGCTTGGATCTTCCAGCTCATATGGCAAGCGCTGAGTTTTGCTGCCGCATGTACGGCCTATCTGTAGCTGCCTGGTTGATCTAGGATTTCAGGACCTTGCTCAGAATATGAATGTAACCATCAGTTTTCAGCTTGAGGCCCTCAAGTAAAAAGTGGAGTGGCATGATGTCACCTTCACTGCTGGCGACACCGAAGACCAGAGTTGTTGCTGGAAACGTCTGCATGACTCTGGACATGTCTTTAGATGATACAGTGAGTTGCTGATGATTTGAATGGACTCTAACAGCCTTTTAAATGGTAAAAGGTAAATCCATGTCAATGAAACTAAGAAAGTAAAATCACAATAACCAGGAACAAGATTTTCAATCGCTTCACTGACAAAGTCCGGCTGACCGTTATAGGTCTTCAAGAAATTTATAATAAGCCTTTGTTTAAAAATTGACCGCTGATTTCTTTTCTATATAATGATTACAATTTCCCCATTTTACCATTTTTTTGCTCTCTTTAATTTTTCAGTCGAATTGCAAATTTTTTACCGCTTGAAAATGAAGAAAATTCCAGTCGATCAAAAATCGATTATATTTGTTTTGTTGCTGACATTGCACAAAAAGAAAGGTGGGTGTTTCTGTTTTTATTTTCAACTTGCAAAATGTAGAGTATGAAGATAATGTTAGGTTAAATAAATAAGGTAAATTCTTTTGAAAAGAATAAAATAAACTTTTTTTTTATCTATAAACTTTGTGAAGTATCAAAGTAATTAATACCCATCTCACCCCTTTGTTAATAATGGAATATGCTACATTCATGTAGTATATGAAGAGTGGATATTTAATCCCCATTTGTAACATTAAGCAATGAAAAGTTAGTGCTAGTAAGAAACATATGCGAAAAAATGTTTAATAAGTTGTATCAATATTTTGTTTCTTTTCTAATTAAACATTTTATTCTGTTGTCAATTTTCAGCTTGAAAAGAGTTACAGATTCACTGAAATTTATTGATGCAAAATATTTCCTTTGCAAAGCATGTTTGATTGTTCATATACCAAGTAAGTCTTCATCGGCTTTTCCTGTTTCTTTTTAAATTTTCTTCTTATTTAACCAAGTACGTCTCTTTTTCAGTTTTATCTGATTTGATTGTAGTGACCATAGGGCTTTCTATTTTTGGTGAGTCTTCAGTTTTGATATTCTGACATCTGAAATCGCTTTTAACGTCTCGTTTGGAACTGATCTATTTATATTACAAACAAATACTTATTTGAAGATGTCAGGAGCTCTATACCATTTTAAAGCGCAAAATGTTCATTCCTTATCGTTTATTAGATTTATTTTAAATGTTAAGTTGGAAATTCAGGTTATTAAAAGTTTTATGAAATGGATTTTCTTGTATCAGTTCAAAGTTAGTCATAAACTCTTTCTCTCTCTCATTCCACGTTGAATGAGTACATTAGTAGCTGATCGACGGCTATTTGTCAGGAGGAGATGGGTATATGGAAGGAGGGGGGTAGAATTGGTGTCATTATCTGCAGTTTGTCAAAGCGATGATGACTGTTTCATAAAGGTCATCAGGTCATGATCATACAGAAAAGTTAAGAGGAACAACTGCTTAGTCGACGTTGAACTTCGCTCGGATGTTAATGTCAGTTTTTCGTGAAGTTTGCGATAAGCTGTGCTTGCTTTATCCTGATCAGGACGTCTTTGTTAAACCGGCACTTTTTGCGAAAGAAGAAAAGAGAAGATACTCTATATCTTTGATGGTGCTGCAACTCTTAATGCATGGGTGCAAAACTGGGACAAATCTTCATAGAGAATCAGTTGATAACGACTTGATCCTAGCAGGCAGCAAAATTGCAGCAGACAGAACAAATTGGAAGTCATTCATGAAACATGAAGACAAAAAATGAAAATAATAATAGGAAAAGGTTTTTGATTCGTCTTATAATTGTTCTCCGAATTTGGCCATTTTACCTGATGTTCTGATCCTAGTTGTACACAAGAGGGGAAATCTTCACTTAAGACCTCATCAATGGAGGATTTTGGTGGTTCGCTCATGCGATTCACTATGAAAAAAGTTTCCTGAATAGACCTGATAGCTCTGAACCCTTTGGGAAAAAAAGAAGAAAATTAATCAATGTTGTCTCATGTATTTGGCTTCACAGCTAAAATTGTGAGAGGCTAAAAGAGTTGGTTTTTCACTGTCAATAGAGATTTTACACTCATGTTGGCCCTCAATATCTATGGTGTTCCTAAGCAAATTGAGGGATCCAGGATCACTCAATCTATCCTTGATAATTGCCACAATCCGGACGAGGATCACATCTGACGTTGCATATATTAATTTTCCCCTGTCTTTTTAGTTCCATCTTCGAAATCATTCATATCAACAAGATTGAGTTTTGAATTACGAATAGTCCTTATTGACTGTCGCACAAGGAATTTCTTGCTTGCTTTACTATTTTATCCATAGTTTGAAGTACGACAGAGGGTCAGACTCTTCTCAAGTATTTCTTTTTTAATAAGATACTTCTTTAAGTAGCAATACTCACTGCTTATAAAACATCATTAAAACAGCATTTTATTGGGGGAAGCATTTTATTGGGGCCATCGGAAAAACGCTCATAAAATCCTATCATATATCAGACGAAAGGAAATTGATTTATCTATAAGTTTATCAATGTTATTTATATGTGTATTTTGGTTTTATAACTTGTTATCAATGAAATAAAAAAAAATTATAAATATCGTAAATCCACTTTTTTTCAGTTTTGGTTGAGCATGTAATAGGTTAATTGCGTGTTTAACATCAATCGTGGGTCAAATTTGTCTTCAAAAATCAAGGAAAGAATGCCCTTGAAGGTAATAAATGTTTGAATTTGGTTGGTCAAATAGTTTGGCCGTAATTGGTTATCAAAGTTCGACTGCTGTGGTTCAATAAGCTTTCATTAAAAAAAAATTGAAAATTTAAATTGGTGAAACAGAGGTTTTGAAATTTATTTTCATGTAATTATCATAAATATTTGTCCAGAAAGTTCTTTCGAAATCCATAAGAAAGGCACACAATTAACAAAATTTTACTGAAAAAAAATCTGTTCATTTCGCCAATTGACTTTTTTGCTTACGTCGGCAGGCAGGATCAGCAACAGTTTGTAAACAAAGACGGTAATTTTTTTTTTATTTTAATTCGTGAAAGAATTTTAAAGATTGCAAATATAAGTATCGAAAATGTTCTTAAATGTTTCGTTAGAGCTATTCTTGTCAGAATATATACTTAATAATATATATCTAAATGAATAAATGCAAAAGTTTTTTCTATCTATCCTAACTATATTAACATCAAAACCGATTTGGGTTATTTAATTCTAATGATATAAGAATATTTTAAAATACCGTATATTAGCTTCATTGTTATAAAACTTCTATGAACAGTCAAAGTTGCTCTTCTGTATCGTTTCTGCACAATTTTTGTGACGGCATATGATTTTCAAACAAATCTCGATATTGCACATTTGCATATCTATTTTTTTTTAAAGTTTCTAATAAATTAATATACAATTCTAATTTGTATTGCCAAATTTTCTTCTATATCGGCAATTGTTTTATTGATGGTACTATTACAATTATTAATAAAATTTAAGAGATTTTGTAAAAAAAGATAGCATTTTAAAAACTTTTTTTTGAATTTCATTTTCAAGGAAGATAATTTACATGAAAACTTCCGGCATTAGTAAAATGTCAAATGTTGCTGATATGTGGAGAAGAGATACTACACTTTGAAATATTTATTTACAGAAAATATTAAAAAAATTACATTTTAAACAAATTAGGCACAAAGCCATCAAAAGTGTGGGGAAAAAGGGGTTGTTGGTAATCCTTGGTCTAAAGCAGGGGCGGGCAACCTCCGACCCGCGGGCCACATCCGGCCTGCGAAGGCTTTATTATTGCAATCCGGCCCGCGGACATCCCAGTAAAACTCATATCATTTTGTGACATAAACATAAAAGTAGGTTTCAAGTAAGATTTACAGTGGGATAAAAATGTATGAATATCAACGAGCGATGATGCATGTATATTTCATTTTTCTTTAACTATTAATTTCAAATCCTTGGCCTGAGATAAAAATAGAAAAAGAGAAAGAGAAAGGCAAAGAGGAAACGAGAGATGAGGAAAGGGCATAACACAGAGAACCTATGTGAGGTGTGTCAAAATGAATGCTGGATCAACTTGCTACTTCCCCCGTCATTATTTTTTATGATTCCAAAATGGCTCTTCGTCGGCGCCTTTTATAACATCACATACAGAAGTTTCTTGAGAAAAAATATCAGATTTGTAGAGTGTTCAATGCAATTTTTGTACAATGTATTCATGTAAACAAAATATAGTAATTCTGAGATTTCGTTTTTCACTCCGACCCGCGATCTCCTTCCAAAAGGCTCATCTGGCCCTCACTCTGAAAAGGTTGCCCGCCGCCCCTGGTCTAAAGCCATGGTTTTCAACCTGTAGGTCACGACCCCCATGGGGGTCACAAACCTTTTTTGTGAGGGTCGCAAAAACTGAGGAGTTTGAGTATTTTATTAGACTTAGGTCTAAGAGAAAATTATTGTTGAATATGTGAGATAGAATTAGAATCAATAATATAATTAAGTTGGCCTCTTTGAGTAGTTTGGCCCCTTTGCAGAGTACATGACCCTTTTGCATAAAGAAGGTTCACTTTCGTGGGGAAATGCTTTGTTTCTCTATGGAGTACTTTGGAGACTTTGGTGTACTTTTGGAGTACTCGATGGAATACGATATTTTGGAAATCAAATCTTTACTATAGAATGACGTTGGTTCCATTCTTGACAATGTCCTATTGAATAAAGCTTTTTAAAATACATTTTCTCATATTTTTATTATGTATGCAGTACATAGTCGACAGTGGTGACCCTAAAGAGAAGCATATGAAGGCGTATGCCGCCTCTCGGGATAATTATGCATTATTTGCATAGTGTACATAAAGGTCGACATGAAGATAATTGCGAGCATGTATCCTGGGGCAGCGTTCTGCTTCAATTTACATTTTGGGATCGTATAAAAATAGCTGAGAACACTGATGCACATCTTTGTGTTATTATTTCACTCATTTTACAGTTTAAGTTCAACTGCGTCACTTATGATGTACATGTAGACAGGTGCTTTGCTAAAGTTTTTTTAATAACAGGAATATCACGCTATTCTACATGTAATTACTTTTCTGATAAATTAATTTGTAGATTACGCTTTATGACGTTTTGGCAAAACAGCAAAGTTATTGCGATTCATTTCTCAAATTTAGATTTATCAGTATCGTTTGCAATGACACCGAAAAAACCCAGTGCATGAAAGTTCTATCAGACGAATCTAAGAAACTGTCTGTGACATTAATGGACAACATCTACCGGCTGAGAAGAGAATGCGATGCTTCGCATGTCAGATTGTACAATGTACACTGAGTGTATATCTGCCTAAGTGGGGGGGGGATTCTCTTCGCAGATGTAGCCTTTCGTAGTTGCAACTAGTTAGCATATGTGGAGATTGACTGATGTAAATGTAAGGACTAAAATGGAAGGCGGCAATTGGATTTTCAGCAGCTAAGAGAGAACATTGAGATTGATCGCTTGGTGTTGAAGAGGAGTTTGTCTAATTTCATTACTGGATTACAAGCTATTTCGGCCTAAAATGGACAGCTGTTTCGACTTGATCATTCCTGAGTTTGATTGGACTGGAGCGGTCATTGAATTGATTGAGAAAGTGGAATTAATGCGTGACTTATCTGGAGTGTAGCAGCTTGATCATGTCATTCCACTTCGGCTAATGAGGGGGGGGGGGGCGTTTGCAGTTTACCTACAACTGACTAAAGAAGAGAAATCTGATACAGCGCAAATTAAAGAAGCACTACTTACTGCCTTTGCCGATGACAGATTTACGACATGTGTTGTATCTGGGCAAGACTGTAGATGTGTATTTGGCAGATTTGTGAAAACTGTCAGTCCTATTTGGAAAAATACCAGATAATGTAATGGTGCGTGTGTTTTTACGAGAGCTTCCTGACCCTGTGAAAAGGTTGTGGCAGTCCTCTTCCAGAGTGGATGATCTGACCTTAGAAGAGCTCTTGAAGTGGCTGCGGCTCAACCTGCCAAAAGCACACAACCACTTGTGGGAATGAGCCGATCTGATTATAAGTGTTATAAATGCAATGGTCCTAATTATTTTGCGAGATACTGTGTACAGAGGAGACAGACCACTCGCCAACGTTGTTTTCGGTGCAACAAGACTGGCCATCTGGTCAGAGATTGTCCGGAGAAACGAAGTTGAGGACGAGACATCAGCATTAGTCTTTCTCCGCAGTCAGAATGTGAACTAAACGCTACCTATCATTACAGTTTATGTTGATGATGCACCATGCTTGGCTCTCCTCGATACTGCTCACATTCCATGTTGAGCATAAAAAGCTATGTCAATCGTGGTCATAGCAGAATATGGCGGTTACTACATTGACCGGTATACACAGGCCTGCTGCGAAAATGGCACTAGTAGGATTCGTACAGAGACTGTAAACGTTGCCACCATCAATGTGCTGGTTATGCAAAGGAAACCTGTTGATTTTGATATGCTACTTGGCATCGACACCATTAAGGCCCTCGGCGGTGTTCGCATCATGCAGTCTAGAAGTGTTGAGTTTGAGGAGACACAACCCATATGTGCAGCGCTGTGTATTAATGAAGCTGATTTTGTTGCACAATTTGACAGGTCAAAGGGAGTGTGGGTTGCAGCATGGAAATAGTCAGCGGATCGTGCACAAGAGAAACTGGGAACTCTTGATTTACGAAAATCCAATGTCTACTGAATTAACGAAGGATTATGAATGCGAGTTGCAGACCTGGATAAACAACGGGTGGTTGCTGCCATATAATGAGAAGGAGTTTGGCCGACCCAAGGGACTAATACGACTTATGGACGTACTGCAGGCCAATAAAAATAAGGTGCGTTTTGTAATGGACTATTGTGAATTAAACACCTACCTTGATGCATTCACTGGTGATGCAGATATCTGTGCAGAGTAAATGCAAGAAACAAATGTGTCCATTCTGGACCTTGGAAAAGCATACCTGCAAATCCATGTTGAAAGATCTCTCTGGCTGTACCAAACACTGATATTTAAAGGACAAAGATATTATCTAAGTAGATTAGGGTTTGGCTTTAATGTGGCACCTCTGGTAATGGGAGCTGTGCTCAAGGCTGGCTTAACCCAGAATGAGAAGATAAGGAGAGCAACGTCAGCATATATTGATGACATATATATATATCAATGAGGATATGGCGTCGGCAGAATCCGTGAGGAAGCATCTGGACCCGTATGAACTCACTATTAAGGATTCAGAAAAGCTTCAAACGGTGCAAGAGTGCTGTGATTAGAAGTTTGGGAAGAGCATGGTCAACTGCGATGGCGGCGAGACAGCAGTACTGTGGGCAATCCTATGTTCATGACACAAAAATGTATCTTGTCCATGTGTGGCAAACTGGTGGGGCATTTTCCCATGTGCAGATGGTTTTGAGTGATGACATGATTTATGAAACGTGCTACAACTGTCACACAGGGCTGGGATGACAGGGTTAGCGATGCTCTTTTGAGATGTATGATAGCAGACACAGTTGCTCGGGTACATCAATCAGATCCCGTCCAAGGAAAGTAGTGCATGAGCATGAAAGAACTGGCTGTGTGGGAGGACACAAACTCGCTGGCTGTGGGCATAGCTCTTGATGCCGATGGAGCCATCATTGAGGATGCATGCTGGTTGCGATCAACAAAGGATACCCAACATGTAAACATGGCAGAGCTGGATGCCGTGCTAAAAGGATTAAACCTCACGCTTAAATAGAAGGCCAATGTGTTACATATTAAAAATGGACTCCCCGTGTGTGTACCACTGGGTGACCAATGCGTCACGAGAAAGTCTCAGTTGAGCACCAAGGCTACAAGTGAGATGCTCATAAGGCGAAGACTGGATACAATAATTTCACTTGTAAAAGAGTAGAATATTTCGGTTGATGTAGCACAAGTCGGATCTGACTTGAACCGAGCAGACTCACTGACAAGAGTACCACAGCAGTGGCTCAATGATGTGATGAGAGAGATTGAACCCACACAGCCAGTGTGTACTCTTGCCACAAGGAGCCTGAACCCAACACAGCTGAACGAGGCTCATCCGCATAGTGGATATCCTGGAGTCAGGCGAACATCATATTTTGTGCATATAATATTGTGTCTAAAACAGCAGTAAAATCAGTTGCTCGGAATTGTGAAGAATGGTAGACAATAGACCTAGCCCTAGTGCGATAGAAAAATGGAGGGCTTAGTGTGCATGAAGTATGGAACAGGCTGGGCATGAACATCACGCACTACAACGCTTGCCATTTTTTGTCACTGATTGATTGTAGACCCACGCAGTTTTGAATCTGGCGGCCGCAACTACAGCAAGACACTGCACATGTGATCCGGCAATTAGAATCAGTATTTTTTTTTTTTCGATGTTGTTGAAGAGGAGTTTCTCTAATTTCATAACTGGATTACATCGTCAACGCTAAAAAGGTACTTTGAAATTTGTATCACGGCTACAAAGACAAATATATAACATTTTTTGAGCGAAAGACAAACAGCGTGAAGCGATCTCGATTGAATTTCTCCGGAGTATTCAAGTAACAAAATCGAGCCAATGTTGAAGTGTCATTCTTAGATCAACGCGGATTCTAAATGAAAGAAGCCACACACAGTTGCTGAAGAGTTGATAATCCCGTGCGCGAAATACATAAATTGTCTATTGATTGCAAATGAAGCAGAGCGCAAGCTTGACTTACTATGACTCGCGGACAACACTGTACAACGTAGGATTTCGTTGATGTGTGCGGAAACTAAGGATCAAGTCATCGATCAATTGAAATCAGCTGAACGGTTTGCTCTGCAGCTGGACAAGTCTACGCATTTCATCCTGTACATAATTTATTGCATTCGTACGGTACTTTCATAAATGTGTGTTCAAAAATTAGTTTGCTTTCTCGAAAACTTGGAGAAGATGTTTATCAGGCTATTGATACATTTTTCAGAGCAAGTGATATCAAAGATATGGGAATTGTTGTGCGGACTTTGCACAGATAGTGCTTCAGCTATGTTGAGCCATACATCAGGGTTTGAAGCACATGTTAAGAAGGTGGCACCGGACTGTATTCGTTCATTGTATGATACAAAGATGTTTCCCCGAGTTGATGAAAGTGCTTAAACAGGTGATAAAGCTCGTAAACACGGTAAAAATTAAAGGCCCGAGAGCAAAGGCCCCTTCTTAGGGGCCTTTGACGTCAGAGGCCCCTAAGAAGGGGCCTTTGCTCTCGGGCCTTTAATTTTTTTTGAAAGGTTTAGAATAGAATAGAATAGAGGTGTTAGTTGCTGTCAAATGATGGAAGAGGTGCCTCCTCTAAGTTCTCCTTACCTTTTGATATACTTTTTTCGCTGACGTCACAATCTAAAAATAGATTCATTTGAAATTTCTTTTTATCAAAGGCAGGCAGGTGGAAGAAGAAAGAGAGCAATAATGATCGAGTGGAGGGAGAGCATTCTAAAAATAGATTCATGCAAAATTTCTTTTTATCAAAGGCAGGCAGGTCCATGCAAATAGAACAAACAATTATATTCGTTTAAATGTATTTATTACAATTCAAGTATCAGAGATTCAATTTCCTCAGAACAGTATAAAAGATTGGATTTATTTAAATGCCCTACCAGTGTTCTATTAAGTAAATGTATGTATACATTATATGTATATTTAATGTTATTGTTATGTATGTTTGTTTTCTAGTTTTTTTGTTTTTTTTTAATGAATATCATTAAAAAATGTTCTTCTTCAGAGTCTGTAATGTAGATAGGTTCTGTCGGAGAGTTCTCAGGATCCATTAGTGTTTCTAGGTCGTCTATGTTGTTATATGGACAGAGATGTGCTTTGCAAGAGTGAGTCTTGCAGTATTGTGTGTTATTGTTCATGTCTATTTGACATACGCCTGCCTGTGGTGTAGAATAATTTTCTGTCAAGTGGCCGCCTGCCTGTGGTGGTGAATAGTTTTTAGGAGATTCTGACCTGTTCGATGTCATTGATGAACTGTCAAAGTCATCCTCTAGCTTCCTTTTGACTTTACTGATTTTTTAAAGTTTTTTTTGGTGAGTACGTGTCTGTTTCTTTTACAGTGTATGTTTTGGAAGTGGTCGGTATGCCATATTCCGTACCCGTGTTAATGTTGTAGGTTTTCGCTACGTATTTGTTGATGTGTTCCCGCCATATGGTTAACCACATTAGTGGGTTCAGTTCAATGGAACCCCATTCGATAAGTTCCCTCATGGGTCTTGTTGTTGTGTACAGGAAAATCCTGTTTTTCATAGCTTCCTTTTCGCCCTGTACGTGGCGCCACGGGTCGTCGTTGGAAGTCGATAATGATGGAGTTCTTTTTAAAAGTCTTTCATTTTGGTGTTTCACGTTGACGTAAGTCTCCGTGCCTTCCAAAATACATTTCCCCTCCTCCACGTTCTGCTTATTCCAACATTTTTGTGAGCAGATGGATGCGGATCATCAGAATCTCTTGTTTCACACTGGGGTGAGATGAGATGAGATGGTTATCGAAAGGCAACAGGCTTAAGCGGGTCTTTGAACTGCGTGTTGAGACTTTTTATACAGGAAAGGAAGAAAGGGCTGGTAAAATATTTGCAAGATGATGTGGTACATTGGCTTATCTTATTGTATTTTGGCAAAAGCTCTTTTTGAAAAGAAAAGACTATCATCGATTTCATCGATATACTTTCAGAATTTCAAGCAATATTGAAACTTTAGGAAAGGAAGATGGCAATAGGTAAAATAGGAATGTTTCCTGTCCTCAATGAACTCCTTGAAGACATTAAGGATATGCAGCTTGATAATAATGTTAAATTATCAACAACCTTCAATGTTTGCGCAGCGAGTTTACCAAGTATTTCCCCGACATAATAAGAGACAATTTGACATTTGTCAGAAATCCATATCTAGTCTCAGACAACGACATAATCATGTTTGACGGCGCTGATAACCCAAGAAGATTTTATTGCATTAAGAAATGACTGAACAACACAAGATTTTATTGCATTAAGAAATGACTGAACAACACAAGAGGTCTTCAAAGAGAAGTACTACCTTTTATTTGATCAGCCAGGGTTTCTTCGTATCCCAAAGTTTAAAACACAGCAATTCGCCATTTGATGCCCTTTCTATGGACCTATCTGTGTGAAGCTGGCTTCTCTGCGTTGTTGGGAATAAATACCAAGTCCAAGAACAGAATATTAGTGGGGCCAGATCTGAGGTGTTCTCTGTCAACAACGGTGCTACGCATAGACAAAATGGTCACCAACATGCAACACGAACCATCTCACTGATGCTGTGTATGAAAGATAACCAATAAATAAGGTTTTCTTCAACAGATGGTTTCACATTAGTTTTAATTATGCTTGTTTTTTACTGCATATGAACAGCTATGCTTGAATCGACTATTTTGAAGAGGGGTCGTCAGGTCATGTTAGTTGCTCATAAGAGGTCGCAATACAAAACAAGTTGAAAACCACTGGTCTAAATGGATAAAAATGTCTATCCTACTCTTAACTAGAATCTAATCAGTCACCACAATACCACATTTACTCTAGGGGCTGTCCTACTTCAGCTATTCCCAAATTTGTTGGAAATTTTATTTTTTTAAATTATATTTATGTACAAAACTTCATCGAAATAACACTGGGAGTAGGAAAAAAAACAAAAAACAAAAAATTCGGTTAGTAAGACCCTCTCAACACTTTCTAAATAATAGACCTCTCACTGTTTTCCAGTTTGTTCAGAACCGAAAACAAGCAGGCCGCTCTGTAAATGGGAGTGGGATCTTAGTGGGAGAAAAAAAAAGGAGGAATGGAGTTTGGAGAATGGGGGGTGGTGTCCTTCAAAGATAAATGCAATTTGGAAGAGACCGAGGACAAACAATTGATTGTGGGGAGGGTAACTCATTCACTCAACTAGCTAAGAGGCGAAACTAATCTGACCAGACCAGGAACCGCGTGCACCATGGGAACACATACTCATACTTGACTTCTTTTCATACACACAAGCTCGCTACTTATATCCACTTATTTTTAAAAACAAAATAAAAATAAAAATTATAAATATACAGTCTGAAATAGAAATTATAAATATACATAGTCTGAAATAGAAATTATAAATATAGTCTGAAATAGAAATTATAAATATAAATAGTCTGAAACAGAAATTATAAATATAAATAGTTTGAAATAAAAATTATAAAAACACATAGTTTGAAATAAAAATTATAGATATAAATAGTCTGAAATAAAAACGTCTTTCACTTAAAATACAAACCTATAAAATTGAATTTTCTATTTAAATTGTAAGTTTTTTCATTTTAAGTTTTATTTCACTTCATAATAAATCCTATTATCAATATTTCCGCCTTATATGAAACTGACTACTAATCAAATATGTTCTTCTTATCTATATGAAAAATTACCAATTTCTGTTGATAGACCCAAATTAAAAATTAACAATTTACTACAACATGAACTAAACAAAAAAAAAAAAATTCTAAAGTCAATTAAGTCTAAAATAACTACAGCAAAACATGAACTCTAATTTAAATAACCAAAAAATCTATTTAAGCAAATTGTATGTAAAACAAAGAGAACCGTTTCAAATGTGTGATTTATGCTCTCAAACCAAAAATTAATACACTTAAATATCAACAAAGCACACGAACAAAGAGTACGCAAACTAAAGTAAAAAGTTCTATAAAAGTTAAAGCTAAGAACACATTAAAAAATCAAATAACAAATCTTAAAACACAATTAGTTGAAACTGAAAAGAAATTAATAAAACATTCACTAGAAATTACCTCTTTTTTTCCATGAAAAAAAATATTGCAACAGAATTGCAGATGTGCATTTTAGATCGTTTAGCACTGGATGTAGTCTCTAATAAAGTTGGGAAAGTGATGTGTCACCAAATCACTGTGCAACATTAAAATCAAAGAATTGCCACATCGATCCTCGATCCACAACTTTGCGTATAGCAGATGAGGCACATTATTTACTAAAACTATATTACATACATTATCAAGACATTCTAAACACCATTAAAACACTTGAATTTATTCAGCAAGTACAGCACTCCATTGGTGGTAATCCTCGAAGATCCATGAGGCTGATTTCAAAAGGGTAATGGAACATTGCTTAATCAGAGCTAATAGGCTCACAGAATGCAGAAATGTATGGTGGAAAATTTTCAAGATCCCATGACCCCTAATATTTGACCTCCTCCTAGCTCCCCAGATCTCAATCTTTTGGATTACAATGTATGGAGCATAGTTGAGAAGTTAATGAGAGCACCCTCTTAACCGAAAATAATCTCTAAAAGTCTCGATAGTCATATCCAATATGAACAAGGGCCACCTGGCCCTAGCGTGTAGGTGATTCAAACCCCATATAAAAGACTTTATTGAAGGAGACTTTAACGAATAAAATTACAAAAAATTTATTCTTATCCTCAAACTTTTTTCAGTAAAACGATATCATTTTTGTTTCTTAGAGTCATTTTTGTTTATGTATAAATCTGTCCTCAAATATGTCATGCACGCTGTAGATCTCTCAGAATCTATATTTACACTCTATCTGAATGGAGATGCAATTGAAAGCAAAGTTCAACTTTTCTCCTTTTTAAATGGAATCCAATGGTGGTATTACTTTGCTATGAGGCTTTTTACAATGATATTGTGGGGTCTGTGTTCACACCAGGCGATCATAAACAGCAAACAAAAAGTTTTACTTTATTTTAATTATAACTTAGAAATAAAAAAAAACTAACAATGAAAATTTTAATGAGGTTCAGGGCTGGGAGCAGGAGTACAGATGTCCTCATTAATTCCCACACAATGCCAGTGTGCCGGATAGTATACACAGACATGAAAGAAGTAAATAGACACCCACAAAAAAACAATTCATACATGTTTAAAGTTTCGGATCAAGAGAACAATAGGGACCCCAGATCATTAACACAAGACGCGGGACATATTTTGGAATCACCAGTTGACCTCGCAATACACGTGGTCTCTATTTACAAAACACTTGTAAATAAATCTTTTATTTATTTTACTAAATGCAGTATATTTCGGAATTTTTTTTTCTTTTAACATGTTAATATTTATTTTAAGGCAGAGAGTCCATAAATAAAACAAATAAAATATTAACATGTTTTCTTTTAAAACATGTTTTTGTGTCACTATTTACTTGCCTCCCCACGAGGGCAGAAATGGGGGGGGGGGTATGAAATATTTATCACCGTACTTAAGTAATCTTTCGTTTTGTAGGGAAAAATCAAGCTTCCCAAAAAGGGGCACTCTGGATCTTACCTCAGTTTAGAAGGGTTTTTCCATACTACACATTGCTCCTAGCCTGAGGAGGCAAAACGGATGATTACGCAAGTTATTTTAATAAATAAACGAAATATATACGCTTTTTAAAAAATCGGCTGACTTGTAATCTTTCGTTTTGCCTCCCCACGAGGGCGGAGTTAGACTTCAAAAATCAGTTTCTAAACGGAAGCAATTTAAAATTTATGAAGTTTTTTCCTTTTTTTTCTGTAAGCAACAATTATAAACAACTAAATAAAACTTCGCTAGTTACTCGCCTCCCTACGAAAAGAAAAAAAAGTATCCACTTTTTCTTAAAATACACATCACGAAATATAGAATTGCGTTTAAAATTTGTTTTTTATTTAGTAAATAAAAGTAAAAAAAAAAATGATAAATTGTTTTGTTTATTGCAAAACGACAGATTACAAGTCAGCCGATTTTTAAAAAAGCGTATACATGTTAAAAGAAAAAAAACCCGAGTTGTTTTGTAAATAGTGACACAAAAACATGTTTTAAAAGAAAACATGTTAATAGTTTATTTGTTTTATTTATGAACTCTCTGCCTTAAAATAAATATTAACATGTTAAAAGAAAAAAAAAATTCCGAAATATACTGCATTTATTAACATAAATAAAAGATCTATTTACAAGTGTTTTGTAAATAGAGACCACGTGTATTGCGAGGTCAACCGGTGATTCCAAAATATGTCCCGCGTCTTGTGTTAATGATCTGGGGTCCCTATTGTTGTCTTGGTCCAAAGTTTCTGCTTACTTCGCCGACGACCAGCACCCGGAGCCGTACAAAGCAGCAGTAAAAGTTTGAAATATCGATATTTTATTCTAATTGACATATTTTATGTTTCATATATCAATCTATCGATCATATATCACTATTTAAGTATGAAACAGGCCAAAGAAGAATTGTCACAGTTTCTGAGGAGCCATATTATAAGTTAGTCTTAAGGTGAACTTAATGTCAAATTGCTGCAAACCTTGGGATTCCACTTTCCACTGTTAATCTAGTGATTGTATAATTCATCAGCGAAGGAAAATAATCAATGTCATCTTGCTTAGGTCCATCAGGACCCTCTGACAGCAGTCTTTATCATTAATGATAATAAAGGTGTCTATTTACTTCTTTCATGTCTGTATAATATGAATATGTATACAGATCAAATTTTCTTAAATATTTCATCAGATAGCTTCCAAAAATGTCTTTATAAATTAATTCTGAAAATGATTTACATTAGTTTTAATCAATTTGTCCTCCCAAAAAATCTATTATTTTATTAGAAAAAAAATCAAATTGTATTGTACATTTCATTCATGAAATTTTTCTTTCTGGCCAATAAATTATTGAAATTTAAAAAAAAAATCTTTCTTTTCTTTTAACAGATGGAAGTCGGGAGAATTTTTCCATTGAACTTGAATCTATCAATCATTTGGCAAAAAATTATAATTTGATGACAATTTATGGGAATTTGGAGGTATGCATTAGCATGATTCTTATTTTGATACTCAACATTTTTTCTAATTTAAATAGCTGAAGTACCAGTACGACATCATATTTATTGTGTGACACCCTTTCCAGACTTTGTGTATTTTAATGGCAAATTTTCTACGTTGTATTTTGCTGGATTCGTAAACAAATACCAAAAAAAACAATAATGATAAAGTTCCAAGTGTGAAGTGCACATCATCATCAGCATCAGCATCATCATCATCATCATCATCATCATCATCATCATCTTTGGTTTAATGTCCATTTTACACGCTGGCATTTAAGTTTGATAGCTTTTAGAAACTGACTTCCACACTAACCTATCTTTGGACAGGTCTTTATTTATCCCTCTTTCTCTCAAGTTTATTCTTATCACTTCTTTCTATGTTTTCTGTGGCCTTCCCTTGCGAACTGAACCTACTACATCAACTGTTCTACATCTACAAACTCATCAAGAACTCTCATCCATTCTTTCAACATGGCCGTACCATCAAAGTCTCCTGTTCTGCACACATCTCCCTATACTGTCCAGATTCCTCTGAGATAATCAGATCTAAGTATATCTTTAAGACTCACATTACACATCTATTCTATCATTTTCATAGAATTTTTCTCCATGCAACGCTTATCCTCAACTTTTACTGGTTTCAACTTCCATACATAGCTCATCACACAGTGTAAACATGCCTAATAGACTCTTCCCTTGGTCAACACAACTTCTTTTTATTTGTATCGCAGTTAGAATCACTGATATTGATAGGTGTGCAACTCTTTGCGTTAGCTTTAGTTAACGGTGGGAGAAACCAACATTGCAAACAGCATGGAATAATGGACACAACCACTCAAAACTCTGCCATGAGTTATTGTGTTGCTCACTTCTGTCTAACTTTGTTTCATTCAAACTGCCATAGCTCGAAAAAAAAAGCTTTGGATTTAGGTGGGGTTTTCGGTAAACACCCAAGGTGCTAGATTTGCACGCCATAAGATATAAAATTATTTCTGGACAATGAGTCACAACAATCTACTCAGTTTCAACTTAAATTATACAAATCATTTTTGTGTTTCTTCTTTTTTTTTCATTCATTCTAGTAATGGATGGAAACAATACTTGCATGTATGTTGGCTATGCATACATAGATGCACTGATATATTTAGGAGAAAAATAGCATCTCAGGATGAGTAAAATTAATTCCCTCAACAGAATAGTTTGCACCACTTTTATGCCCCTTTACAAAAATTAAAACTAAGATATGATACTAAACCTAGAATCCTTATTCCAATTTTGATCTAAATCCATTACATGATTTTGATTCCAGAAAATGTCTTAAATTTAAAGCTTAAGGTGTCTTCAGAAGAAATTGAAATTCAGTGTATCTTGCTTAATTTGTGTCTAATGACTATGGATCAAATTTAATGCAAATCTGAAATATTTTAATTTTCAAATGAGAGGCTGTGCCCATATTATGATTCCTAAAAAACCTTTAAAATACTCCAAAGAAACTGAAATTTAGGTAGTATATATTGATATCTAATATCTATTGTAAAAATTTCACAAAATCTGAGGCATCTGAATTTTCATAAAGGATTTCCACCCCATTTTTACCCCCTTTACAAAACACTAAATTAAACTAAGTATAGCCCACATTATGACCTCTTACCTTCGTAGCTGTGTTCCAAAATTCATAATGATCGATTAAATAGTTTATATTTTCTTTCAAAGATTTTACGTTGTTACATGTTTGCGTCCTAAGCTTTTGATGAAGCCGATAACATTGGGTGAATTTTGAGGATACTCTGGTCTTTCCTTTTCCTGGAGTGAAGTCATTTATTTCTTCCTCAGATGACCATGGACAGTCTCATTATGCTTCAATTTTACAGAAGTTTATCTACACAACTTCTTATTCTCTATAGTTTTTGTCGGTTTTCTACAGCTGTAGCAACCATGGCCCTTCTCAGACCTTTTCTCACTGTAGGATTCGGTTTTGGGTACCTTTAATGGTGTATGGACCCCTTTTGTCCCTGCTGCCAATTTACCCTGTTTGACAAGCTATTATTTAAGATAGCCTGTTCTTTGATATGACTACCTTGGAATCACTCATAAAGTCTCTTTTGCCGACGTCAAAGCCTCCGATAAACTTATCGGATTTGATCTGGCCATATCTACATTTATGAAAACACGCCGGTTATGAAGAAAATGGCTTTAATTAATTGTATGAATAATTTTTATTAATATCACCTTATCGGAAAATATTGTAAATACATATGTAAATTTGATAGGAGCAGTTATAAGTGTATATTTGTAAATATGAATTTAATTGAAGATTAAAAGGAATGAGTTATGTAAATGACAAAACCCGTCTAGTGTCTGAACGACTTTTAATAACAGTATATAAGGAATTTGAAAAAGTATTGGCCTTTTGGCTAAGATCAAAGTGTAGTATCTGTTCTGATGGATACTACACCCCATGGACTGGTATTGTCTTGGCCTTCCGGGCTTGATTTACGCCGGTCTATGGGTCTGTCCTGTGCAGTTCTAGGAGGTCCACCCTCCCAGGCTTCGCCTCCCCTCTTTGGGGAGGAGTAAGTTAATTGCTTACTGCTTGAGGCGCCCCTACCGGGGAATGCCGACGGGGCTGCCCAGGCAATTTTTGATGGTCAGAGTGCTCACCTCTCGGGCGCTGGCTTTTCAACCCCCACTTTCGGACCCGACCTTGGGTCACATCTTACTTGTGGGAGTAGGATAAAACTGGCCTTGTGCCTAACTCCTAGAGAGGAGTAAATAATACTTTAAGTAAGATTCTTGTCACGTTTTCCGTTCTAATCGCAGCCTCGTCTTGAAATTTTGTTCTTCTTTATTCATTATATTATATTATATGTTATCTAATGTTATTTAAAGTTATCTAATCTAAATTAATTGATTAATAGTTTCCTAATTCTAAAGGTATACAAATATTATGAATGCTGGCGGACTTAGTAAATAGTCATACTGGAGTTTCGGCTTCAGACAGACAGATACATAAACTCCATTATTAATAGATATAATTCGCTCTTTAAGAATATATATACTCTTTTCTACTCTTATGCTAATTAGGCATACTAAATAGCCAGTATCACTAGAGGTTTTTCTTTTTTAATGTTTTTGAAATTGTAAACAAGAATTTATCTAACAATAATTTATACAAATTATATGAACCAGCAAATTGTGCCAAGAATTAATAAAAGCAGAGGAAAAAAGTCACCGACTACTTGAACTGTTTGCTTTGGTTTTCTTGGCTTGACTGTGTCTTCCTTTATTTTTTTCTGTTGTTGATGTGGTATAGGAATCATTTCAGATCGCTGCTTTTGTGTTGTAGATACTTATGGCGTGGCTGTTCTGTGGATGATATCCAGGGTTGGTCCTGCGTCTTAAGGCTTGATTGTAACCCTATTGTACTGTGTTGCTTTCGTGGATGTCTCCCTGGGTCGGATCCTAGGTTCTTAGGTGCCAAATGTGATACTATTGTCCTGTCATGGCACCAACTGTGATACTATTGTAGCCCGGGGTTGCACCTTCCTGTCAAATCTTCATTTGAAGCACCAATGTTACTTTCGTGGCTGTCTCCCTTGGTCGGATCATAGTTTCTAAGAGACCAAATGTGATACTATTATGACCTGGGGGTTGCAGTGTTAGAGAGAGGCTGACAGTCACCATCTGTCTATCAGTTTTAACTAGTGTTGGGACGATTTATCTTGGAATCGGAAAAATTAGAACTTTTTGGGGTATCGGAATCAGAAGAAATTGAGCCTTATTTTTTATTCCAAAAACGATTCTTTTTTTTTTCTTGACAATAAAAAATGAAACAAACATAATGTATTTATTTATTAGAAGATTGTTTATTTACAACATAAGATTAAAGGCCACAGGACCGCAGGTTAGGAATCCCATTCCCAGATTTAGCATTGACTCTCCGAGTCTAATTCAAGTTTATTTATTGTAAATTATGGTAAACAAAGTAAATATTCTAGAGTTCACTTAGTCTATTTCCTTATCAAACCTTTTGAAATATTCAAATATCTTTTTGCACCTATTTGCTAAACGTCTATATGACACCTCTCAGAAAGTTCACAGTTGAGTATTAAAATGCTGGGACAACTTTTTTTATTTTGCTAGCACCACCCTGACCCTGGCTGTTGTCTGGTCACCGTGTATATATCTTCTGAAATAATTAATGCTTTATTGTATTTTTTTGGTTTGAAATTCTTTAAACCTAATGCTTATTTCCTTTTGAAATTAATTAAATCAATTTTCAATTTATAGAGAATTTGAAAATGTATGACTGCTAAATTATCTCTAAAATTTTCACTGAATTTAGGTAAAAATGGCACAAGTAGATAAATAGGAAAAAAGGCACAAGTGAAAATCTCAATGAGTTTATCAAAATCTTGGATACAATAAATAAAAGGAAATCATTTAGAATGTTGTCAAATTAAAAAATAAATTATATTTACACTTAAAAGTACCCCCCTCCCCCCAAAAATGAGATTCTATTTTTATTAGGCAATTATGTGTGACCACACTGAA
Source organism: Sepiola atlantica (assembly GCA_963556195.1). Classification (NCBI taxonomy): domain Eukaryota; kingdom Metazoa; phylum Mollusca; class Cephalopoda; order Sepiida; family Sepiolidae; genus Sepiola; species Sepiola atlantica. The sequence continues at coordinate 21,713,642 of OY744551.1, read as the reverse complement.
AAAAAACCCCAATTATTTTAGAATTTTAAGTGGGGGAACTAGTTCTACATATAAATTTAATGTAAAATGATCCTCCATTTCCTGACCATTCTTACTTTTTATGGCAGTTAACTAAATTTTTTACCACTAACCCTAAGTTCAACTGGCAAAGTCATAAAACCACATGTAATCGCTTTATTTTTCATATTACCACCCAAATTTAGGGTTAGTAGTAGGAAAGAGGCATGTTTTTCATGAATTTTAACATATTTTATACTAAAGTTTGATCAGGAACATTAACATGGCCAAGATTTAAAATAAACAAAATTGGTTACATGTCCTTAAAACGCTGTCTGGTCAGAAAGGGATGATCATTTTACATTAAATTTATATGCAAAACTGAATTTTTTACAACTAAGTTTTTCAGGCTGTTTACATGTAATTACCTAAAAAAAAGGATAGTCGCATTTTTCTTTTTCGGTGAATTAGCATCGGGTGCAGATCTAATAATTCCTTATTTTCTTTCACAACAAAAAGTCATAATTGTGAATTGGCAAAAAAACCCAAAAGAAAACAAGCACTGATAATTTCATGAGAATGCCGTATTTACAAAGTACCAGAAAAATGTATAAAAATAAAATAAAACATTTTTGTTAAGAAAAAAAAATTACTGATAAATATTTATTGATAATTATAAAAATATTAAATACAGGGTGACTCAAAAAAAACTGGCCCCGTGTACACTTTATGTGATATCTCCTTTATTTATTCACCGATTGCCCTTATTTTACAGGACATGGCAGAATCAACGACCGTGAGTACACCAAGACCTCAGTGAGAGCTGGGACAAAGAATACACTGTGTTAAATTTTACTACAAGACAGGCTCGTTTAAGAAAACCCAGGACAGTTTCATGCATCAGTTCGGATGTGAAAAGGCTCCACCCAAAAGCAGAATTCAGAACTGGGTGGACCACTTCGAGAAGTATGGGACCGTGGAGAACTTCAACGCTGCCAGTGAGAACCGTCCAAGCCACTCGGCACGTCCCAAGAAGCGGACAGCCGAGCTGGTCGAAAGTGTGAGAGAGTCTCTTCAGGAGAGTCCGAAACGCTCTGTGCGTAAGCGAAGTCAGTCCCTCGGTATCTCCCGTGAGACTTGCAGGAGAGTGCTGGTGAACAATATCAGGGCTTACCCATACATAATACAGACGCTGCAGACCCTTACAGCCTCAGACAAGAAGCAGAGGAGCGCTATGGCAGTCAAGATGCTCGATAAGATCGAGGAGACACCAGGTTTCCTTAACCTCCTTTGGACCTCAGATGAAGCCCACTTCCATCTTGACGGAAAGGCGAACTCCAAGACAAATGTCTTCTGGGGGTCCTCCAGACCCAATGAAGTAGCCACCAAGCCCCTGCACTCTCCTAATTGCACGGTGTGGGCTCCAATCTCGGTCAGAGGCATCATCGGACCAATCTTCATCGAAGAATCTGGCGCAGCAGTGACAGTCACCAAGGAGCGGTGTGTAGAGGTCCACAAAACCTTCAAGAGTGAGCTCCAGACTCTCTACTTGTCGCTCATGAGCAAGTTCTGGTTCCAGCAAGACAGAACAAGTTCTCACACCTTAAACCTGTCCTGAGATTGGCTGAAAGAGAACTTCGGAGGCCGAGTGATCAGTCTCAAGACTAATTTTGAGTGGCCACCCCATAGCCCGGACCTAAGCCCCCCAGATTATTTCCTTTGGGGCTATCTTAAGGACAATGTACGCAGGGAAACCCAGAACCATCACGGAACTCAAGGAAGCCATCAGGGAGGAGATGAGAGCCATTCCCAATTCAGTCTGTAAGAACGTCCTGGACAACTTCGTTCTGCGCCTCAAGAAATGCACAGAGCTAAATGGAGGCCATCTAGAACACATGCTGTAGAACGGAGAAAAAAAGGCCAAATACCCTAGTGTTTTGATATGATGTTGTGAATATAATAAACTAGTTATGCCCCAAAATTCATTTCATTCGGACGAAACGCTAAGAAACGGGGCCTAATTAGATTTGGGGCCCGTTTTTTTGGGGTCACCCTGTATAAAACGATTTTTTTAATTTTAAAAAATTAATTTTTTCATTAATAAGCTTTTGGCCGTGTTTAAATTATTTTGGTGAGTTTTTGTCTGGTGGGCTTTTGTCCGGTCACTGCTACCCCCCCCCCCCCCCTCTCAATGAGATTTCACATTTTTTTTGTGAACACCCTGAAAATAAAACCCAATTATTTAAGAATTTAGAGTGGTTTCACACATAAATTTAACGTAAAATGATCTCCCATTTCTGAGGCATTCTAAAGAGTAGTTAATCAAAAATGTTTATTTTGCTCTGGGAGATAAATTCTGTGCGTTTATTTTTTTTTTGGGGGGGGGGGTCTACTTTAAGCGATTATGCCTGGTTTTACGACTTTGCCAGTTGGACTTAGGGTAAGTGGTAAAAAAAATGTAGTGAACATTCCTATAACATCAGAATGGCGTGAAAGTGATCCTTTTGCATTAAATTTATATATGAAACTGATCCCCTATTCTAAATTCAGTGTTTTTTTTTTTTTTCTACCAAGTTTTTCAAGGTGATTATCTAAAAAAAAAGTAGGGGGGAGATGATTTAGCTAAGGGTGTTAATCTACAAATTTGTCATGATTATTATTATTATTATCTGTATCTTGTTTCTCTTTTTTACAGTAAAACAAATCCATCTAATAACCGACCAAATCTTTATAATTAGGATAAAAATCTGAACATTCTTTGATAGCGGGAAGGCACAGAATAGTTAACAAAATATATATAAATATATTTATATAAATAGAGATATTTAACAGTTAAGTTCAGCTTCATTAAAACTTCTCATCTGAAAGCTCCTAATACTGTAATCCACGTAAACCATTTTTCATAATCACAATTGTTCTCTTCTTCCATGAGTTGCATTCTCGACATGCTATAAGCATAAGTGGGTCTCAAAAATCCAGCCAAATAAGTGGGTCTCAAAAATCCAGCCAAATAAGTGGGTCTCAAAATCCAGCCAAATAAGTGGGTCTCAAAAATCCAGCCAAATAAGTGGGTCTCAAAAATCCAGCCAAATAAGTGGGTCTCAAAATTCAGCCAAATAAGTGGGTCTCAAAAATCCAGCCAAATAAGTGGGTCTCAAAAATCCAGCCAAATAAGTGGGTCTCAAAAATCAGCCAAATAAGTGGGTCTCAAAATTCAGCCAAATTTTCTTAAAACTTGGTTTATATTTCGCGACATTATTTTTTGAATTTAAAAGATAAAATTGTCATTTTATTTTTATTAGTTTTCTTTCCTTTTTTTTTCTTTTTTCAACCAGACTGGAAGAGATAAAATTTCCCAGCAACTTCTTAAAGTGGTTGAGATCGCCTGTGGATTTAAAAAAAATTTGAAAAATTTGTTTCTTTTATCTGTTGTATAAAAAAAATTCTGAATAAATTAAAAACATCATAGTCCATCTTTTTCGTGTTTTATATTTTTACAGCTAAAAAATTCTCAGGGCAATTCTAAAAAAAATTGTTGAATTGTTTTCTAAGTAAGTTTCACGGGAAATGAATGATCCTCTACACAAGAAATTTACAAAACGTTTTGTAAATAAAACTTTTTTAATTAAAAAAAAAATCTGCGAAGTGTGCGTGAGTATTGTTTGTTTACAGTTCAACCGGAAGTAAGACACCGGTGTCGACACACAACATATCTCCTTTTGGTATTTGCTGATTCTGGGCTGCCTCAAGTCTAATTGATCCAGTTGAAGTATAGTATCAGAACAGATACTACAAGGTCAAGTAATCTTAACAAAGTGTTTGTCATTCAAAATCACACAAAAAAAACTAATATTATTTACTATAAAAATTTATTTGTGAAAATTTGTTTGAGGAAGGATCCAGGTTTATGGCAAAATCATAAATGACGCTTAAATATTTTTAATGATAAACTTATTTTGTAGCATGAGTTTGCTTGAGTGTGGTCAAGCGATTCGGATGCTTGCATTCAGATCAGTTAGTCATAGGATCAATTCTGTCTCATGTCATATCATATCAATCATACAAAACAAATATTGATCTGTTGCATTGTTAAAAACAAAATTCTATTTCCAATTGATTTCATCGAATTTCATATTTAATCTGATCAACAGTTTTTGTTTGGATTAGTGTTGAGACGATTAATCAGGAATTGAAAAAAATCAGAACTTTTTTGGGGGGGGTATCAGAATCAGGAAATCTTAGCCTTATTTCTGATTCCAAAAACGATTCTTTTAATTTTTATTTGTTTAAAACTTAATTTTCTATTGCTTATACTAATGATAAAATTATAAATTTAAACTACCAGTAAAACTAAAATTTTACGAATTTAGGTAAAAATGGAACTGGAAAAAAATGGCATGTGCATAAATAGTAAAAAAAATGGCACAAGTGAAAAATATAGATGAAAATCTCAGAATGAGTTTATCAAAATCTTGGCGATAATACATAAAGGGAAAACATAAGTTTGTCAAATTAAAAAGAAAATGATATCTACATTCTTCTCTACCCCCCACCCTCAATAAAATTCTACTTTTTTAGGGGATTTCGGAATCGAAATTGGTAATTGTATTGGAATCAGGAATTTATTACAGAATCAGTAATTGTATTGGAAATTTAGAAAAAAATCAGTAATTGTATCGGAATCGGGGGAAAGATATCGTAATCGTTTCATCACTAGTTTTGATTACTAATATCATAGTGGTAGTTGGAAGAACTAATCCTCAAAGTCTCAAGTTCACTGCTACTCAAATGACCAGGTATTAATTTAATAATAGATATTCAACAATGAAAAAGAGGGCAGTTTCTTTCCTTACCTTTGGCTGACTGACTTTGTCTCTAAAGAGAGAAAAGGGGAGAAAGAAAAGACAATCTGGTTTATGTATTTAATAGCATCCTAATTTTGTAGCTGCCACTGTGAGTCAATTGGTTAGTGTTGTTGATCTGTAAGGGGTCTAGAAAGAAAACAAACTCGGATTAAGTGAAACAAAGTATATTGAAGAAAGTGTAAATACAGCATGAGAGTGGTTGAACGTCTGTTTAACTGCCAGTATTAGACTGGGTTAGTTTCAGCACTGAGAGGCATGTGCTTCCGATATTTATAGTGACGTGGAAGAGTTCATGTAGTTCGTATTTAAAGACAGAAGTTGTCAGTTTGAACCTCTCCCAAGAGCATAATAATGATTTTTACTCTTATTTTGTCCTAAAATGAACTTCGACATTTCAAATTAAAATATGAAGCAGATTTTGTAGTTTTTCTGTAATTTATGGAAATTAGGTCCCCAGTCCTGCTAGTAATCAACAATGCAAACTATTTCGATGTAGGGGAACGTACATAAATTAAAACTTGAAGAAGACTGAAGGGCACATCTGTTAAAACAGTATAAATATCAATGTTGATGAGGGCAATGATAGGTCGAAGAAAACGATGACTGCTCATGTTTCTCAAAAGCTTCCAATTTATTTTTAAAAGCATTGGTGAAACCCTACGATCAAACGGGGAAACATTCTTAATAATAAGAATTATACACTTTACTTTGAAGTGATAAGAGTCACACTCCCAGTTATGCAACGAAAGGCAAAGTTACGCCATTGTCATGTCTAAAAGAATATTGAAAAGAAAATGGATCGGCAGATCGTACAAGATGACGGTTGTGAGCTCATGTCCGTCACCAGATGACATCTCATCCCCACTATTATCAGTGTGTATGTATACACAAATAATAAATAAATTAATATACCCCAGAAATGTCTACCCCTTATTTCATTAACATTAAAGTCCAGATAGACACAATAACAATGATGCAACATTTTAATATATTTCTGTTCTGAGAAATTTCTTTTGTCACCAAAAAACATTTTTTTATTAATTCAATCCGAAACATGGAAATCAGTAAAGTAAAATAAAAAACGTTTAAAGTTTAAACTAATTTTTGATTTCTTTAATATTTTCTCTTTTTTTTTTTTATAAAACTTTCATTCAAGTCTTGACTGACAGTCAATCTTTCATTTATTGTATTACGAGTCGATTGCTTCAACGGATTGGTCACAATTTTTTTAAATTGAAGCAAGCGTTTCAAAGAAATTGTGATAAATAATTTGTTTTGATTGTACTGTTTTAAAAATTGATGAAGTTTTCTGATTATAATTGTGTTGTATACGAAACACAAAGGAGAAGAGACACGGACAGACAAACAGCAAGACAAAAAACAATTAAAGAGGTGCAGAGGGCAGAGATCACAAAATAAAAACAAATCTACTATCCTCTTTATCTACTTTTTTCTTTCCTCTTCACCCTTTTTATCTCCCCATAATTCATCACATTTATCTTTCTTCTCAATACCCTCCCCTTCCATTTCCCATTTCTTTTCTGACACTTAAATATCTCACAGAAACATCAAGAAACGAAGAAAAATCAAGCAACAAACATTTTATTAAAAATGATTTATTCAGAAACAAAATATAAAGTCAATCCTGAATGAAAGAACGAAAATTTTAAAATCTTGTATAAATTAAATTTTAGAATTTGAAATATTTATGAAACTGCATATCATTAAATTTAGTTGCATGTAAAAATAGCTGAAATAGCTTGACATATTTTTCTTGTCATTTCAGTAAAAAAAATATTACGAGCAGCAGTTAACCTGGGGGGGGGGGGGGGGGTGACAAATATGCTGAACATAAATAATGTGTAATTGATTTAGGGTCTATACCACAACTTTTGTAACACCCAGTAAGATAAATGGGCATTTTCAACACAGCTAACAGAACAAAAAAGGAGTCAAAAAAACAAATAAGCAACAAATAAATATTACGAAAAGCAAAATAAGTTACACTTCTACTAACCTGAATAAGCTTATTTGTGTTTTAACTTATTTTAAAGCGTTTTTTTTGTTCAAAACAAATCTGGTGTCTACCTGTTCAGTTAGAATGAAAAGCAAAATGGGGACCGTTGATAATCGGCGAAAAATCGAAAATAAACAAAAACTATTTTGTTTATTTTCGATTTTTCACCGATTATCAAGAAACACATATAATAAATGTCACCAATCGTTGGAAAATGTAATGTTCCACCAGTATTTTGCTTAATTTTCGTTTTTTGAGCGATTATTGTAATTTCAGCCATTTTTTTTCCCGTTCTAACTGAACAGGTGGACACCAGGTTTGTTTTGAACAAAAAAACATTTATTTGTTGCCTATTTCTATTTGTTTTTTTCACCCCTTTTTCGTTCTGTTAGCTGTCGTTATAAATGCCCAGATAAATATCTGTAGATAACATTATAAAGTTCAAAACTCAAAATATCAGAAAAAAAGAAAAGTTATTTTTTTATTCTTAATAACGATTACAGTTGTTAGAACACTGGAATTTAGATTTAAAACATTTTTATATTTTTGTGCTCTTTCATTTCATTTTCTTTTTAAATATAAAACATATAAAAATGGTATTTAGGCTTTGAATAAATCATAAATTACATTTTTGATAAATTAAAATTGAACACATTTGTTTGAAAAATCACATGCACAATTTTACTTTTATTTTTTATGTAAAGGTTTTTGTTGCGGGCACAAATATATTGTTCAATCCTAAACGATTCGGTTATTTCTGTCGAATACAAAGAATAGCAATGCAAACAGAAAGAGACAAAGCAAAGTTTCATAAATAAAAATGTCCATTTCTGCAGATAAGGGACGGGCCGAAATTTATTTGTTTTTATTTTTAGAAGAGCTTTTTTTCTCACTAACCCTCTGCAGAGTTTTTTTGAACAAATTTCTGAACTGTATCCCATTTAAAAAACAAAAACAAGAGAAAATTTAATTTTTTAAACTGTAAAAAAAAAACTCAAAAAACAAATGTGTCAAACCAAACACGATGACTGTTCTAATTTAAATTTTTAAACTGTTCGTTTTGAAATGAAAAAATATACTGTTGATTTTATCAAATTTTAATTTCTTCAATAAATGTTTTATTAATTAATTGAATTTGCATTACTTCTTATTTAAGAAAATCATATTTTCCATTTTCGGAGAAATTATGTACTTCAAAGTAAAACAAAAAGAGAGTTGTCGACCCCTTACACTATTGGAGCTCTTCTAAAATGAAAACAAATAAATTTTAGCTCGTCCATATTCTGCAGAAGTGCCTAAAAATATTTTCTTTGTGTTGTTATACAATGTGGAATGAAACTCATTATCTTCCAAATAATGTTAAAACTTGAAAGAGCAGTTTTACATTAAGATTATTTCTAAATTTTATGTGAATATTTTTCAATGCTAACATTTTATAAAGTGATAAACTTTAATAAAATGTTATAATCATTTTACAGCTTCAATAATAAGTCACTTAATGACACATTCACAGTTTTCCGTTTTTTTATAAATATATTTTTAATTAATATTTATTTCAATTCTTAATTTTGTGTTGTTAAACTTAAAAACAAAATTTTTTTCTGAACAATGTAAATACATAAAACAATGTTTTGTTTGTAGTTTGATTTAATTTAATCAGAAGTAAAAATAATTTAATTGTATTCAATTAAAAAATTTAACATTTTTACTTAAAAAAATATTTCAATTTAAAATTTCTAACTAAAAATGTTTTACAATTTGTACTATTTGAAAAAATGAACATTATAAATCATTATTGTTTTATTAAACTAAAAGTATGGTTTAAAAAATATTTATTTGAAAAAATATTAAAATTGAAGGAATTTCTTAAAAAATAATATTAGTATATAATTTTATTCATGAAAATTCTGATAGAAAATAGAAAAATAAAATTGAAAAGATTCCACTTTCATATAAAAAAAAGGTACTTTTGGGGGGTTAATGGGAAAAGGTATTTTCAAAAAGCTAAAAATTAATGTTTTTTTTTTTAAATTTTGCAGTCTCGACTATTTTGTCATTTGTCATCAAAATTGAGGTACACATAGTCCTTAAAACATGCAATTTGATAAATACAATAGAAAGCTAAAGCTTGTATCGTGAAAAGTTTTAGTTTTTAAATATTAAATTACGTTTAGAAAAGAAAATCTCTTTTATGAATTCTGTTTTAACTTATAAAAATAAATAATTGCATTGAAAAAATTTGCAAAGAGTTTTCAAAATATACAAAATACACAAGGATGGAATCAAATTTTGCAGAAGAAAAAATAAAATAGCTGTGGGGTTTGGTGTCATGCTAAACCCATTCTTTTTAGCTGCTAGTATACTTGGAGTGCCTAATCTACATTTATTTGTTAACAAAAACATTGTCAGTCGACTAAAAATAAAAATGATTAATTTTACTAATTATCATAAATATCTGTAGCATTGAAAAATATACTTTAATAAAAATAAAATGGATTATTACATAATAATCCGTAGATTTCCTAACATGAGGTGGTAAATCTGTAAGTAAACTTATCTTGACTCACAAACAATAATCGTTGCTGATTAAATAGATTTCAACCAAACAGTTATTAATGATCTATATAATAATACACTTGTTCTTACGTTAGTGCAACCATTATAACCTGTTATTACTTATTTGAAATCATGGACTTGCCCCAATACAAAAAAGATTTAATTTAATATTTATCTGATGTCTATAATTTTCCTTTTTTTAGTTTTATTTCCAAGCCTACTATTTCAGAGTTCCAGCATAAAATGCATCTAAATATAAGATGGTGATGTTGTTTGCTTGGAGCATTGTGTGTAATATATAGAGAGACAATCTAGAGAAGGCTAATAACAAGGCGGAAATATACAGAGTTGTAAGAAGAAATACTAAAAAAAGATGCATTTAAAATTTTTTAATTTATTTTAAAATCTTACTTGCTTAAAGTTGTATTTGTGAAGCCGCAATATCACAATATTTGGGGGAAATCTCCCCCTTCTGAAGTGTTTCTATTTCCTTTATTTCAAGTTCTACCCGGTGCCAATAACGGCAGCTGTGATGTTATTGAATCAGCTCCGCAGCAGCGAATGTATGTTGCAGCAAAACGATGTGAAATGAACATATCTATTTCAATTAATTGTGTGTGATTCCACTTTAAATTTATTTATTGTGTTTAGATTAATTAGATCCGGTATGTATTTTATTTATTTACTTATTTTTTACATTTTTATATTACATTTTAAAAATAAAAATATTAAAGGAAAATCTGTTTAATATCTCTTTCAAAAAATATACGTTGAAGGCAGGCCAAGCTATTAATAATAAATTGACGACAAACAAATGAAAAGACTTTTTGGCTCCAGTTAACAATTTCATTTGAGCTGCACATGGATTTCGTCATTTTCTTGGATGCGGAAGCTATGGAGGGATCTATTGGAAGCATCCATAATTGCAAGAACAGTCTGCTCCGGACTTTTGGTAATGTGGAGAAGACGGAATTTCGAAGGTGGAAGGCCAACAAATCCTTTAAGTAATCCTTTTAATTCTGTAACACTGTTTTTCCCATCAAGGGTCATTTCCTCTGTCTTATCTAAACATACCACGATGACTTTGAGGCCATCATCACCAAGATTCAAATCGAGCAAAGGCTTTAAGTCTCCATGTAAATGCCGCAATTCATTATACCTGTAAAAAACACATGCAAACATTTAGACAATTATTTTTGCCAATAACAAAAACTCATAGTCTAAAATAAAAAGGGAATTAAAAATATTATGTTAAATATTGCAAACTTTCAAATGCCAAAAGACACTATTATTTCTTGATTAAGATGTAAAATTAAAATTTTAATAATAATATAATAATAATAACTTGCAAGTACGGCATAATCATGTTGACACACCGGTTCTCGTTAGATCACCAGAGTTTGTCAGTACCAAACGGGTGACCATGTGGGAGGAAGGCGAAACCTCCTTGCCAAAAAATACAGCCCTGAAGATGTCTTTAGCAGGTGAGTCGGAAATTCCTCATTCCGTTTTTAAAACGATGAAAGGTCGAGAGTCTACATTAAAGCACTTCAAGATGCTGGATGGTCTCTGATATGCGTGGGAAAAGCTATAAAGTTTTCTCATGATCTAGGATGATCTAGTACTCTGACTCCCATCGGACAGCAAACAGGATTTACAGAAATCCAAAGGTCAACTAGCCTTTAATTAACTTAAATTTTGATTGACAAACAAGATCTACAAATCTACAGAAAACACCGCCTTCGAACAATCAGAGGATCTTCAATGAATGAAGCCAACAAAACCACAAAGGGGTGAAAAAACAAAAAAATATAAAACAAATAAATGTTACCAAAGGCAAGATAAGTTACTCTTCTATCTACCAGGATAAGTTTTTTTGTGTTTAAACTTATTTTAAAACAGCGTTTCGTTTGATACTTCTAGACCAGAAACTGTGACTGGTGCTGCCACAGTATTGTCTTCCATCGTCATTGCAATTTGGTTTGCCATTGTTGCATATGAGGTGATGTGAACAAACAGGTCAGCCAACTTGATATGCACAATGATCAGGATGTTGCTGTGGCAATCCAGTTTTGAATCCTCCGTGGAGCGTGAGATGAGGTATCGCTCATCAACAAATGTAACAAAAATGTTTCATCAAGAAGAAAATGTTGATACACAAAGCATTGAAATTTAGGGTACTTCATTATCTGGTAAAATTGTCATGAAGTTTTTAATCAGTTATTATGTGACATTGCTTACAGACAAAATAAATATTTGTGTCATTCTGATTATTCGGACTACAAGGCCTTTGGGCGAGGATCAACCTAAATTGCATTTATCTTGGAAGGACACCACCCGTTCTCCAAATTCCATCCTCCATTTTCCTTTTTTCTCCCACTTAGATCCCACTTGCATTTAGAGATTGACCTGCGCTTGTTTTCGGGTCTAAACAAACCGGGAAACAGCGGGTGGTCTATTATTTAGAAAGGATTGGGAGGGGTTTACGAACCGATTTTTTTTGTTTCTTCCCCACTCCCCGTTTTATTCCAATTAATCTCTATTGTGTTGCACGTTTTCCATTTTGACGAATACTTGGCCAAAACAGTTTTACCTGGCATTTGCCAACATGCCATTAATGCGCTGATGCACAAAGTGGGGTGACTCTAGTATTTTATTCTCCATTATAGTTCTTCCTTCCAAGTAGTATGACGCTTCCTTCATAAGTCAAAATCAGTGGATTATCTCCAGCATTTCATGCAGACTTAGGGAATCCTTTCTCTGTATATTCTGCCACAAACCAACATTCCTTGTCCATGGCTGCTGAGACTACAATCCTCTCCAATATGATTGCCCTTTATTTGGGGTCTTGCTCGTATCTGGAACAAAATGATGCCTTTATTGCACTGATGCTGATTTCTGCTGTATCTATATTAATTACCCCAGCCTTTTATATGTTTCCTGATCATTGTGCAATCAGAATCCAGCTAGAATTAGTTTCCACTGTTCCTCACTACAAACTGGTCTCGCTTTGGTGGTACAGTTGTAGTGCTTTTAGAACAAAGAAGTATTTTACCCCTATTTTACTAAAGTCTGTACATAAATATAATTTTGAAAAATGAAATTTCCAACAAATTTGGTGATGTCTTAAGTATGACGGCTCCTAGAGTATATGCGGTATTGTGGTTACTGAGATGATTCTATTTAAAAGTAGAATAGACATTTTTATTACTTTACACCAAGGATGACCAACGACCCCTTGCCAAATTTGTTTTAGATGAATTTTAAAAATATTTTTTGCAAATAAGTGTAGTATCTGTTCTGTTCTTAGTTGAAGGAGGAGACATCGTTCTTGACTGGGTCAATTTTTATTTTTGTCCAATCCAGTGTTCTCCTTTCTAGGGGGCTAGATATTCCCCAACATAAAAAACTGACCTTGTGTTTCTGCCCTCGTGGGGAGGCAAGTAAATCAGCCGATGTAACCTTCTTCAGGTGCATCTTTTAGAATCTTTATGTCGAACTCGGGAACCTAGACAGAATTTTTAACTAAACCCTAAATTCTGTATGGATTCCCGACTTTGTCATAAAGATTCCCAAGTTCTAAAAGATGCACCTGAAGAAAGTTGGTTACATCGGCCAAAATGTTTTGAAAATAACAATCAAGATGAGAATAGTAGTCTGAATCATCCAATTAATCCAAATCCTCATCTAAAACATTCTGAAACATAAAATAAATATTTGCCAGCTAAACCATAACCTCCTTGTTAGCGGTAAAAAGAAATTGTAAAGATTGCAATTAATAATGAAAGCCGACAACAATACCTTGCAGGTTTCTTTTCAGAATCTTTGTAATAACGTAAAAAGAATCGTTCAGCATCTTCTCGTTCTTTGTCTGTAACTTCGCGTCCATTCAAGACATCTATATTCGGCAACATTGCAATCAATATGGCTGTACACTCTTTAGGAACGTAATCCTAGTCAATAAAAGAAATCATTTACAATAATCGCATAAAAAAACAAATTTTTTGTTTAAAAATTATTTCAAGATTAATATTAAATTTTTAGGTTTGTCCACGCATATCTGTAGGAAGCTCTGTCCGTAAATCAGGTTCAGTTTGAAATATCATTTTCGTTGTTGTCACGCTGAAGTTTTTTAATTTTAATTTTCGTTAGTCTGTCACGCTTCTTAAGTTTGAAATATCATTTTCGTTGGTCTGTCACACTTAAATTTGAAATATCATTTACATTGGACTGTCATGCTTAATTTTATACTATAATTTTCGTTGGTCTGTCACGCTTCTTAACTTTGAAATATCAATTTAATTGGTTTATCACGATTCTTAACTTTTAAATATCATTTACATTGGTCTGTCACGCCTAATTTTCAAATATCATTTACGTTGGTCTGTCACGCTTAAGTTTGAAAATATCATTTGCGTTGGTCTGTCATGCTTAAATTTGAAATATCATTTTCGTTGGTCTGTCATGCTTAAATTTGAAATATAGTTTTCATTGGTGTGCCACGCTTCTTAACTTTGAAATATCATTTACGTTTGTCTGTCACGCTTAAAATATCATTTTGATTGGCCTGTAACGCTTCTTAAATTTGAAATATATTTTTCGTTGGTCTGTTACGCTTAAGTTTAAAATATCATTTTCATTGGTCTGTTACACTTCTTAAGTTTAAAAAATCATTAACCTTAGTCTGTCACGCTTAAATTTGAAATATGATTTTTGTTGGTCTGTCACACTTAAATTTGAAATATCATTTTTGTTGGTCGGTCATGCTTAAGTTTGAAATATCATTTACGTTGGTTTGTCACACTTATTTTTGAAATATCAGTTTCGTTGTTAACTGTACAAATCGACTGGACACATCTTAAGAATGTATCCATTTTTGTTTTATTTATTCATAAATTATCTTCCATCAATCGTCAGACCCTGAAAAAGGTACTGAAACGTCAATTATATGAGTCAATAAAGAACTTTTAACAATTCAAATATTGCTTTTTTTCATTCCAGTATATAAAATGTCGAAAGTTTAATTATAATTATTTTTATTATTATGTACTTACGCCTGGGAGTAAAAGAAAAAAATGACTTATTTACAAAATAAAAAGAAATTATTTTTGATGATTTTTATTTTGTAATAAAATTATTTTGTGAAACAAGAATTTAAAAGAAGTTTTAGTATTTAACGTTAATTGATTAATAGTAATGAAAAAAATAATAATAATGTGGAAATAATGTGGAAACTTTCCTTTTAATATATAAAAATATTTATTTTTTGCATAAGTCAAGGGAAATATCTCATTATATGATTATTTTCTTTTAATACTGAGTGAGTAAGGGAAAACAGTTATCTTAGCCAGAATAAGTGTTTCCAGAAAAAAACTGAAGTGACATAAATTATATTCATAACATGGAAGGAAAAAGCAAAAACATAGGTTAGTCTAAATCAAGTACTTAAATGCTATTTGAGTCTAACTTTAAAATCCAGCAAGATAACTTTATATGTTAGAAGAATGTGAGATTAGATTATAAACATATTATTTCAAATATGAACGTTATTTTATTGTCTAATTTGACTGTGATGAATGACTGAGGAGTCAATTTATTAAAATTAAACCTTTTTTATTAGCTAGTTTCAAATTTACTTGAATGATACTCCTCTAAAAGGTAAAACCAAGAGTAAAAAAAAATCTGTGTATGCATTATTTGAAAAACAATTGTGGAATAAGTGAGTCTTGGCTAATTTAAGACCAATTTTAATAAAAAGAAAATTTCATCACATTGGCATTTTTTCAAAATAAATTTTGAGAAAACTAGATTTGACAAATTCAATACGGACAATGCCAATATGGAAAAAAGAAATAGAGGGGTAAAGCTAACCTGACACAAGTAAATTTCATGCCTCATTTAGAATGGAAGCAAGTTCCAAGGGGGTTCACCAGGTCCACAATAGAGATAACCTTTATTCAAGAAACCCATGCAGATTTTGGGAACATGTCCATGGAACCAACTAACCTCTACACCAACCGATTGATATTGTAACTGACACTGAGGCACAGATATGCCAGACCTGAAATACAGGAAGTTCCCAGACTAGTAATGACTATTTATTGAATCCGGGGTATCATAGAAAAGCAGCTACATATAAAAGGCGTGGTATTTGAAAACATCAGAATTGGATAATGGGAGAGACGCCAAAACCATGTGTCAAACACATTTGGATTCTACCTGTTTGAATTGATCCTAAAGGATTTAGGTCTATTACTTCCCAACTTCCCAATCCCAACTTCACAGCAAAAACAACCAGCTATGACGGAAATGCGCCATGTGGATGTCCTCAAAGGACGACTATCTCACCTAAGCCAGCCAATATCCTATTTACTCATACAGAGAATAGATCCTAATTCAAACAATAAATGCTGGAGCATTTTTATTCAGCACATTTAACCATTACAGACCATGAAAGGAAAACCCCTAGAAATTACCTTCATTCCGAATACAACATCTTTCTTTCTCTGACGATTGTTTCAAGCCTTATTGTTTTTTGTTTTTTTTCTCTTTATGGAATAATTATACATCTACAGTGATTCCCACTCCAATCCTGGTTCTACATCACTGGAATAAGAGGGTGAAACAGGAGACCAACCACTATGTGGTACTGAGAATTATTAAACCAGTGATGGTGGTTGCACCAAAAAAGATGACTCATCCAGGTCTCGAGTAGATTTGCAGAAGTTCAATGCTGCTACTATGAGAGAGACCCACTGTAGACAATCTCTGTTCAGTCAGGCATCATTAGTGCCAGCGCACACTAGAACAACCATCGAGATACATGGAATATCTACCATAGCCTTATCCTCTCCCCAGCTGCATGGGGCGCAACTAATTTCATTACAAATTGGGGCAGATATTGGTATCTTCGAACACTGCAAGGATTTCACATGTTGAGAGATGTATACACATGCAGATTTGATGATATTAACATCAATATGGTGCAGAAAACCAGATACATCAATGACAGCATACTCTGGAACGATTCAATGGAAACATTATTCTAACATACAATGAATTATATTACCCACTGTGGAAAAAATGGTATCTGTGGAAAAAGAGATGGATTTCACTGGATTCAGAGTAACAGTCGAGAAAAAAACCATTAAGAGAATGACGGAAGCAATTTTCTTAAGCTGAGAGAATTGATGGCTCCTTTCTGAGAACTATTATGAACCAGAATGAAGCCGACATGCTCGTCAACAGACTTTAGTAAAATAGGGGTAAAATACTTCTTTGTTCTAAAAGCACTACAACTGTACCACCAAAGCGAGACCAGTTTGTAGTGAGGAACAGTGGAAACTAATTCTAGCTGGATTCTGATTGCACCCGACAACACTAAGACAGGATGGGGCAATTAATATAGATACAGCAGAAATCAGCATCAGTGCAATAAAGGCATCATTTAGTTCCAGATACGAGCAAGACCCCAAATAAAGGGCAATCATGTTGGAGAGGATTGTAGTCTCAGCAGCCATGAACAAGGAATGTTGGTTTGTGGCAGAATATACAGAGAAAGGATTCCCGAAGTCTGCATGAAATGCTGGAGATAATCCACTGATTTTGACTTATGAAGGAAGGAAGAACTATAATGAAGAATAAAATACTAGAGTCACCCCACTTCGCACATCAGTGCATTAATGTCATGTTGGCAAATACCAGGCAAAACTGTGAAATGTGACCCGGTGCAATTGCTGCTTCCTATGAGAAATAAACATAATGTACATGCTCCTTACTACTTCACACAGCCAATGTAAAACAGTATTAGATCATTATCCGATACCGGAAAACTCTACACCCAACATTCTGACATTTTATAAAGCTGAGACAATGTTTATTTTTTTGTCCCAATACAGAGCTTTTTGGAGAGCTAAATTTCCCATATTAAAACCCTTTTTTTTGTTTAGGGGAAAAATTTAGTTCGTATTATTTATAACTAAAAGTGTATTTCAACAAGTCCCTATTTACTTGCCTCCACACGAGGGCAAAGATTTTTGTTTTCTTCATCAAGATTTAGACATTGCGAGTTGATGTCATAATAGACATGGCATTACCTCAGATGATAGCTAGGGAGATCCACTGGAACATTCAAGCGGCCTCTACAAGTTGCTATCATCCATCCATTGGCTCATATGAATTGTGAAGTATCGGGGACCTTGTGTCTAACTTTGCCACTGTGGGGTGGAAAATAAAAAGGGATATGAAAAGTGATATCTGACATGACACCATTACAAGTGTGATGTTTTACAAGGTAGAAATGTATACCAGTTTTACAAGGTAGAAATGTATACCAGTTTTACAAGGTAGAAATGTATACCAATTGAAAAGCAGTTAACATCTTAGAGCGATTTTGTATGAATGTAATTTCAATGGTTTTAATTTTTGAATTTGAAATCAAGAACAAAACAAAACATGAAGTGCTTTCAAGGGAGATAACTCCCATAAAATAAATTTAGCATCGTAATAAAAATTAACCATTTTACAGCTTAGTGTTGAATAGCTGTTCTCTGCGGAAGGTGAACTCAATATTAGGAAAATTATTGTGTTCTCCAGGTTCTGCTGAGCATTGGTTGTTGATGTTTGTTCTGTCTGTTGTTGGAGAAGAAAGAAACAATGCTTCCATTTTTCTTCATTGCATGTCTACATATAATAGTTTGACCTTTTAAATAGCCTTGGTTACTGCTCTGCATTCTCCAACCTGAAGGTCTAGACCCTGTTTTTTTTATGGAAATCGCTCCAGACAAGGCATGAAGCCACTTGATGTAAGGAGCTAAAAACAACAAAAAAACACTTCAAGGTCAAAAACTAGCCAACGATAAGTGTTACTATTTCATGGATCCACATGAAAATTTATATATATCAATTTTTTATGTATCAATTTTCAGTATTTACTTCAACAGTGCTCGATACGTAAGTAGAGCTAGGTAGTAAGTTATGAAAATATATTTATGGCAATTAAGCTACACAGAGACTCCCGCCTTTCATCCCCGGGGGGAATCTTCAGGCTAAAAGTGTTATATGGGTAGATTTCGACACAGAAAACAGCAATTCTTCCCCCTTTGTCCGAAACATTCTTTGTCAGAAACATTCTTTCCCCTTTGTCAGAAACATCATTTATTTAAATTAATTAATACGACACAAGATCTTATAAAAATAACACATTTCGAATCAGCAGGTTCCTGCGGATGTTTTAATCTGGGTTTAACATTTTTTTCTAAAAGTCTGTTATTTTTTTAGTTAGAACATATAGGAACCGAAAATCTTAACTGGAAAACAGCTTTGGTGTGCATATAGACTCGATGACAAATTATTTAAGACCTTGGATTAAAGTTGTCTGCTAATTAGTGGAATTCTTATTGTTCTATTCTATTGGATTGATTAATGTAAAACTTGTTGTCAAATTACATTTTATTTTGTCATAATAACGGATAAAATTGTCATGTTTTTCTTTTTAATAGAAGATGATGATAGCACATTTTTACGACTGAATAAATTATTTATTAAAAATTTGGTTGTTTACTGAAATGTTATCTTATCCTAACATAAATCCGTGCAGCTCTGCTAGTTCAGTTATCCGACAATAACGAGCTGGAATTTTCACGATCCAAAGCAAATCTTACCTTTAATATTTCCGAACCAGTAAGTCTTACTTGTTTCAGTTTGGGAAAATAACATAATTTTTCTACTTCTTCCCATTCGGTTAGAGAATTGTTGCTGATGGAAAGAGCAACAAGTTGAGGGAAAGCAGACGCACATTGTGACTGGCCAGGTAAGGAGGTGATGGCCGTATCAGACATGACAAGTTTTTCAAGATTAGGAAAACAGTAACCAAGTTGCAACAATTCATCCCAGCTTGTGATTTGATTATTATTGAAATGAAGTCGCAATAATTCCTTATAAGAAAACTCGGAAGGCAAATCTACCTTTTCAAAACTAATCAGACTTAAATGGAGTTCTTGAATTCTGAAAAATATAAAAAGAGAATAATTATCATAAATTATATATATATATATATATATATATATATATATATATTATATATGGTTTTGTTCATAAAGTTTGTCCAAACAATCCTATGAATCTTACAGTACCTTTTATCCAAACTTTTGCCTGAAGTGGCTTGGTCAAGTTTGATTTCTTCTGAAATGTGTTTGCATATTCATCCAAACATATGTTTGTTTAAATACAGATGTATACTAAATTAACACACACACACATATATTGCAATGTGTGCACATGGGACAGGCTCAGCGCAACCAACCCGACCTCATGAACAAGTTCTACTCAGTCAAAAATAGGAAACAGTAAGAATTTGAACACCTTTTTCGTTTTGGACCTAAAAACAAAATCCCTTTTGAATGTTCTCAAACTTTCCATTCATGTGACAAAATACCAAACCCCTTCTCCTTCTGTTACGATCCCTTTTTTAGCACCTCTCTGTTACAATTTCGTCTTTTAATCCAGGAAGGATATGGTGACAGCACCCTGTGAATCCTTGCCTGCTCTCTGCAACACTTATGACTATCATCCTTCAGGAAGGAAGAGTCGTGCAGGATGGTCTCGAAAAAGAAAATCGTCTTGATGACTAGTGTACGACTCTCACTAAGAAGAGAAGTCAAAGAAAATGAACCTTTATTTACCCAAGATTATATTAATATATTCCAATATGTCTGTGTGGGTAAGAAAAAGACAAAAGGAGAATCTAATTATCTACAAGCAAAACTCAACTGGAAAATCCTTCATCTTGAATTATAGAAAGCTGTTGGCTAGCAAATCATCATCATCATCATCATCATTTTCGGTTTAACGTCTGTTTTACATGCTGGCATGTGTTGGACGGCTTTTAGTAATTGACTTCTAAGCAAACTATTATGATGAGACCTCTTTTGGAAAAGGTCGGGTAACATATAATAGAAATATGTCGAGAGTCGTACACGGTCACAAACAGTGACTTGAATGACTTGCCTCCTCGTGTCGTGGTGAGAGTTGCCTCCCTTTCATCGCCCTTGGAGCATCTCATTCTCCAATCTCAGGAAGGGATACCAGCTTACTCCACACGACCCCCCTCTGAGATAATTTCTTCACAACAGAAATTAATATCTTTTACGTTTCGGGTCCGAACTTAACGGTTCTACCGGTATTCTTTTTCTTTTGCTTGACCGTCTTGGAATAACTGTTTCAGCAATCGGTGGTGCTGGAATGTCAAACGTCTCATACAATATGTCCATCGGGATTTCCTGATCTTCCCTGACATCTTCCGTAAACCTTGATCTCAATTGATTTAGATGACGTTTATATTCCGATTTGGAACTTTTCACACAGTACATAATTCCACCAATTCTTTTTGATATTACTCCATCATCCCAAAACGTTTTTCCATTTCTTAAATTTTTGAAAAAAACTTTGTCTCAGGTATTAAAGAACTTACACGAAAAATTACTTTTCTTCGCATATTTCTTCGTTGGACTCGGTAACAATCTGTCAAATACTGAGCGTATCTTTCTAGCAAACATCAGTTCAGCTGGTGACATGCCTGAAACTGTGTTTGGGTTTGGTGTGATTCTGTACACAGACAAAAATTTCTGAATGGTCTTCTCCTCAGTGTCCATGCCGTGATTCTTTTAAAAGTGTCCACAAATCTTTCAGCCTGACCGTTGGATCTGGGATGGTAAGGTGAAATTGTTGTGTGGTCAATGGACAAACATCTGCAGAAATCTTTAAATTCACTGCTGGTAAATTGTGTCCCATTGTCGCTTACTATTGTTTGTGGTACACCAAAACGACTGAAAAGTTCGTCTAGTAGTTGTGGATATCGGGTGTTTATATTTGAAAATCTCAGGCCACTTGGAGTAGCTATCTACAACTATTAGGTAATAATGACCATTCATGGGTCCAGCATAATCGATATGCAGTCTCGTCCATGGGACATCTGTTTTCGGCCATGGTATAATTTTCACTGGTGGTGCTTTTGCTGCAAGTTGGCATTCTCTACATGCTTTAACAATCTGTTCTATATCCTTGTCCATCTTTGGCCAATAACTCCTCATTAAAGCTTTCATACGTGCGATCCCTGGATGCCTTTGATGGAATTTTTTTAACATCCGCTTTTGCAGTACAACTGGCATCACCACTCTTCCAGCATATAGTAGCACTTCATCGCATATTGAATATGCTGTCGAATTTCTTGAAGTTTTATATTTCTTCTTTGAAATTACTTCTTCTTTCATCTTTTTGATGAAATCGTCTTTTCCAGCCTTGATTCTTATTTCATCTAACGTGACAGGTAATTCACGTATAGCATTGCATAATGCTTCCTTAAAATACGTTTCATCCCTTAAGGCTGCAATAACCATGTCTTCTAGTGGTTCCGATCTTCGAGGGATTAATCTGGAAAGACCATCTACGTGCCCTATTTTCTTCAAAGGCAAAAATTCCATTTTAAAATTATAATTTAATAATTCGGTACCCCAGCGCTGCAATCTATTTGCAGTAGGTGTGGATTCCCACACCCTTCTTTGATCCGTATATGGATAATAGTGGTCTATGGTCTGTTTGTAATAAAAACGATCGACCATGGATAAATTTATGAAATTTTTTTAATGCAAAAACAATCGCAAGGCTCTCTTTTTCAATTTGCGAATAATTTTTTTCTGCCAGAAGCAAAGTTCTGGAAACATGGGCTACTTGTTTCTTACTACCATCTTCAAATTTATGAATAATTACAGCACCAATGCCATAATCACTTGCGTCAGAAGCGACTATTATTTTGTGTATAGGGTCATAATGTGTTAGTGCTAAAGCCGACGTCAATACACTTTTTATTTTTTTGAAAGCTTGCTGACATTTATCAGTCCAATTTCATTTTACACCTTTTTTTAATAAATTGTTCAATGGGGCTCTTAAGTCATGCATATTTTTTATATATATTCCATAGTAATTCGCTAAACCCAGAAAAACTTGAAGCGCTGTAATATTTTTAGGGATCGGCATATTTTTTATGGCTTCTGCTCTTTTCGGGTCTGGTCGTCTTCCTTTTGCATCAATTATTTGTCCTAAATATTTAATTTCAGACATAAAAAAAAATCGCATTTTTCTGAACTTAACTTGAAACCGTATTCTTCTATTTTTTTTAAATACCGCTCTTATGTGCTCTAAATGCTCCTTAGGATTTTTGCTTTTAATCAGCATATCGTCCAAATATGCTACTGCAAACTCTAGATCAGCCAACATTGTGTCCATGATCTGTTGAAATAAGCTAGGAGCGACTTTTAATCCAAACGGAAGTCTATTGAATTTGTACAACCCCTTATGCGTGTTTATTGTTAATAAATTTGCACAATCTTCGTCAACTCTTACTTGGAGGTATGCGTCAGACAAATCAATTTTACTAAAAATCTTTCCTCCATTCAATTTAACAAACACGTCTCCCGGAGAGGGCAAATGATAAGAAGGTTCCTTTAAACAGTCATTTATACCTGTAGAAAAATCTGCACACACACATATTTTATGATTTTTCTTTTTCACAAAAAACACTGGTGACGACCAATCTGAATAACCAATTTTAGAAATGACACCCATTTCTTCCAGTCTTGGTTCACGGTTTCTAATGCGGCATACGGCACCTTCCGTTTTGGTTTAAACACAGGCTTGACATTTTCTTTTACTTCAAATTTTTACTTCGGTTTTCGTGCAATTACCGAGACCACCTGAAAAAAACTCTAGGAAATTCATTTTTTAGGTCCTTTATCAATTTATCCTTAACCTTATTTTTACCAGCTGGTGAAACATAAATTCTATTACAAAATGAGTTTATAGGAATCTCGAATAGATTGAACAGGATAATTAAATCACTTCCCATTAGGTTAGAAGAATTTTGTAAAACATAAACCTTAGATTTTTTAGTTTTTCCTAAAAACGATACTTCACAGAAAAATTCTCCACTGAACTTTAACCTTCTTCCCGAAACTCCACGGGCTATTTTATCAGTCTTGGTTAACCTGGGTTTGTTAATTCTTTTCCACGTTGTTTCATTTATTATGGAGATATCACTTCCAGTATCCAGTTGAAGTTGTACCTTCTCTCCATTTATTTTCACTTGCACAAATTTTCTTTTTTTACCCTCCTCGATTTCTTTCTTTGTCAAAACCATTCTTACTTTACTTTTTCCGTTCGACATTCCTTTTTCGGTCTGCTTCATTCTACAGTGTGAACTCTTGTGGCCTATTCTATTACACCGAAAACAACATTTATCTCGGAAAAACCAGTAATTTTTAGAATGAGGTCCACCAAATCTGTAGCATAGCAATTTCATTGGGGATTTAAATTTTCTTTCATTTTCACGTGTCCTACTAACTTCTTTCATATGCGAAATATGTGAAATGTCTTTTTCCTCGATTTTAGTATTGTCATGTTTCAGATTCATTATGTTTTGAGCTTCTTCCGTAGCTTTTTGTAATGTAATATCTGGACTCTGTTCCATTTTTGACAATATTTTTGAACGAACATCTTTATCTCTACTATCCGTCAAACCTTTAACAAAAACAAGGCATTTAAACATGTCAATTGTTAACTCGTGTAGGAGAAATCGTTCACACTTTTGGTTTACTTTTCTTGCATACGTAATAAAATCATCATCATTTTGCTTAACAATGTTCAGACAACTAAAATGCGTATGAAAAAGACTGCTTCTCTCACCAAACATGCTTGTAAGTGTTTTTATTGTCTCCTCAAAGAATACTTCGTCAGGTTTTCTAGGCAATAGTAAATTTGTGTACTTTGTACTCTCGTTAGGACCAAGCTTCTGTAATAGAAGTCCAACTTTTTGTTCGTCAGACCCAGTTTCGCACCATTTGTTGAAAATTGTTTCAAACCGTCGAAAATAGGCTTGAAAAGTTATTCCGTTGTCAGGGTCATATACAAATTCCGATATTGAATTTGCAATACCCTCGACTGTGAAATAATTTTAATTTTCCATCGTTCTACCTTTTGCAACAGCCTCAAATAACACTTTCGTGTCGTTTGCTTGCTGTTTCCGTAACTCTAACATTTCTTGTTGCAAGTAATCTTAGAAATCTTGATGCCTTTTCTGTTGTTCCATTTGTATCTTCTGTTGTTCCATTTGTATCTTCTGTTGTTCCATTTGCATCTTCTGTTGTTTCATTTGCGTCTTCCGCTGTTCTATTTGAGAAGACACTAATGCCTTTGTCAGTTCGACCAGTTCGTCCATTTTTAAAACTATACACAATACAATGAGTATACCAAAACACAAAAATATGGAACAAACACAACCTCCCCTAATGTTCATGTCGCGAGTTAGAATTCACTCGGCTTAAAAAAAAGTTTTTTCATTTACCAGTTAATAACTGTAAACAACAAAAAAAAAACAACACAATTGTAACGCTTTCGTTTGACTTAAAACGAAGTAAAAAAAAAAAGTCTTACTTTTGACAAATTTTTTTTTTTTTTTCGTTCCAGCCAAGGTTTGTCGAAGTCACAATATCTGGTCGTTGTGTTTCGAAAAATTCAAACGTGCTGATTTTTCTTTCTTTCCGTCGTTCAATGTGAGTTCTGGGATCGAATCCTATGTCACCAATATTATGATGTTGATTAGATCTCTTCTGGAAAAGGTCGGGTAACATATAATAGAAATATGTCGAGAGTCGTACACGGTTCAAACGGTGACTTGAATGACTTGCCTCCTCGTGTCGTGGTGAGAGTTGCCTCCCTTTCATCGCCCTTGGAGCATCTCATTCTCCAATCTCAGGAAGGGGTACCAGCTTACTCCACATTACAAACCTATCTCTGGCCAGGTATTTACCTATCCTAGAAGCTATTTACATCTACATACAGTCTGAATGTTAGTCTAAGTCTGCTTTAAACCTGGATATGGTAGTCATTGTCACAGCTTCCTCTGGCAGGTTGTTCTATGAAGTAGAAACATGGACATAGAATGCTGCCTTTCTTCTGTTGAGCCAAAAGCGAGGGTAGTACATTTTTTGTGAGTGCCCACAGAGACCACAACTTGACACTGGGGTGAAAAACTCCTCAAAAGGTTTAAATTCCCATTGATGATTAATCAAGTCTCTTCGCATCTTCTGCTGCTCAAGTGTTCTCACTTAGATTTAGCCATTGGAGCCGCTCTTTGTAGGTAAGTGTGGAGAGTCCTATCACTATCCTGGTAGCCAACTGTTGAACATGCTCCAGCATATCATATCATTTTGTTGATAAGGATTTGTTGCTTGGATGGTACACTCAAGAATGGGTCATACCAGAGTTGATGGAAAGTGTCTGCTGTTAGGTTGAGAAACGATCACCAGATCAGGTAGAGAACCTGCCTGGCTTTGTTTGTCATCTCGATACAATGGTGTGTTGGTTTAGTAGTAAATCCAAGCTTGAAAACCAGGATCAAACTTTATTCAGATTATCTTGAAATTGATCATAGTTACGTCTAGGTGATACCAGTTTCATATCGTCCGCAATACCTTTTCAGTCAATTCCTCTTGGAGATCATTAAGAGAAACAAAACCAGACCAAGGCCAGATCCTTGAGGCACTCTACTGCACGCACTCGCCTCTATAGAAAGACAACCATTCACTTGAACACAAAAGGTATGATGGTGAAGGAACGACCCAGTTAATTTTATTATTCATCCATAATCTTGGTGACCCACTCCTCCATGAGCAGCAGATTAGTTAAACAGGATCTTCTGATCCATGTTGTGATGCAGAAATAGCATTAGAAGCTAGGAGGTGGTCCATGGTCACATACTTGAGAATGGTCTCCATGACCTTGCAGATAATGGAAGTGAGACTGACAGGTCGATAATTGAGAGGCTCCTCCTTGTTGCCATTCTTGAATATTGGACACATTGTTGCTATTCTCCAATCATTTGGCACTATACCTTCCTCAAACGAGAGATTGAAGAGGTTCGCTAAAGGGCACGCCAGGATAGGGGCAAGAACTCTGAGCTTTAATATCCTTGAATTATTACATCGAGACCGGCCATCATAATAATACTTGCGTACGCTATGGAAGTCGTTCATGTTTATCACATGTTTCTTTGCATCTCCTATCAAGTAACGCCTTCCCCTCAGTTTCACGTTTTGTTTTTATTTTGATTCGGCATCTGAAGAATAATACTGACCAGTTTTATGTAAAAAAAAGGAAAGGGTGAAGAGGACTGGTAAGTATTGAAGATTGCGTAAACGATGCAACTTAAAGACTAGAAAAATCAGGCAAAATACAGAGAGGCTGATTACCATCCTGAAAAGCAAAAACGAACAACCTTAAAATGGGAAACAAAGAGTCGAAAAAAAAATGGAGAGAGAAGAAACTAAATGGACTATTTAAAAGACAGACAAAAAAGAAATTGCACATGAGAAAACATGGACGTTTAGTTAAAATTTTGTGAACACACAAACAATCTATATAATAATGAATGCTCAGCCACTTAATGTTTGTACGTACATTATCACCTTCACACACATTTAAAAAAAATGAGATCATTCGATCAGCATTAATCTAATGTTGCTAAAGTAAGAAATTCCAACTTTACCTATTTTAAAATGAATTGTTTCAAAATTATGTTGTTCCGTCGCCAAAAACAATAATTTTAAATAAATACATTTCAAAAAGTGACATTCTTTTTATTGATTTGAAAAATATTTAGCTGACAATTATTTTTACGGTAAAAAGACGATAGAGAATATTTATTATTTTAAAAAGGATTACAGTGCTACAATCTTAAATAAACAAATAAAATAGAAACATATTCGTTTTATTTATTTGAAGAACAATTATTTTTACGAAAGAAGAAAGAGTCATTTCTTTCTTAATAGCATTCACCCTGACAGACATGTATTATTTCAAAAGTAATATTATTATTAACAGTAAATTATACAGATTGTTGTAGAAAGCACTGTGGAATATCCATGGGTCCTGCTAGTATAGATAAATGTGTTTAAATGTCATATTTGGTAAAAATGTTATATATTACCTAAATAGTATTATGTTTATTGTCCGTCTTTTGTAGGCCAAGAGTGAAGAAATTCCTTCTAGACTGGTATATTCAGAAAGAAGAGATGATAGATTTAATGGCATCCATATTTTATTCAGTTCAACTAATGGATCGCTATTTCCTTAACTCCAAGTTGCTTCTTCTGAACCATTCTCACAATTTTAGCGTCATTATTTATCAGCTTTTTACATTAAGTTTAGCATCACTAAAATCCAAGTTTAATATATTTCCTGTCACATGATTAAGATAATTAATCAATTATCTACTTTTCATATAGGGTTCTAACTAACCCTAAGGCCACCTCCATCAATAATACTGTATAACTCACTGCACCTGGAACTATTTTTACACTTAACTTCAAAGGTATATTACTGCAGCATAAATTATTATATTGTAGATGGACCCTAAAAAGGAATCTTTGATAAAATTCACAATCCTTTCTGCAATCCAACCATATTTTGCATAAATAAACTTCAGTCTATGTCTGACTTATGCACCACGTTTCAATTATGAACGTCAAAGAGTTTTTGTTTTATCACCGTTTAATGCTAAGAACACCTGAATACGACGTGCAAAGGCGTCAATAACTCTGAAACCCTCCTCTCTTGGCACTGCCCAGTTCAGGAATAGTCTGAGGATTGTTTTGATAGACATTATCTTTGAGATAATCCCATAGATAAAAATCGAGGAGGAGGGTGAGGATAAGATCTGGTGAGTGTGAAGTCCATTTCAGATCACACCTCCTACTAATGAGACGATCACTGAATGTATGATCACTGGTTGTCTGAAGCCTACCAACCTGAACAACCTGCATCTCCTCACTGGCATTGCTCCTGCAGATGTGAGACAGGAAGTTGCCAGGTGAGTAGAGATCACAAATGCTACCAGTGATGAACCCCATCTCCTTCATAGACGTGAACTAATGGCCTAATGACTGAAGTCAAGGAGACACTTTCTCAGCCATGTCAAACCCTTAACATCTCAGGAAGAGACCAGATTGTAGCTGTAGACCAGAGAGCTTGAGAATGGCCCTTTCCTACTAATATAAGAATCTCCCTTTCTGAAGCCCTCTTTTCTGGCTCAGAAGCACCCTGTGTCCAGTGGAGGACACTCAACTGCCTAAGAACGGGAGTGGGACAATCAAAAGTTGCTATGGCTACAAAACTGACCCAACCATCAGTGAATGTGGAAAGGAGGACAATACTGACTTGTCTGCACTCTTCTGTCAAACCAGATTGAAAGATCTTGTAGAGTACAACAAAAAAGCAAAAGACTGCATAAAAAAGTGAGAAACTGTCATCTGAACACATGCCTCTAAAGACACGCAAAGAAGAAACATTGAACAGCGATAAAAAAAAGATTGAAATTTGGTGAATAGGTCAGGCATAGACTGAAGTTTATTTGTCTGCAATATGGTTGAATTGCAGAAAGGGCTGTTAATTTTATGAATGGTTCCATTGGTGGATGTCATTTGGGGGGGGGGGGGGGATAGGGGGGGGGGGGGGTTACCCTGTATTAAAAATTTCCATGCAATGAGATCTGTAGAATGTATTTCCACTTACTTTGGACAGATTAACAATAACCGATGAAGAGCAAACCAAGATATTTGTGTGTCATTTAAGACAAGAAAATTCAGTTTCGGAAAACAATATTTGGAGACGGGAAGTAATGGAACTTCTTGTTTCTCTGACGAATTGGCATTGGACGTCATGAGTTCACACTCCTGGTTGGAAAAGATCAAGTCATTTTGTAAGGGATTGGATTTTAGATTCAGGAACTCCAGTTTCGGTGTAGCTGTCATAATACAGATTATCTGGCAAGAAAAGAAATCATAAATTAGTCATGTGGTACTTGTAAGCATTGGGTATACAAGAAGTGCAGTGGAAGTACTAGTAGGTTGAAAGAGAATAACGGGTTTATGTGCAAGAGTGTAAGACAATGGAGAGGGATGAGAACTCAGACGTAGAGAAAGTATATCTGGATGATGAAACTATTGAGGGTGTTCAGAAGTTTTGTTACCTTGGTTATACCATTGGAGCATAGGGTAGAGCAGATTCTAGTGTGATTGCAAAAGTGAGAAATGGATGAAGTAAGCTCATAGAACTTCTGCCATTACTAACCACTGTCGACCAAGGGAAGAGTCTATCAGACATGTGTATACAGTGTGATGATGATATATAGAAGTGAAATCTGTCCAGTGAGGGGTGAAGACATGTGTTGCATGGAGAGAAATGATATGAGAATGATACGATGGATGTGTAATGTGAGTCTTAAAGACAGACTTCGATCTTATAGCCTCAAAGAGATTAAATTACAACAGTATAGAGAAATATGTGCAGAATAGGAGATTTCGATGGTATGGGCACATTAAAAGGATGGATGAGAATTCTTGGGTTAGTAGATATAAACCAACTTAGGTAGCAGGGTGATGTCACAGGGGAAGGCCAAGGAAAACATGGGAGGAAGTGATAAGAATGGCCTTGAACGAAAGAGGGATAAATAAAGATTTGGCCAGAAATAGGTTAGTTGTGATGTCAATTTTTAAAAGCTGTCCAACACATGCTAGCATGTGAAATGAATGTTAAACTGATAATGATGATGATGATCGTTCTATGTACAACCTTCCACATTCCAAATAATCTTCCATTTTCATGACAAGCTAAAAATTTATAAAATGTTAATAATAATAGAAAAATTACCTCTTTTAGTGAATAAATTTTGTTTGATGACAATGAAATCTCATTAATATGTGAACACAATTCACACATTTCTACAAAATCACCAGCATGAGTAATATCCAAGGAATCGAGATTCACAGAACAGGGGATTTTCAGAGAATCTGGAAAAGAATAAAGATTCACATGAGATTGGCTGAGAGAAATAGTCAAATAATAACTATCCGAAAAAATTTTTTATGTGTGTGTCCAGCTAGAAGTTAAAAACTACACAATATTCACTTACAAAACTTAAATCATCGGATTCGGTGTGGACCCGAGCTAGTTATGTTAAGAAATACTTTAATTCATATGCTCATGAGAGGGAGGTAAAAGGAAAAATTGCTGGGTGACGATATTGGATGACCTTACTAGTTGATAATATTTTATCTTTTGTCTAGATAAAATAAAGAAATAGTATCGGAACAGTTAAACAGAGGTGTCGTCAAGATCAAGTCCAAATGTTAATATCTCTCTCCAGTGTAAAAAAAACGTTGTGCAGTCCAACTAGCAATACACATGAAAAAATTTAAATTGCTTAAAATATCTCAATAATAGCATATATAGAAAGAGCTTGATGATCTAAGAAAGAATCTTTAAAAATTTTTTAAATCTGACATTTTGGATATTTTCCCCTCTTTAAGACTATATGCGTTTCGTCACATTTTTTACACTAATTTTTCAGTAAAAATGTTATATCTTTGTTAAAACACAAGATTAAGCAATGAAATTTACCATATAAGTGTATTTTTGTACAAAGAATCAGATTGTGCCATTGAAAATCTCCAGAAATTAATGGTTTCCAAGTAATCTGCACTAAGTGCACATAAATATGCTGCAATATCTTAAAAATGCCATGAATCCATTAAAAGAAAGAAGTTAGAAAACTCAAAGTTGAATTGTAATACATTTTATGTACAAGAAACAAAAATCTAATACTAGGACTGTTTAAAAGTGAATATATTGCAAGATTTCTTTGTATTATTGTAGATTAACACCTTCCGCTAACTCACCCCCTTACCTCCCGAAAATATGAGATTCTACTTTTTTTTATTTAGGCAATTACATGTTAACACCCTGGAAAACCTTGGCAGAAAGAAACAAAAAGAATTATTTTAGAATTTAGAGTGGGGATCAGTTTCACATAAATTAAATATAAAATAATCCCCCATTTCAAGGCCATTCTAGCGTTTTAGGACAGTTAATTATTTTTTCTATGGGAGATAAATCCTGTGTGTTTTTCTTGTTTTGTTTTTATTTTTCTTCTTTTTTTTTTCTTCTTTTTTTTTAGACGATGAGGGTATTTGTGGGAGGAGGGGGGCTTACCACTTGAACTTCAGGTTAGTGGTAGGGCTAGGGGCAATTAAGTGTGAACACCCTGAAAACTTAGCAGAAAGAAAAAAAAAAAAAATTTTGAATTTCGAGTGGGGGATTAGTTTCACATATATTTAATGTAGAATAATTCACCATTTCCGGGCCATTCTAGCGTTTTAGGGCATTAATCAATTTTTTTCTATGGGAAATAAATCCTGTGCGTTTTTTTTTATGGGCGTCTGCTCTTTTTTTTTAGACGATTATGTTTTAATGGGCTTTTTTTGTAGGATTAGGGCTTCCTACTCGGACTTAGGGTTAGTGATAAGGTTAAGGAAGGGGTTTTGTTTTGGATGGAGGTTGCCATTCGGACTTAGTGTTAGGGTTAAGGGAGTCTTTTAGGGGGTGGCTTGCCACTCATATTTAAGGTTAATGGTACGATACGTTCAAGAAGGCATTTTTAGGAGGTGGGCTTGTTAGTCGTACCTAGAGTTAATGGTAGAGTAATTATTTATTTTATAAATTTCACTAAAAGGCAAGAATGGCCGGGAAATCGGAGATCATTTTGCATTAAATTTATATGCGAAACTGATCCCCCACTCTAAATTCTAAATTATTTTTTGTTGTTTTGTTTTTTCTTTTTTTCGCCAAGACTTTAAGGGTGTTCACATGTAATCACCTAAAAAAGTAGAATCTTAATTTTTTTTTTTAAATTGGCGACTAGAAAGTCATTACTACTAGAAGTTCGAAAGTTGAGTGAAAACCAGTATTTTTTAAAGTATTTTTTATAAAAGAACCAAATAGGATTAACTTTTTTAAGCACAAGAATTTTAGTCTTATTTTTACAAAGCTAGGTCATATTAGCTGCTGCTGATTGATTGTTATATCAGCAATACTAGCAGCCATTGTTGACTTTCGCTCAAAAAAAGGACAATATTTTTTCGGATAAGGTAATTTAAAATTACTACTACGGAAAGACAAAACAACATACAATTATAATTTTAATGCATAAAAAAAGATAAAAGATTAATTTATTTACTAGTTGGGTACGAAAAATGTAACAACATTTTCTATATTCATATTTTCGAATTTTTAAAATTCGTTCTAGAATGAAAATAAACAAAAATCGCCTCGTGTTTATAGCTGTTGACTATTGCTGCTACTACTAATACAGTCAGTTTTTCAAACTATAAATAGAAAACGTTTTTTTTTTCGGATAGGGTAATGAAATATCACTACCAAAAGAGAACACATATATACAATTATAATTTTAATGCATAAAAAAGTAAAAAGATTGATTTACTTACTAATTGGGCGACGGAAATGTATTTTTCAAAAATGTTCAACCGACGCCGTGTTATCTTTAAAATTTCAAAAAAATGAATGAGCCGAATTACTTTGTACACCGACAAACATTAAAAGTGATGCTTTCCCTGATTAGTTTCCAAATTTCAGGACGAAATTCCACACAGAGCAATGGTACGAGACTTAAACGAAGGGGGGGGGGATTAAAAAAGTGACGTAAATTGCCGAAAATAGTGTTAACATTTTTTTGCCTTTATTTGCTCAAAACTCTTAAAAATATATAATGTATATTATTATTCATGAATGCACCTGAAAGGATATTCCTTTCCTAACAAAATGATGGTATTTTGAGCACTTAAAGTGCTTTAGTTTTTAAGATATGACTATTTTAATAGAACTATCCTGAAATTTGTGATTATCCAAACAGTTTTCTGGTCGATGTGTATTGCTAGTCCAACATAAAAAAAAAATCCAGCACTATTCTCTCCTTTCGTTCGCTTTACAATCCCACGTTCAGAACGATCTCCACATCTCTGACCGAATCTTCATTTTCCTTCTCTTATTAAAAAAAAATGCGACGCATGTAAACCAACTTAACTTGCATAAATCTCTCTCTCGATGCCGCTGCCCGGATCTTCAAATAAAAACCTTATTTAACTTTCTGACGCCTTTCTCCTTCCACTCCTCTTTCTTTTTTGTCATCAGCAAGCGTTTCAGGTTTACCCCACACACACAGCATACCAGACGCTGCCTCTTTGAATGGCACCGACAAGTGTCTGCATTAACGTCAGTCGGCCACTCTCCGTTACAGTTTTTGCTTCAGCTGATTTCATATAATCTCAATAACAATCATAATGACTGTAACCATGCCTATTCCTTCTTAAACTAAAAAATTGTAATACAGTTCTAACAAGTGTTGGTCTTATATTCGACCCCCTTCCTGACCAGAAAGGGACCAATCCTGGTGCCCACCCTCCTCCAGAAAGACAGTTTCAGCACTGCTTTGATCCTCTAGCACCAGTACTGTACGTAGATCCCACTGTAAACTAGTAAAATGAAGATGTTTTTATAAATGTTACAATTTTTTGCTCATTCGAGTTATAATAGGTGTCACGAACAACAAACTTCACAGTTTTCCCAATAATCAAATCTCCCTTGAGTTTAATGCATTTTCCCATCGCTCACTGTTGGAAGGATTCCTTTCAGACACCCTTTAGCTTTACTATTATAGCCCTTTTGATGGCCTCTACGCTGTTAAAACAGGTGTAACCAAGTCCGGGTGTGAGGTTGGTGCCCCCTTGAAGAAGAATAACCAAAAAGGTTAAGTGCGGACCTACCCCCCCCCCCCCCCTAGAATGTTCTAGAGAAAATCTTAAAATATATTTTGGAGACGTTTTTGTGAAACAAACCAGTTCAAAGGTTCACACAAGCGGTTGATGCCCCACCCTTCCCCGTTGAGAGGAGAGACAAAACAAAGTGTTGTTTTTTGTAAATATAATTAAATTGTTTATTTAAGAAACCTGAGAACTCTGTGAGTTAAATTTAAAAAGATTATTTACTAAACTGTTTATTTTTTTCGTTCGGATCTTTTGAGGCCAGCGATTGTGTTATTTTTAGCAATGACAAATCAGTTACCAACTGACAATTGAATATATCTCGGTCAGTGAAACCATATCTGCGTCGGATTCCGATGGCAAACTGAAAACTGTTATATATAGCCATTTGGGGTGAAAGCACGTTAGTTTACACTCAGCCCGTTGAAGCAGAGAGAACGACAGAGACTGCCGACAGAGGGCAAAGCGACACTCTCAGATCCCCAGAGGCCAACACTCCATAAGTTTTGAAAGCTGACGCCTTCAACAGTGCTTGTAGAACGCTAAACACATCGCTTCCTTCAAAAGTCTGAAAGACTGATAAAAACTTAATTGTATTCTTTTGAATATATTATGGTGTATAATTGGTTGTCCTGTTTTTCTTTCAAATACACCACAAATCCACGGCTCTCTTTCGACGACGTTCGTCGTTAAGAGGGTACACAACAAACTGGTCCAGGACGTATAACTAGACGATCCACCGATAATTCAGTCACTACCCCATACCCGTAACTCAGACGGCCAAGAATTATCACCGGCAGGAGAAAGGTTCGGAGGTCGACGATCGTACGCAACAGACGGGTGAAGGTGAGAGTAAGGGGGTGACATTTGGTAACCGTTTACCAGGATTATCGAAATCAGGAAGAAGGTGTGTTAGCTAACCAAAAAAAAAACAGGAGGTTTACTGTTTATAACAGGTGGGACCTCCCAACAAGCGAGTCAACAAAAAGCAGCGCAGAACCAGGAACATCTCAGCAATCAGGTAGGAAAACCACTATTTTCGTCTTTTCACTTCTTTTTGCTTTGTCATTGTTCGTTTTGGACTTCTTGTGGGCTTTTCAAAGAGCGCTTAATTGTATTTTAATATGGAATCTGCTAGGGCTGCGGAGGAGTTGGGTCGTGGGATTGAAGAGGGGGGTCGGTTTGCCCCCAAACTTAATGTAACGGGATCCAGAATTCCACTGTTCACAGGTTTGGCTGTGGAGTTGGGACCCTGGCTCAAAGCAATAGAAAAGAAAGGGCGCATCTATAACCTGCCGGAGGCCAATATGATCTTACTGGCCTATGACTATACCGAGGGTGTTGCCTCAGAATGGATTGGGGAGTATTTGGATAAGTACAGATCCCAAACCAACTGGGAGAGGTTTGAACACGACATCCAGCAGCACTTCGGCAGTCACTCGAGCCGAACAGAGGCAGCTCGAGCGCTGATAGGGGTGAAGCAGAGGGATGGAGAATCCATTGCTCACCTAGAGGGACGCATGAGCGTTCTTGCTAAGGTAGCCTACCCGGATCAAGATCGGAGAAATGATCCGGCTACCCAGGCCCAGCTGGCAGAGTTCTTCACGGATGCGTTGAGTAATTCTCTGTTGCGTGAGGACGTGGCAAGGGCAGAACCTAACACGTTGGAGGAGGCCTTTGCACAGGCTCGACGAGCTGAAGCTCTCCTCCAGAGATTAGGAAAATTAGAGGAGAACAAGACCGACTGGTTGAAGGTCTGCTACGGATGCGGTCGACGAGGACACATTCGAGCAAGATGCCCTGAGCTTCAGAGTTGGGAAGAAGAAGCCACGAATCCAGAACACCGGGACCTAAGGGCAGGGGGAAGATACATACCCCATCCTAACTTTAAGAGGGGTCTATTATGCTTTGTTTGCCAGAAAGAAGGGCACAGGGCACATGAATGTAGGATTAAGGACAGAAACAATCCACCCAGAACCAAATTAAAACCCAGGAAGACCCCAACAAAGAAATCTTTAAACTAGTTAGGGTCGCCCCAGTAGCGAAAGGGCGGGTGACCCCTAGGAGAGATAGGAATGTCCGGAAAAGCATAGATGGGGCTTTAAAATTAAAATGCTATAATTGCGGAAAAGAGGGGCACTATAGTTATCAGTGCAGAGACGGGGTGCACTGCCTCAACTGTGGCCGCCCGGGACATTCAAAGAGGGTCTGTATGTCGAGACCTAAGTGTTTTAAGTGCGGCAGTGAGGAACACTTAATTCGGAGTTGCAAGGCAAAGGGGTTCGTACGGTGTGACGAGTGTAAGGAAAGAGGGCACACCACAACTAGCTGTCCACTTAGGAAGAAGGAGACGCGCCAAAGGTTCAGGAAGAACGGGCATTTATGGGAAAGTCGTAGAAAGAGGAAAGGGGTTAAGTTATGTCAAATATGGTCCGAAGATGACGAACTAACCTGCAATATAGAGGTAGAGGGTGAAACGCTCAGAGCATTGATAGACACCGGATCGGAAATTTCAGTCATTAGTTCGTTAGAGTTGCAAAGACTAAGACTCCCCGCCGACCGATTTATGCCAACTAAGACGAACGCGTTTCAAGCAGATGGGGGTAGATTCAGGTTAGATTGGATGCTGGAAGTGAAGATAAAAGTGGGGGAGACCGAGACATCCCACACACTTTATGTAGCGCCAAAAATGGCCCACGACGTGATACTGGGGGGAGACTGGCTTAGACAGAGGAAAGCCGTATTAAAATTCGACCTTCCAAAGTTAGTCCTTGGGGAAGAAGAAATTATTTTAGGTAGCACGATGCTCACTCGAGTGGACTTCGTGTCTCGTGAGGATTTAAAAATTCCACCTAGAACAGCGGTGACGAGCTGGGGTGAGGTAGAAGGGGCTATAAGGGATAACAAAGCCGTTTATCAGGTGTTACCCCTTCCCCACATAGAAGAGGACGAGGACGTGACAGTGTTACCAGCATTAGTGCGGGAAGGTCAGGCGCAGAATTTTCCGGTAGTTGTAGCAAATACGAGCCTAAAGACAGTTAATATTAAATCAGGAACGAAGTTGGGCAGAGCTTCAGTGTTAACATTAAAAACTAGGGTGAGGTGCGAAGAAATGCCTGTAGAGAGAGAAGCAATTAGTGACAAGGTGGAATTAGACTGTCCTGACCAATACCGAGAAAGGTTAGGAAGACTAGTTAAAGCTAATAAGCGAGTGTTAGCTAAGTCAGATAAGGAGTTAGGTAATACACATACAGTAAAAATGTCGATTGACACGGGAGACCATCAACCAATAAAGATGAGGCCGTACAGAACGCCTATTTGGAAGAGAGAGTTGGTTGAGAAAGCAGTGAAGGAGATGGGAGAGGCTGGAATCATCGAGCCGTCTCAATCACCTTGGGGTTTTCCAGTAGTAGTAGTGGAGAAAAAGGACGGAGGAAATAGATTCTGTATAGATTTTAGAGAACTTAATAAGATAACAAAATCTACTGCTTATCCCCTGCCCTTGATAGACGACATTTTAGCGATGCTGGGGAAGGCTACATGTTTTTCCTCCTTAGACCTAAGATCAGGTTACTGGCAAGTGGCAGTAAATGAGAAGGACAAACCTAAAACGGCTTTCTGTTGTCACATGGGGTTGTTCCAGTTCCGTGTCATGCCGTTTGGGCTAGCAGGAGCTCCGGGTGTTTTTCAATCATTAATGGCAATAGTGTTGAGGGGATTTGAACATTTTTCCATGGCATATTTGGATGACATCTTAATCTTCTCAAAAACCCCGGAAGAACACTTTAAACATTTACAGGCTGTGTTAGATCGTCTGAAATATCATGGCTTGAAATTGAAGATCGAAAAGTGTCAATTTATGAGAAAAGAGACTAAATATTTAGGATTCATCATAGACCAATCTGGAGTAAGGCCAGATACTGATAAAATAAAGATTATAAGGGCAATGCCAGAACCTCGAACAGTTAGACAAGTTAGAGCCTTTATAGGAACTGTAGGTTATTACAGAAGGTTCATAGCAGGGTTCTCTAGAATAGCTATACCGCTAATTAATCTAACAAAAAAATACGCTAGGTTCAATTGGACCGAGGCATGTCAGAAAGCCTTCAATACGTTGAAGGCGGAGCTGACCTCCATTCCTTTATTGATTTATCCCGATTTGAACAAGCCTATGGTCCTATATACGGATGCTAGTGATACGTGTGTAGGAGCTTGTTTGACTCAGCCGTGTGAAGAGGCAGAAGCTGTAATCCCAGGAATAAAGGATGAAATGCCTATCTACTTTCTCTCTCACAAGTTAACAAAGACCCAACAGAAGTGGCCCGTGATTGAAAAAGAGGCCTATGCCATTGCGTACGCTTTGCAAAAGCTGCATTTTTATTTAGCGGGCGCGACGTTCGTAATAAAAACTGATCATCGCCCATTACAGTACTTGTTCGAGGCTGAATGGAAGAACCGAAAGGTGCAACTATGGGCTATGCAACTGAGTGGCTACGACTGTAAGATAGAATACCTGTCCGGAAAAGAGAACACGTGTGCAGATTTATTATCTAGAATTCCCGAAGCGGTTGGGGAAGAAGCTGACGCTAGTGATCAGAATCTAGTTAATGATAATAACTATAGAATCTGCGTACTCAACTCTCAGCAATTGCAGAATAGGCCCTCGGAGATGGAAGATGAAATAGAGCCAGAAGAAAATGACTCTCAAGAAGACGATTCCGATAAGATTGGGTGGAAATCGATAGACCTGAAACTACTTAAGTTAGAAGCTAGCAGGGACAAAGAGTATAGCGAACTTAAGAAATCGCTAGTAGAAGGGAAATTACCGCTTTCAAAATCGAGAAAATACCTGTTGGAAGATGATCGGGTATACTATGTAAATGGAGAAGAAAAGAGCCCAATGTTACGCTTGTATATCCCGAATGGCCACGTGAGGGCCAGTGTAGTGCAGGTAGCACATGACGGGTTAGGTCATGTAGGTATTGATAAGACTTACTCGCTGTTAGCGAAGAAATACTATTGGCCGGGTATGTATAAACATATCCACTCCTATGTGACGGAATGTGTCACTTGCCAGAAGCGGGCTGTTAAGGGCGCTAAGACACCCCTAATGGAGACTGATATTCCATCATATCCGTTTGAGAAGTGGAGCATGGATGTCTCAGGGCCATATAATAGTAGTAACAAGGGAAATAAGTATATAGTCAGCATGGTCGATTGGTTAACTAGTTGGGTAGAGGCATTCCCTGTGCAAATGAAGGATGCACAGACCATGGCAGAAATACTTATGAATGAAATTTTCCCTAGGTATGGTGTCCCACGTATGTTAGTGACAGATAATGGCAGAGAATTTGTAAATACCACTATAAGGGAGGTGACGGGATATTTAGGAGTGAAACATATCACCACCTCTCCATACCACCCCCAGAGCAATGCTAAGGTAGAAAGATTCCATAGGTTTTTGGGAGATACGCTGTCGAAGTTATCAGAGGACGAAGTCGAAAATTGGGACTTGTTCTTGAATCAGGTCTTAGCAGCGGCCAGATTTTCACATAATGATACGACTAAATTCTCTCCATATTACCTGGTGTACAGTAGAGATGTAGTGTTACCATTAGATAATCTTCTACTACCAAAAAAAAGGTATACTGGGGAAGAAAATCATAAAAAAATGATCGAGCAGCAGCACTCTCTGTTTAGTGAAGTGCGTCGAAGGATTAACTCAGCACAGAAAAAGCGTAACAAAAGAGTCAACGATGGAAGGGTTAAGAAAACATATGGAGTTGGCGACCCGGTATACTACAGAGCACTGGTTAGAAAAGGAAAATTAGATCCTAGATGGAAACCGTACTATAGGATAGTAAAACAAACGGGGCCGGTAACATATAAAATATGGGATCAACTGACAAATAAAACGAAGAGGGTTCACGCGTCAGATATCTGCGAAGCCAATATTAGGGAGTGGAAAATGCCTAATATACAGACAGATAGACCTGTAAGGAAAGCCACCCTGATAGATCCGGAAGGAGATCGGGAAGATACGGATAGGTGGGCTGACGACGAGATAGCAGTTGAACAGGAGTTAGAGGTAGAATTTGAGGTAGAGGATACAGACTTGCTGACGGAGACCACAACTACGCCCCTAGATTCGGAAGGTTGGGAATCTGAAGATGACATTCCATTGTCAGTACGGAGAGATAGGGAAGCTGGTAAGGAGAATAGGGCTGACGACTCAGAGAGCAATACGATTCCGTCGACACAGCCCCCAGAAGTAATAGGCGACGTGATGGGACCTAGACTTCTGAGAAGCAGCATAAAACGGCCTATCAATGTTATCTCAAAACA
Source organism: Sepiola atlantica (assembly GCA_963556195.1). Lineage (NCBI taxonomy): Eukaryota > Metazoa > Mollusca > Cephalopoda > Sepiida > Sepiolidae > Sepiola > Sepiola atlantica. The sequence goes on along the minus strand of OY744551.1, from coordinate 21,673,140 downwards.
AGGGGAAACGAAAGATAGTTATAAAGAAGATAAAGACAAAGAAAGTCCAATTAATTCTATCGTAAAGTTATTTGGGGAACGAAATTGAATAGTTGAAATAAAAATGGAACAAATAATAGAAGAGCTCTACTATGTGTACTTGCAGGATGCGTCGCCTGATAGTGATGATGGTAATGATGGCTGGTTGGACAGTAGCGCTGCGCCACACCCACAGCACAATATTTAAGAAGACCAGCGAGGTGGCAATTACGCACTCTAAGTGGATCTTGACATTTGTCATCGATCTAGGAGCGTATCGGAAGGTTCAAAGGGAACTAGAACACGAGGTTGACTTAGCGACGGACTTAAATCTGCAAGTGCAGAAAAATCAATCAAAACTTGAGACAGATTCCGATCCAGTGTTATTTGTATCACTAGGAGGACGATTAGCTAAGATGAAGCAAAGACTCCGATACGTTGGAGGATATTTCAGGGATATTGGATTATTGGCAACAGAAGGGACCCAAAAACGAGTTAGAAAGAGATCTATACTACCTTTCGTAGGTAAAGCACTACACGTATTATTTGGTACAGTATCAGAAAGTGACACAGAGGCATTAAGACGGCATATAAGCGGTTTAGAGGAAAATCAACAGAAGATAAAGCACGTCGTAGGGGAAGGTTTATCGATAATGAACGTTACTAGATATGAACTAACAGAACATAGACAAAGAATTAACTGGCTATCTCGTACGGTCACAAGCCTAAACGGAAGTTTGACTTTTTTTGGCTAGAAGAATAAGTACCGTAGAGGCTGTAATTGGGCAAATACTGGAACTACTGATGATGACAACCCAACTCGACTCATCAATTCAGTTATTGACATTGGCGATGGAACATGTTAGGACACAATTAGATTTACTTTCATTAGCGCACATGTCACCGAGCATCATACCTCCCAAAGACTTAAAAACAATACTCGGGATGATTCAGTCAGACTTACCGCATGCTTTACGCTTACCAGTAGATCCAAAGAAGAGTCTATGGGAATATTATAAAGCCTTAAGTTGTGCTACAATTATGCAAAATGATAAGATTTATGTAATGGTTGAGTTACCTTTGTTGAGTGGAGATAGCGATTTCGAGGTGTTTAAAGTAATTAACTTACCGATACCGTTTCCTAATAACGTCACTGGGAAGGGGGCAGTAGCAAGATACAAAGTTGAGACGGAAGGAATAGCTTTTAACCCCGCCCGAACCAAATTCATAGTGTTGTCGCCTAGCGAAGCACTAGCGTGTAGCATGAATGCACTGAAAGTTTGTGCATTAAAAAGTCCCATCTATGCAACCAACGGACACAACTTATGCGTCATTCAATTATTTCAAGGTAACGAGGAGGGAATCGATAAATACTGTGGAGCCGAGGTGTCGATGGATACACTCACCCCCCAAGCTATACATCTATCGGATGGTGTTTGGGCAGTGACCTCAACTAGTAAGCGAAGGCTGACGAAAGTCTGCAAGGGACGGCAACAAGGTGAAGTACTTATTACTCCACCTATGACCATTATAGATCTACCTATGAGTTGTGCAGCAGTCGGCCCAACTCTGGAGATCTTGCCATCCTACAAACTTACAGAGAAGTTTGAGCTCCGGAATGACTTTCTGTCATTAATTAAAATACCGCGTGTAAAGTGGTCGGAAGTATGGACCCCTATCACTAAGGAATTTCCGAAGATAGAGGCTCACGAAATCCCACCTCTTCTGAGACCGGTCGGGACGACCGTTATGAGCGAGTTAGTAGATGAGTTACGAACAGTAAAGAGTAATAACGAACAAGAAAAATGGCGATGGGAAGAAGTAAGTAAATGGTTATATCCTATGATAATCATCTTGATCGTGATGATGATAATAGCCTTTCTAGCGTATGGGAAAAGGAGGGTAAACCACATCAATAGCATACTAAGGGCTAGAAAAGATGCTAATAAGCTAGATGAGGATGAGGGTAACCTTCAATTAGAGCGCTTAAAAGGAACAGTCCACTCGATGTTTGAAATGAATAGGGATGAGCATGAAGTGAAGAACACTACCGTGGTTTCTGATAATACTATCAGTCCTGATCAATCTGGTACAGAACCGGGACAACCAACAAACCCCGCGTCTAATACCCTACCAACATTTGAGATCCATATGTGAAGAAGACTGGAGCCGGGTAATCGAGAAAGCTCCATGGAATGGAATCCGGACTTAGAAGGATGAAATGAACTAAAGACAGATTTAAAAAAAAAAAAAAAAAAATCTGGAACAAAACTTTTTTTCATGTGCTTGAACGATAAAGCTTTTTAGGACTCTTATAAAATCGAAATGAACTAAAGACAGATTAAGAAAAAAAAACACGAACTCTGAAAGAACACTTTTTGCATGTGCATGAAGGATAAGGCTTTTAAAACAATTTTTTTTATTTTACTAACCAAATAGCTAAATATTACGAATTGTACAACCACAGAGATTCCCTAGTATTAAGGCCATGTAAGAAGGAGGGGTTAGAAAAAAATATTGATCCCAATATTGTTTCCTTTAAGTGGGGGAGGTAATGTAACCAAGTCCGGGTGTGAGGTTGGTGCCCCCTTGAAGAAGAATAACCAAAAAGGTTAAGTGCGGACCTACCCCCCCCCCCTAGAATGTTCTAGAGAAAATCTTAAAATATATTTTGGAGACGTTTTTGTGAAACAAACCAGTTCAAAGGTTCACACAAGCGGTTGATGCCCCACCCTTCCCCGTTGAGAGGAGAGACAAAACAAAGTGTTGTTTTTTGTAAATATAATTAAATTGTTTATTTAAGAAACCTGAGAACTCTGTGAGTTAAATTTAAAAAGATTATTTACTAAACTGTTTATTTTTTTCGTTCGGATCTTTTGAGGCCAGCGATTGTGTTATTTTTAGCAATGACAAATCAGTTACCAACTGACAATTGAATATATCTCGGTCAGTGAAACCATATCTGCGTCGGATTCCGATGGCAAACTGAAAACTGTTATATATAGCCATTTGGGGCGAAAGCACGTTAGTTTACACTCAGCCCGTTGAAGCAGAGAGAACGACAGAGACTGCCGACAGAGGGCAAAGCGACACTCTCAGATCCCCAGAGGCCAACACTCCATAAGTTTTGAAAGCTGACGCCTTCAACAGTGCTTGTAGAACGCTAAACACATCGCTTCCTTCAAAAGTCTGAAAGACTGATAAAAACTTAATTGTATTCTTTTGAATATATTATGGTGTATAATTGGTTGTCCTGTTTTTCTTTCAAATACACCACAAATCCACGGCTCTCTTTCGACGACGTTCGTCGTTAAGAGGGTACACAACAAACTGGTCCAGGACGTATAACTAGACGATCCACCGATAATTCAGTCACTACCCCATACCCGTAACTCAGACGGCCAAGAATTATCACCGGCAGGAGAAAGGTTCGGAGGTCGACGATCGTACGCAACAGACGGGTGAAGGTGAGAGTAAGGGGGTGACACAGGTCCATTTTAGCTTGAAAAAAAAAGTCACGGAAGCGATGTCAGGTAAATAGAAAGGTTGTTCCAGCACGGTGCTGTTCTTTTTATACACTTAGTGTTTTCCAAAAAAGAGGACATATGAACTAAAGCATGTAAAAAAAAAATGCAATGGTTGCAGAAAGCTAAGATTACGGTTATATACTTGCAAGATATGCTAGATGATAATACAATCTGCTTATCCCTCTTTCGTCAGTAGCTCACACAGCATACCCAGTGAAAAAGATACTATGATTGAGAGTATATGTAGACAGACATGAAAGAAGTAAGTAGACACCTTTATTATCATTAATAATTAAGACTGCTATCAGAGGATGCTGATGGGACTAGTCAAGATAATATTGATTATTTTCCCTTGCTGATGAATTGGACAATCACTCAGTTAACAGTGAAAATGGAATCCCGAGGTTTGCAGCGATTTGCTGCTGATTAAGTCCACCTTCAGATTAACTTATAATATGACTCCTCTGAAATTCTGAGAATTCTAATGCTTCTTTGTGATAAAGGATATATATATTTATATCTGAAACACAATAAATGTCAATTAATATAAACTATTGATGTTTCAAACTTTCACTACTGCTTTGTATGGCTTCGAGTGCTGGCCGTCGGCGAAGGAAGCATAAACTTTAAACATGTATGAATTATTTTTGTGGGGTGTCTATTTACTTCTTTCATGTCTGTGTATATGCTATTGTTACTGTGGGTTTAGTATTATTAGACTGAGCTAGTGTTTACGAGAAATATATACAATATCAAAATCTGCTATGAATAAATAAATGCTTGTAGGGTCAATATTGATATCTACTTACCTGTATGATAAATGTTCCTTGGTTTCGCCAAAATAATCTCACAATTATTATTCTCTTGCTCATCCATTGAATCTGTTGTGTAACGCATCTTGAGGGCTTCTAACATCGAAACAGTCATGTTCAAATCGGGACATTTTTCGGCCATTTTTTTTTCTTCTTTAATCTCGATAAATCAAAGGAGGCACTGAAAACAAAATAGAAAGATTACTCGACTTTACAACCACTCCCCCATGAATAGAAGAACCCTTTATGATTTTTTAAATGGTCTACTTTTTAGTAGGAATACTCCACTTTATAATAAAAACCAATGTGTATTTGTATATATATATAAATATCCACCCAGTCACGCAAAAGTTAGCAAGTAAAAAAACTGCTTGATTAAACTATTTGAAGTGTTTAGGAGAAAGCAAATAGCAAATCAGACAACCTCCCCACCATTTGAAATGAATTTGTAAAGAAATCTTTCACTCTATTTTCATGAGACGTTTTGTTTCTTTTTTGTACTTTATACCTATTAATACATTTTTTCTGTTTTTAAAATGTCCACTTTGAGACATTTGTCTTTCTTCTTTTGTCTTGAGTCATCCATCAATTGATAGTGAAACATTCATGCGCCATGATGCTACCTCACTCATTGCAACAAGAAGCTCCAACCCTAAGAGACCAGTGTTCTTCTCCAGAAGAGTCTTGATTGATGAGGCGTTCCAGCCCGTCGCTTGACCTCTCATAATTCTGGCATGACGCTACAAGATTCCAGAGTATGATAGTCACATCCCCGTTTCGAGCAGTGGTTAACCATTGTTTCTTGAGCCCACATTGTCTTAGATTCTCAAAATCTGGTCATTAACTCTCTGCAAAGAATTAATTATCTTGACTGCAGGAAAGGGACCATCATCATTTTAAATTCAACACGTAGCAAAAAAGTGAACAAAGCATTTTATATAAAAGATATAGCTTTTATTTTTCATTACGGCATTTAGAAAAACATAAAACTCGAGTTGATGGGCAGTACGTCTACCCTGTATAATGAGTTAACGACTGCTGTGTTTCTCCCTCATGGCGACAAGAGAGAAAGAGAGAAAGAGAGAGAGAGAGAGAATTCAAAAAAAAGAAAGAGAGAGAAAAAGAAAGACTAAGAGTTACTTGTGGCATTCTATCAGCAGGTCCACCCACACCCCTTTGCCGGCATCAGCTTCAGATGTTTTTGGCTCTAAACCCCAACAACCCAGTGTATTAAAAACAATGTGTCAGGAGAAATTTGATTGATGACGCACTGTCAATGATTGTTGTGGCGATGTCCCTATTTACTTGCCTTCTCACAGGGGCAAAGTAAGGCACAAGGTCGGCTTTCAATGTGGGGAATCCAGCTGTGCAAAAAGGGCGCCTATCCTTGAGCCACAGCATGGCTTATTTAGTAGTAATGGAAACTGTCTAATCCTGTTCCAAGCAGCATTTTAGACTAAGCTTAATTTTTTAATAGAATAATTTTTTTTTACAGTAGATATCTGCCTGATAGTGAGCAGAATGTAAAACTAGTATCACACATTGTTTGCTCCCTGCACAAAGCAGCATTTCATTAGATAAGTTATACATTGTCCTATGCGGTTAAGTTGACATGTTTTGTTTCAGAAATAAAGTAGTTTGTGCATGGAAATATACACACTTCTATTAGCCTTTAAGAGCAGCGGTACAGCGAAAAATTGATCACTAAGTCTTCTGGAATTACCCACTTCAATGTAGAAGGACACTGATGCACAAACCCTGGATGGCCAGGACAATTTTCTTACATCCTTCATCAAAAGCTTCAACCTCATCAGTAGATGGCTTACAACTATAATAATGACGTTTCTGACATATTTTAAAAACTCCCTTGCACAGATAGAGAAGCCTAGATATGTGCTCACTTAGGCAGACGTTCACACATGTAGCCAGGTGAAAAGAAACAAAAAGGTTTACAATTGGCTCAGCATCCAAATGTAATTTTGCTTTTGTGTGAGAATAATAATAAAGTGAGAACAAATTCTTACAGGATCACTCTACAGACATTTCAAATATTACATTAAGCATTAAAAAAATCAAATAAAACCATTTTGTTTTTAATTTCTTATTTTGTTTTTAATTTCTCATTTTCCCGTTTGAGAACTATTGTTTTCCTTTCGTCCACACAGGTGAACTAATCTTCAGACACAGTGCATATCTTCGCTTGTGTGGCCAAACCCTATCAATCATGCCGAGCCAGAAAATTTTATTAACATACTTACAGTTAAGTTACCTCAATTAAACACATGAAGGGCAGAGCAATTTCTATTGACTTTTATTGGTGATGCACTTAGTATCAATCACAAAAAAGCGTTGTGCAAGGAAGGGCACCCTCTGTTAAACTTTTGCTTCAAATATCCATGAAGGTTCATGGATATTTCCATGTGTAAAGTTAACGACAGGGGCCCACCACTGTGGATGATGCTCTTCAACCTGCACATTAATAAAAAAGAATCGATGAAGAAGAAGATTAAATATGGTAATTCTCACCCATCATAACCAATCATAACCAATCATAAACAATCATAACCAATCATAACCAATCATAAACTGCCTTCATTTATAAAAAATGTCACTATTTGATGAAGGTTTCAGTGGGGGAAATCAGTTTGTAGATGAATAAATTGTGTTTACGAATTTGACTGGGAAGTTTTCGTTCTTGCCGGCTTTTGACATTTCGACATTTCACACTTTGAGTCCTTGAGTCTGGATTTCTTTTATCAGTTTATAACCACAACATTTCGACTAAGAATCTGTACCCCTTTATTAATATTCTCACACAAAACCAAAATTACATTTGGACGCTAAGCTAAACAAATAATAACATGTTTTCTTTCAATCTGTTGTGTGTTTTGCTTTCATAGTGCTATTTCAAACTGAAGCATGACAGACCGAAGAATAAAAGTGATTTGTTGGCAATGGGAAGTGGTTGTTTGCAGAACGTTGGAAAGATAAGCTGAAATGAAACGGATTGAAGAAAGCACACAAGACAGATAAATGGTAAGATATGTATTGAAATTATAATGCCAGAAATGTCTTACAAACTTTATGGTTTTATTAAAAGACTAACTTATCTAATATTATGAAAGAGGGTTCCTCATTAGAATGCATCCTGTTCGTACAGAGACTATTTCAAAAAGAGGACGAATAAAGGTTTTTCACCTTTATCCTGCCAAAATTAAGTGGTTGGTGATTGGTCAAAGAGAATTGTCTTGCCCAATCAAATGGGACTATTTTAGAAGACGAGGGAGATAATCTGTAAGCACAATAGGTAAAGGGAGGTAACCTATTGACTCCTTTTTTTATAGGATTTAAAAATAATGTTTTTTTTCTTCATAGTGGGTAAAGAAGCACCAAAATTAATTTATGGTAATCCTGCACTGAACGACAATAATTTGCAATTAAAAAGATATTATTTTAAATATCCCCCAAATGATACGACCCTTATTCCGAAGATCTGCCCAAATTAGTTTGAATAATAAAACAAAAAAAAGAATCTAGTAAAATCATCAGAACCATTTTCTTTTATAGAACTTCACTTTAAAAACAATTACAAAAAATAAAAACATTAGTAATGCAATGATAACAAACATGCAAGACTTATTATTTGAAAATGTTTTCTGTTTCAGGAAGAAAAGAACAAACATTTTTTGATTACTTGGCTCTCTTCAACTGACATAGCCAGTCCAACTTTTGTTTTCTTTTTGAAAACCACTCTCGAAATGATTAAAGTCTCTACCATTCCGGAGCTTTAAATATTTAACAGTAAGCCCACCAATTTTACAATTTACAATTTACTGTCTTTATATTTAAATTTTGAAATATAAATGAATTGATCTGAGATTTACCGTCTCTTGTCATTTATTTTTGTTTATTCCACCTTCCGGTTTTTCAACATTGCATTGCTTCTGCCTCGGAATTCTCACCTTCATATTTAAGTTTTTGATTAATTGTTTTAGTCTTTTAAAGGGATAATAGATTTGTTAGCTTCGAATTATGGCAGTTATCTCCCTTGGATTATATCCGAGTTCAGAACGAGGCTCTCTCCTTTCTGCCTAGTCTTTCAAAGCCATTGGATGTCAAAGGAGAAAACATTGCAAAAAAGCAAACCAAAGATAACTTTGGGAACAAACAAAAGTGCCACTGATTATTGCAGTTGTGCCTAGTCATCTTTTTCTGTTCTAAGGGATGTTTATGGGTCTTGTTACAAGGCGAGGTTATAATGATGTAGCAGTCACATATTTTGATGTACTATTTTCTCTTGATGTAAATAGACAGGTTTATCACTGAGTAATTGGCACATCGACCAATCGGATAGCTTGGCGTATGGATACAATTTGTTGGACTAGTTCTTCTAAGTGCTCATGCGAGTGGTTTCCTGCTGGTAGTTGGAGTCAGACAGTAGTACGAATCGGACGTGCTGTGACTGGTCCCTTTCAACATCACCAGCCTAGAATGCAATCTACAAGGATACATGGCGCCTCTTTGTTTCAAAGATTATTATTAGCTTTTTTTAATTCCTTTTCAACACCGCCAAAATAAAGGGTATTTTCTGTTAAACAGCAATGGCGGTGGCTACTTTGTTCATCTGTGAATTGTATGGACATTCTATCTAACTGTTTCGAACACAACTAAAACTTTAATTATAATGGTTATGGATACCCAATTACCACTCACTTATAAACCTATTATAGAATGGTGACCCCAATGTGATATAAACATGTAATATGGCGGGTCTACTATGATAATACATTATAAAATGCATTATCATAGTAACCCTGCTATGGGGGCTACTATGATCATTTGACATTAAAACAAAACGTAAAAAAAATGAAATTAATTTTTTTTTTCACTCATCGAGAAAATCAAATCCCAAGTGCTATTCATTTAGGAAATAGGCTTTTTTTTTGTGCTACGAGAGCGATCCAAATAGGAACTGATATCCCAAAACATAACATTGACAGAATTTTTATATGGTAGTAAGTGCTTACTAAATTTTTTGTTTTTAAAATCTTTTTTCGTTCTTAATTCTATTTTGGGGTTTTTATTTTGTTTTATTTTCTTATCAATTACTATGTGTAAATCTTGTTATCTTTTCTCTTAAGAGATAAAAAAAATATTCATGACTAAAAAGAGTGAATCCATTATTCTTTCTTTTTTAACAAAACCGAGTCATGTTTGCTCTTTTGATATGACAGAGGCGCATTCAAAAATGTTTTCCTTTTGTTTAGGAGGCATAGATTAAATTCTTTGTCAGTTTTAAAGCCTTCAAAATCAGTGAAATCATGTCCAAAAATCGACAGAAGTAGTAAACACGTTTCTAAATCCAATCGCTGACAGCCATGTTGCTTTTTATTGTTTTTTTCCTGCACATAAAAACTTTTTGACACAAAAATAAACTTTGAATATTCTTTGTACACACACACAAACTTTTAACAATTTTAACTAATTTAAAAGCAAAAATGAATGTTCTCTAGTAAAGTCACGGTACCAAATTGCTGCCTCCATAATGGGAGGTCACCTGACATTTTTTTGCAGTGTCTGACGAAAAAGCATACCTTCTCATGAAATTAACCGTGCACTTTTTTATAAGCTATTTGGTGAATTTTCGTTTTTCTTAAGAGTCAGTTGTAAGATTAACAGAGTTTTTGTTGGAGGAGGAGGGCTGTTGTCACCCAGACTTAGGGTTAATGGTGGGGTTAAAGGAAGGCTTTGTTTCAGGGGAGAGGTGTCTGTTGCCACCAGATTTAGGGTTAGTGGTAGGTTAAGGGAGTTTTAACCCCCCCCCCTAATCACACACAAATTAATAAATTTGAATAACCGTGTTAATGACAAAGCAGAAGCTATTCAATTATTTTTCAAAATATCGTTTCTCCAATTAATTTGGGTTGTTTCTTTGATTTTAGGATTTAGAAAAGAATTGATTTGTTCATTTTTTTTTAAAACAATTTATTTAATGTGATTTTATTTTTTGTTTGCACAGAAAAGGGCAATGTTTGTAAGTTTTTTTTTACTTTTAATTTTTTTTAGGTTAATGAAAGGAAGTGTTTAAAAAAAATCTTTGGTGTGAAAAACTGTCGCACTGTATTTGCTTTGGCCATGCCTTGACCCCCCCCTCCCCACCTACGTTCAAGCACTGCTAGAAATGATGCCCAAATGAACCCTGAGCACATTAGTTTGCCCATGCAACAGAAATTAGCTCACTTTACTTGGCATAACCTCTACAAGGTCATGTCTTCTTTTACAAAAAAAAAAAAGAAAGACCTTAATCTAACTCTAACTGGCATTTCCGTGGGACCGCAAATAAAAAAATGTTATTATCGGTTCTCATTGAAAAGTATATTCAACACACAGGACAACTAAATCTGTCAAAAACTTATGCAAGGATAAATGAAGAGTCGTGAATGGAAAGGGTTGTTCCATCCTCTGACCGTCCTGTGTATGATGAAAAACAGGTTATCATAGTTTGATTATACGGAAACAAACTTCTACAATTCAAATCAATTTTATTCATAGTTTCATCAACACAACAGACATGGTCAGAAAAGAGTTATGTAGACAAGAATACAAAAATATATTGAGTCGGTAGATGCGCATGTACTAGAAATGTGTGAATGAATCTGGGTGTTTCATCTTGCCTAGCCCAAGTCGTGGCTAGGGGCGAGACAGGAATACGTCGTCTTGATACCTTGACGCTTAAACACCAACTGTCTTTTAGTGAGCGGGAAAAACATGGCAATGACTAAGTTGGGCAGAAGTGCCTTCCACACCAAAGTGTTTTGACCGGACAGCGTAGCAATCACTCTGCGAGTGAGAACAAGCTCGTGCAAAAGAAAATAGATCATAATTATATAACTGCTAGAGTAGCATTTATATAAAAAAGAAATTAAAAACAAACAACATCTTTCTCGTTACGGTATTGGTTTTTAAGGTAAGAAAATAACGTAACTCTGTAATAATAGGGAATTCAAAAACCTAAAATAACTGAAACAAAATTGATCCAGTTAAGAAAGTTCAAAAGTATCCCAAATCAATCCTGAGCGCACTAGTTTGCCCATGCAACAGAAATTGCTGAACGAGCATAGCTCATTCTCGCCCTCACCTTACTCGGCATAGTCTCTACAGATCATGCCTTCTTTTGAATAATAATAATAATATAAAAGAAGACCCTAACTAGGACCACAAATACAGAAATGTTCTTTTGAATAATAATAATATAAAAGAAGACCCTAATTAGGACCACAAATACAGAAATGTTATGATCTCATTCAATTTCAACCTCTCAAAAAAAGTACCGGTTCTTATCGAAAAGTATATTCGACACTCAGGACATCAGCTAAATTTGTCAAAACCTTATGCAAGGCATAATGGTAGTATTTTGATATAAAAAGAAAAGAAAACCAAAAATGCTTTCTCGTTACCGTATTATTTTTTAAGGTAAGAAAATAACGGGGAAAGTTTTACTCACACCCATCGTAGTTTACCTCCTCAAAAAAATCAGATTTTACCTTTTAGGGGCGATTACATGTAAACAGTCAGAAAAAAGCTGCAAATAAGAAATTATTAGGGATCACTTTCCTATATAAATTTAACGTAAAATGAGCACCCACTTCCTGGCAGTTAGCGGTAAATAGAGACGTGTAACCAATTTTGGAGAGAAATTAGAATTTGTGCGAGATGGGGGGGGGGGGAAGCTTATATGGGGGGGGGGGTTACAATAAAATAACGTGTGTCGTGCGGAAACAATATTTAATGCTTTAGCGTGCAAAAAAATAGTGTAAAACTATTTCTTTGGCGGGGGGGGGGGGGGGTCGTAAAGTAGTTTACGACGGCCACGGGGAAGCAAAAATTTGTTACTTATCCAATTTAAATGTTTTTCTGTTTTAAAAATCAATTAAACCATGCAAATAAATAAAATTCGGGGAGGGGGGGGGGTTAAGCGGTGGAAAAACTTAAAATCTTAAAAAAAAAATTGGTTCAGGCATAGATATACTGTAGATATATCTAACCCTAACCTAAAAAGAAATAGATGAAAGCGACGTAGCCGAAAGTGAAGTTTTTTTCCTGAAACCGAGTACAATCAAGGCCACCGTACGACGGCCACGGTACAATTCAGAAATTTGTGTATTTACCCGGCGCAGTTTACCCCTAAAAAAGTTCAAATTCTACTTTTTTATGCAAATACATTTAAACAGCCTAAAATAATATCCGCAGAGAAGGAATTAAAAATAAATTAATATTTAAGATTTTAGAGTGGGGATCACTTTCCTTTATAAATTTAACGTAAAATGAGCACCCATTTCCTGGCCACTTAGCGTAAACGAAACATGTAACCGACTTGAGTTTTTAATTTTGTGTGTGTGTGTGTGTGGGGGGGGGGGGGGTAATTAAAAAAAATAAACATCAGTTGTTTAGCTATGGTTTGTTCGTTCTTTATTTGCATATATGTATTTTAGTTTGATTTTCTTCGTCGTAATTTATCGGCTGCCAGTCTTCAATGTAGCTTTGGCAGTTTGTCTCCTCGTCAACTCTCGGGCGCTTCCGTAACCTGCCCGAACGTTGACGACGCGAAGTCACGGAAACATGGTGCGTCATCTATAAGAGTACCAACAAAAGATACCGTAAAAATTGAATTTAACTTGAAAATCTTATCTAAAAAATAGCCGGTCCGTAAACTGCATAAGCACCAAAATATTTCATGTTTTGAAAATAAAAATTCTGAAATCGACATTTTCAGTTGAAAATTTTGTCGGATTTCGACTAATTTGAAAGAAAAAAACAACTTTATTTTAAAAATACATTTGAACAAACAAACAATAAATGTATTAACATTTTTTAAACAAAATTAATGAAATAATAGATACAATTGTCAATTAAATTATTAATTATTGAAAATGTGCTCACACCCACAAAATAAAACAAATCGCTTTTACCTTTTGTTCAATTCATTGCTCAACAGCCATTATTATTATCGGACAATAAGATAAGCGGGAATACATTGCAACATTTGCCATCTGATGTGTTGTCTTTTTAAAAATCAACATAGACATTGTTATAATCGCATGTCTATGGCATTTTTAAACAATATTTATGCATATGTTTCCTTTTTTTTCAAACAAATATTTTAATGCTTTAAATAACCAGTTTTTTAAATAACCAGTTCATTCTGAGCGCTGGCACAAATATCGTCTGCTAAATGAATCCAAAAACAAGAACGCAGCAATGGCTATAACGCAGTGAAATAAAAATAAATTTACATAATTATTTAATCGAATTATTATTATATTTAACAAATCTATATTTTTCAAATAAAATTTAGGTTAATTTATATTTCAAATAAGTTGTATTGAAATTTCGAACCTACCCATAGCGACCGGATGTGAAGTCAGCCGTGGCCAACGTAATATAGTAAACAAAGCGAAGGTCTGTTAACTTGAAAAAGTACGTCATGCTATATACTTACAAACGAGACATTTTGACTCCTCTCTTCACTTAAAAATTCAGGAAATCAACCAATTTTGACAGATGCGAAGTACATGGAGGACCGCTGGCTTCCGGTGGAAAAAGCTCGAAGAAAGTGTGTACGGATGCCTGAAAGTGATACAACAATTTTTATTTTATTTTTATTATTCATACTTTCAGACTTTTCTTTTTTTCATATTAATTTCAGACTTTTCTTTCATCATATTCTAATAATTAACATAATACAGACTATTTGAAAAATAATTTATTTGATTGTTTTCAAAACTTAAAAAAAAAGTTTCATTGAAGAAAATAAACAAAATAGAATAATCTTTTTTTTCTCCAAGAAATAATGTTTTTGAGCAACGGAATGTGTGTGTTTTTTTTTAATTTAATGTTTTTTTTTTAAATATTAAGTGAAAATAATGTTTTTGGGGAGGGTTAGGGTTTAGGGTTAGGGCATTTCCATTTCTAAGAAAAAAGTTTGATTCCGGAAGTTACTCCATTTCCAAGAAAAAAGGTTTTCACTATTATTAAAAAAAAATGTTTTGAAAACAATCAAATAAAAACAAATAAATTATTCTTCAAATAGTCTGTATTATGTTAATTATTGTCTAAAATTAATATGACAAAAAGGAAAGTTTGAAATTAATATGAATAAAAAAAATTGTTGTATCACTTTCAGGCATCCGTACACACTTTCTTCAAGCCTTTTTCACCGGAAGCCAGCGGTCCTCCATGTCCTTCGCATCTGCCCCAATTTTAATGACATTTTCAGTATTTATTAATTAACGAACACGGAATATAATTAACCCATTACTTTATTAGAAATCTTAGTGCAGATGTATTATTTCGTGTAATTTGCATAGGCTAGACAGCAAACATTAAATTAATACTTAATAATAAAATGGTGTTGCCATAAACATTTTGATTTTTAAAACATGAACATTTTTCGGCACTACTGCAGTTTAGCTGTCACTCACACTTTATTTGCTTTCCTTTTTTGAAGGCAGGGGCAGACAACCAACCGGAAATAACAGAATTAGATTGTTAGGATCGAGGGTCGTGTTCCCCCGATTATAAACGTGCAAAGTTGAATCAAGCAATGTTGCATGCAAAGACAGAGTAATAATTAACAAACAAAATGAAGTAGTTCAAATAAGGTTTATTGAACGTGTGTGTACGTGGAATGATGAAGTGTGTGATGTATGCATGTGTGTCGATGGAAAAACAGTTCTTGAAAAAGGTATAAGAAATGAATCCGGCGAGAGGAAAGTCTTTGAAAGCCGTACACAAAGAAAACGAGTTGAGAACTCTTACCGTTGTTTGACCACGTGTGTTGGTAGTTGTTATGCCGATGCCATATGAAAAGAAAAGCGTTAGACGAAGCGCTAGTGTATTAGCGTCGTTCTGTCGACCAGAGAAGAGAGAGATGGAGCGCTGGTGCCAGCGTTGTTCTGCCGATGCTGGTCGGTGAAAGAGAGATGGATTTTCCGTTTGCAACGGTTTTTATAGTCAGAAGGGCAGATAACTCTGGTGTCGCTTTACAGCGCCACCTGTCGGTGAAAAAGCGACACCTACCGGCAAACCGGTGTAGTTATGTTTTGAAAGGAGGAGGTAACTGCTACAAGGACTCCCCCCCCAGATTGAAAAATATTGAAAATATTATTCAATATGTACAGTTGTAGATGAGAAGCATTCTTTGTGGGTATGTCTGTTTTGCTGTTTGAAGATTAGAAAAAGTAGTGTGCACGCTACTTATTTCTGTTTCTGCATCTGTATTGAATGATTGATCGCAAGTGTGTCTGCGGAATTGAGTGTTTGTAACGCATGTGGATCTGCGTGTTGTTTGCATGCAATTGGGTCTGCATCAAGTTTGAGCGCAAGTGAGTCTGCGGTCTAAAAATGCTGAGTGCAAGCGAATTTGCACTTGTTGGTGGCGTTGTTCATGTTTATTAGTCTGCGTTATGCAGAGCTGATGAACAAACGTTGAATTGTCAGTGTTGTCCGGGAATGTTTGGTGCTTGGGTCTGCGCGGTTGTTGATGAGTGAGCACAAGTGAATCTGTGCGGTATTGATGAGTGAGCACAAGTGAGTCTGTGCAATTGTTGATGAATGAGCACAACTGAGTTTGTGCAATTGTTGATGAATGAGCACAAGTGAGTCTGTGCAGTTGTTGATGAATGAGCACAAGTGAGTCTGTGCAGTTGTTGATGAATGAGCACAAGTGAGTCTGTGCAGGTGTTGATGGATGAGCACAAGTGAGTCTGTGCAATTGTTGATGAATGAGCACAAGTGAGTCTGTGCGGTGTTGATGAATGAGCACAAGTGAGTCTGTGCAGTTGTTGATGTTGTTCATGTTAATTAGTCCGTGTTGTGGAGCTGATGAACAAACATCTAGTTGTTGAGATCGGTGGTACACTATGGTCAAAGTCAGATGCATAAATGTCTGCAAGTGAGTTAGCAGGTCCAGGTACAAGTGGGTCTGTACTGGTGTTGGTGCGCGTCGTTCGAGTTGATGTGTCCCCCAGTTGATCAACGAACGTCCAGTTGTTGAGTATTTAGTCATGCTTGTGCAGTTGTACTCATTTTGAACTGGTGTGATTTCTTCCATAGTGTCGTCAGTGATGTCCGGAAATGTTTGGTGCTTGATGAATGTCCGGGAAGATGTGGTTGTTCAAGTTGATGTTTCCTCCTGTTTATCAACGAACGTCCAGTTGTTGAAGAGGGTTGGTAGCCCTTGAAGGGTGATGTTGGTGCTTGCTGAGCCTGACTTTTTACAACCAGTATTAAGTCTTGGGGCTTGGTGATGTTCGTGTTTGGCATCGTCTGTTGTCTGTTTTGTAGTCTTCTTTTCTTTTATATATATATTTCCAACTAGTGGGTGGAAGGTAAAAAGAAAAAAAAATGGAGTCGTAATTTGTTTCACACGAGGAATGACGTTTTTGTTTGTTTGAATGTTAGTTTTCACGTAGAGAAAGAATGGCGGCTTCTCTTTCCTTTGTTGTTGAAAAGAAAGAAAAAAAAAAATTCGTATTTTCTTTTTTTTGTTTGAATTTTCATTTCCACGTAGTTAGAGAAAAAGATGGCGGCTTCCTTTCCTTTTGCTTGTTGTTGAAACAGAGAAAATAAGTTCGTATTTTCTCTTTTGTTGTTTGAATTTTCATTTCCACGTGGTCAGAAAAAATGGCGGCATTTCTTTGAATTTTTTTATCAACACGTGGTCCGGAAAAAAGATGGCGGCATTTTAAAAATTTTTTATCAACACGTGGTCATGAAAAAGAGTGTCAGCGTGTGAGCGTTTGTTTTCTTTCTATCTCCACGTGTTCAAAACAAAAGAAAATGGCGTCTTGTAAGGTCCTTTTGTTCGTCGAAAAAGAAGAAAAAAGGGGATTGGGAAAAGTTTGTCTTTTTCTTTGTATATAATTTTCCAACACGTGGGTAGAGAAAGAGAAGAAAAAAAATGAAATTGTAATTTGTTTTATACTCGGAGAGAGCCGAGAAATGTTTTTTTTTTTTGTTTGGGTATTTCCGCGTGGCCAGGAAAAATGGAGACGGTGGCTTCTTTTTTTTTGTTTGTTTGTATATTTCTACCACGTGGGTAGAAAAAAAAAGGAAAAAGATGGATGCGTAATTCGTTTCACCACGAAAGAAAAAACGAGAAATGATATATATATTTTTTTTGTTTTTGTACGAAATTAATCACTCTGCCCCATACAACAAAGCTTGCACGTCGGGTCACCAATTGTTAGGATCGAGGGTCGTGTTCCCCCGATTATAAACGTGCAAAGTTGAATCAAGCAATGTTGCATGCAAAGACAGAGTAATAATTAACAAACAAAATGAAGTAGTTCAAATAAGGTTTATTGAACGTGTGTGTACGTGGAATGATGAAGTGTGTGATGTATGCATGTGTGTCGATGGAAAAACAGTTCTTGAAAAAGGTATAAGAAATGAATCCGGCGAGAGGAAAGTCTTTGAAAGCCGTACACAAAGAAAACGAGTTGAGAACTCTTACCGTTGTTTGACCACGTGTGTTGGTAGTTGTTATGCCGATGCCATATGAAAAGAAAAGCGTTAGACGAAGCGCTAGTGTATTAGCGTCGTTCTGTCGACCAGAGAAGAGAGAGATGGAGCGCTGGTGCCAGCGTTGTTCTGCCGATGCTGGTCGGTGAAAGAGAGATGGATTTTCCGTTTGCAACGGTTTTTATAGTCAGAAGGGCAGATAACTCTGGTGTCGCTTTACAGCGCCACCTGTCGGTGAAAAAGCGACACCTACCGGCAAACCGGTGTAGTTATGTTTTGAAAGGAGGAGGTAACTGCTACAGATGTTTTATCCAAAATGACAATAATAACAGCGAACAATGTTTCTTTATTGAATATGAAAATATTTTATTTAATAATGTAAAAATTTAAAAATAATGTTTTTTTTTATTGTATGAATTGAAACTTTCTCAAAATAGTCAACAGTGATTTTTAAAACGAAAATTTATCATTTAAAACGAAAATCCAACAAACAGGCAACATTGTTTTTTTTGTTTTTTATATAATTTACTTTTTTTTATATAATTTAAAACTGAGGCTCGCTGGTTAAACTACCAATATCTCGCAGATTGAGGTGATTCAGATACATTTTGGGATAAAAAAATAAATAAATCAGTCTAACACTTCCGGTTAACTGGGTTGAATGAATGAAACTCTTCCATTACGATTTTTGATCACAGTGAGTGACAGCTAAACTGCAGAAGTGCCCATTTTTCTTTGTGGAATAATTTAATATTCATTCTTTCCGATCTAAATCGAATGAAAAGACTAGTAACATGGAAATCTCTCTCTTTTTTTTAAACACAACAAGAAGACAAATCCCTATTCTTAGGCAGTTTTATTCTTTATATGAACATTTCATTATTATTAGTTTTTAGCTGAATAATTTGATAAGCGTTGCTCTAGTTTCTGACAAAAAGTAAATGATGTTTCTTGATTTTTAACTTAAAAGTAAATCAAACATGAAAAGTAAATCAAACTCATTAAAGTAACACAAAATCAATAATTCAAAATAATTAATTAATAGAACATTTATTGAAATAAATTAAATGTGTGCGTGTGTTTTCAGAACAAACAGTTTATTTACAATATAGTAAGAATTTTTAATAAATTAAAACAGTCAAGTTTTTTTTTGGGGGGGGGGCTCCAAATGGACAGTTTATTTACAATATATTATTTGAATATCTCGCTTATTCGTAGGATTTTCGCACACATTTTGGATGAAACTTATTAATTAGTCTAAAATTGTATTTTTTATCCCGAAATACAATTCTATTTTTTTGTTTTAACTTTAAGACATCAATCTTTATCAGCAACCGGAAAAGACGAAATCGCCATTTACATTTACATTTTCCATCATGTCAAGACTCTGAAAATGTGATCATTTTTAGGAAATACATTTGAACAAAAGGAACAAGTTAAAAATGATATCCAAGTGAATGAATAATCCTTAGGAGTGCAGCTGTGTTCTTGGCAGGGGAATAAAGTCCAATAGCAGAAACAAGTTAACGATTTCCAAGTGAATGAATAATCTTATGGTCGTGAGTCTACTTGTCTGATTACAGATTGATGCATATGCACGTTAAGCGTTCCGAGGTCAGCATTGATAGTGGTAGTAATTTCTGCCACAGTGAAACTTATTTCAGCCGAATATGAAATGCAAAATCACTGGTTGAACCTGTTCCTGTCTACCCTGCCAGAAATCGAAGGTGTACAAACATGTATGAGCCCCATTCGGAACTTTCAGTACCCCTGACGCAAGATTCAACCTCATACATATTGACTTGGTTGGACCATGGCCGGTCAGCCAAGGTGACTCCTACTTACTGACCTGTATTGATTGTTTTTCAAGTCGCCTGAAGCCATCCCACTGAGCGATATTTTTGCTAAAACTGTAGCACATGCCCTAATATCAGGCTGGATTTCGTGTTATGGTGCCCTGACAACAATTACCACTGTTCATGGCTGGTAGTTCGAATCTTGCTTATTCCAAGAACTATCCAAAATCCTGGGTATTAAGCGTACTAGGACTACTAGTTATCACCCAGCTTCTAATGGAATGATTAAGCACTTTCATCGACAATTAAAAGCCACTTTGCATGCAGCCACTGATCCTTAACGTTGGATTGAGTATGTGCCAATTGTTCTCCTTGGCTGTCATGCTGCTATTGAAGAAGATTTGGGATACTCCCCAACTGACTTGCTGTACAGAACTCCACCTGCATTACCTGGTCATATGTTCATGCCATCAGATTCACCTGTGCACACTATGTTATCAGACTTAGATCCTACTTCAACAGTCTATTGCCCATCAACACCCGGCATCAAATCAGCTGTCCCTAAGGACATGCATCATAGACCCATGTGTTTATAATGAAATACTTGGTTAAAGCCCCACTCACACCACTTTATTCTGGTCCATATCGTGTGCTCAAAGGAAATGACAAGTTTTTCACTCTGGATATTAGAGGAACCAATTTGTGGACGACACACAGGAACCCCATTTTCCACCCACACTCATATTTTCAGAACAAAGTAAAATAGAACCTTCAGAGGCAGCCAAATTATGTCTTCCAACTCACGTTACCACCACACGTTCTGGTAGACATGTTCATTAGCCAAAAAAATATGCAAGACTTTATATATCGGAACAGTTACATTTTTCAAAAATAACTAACTCCTTTCAGATTGTTACCTCGACCTGGTTAAGTTTCAAAAGAATATTTTTCACTTAAAAAAAAACAACACTTTTCATTTTTCAGCAAAAGAACATTTTTGCTCTGTTCGGCTAGAAAACATTTTGCATTTTGCAGAAAAACAAAGACATTGATAATCACACAGAACAGTTATTTACTCTAATATTGCAATTGACATGTTAATTTAAATGTATCTCTTGTTTTTTATCAGCTAAAAGCCTAAGCAGGGGTAATGTAGCAGTTGCATGACAGATTTATTTCGTCTATATGTACGTGCAAGCTCTTGCATTATGTTGAGCTGTGGTTTGGCTTGGCACATGTGCCCAGACATATGTAACGGCATCGGCAAGAGAACACTTCTGTGTATACTCAACTTTCAGTTTCCGTCCAGAGAGTTTGGCGCCAAATATGAGAGAGTTCAGAATAAGATGTTGTGACAACCAGACGTCAGGACCTGTTTTCGTCCCTTGCCAGAAGCGGCAAGGCGAGATAGAACTCCAGAATGCCACATTCTATTTTTAGTGAAAGCTTGCCTGCCGGACGAACAACATTCTTTATATTCCGGTGTTCCCATTGAATAAAGTTGAATTATACTTTAGATGGTGACCCTTTTCTTATTCAATTCCAGTCAGATATATCCAGACACGGCTGCCTCGACCAAATGGCTATCTTCATCCTGACATTCTTCCAACCAACAATCTAATAACCAAACAACTAAGTGAACTATTTATAAGACAGACAAAAGAAATTACACATGAGAAAAAATGAACATAATCAACAGTAATTAACATGGCATGCTAAAATCTGATTTTTAAATAGATTCAAACAAGAAAAAAAATTAATTTTAACTTAAAAGTCATAAAAAGCACATGCTCTTCTTTAACCCTACCACTAACCTTAAGTCTGGGTGGCATATGGTCGCTTACGTTGTGGACTGTTTAAAATCACTAATCGCTTGATAACAAATCGGATACTGTGTTTGAAATTTGTTTCATTATTTTTCCTTTCTATTTTTTGTATATTTTATTTGTAGTTTTTTACCATTGTATTCTCCCATTTTTGTTTTTATAATTCATTACCCTGTTTTCGTACTTAAAAAAAATTATATAAAAATACATGCAAGGGAGATAACTCGAAAGTCAGTTCTGTGGGACGATAATTTTGTCCAGTAAATCCACCACACCTAGTGGAAAGACGTCCTTTTCAGGGTTGCTGATTTCCTAAAAGAAGTGCACATGGTGTTATTAGTATTGGAATTGATAACACGCTCATTGATTGGTCAATGTTTGTCTCCCTTGTCCCGTTATGGTGCCATGGATTGGCCAACAGGTAACCCAATCTATGCTCCCTTAGGGATCATGTGAGCCAGCCTATAAAAATCTATGCACACTGGGTTCTGGGGTCTTTTCAACTCCAGCAGGACAATAGTTGAATGCTTAGTGACAGAAGCCGTCGATGGCAGTCGCTGGCAGTCAACTCACTCCTTTTCCTCCTTCCCAGTTACCCACCATTTTGGACAAGAGTTGAATACATCTCGATGAGATGGCAGTTCAAAGCTAGCCATTATTCTTTTCCAGTTCCAACCTTTGGCTGATATCGGCCTGACTACAGTAGCAAGAAAGCCTACGAAGGCAGTTCGCGGACAAATTCTTTTACTTCCCTCACGGAAAGAACCAGAATTGATGGACCCCAGCATGCAAGCAGTTACCAGAACATTCTTACTCAAATAAGTTATTGTGAAAGCATGTATAGCCAACCTCCTCATTCTTAACATTCACAGTTTTTGTTGTATATCATTCTTTATTAAGTAAAATTGTTTAATTATATACATTTTTGTTGTTCCTTCTCTCAAAAACTGTTTCAGCACTTATCTTCAGGATTATTCTTACATTCTCACATGCAAGAGTTGGATTTTCTTTTAGGGAATCCCCACATAAGGGCATTTCGTTTTTTGTCCACAGCTGCATTTAAAACGTATTTATTCATAAATACTTTTTAGCAAGTAGTCAAACGAATTGAAAAGAATTGGTTTGTTAACTTTTTAAAAATCCGACATCGTTATGTAGGTTTATTTATTGCTTAATTTAATATTGAAATTATAGTTCTGCTTTCATTGGCAGAGTTTGATTACTCAAGAGAATGGCTCAACTTGAACGAAAGAAGAGAACGAAA
Organism: Sepiola atlantica; assembly: GCA_963556195.1. Taxonomy (NCBI): domain Eukaryota; kingdom Metazoa; phylum Mollusca; class Cephalopoda; order Sepiida; family Sepiolidae; genus Sepiola; species Sepiola atlantica. Next base: position 21,650,373 of record OY744551.1, on the reverse strand, counting down.
GATGAGACACTTGAGATAAATTTGAAGCCTTTAAATTAACCATTTTATCTCTCTCAGGATAAATGTGGTATTGTGGTGATTGCTGAAAGTGAAAGTACTGGACAAATAACTAAAGAATGAAAGGAAAAATGCTTGTATAAATGGGTCAAAATACATCCAGTTACGAGTAAGACAGACCACCCTACACATTTTGATGGCTTGTGCCATAGAATATACTTTTTATTTTATTTGTGAATAAATAATTCAAAGTGTAGTATCTGTTTCTGTACCCCCTCTTGTTCAATCATCCAGGAATTCTGTCGATCGCATTTCAGATATCAGCTTGTATCTGATCCCTTGCCCCTTAGATCTTATTAAATTACTAGCCCAATTTAATTTTCTGTCTGACTAAATAATTAGTCCACATAGTCAGCTGCTATAGTCATGGCTGCCCTCACTTTATTGACTAGCACTGCTGATGCATTCGTTGATTGAACACATGAATTAATTTTAGCAAGTTTACGATGTAAGTTTAAACCGACCCCTGTGATTTTGATATTTCTAACACTAAGGGAGGTATTCAATATGTGTTCAAACAAAAGTAAAAGGGTTCTATCTGCACTTTTTGTAATCTAATAATACACGTTGTGTCTCTGTTTCAATATATTTATGTTTAAACTAACTGGGCTAGTTGGTGCATTGCACGGATAACATAACAAAAGCGTAAAAAACTGTATAATATATATATGACTAAAAAACTGTATAATATATATATGACTAAAAAACTGTATAATATATATATGATTAAAAAACTGTATAATATATATATGACTAAAAAACTGTATAATATATATATGACTAAAAAACTGTATAATATATAAATGACTAAAAAACTGTATAATATATATATGACTAAAATCAAACATAAATTCAAGTGCATGAATGTAAAAGGTAAAAATGGCCCAGCAACAAAATCCTACAACTCATGTTTGGCTGTCGGCCATCTCAACTTGTCCAGTTGTTGAATCGCTGAGCCCAGACACCATTTAATTCTAAAGCTACATCTAGGTCATCATATTCGACCAGCCCTAAATCAAGCATATTAACTGCCTCTTTCTTGAACAGTCTCTTATGATCAATCTGTTCTTCTCATGATAAACTTTACTGTCCTCAGGACAAACTCTGCCCTTTTCGTAACAATCCACAAAACTACAGCATTTGCAATCTATCTGCTTCTCCCAGGATAAACTCTGTTCGTTTCAGGACAATTTTTTTTTCAGTCTACCCAGTTATTCTTCAACCTCAGTGAGAGGTACACATCTGACGAGCATTGTTGGAGAAGTGATCAGACCTCTTGAGCTGTTCTCCTACCTCAGCACGATGCCCACACTTTGAACATTAAAGAAGCAAGTCAACCAGGCACTCAACATTAACATTCCTGTGATGTCAGTGACTGATCCTAACCATTCGTAATCGTACCTTTTAGCCAAATTAAATGTTTTTTTCGGACCATACAGGGAATAAGGACCCCAAAACAATGGCCAAATGAAAGGAACGCCTTTCTGTCTTCACCGGTGTCTTTCCGTGGACCTGGCCATACATCTCGTTTTCTATGTGATGTCTTGAATTGGAGAAAACCCCTCCCCCTGTATTCTGTTGGCAATATCGGAATCTGGGGACCTGTGAGCCATTTTCCGGACATTTTTACTTTTTTTATAATTATCATTTTTACACGCTCGCTGCCGTGGGCCTGATGAAGGCTGTGCATGACAAGATTGGGGGCTCGTCTAGGATATTTTCTCCAATTCACTCAAGACTCCATAGGAGGACAGAACAGGTATGAGACAGCGAAAACATAAAACCGAGATGTCGGTATTCTTAAGAATACCGACATCTCGGTTTTATGTTTTCGCTGTCTCATACATGTTCTCCCACATTCAAGGGACGACATGATCGAGATAGGGACAACGTTAGGATTAGAACCCAAACGGTCCATGAGAAAACCCCAGCTAATAAGAGTGATAGCGGAGCACATGGTCGACAACGATATATTCGAAGATGTGTTGAACGACCTTGTGTCAGATCGCTTGGCCCCTCAGGCCCAAATGGAGTTTGAGAAGGCTAAGATCAGGGCAAGGGTAGAAATGGAAAATGCTAGAATACATGAAAAAGAGATAGAAGCCCAGGAAAGGATAGAGTTAGAAAAAGCTAGAATGCAGCAGGAAACCAGACTCCAAGAATTAGAGGATAGGAGAATGCTGCGCGACAAGAGGCGAAACGAATTTGACCTTGCTAAGCAGGTCAGACTTGTGCCGACATTCAACGAGAACGATGTGGACAAGTACTTCCACCACTTTGAAAAGATCGGCTCAAGCATGAGCTGCCCACTCGATAACTGTTACAAACAGTGTTGAAGGGTAAGGCCCAGGAAATATACACGTCTCTATCAGCTGAGGATTGTGCCGACTATGACACTTTAAAGTCCGCAATCCTAAGAAGCTATGAAATGGTGCCAGAGGCATACAGGCAGCAGTTCAGGGGACGTAGAAAGGATGAGAAAGGGACGTACGTCGAATTCTTTCGTCAGAAAGAGACGTATTTCGATAGGTGGTGTACAACCAACAGCGTGAAGGCAGACCACGAGAGGCTGAGGCAGTTGATGCTGATGGAGGAGTTCCAGCGGTGTGAACACGATGACCTCAAGCTCTATCTTAACGAGAGACAGGTGGACACCGCATATGACATGCTCACCCTCACTGACGAATATGTGCTGACAAATACATTTAAAAAAAATCCGTTTTGCCTCCCTATGAGAGCGGACTTAGACTTCAAATATAAGTTTCCAAACTGAGGAAATTGAAAGTTTACAAACTTTTTCTTTTTTCTGTAAGCAACAAGTATAAATAAACGAAATAAGATTTAACAAATATATAATTTTATTTACAAATCTTTTTATAGCTTCGCTTTTTACTTGCCTCCTTAAGAGGGCAAAGGTAGGTTTTTAATGTAGGGAACAAAATATATTTAAACAAAATACATTTAAATAAATTTTTATTGTGCATTAACATGTTTTAAAAGAAAAAAATGTATATATATATATATATATATATGTATATATATATATATATATGTATATATATATATATAAATCGAACAATCGTAAAGTATTTTGGATGCTTCGATGTTTCGTTTGTTTATTAAAAAATTCTAAATAAAGTGCACGTGTGTGTGGCCAGGTCAAGCGGAAGACACCGGTGAAGACAGAAAGGCGTTCTATTCATTTGACCATTGTTTTGGGGTCCTTATTCCCTGTATGGTCCGGTTTTTCTTATATTCAACTTAAGTCCTGTGTTTGACATCCTTCTTTACCCATTGTCGTATTGTTTTTGTGTTGCTCAAAAATTGTTTGGCTGATTTCCAGTTGTCCTTGCAACAATTATTATTTACAGTGAAATGGGTTTCGGCATTACTCCCAAACAATTGACTTTTTACTTTAAACCATATTATAGAAAAAAAAAAAAAAATAATATAATAAATAGAAGTAAAAATTACAAACGGTAAACTTGTTTAATCGTATACATGAAATGCAGAAAAAAAACAAATCAACTGGGGAAAGTAGATAGCTAATATATTGTCCCTCTGTTTAGAATGGAGAAAGGAATAAATCAATGTAAGAAGTGTATGTATATGTTTGCCTTCTTTTTCAGTGTGTTAGTAAGTATAGAATCGTATGTAAGGGAGTTGATACCAGTTTTGTGGTACGATTTGGTGGAAGCCTTCTTTTTTTACTGGCATCTGTCTGCGATTGGACAGTTTTGAATCCTTTTATAGAAAATGTAGGGATCCTAGAGTGTGTTTCTTTTTTGGCAGGGCAAAAAGCTTTTAGCCTGTGTACGTAATTGTAGACGGTTACATGACTTGTTATTTGATAATTTTCTCTTTTTTCTGCTATTTATACAAGAAAGTGATAGTTTTCATTTTGAAGCATGTCTTAATTATTTGTGCTCAAGCCATTCGTTAATAAATATAGGATTTTAAAAATATCTTATTCCTATATACGTATGGATTATAGCAACTTGTTTATCCTGTTCCTTACTAGAAAAGGTTACCCATGCATTAGGCAGAAGTTGATTGAATATTTTTTGGAATGTTTTGGAACATTACCGATTAAGCGCCACATTTTCAATTCATAACACATGAATTATTTTGAGCAAGTTTACGATGTGAATTAGAGAAGTAGAATGTATTTAATAAACATTTTATTAACGCGAGCAGGGTCCACTTTGTTCTATGTCGAGAGCAGCCATGGGAGTTGATCTGTACGACCGAAGGAAGTATACTTAACACGTTGAACCAACACTTCGACCGACCCCTTACTCTAACACTCACCAAAAAGGAATTCAGCGTCCAACCTGAAATACCCCGCCCCGCACTGAATGCAGATGACCCCACATAAAAGGGCCATGCGTCATGGCCTGAGAAGATAAAATTAGCACTTGATGTCTTGACTCATCGTTGTCAACCCGGAAGAATCTGACACACACACGCACACACACACTCAGGTGTAGTGACGAACAGCCGAGACAGAAGCATCGCTCAGGTCACCCGCTACTATACAGATATGCTGGGATAAAAACGAGAGACCGTGCGGGCTGTGAACATCGTGGAGAAACGACTACAACCCTCTCCTATGAGAAGATTAAGAGATAGAATTTAATAGTCGCCTACGCACATGCGATCTCCGACGCTTGCACTCCGAATACTGCCAACGCCATTTCCATCCGAATGATCAGTATGGATCTTAGATGGACGTGACTACCAAACTTTTTCAATCCCGTCAGGAAGACGCATATCCACAAGTGAGTAACCCCCCATTTTCCTTCCTTCCGTGAGTTGCTTCGGATTTATCTTGTTCATGGACTTGGCTCGTCATAGTTATGTTAAACAGTTTCCGTCTCCCTTAAAATAATGTTTTGCCTTTTTTATTATTTGTTTTATACATGATTATCCCTTCCCTATTATTTTGTAAATAAACATTGTTTACACTCTAACTTGGTGTTTGCGTCGTCGCTTACCTGCTCTTTATTCTTCCTCGTTTTAGATGTGATGTCTTGGAGAAATCCCCTCCCCCTGTATTATGTTGGTAATATCGGAACCTGGGGACCTGCGAGCCATTTTGCCGGACATTTTTACTTTTTTATATCATTATCATTGTTACGCGCTCGCTGCCGTAGTCCTGATGAAGGCCGTGCGTGACAACATTCAATGCTACCAAGACAAAGCCCATTTCCTTTAGCAATTATAAGAAACCTTTCCAAACACTGATTGCCATGGCTGATAGCACCTTTCCTGAAATCTCGGCATTCAAACCCATCGACCTAACATTCACAGGCAACATGAATTGGAATAAATACATAGAAGATACCTCTAAGTCTGCTGCAAAGAAAGTGAGCTCCCTCTATCAGACTAGAAAACTTCTCACACGTGCCAGTATTCTATGTCTCTATAAAGCCACCATTTTCCCATGCATGGAGTATTGTTGCCACATCTGGGCTGGTGCTCCAACCATTAGATAGTCTCTAACTTAATAGGTCCCACACTGTCTACTAAGCTCCAGACCCTGTCCCATCGCAACACAATGTCACACCATTATGCTTGTTTTACATGTACTTCCACAGAATGTGCTCCAATAAACTTGCTGCACTTGTGCATTCTCAACCAGACTAGCAGCAAAATCCCACCCCTTCCCCATAAAGGTCCGCAGAAGCCAGAAAACTTTCTTTCCTCAGGTCGCTTACCTTTGGAATTTCCTTTCTGGATTCTGTTTCCTGACTGTACCAACATGCAGAAATTTAAATGTAATGTGAACAAATATGTTGCTACACAACTACCCACTTAGGATGCTCCTATAAATCTGACCTCTTATTATAGTAGCCCCTTATGTCTCAGTGATAATATGCCTTGTTTGGGGGTGGACAAAAGTTTTTTTAATCTTGAAAAAAAAAAGTATTTAATTTATTGCTTTTTTTAATACATCCTACATCTCATTACTCTTTGAACACTGTGTATTTTGAAAGAAATGATCGTCTAATTTCTTATCTTTGGTTAATAAATCCTCAATCTCGTTACTTTTTGAACACACCTTGTATTTTGAACAAAAAAATTCTACAGGTATTTTGGTTCCCATTCAGAGTGCCCATTAGTGAGAAACTGGATATTTTTATCAATATTAAAAACCAGCATGATGTCTACTTTGCCCTCATGAGTAAGCAATGAAATGGGGATAAAATCCGGCACCTGAGGCACCCTTATTTGTGAGGAAGCACTTTCATGCATGTCTGTTCCCATTAAGAGTACCATTTTGGGGGGAGCTAGATTTTGCCCTACAGTGTCAATTTTGCCCCTGTGTTATGTTATGCTCAAAATTGAAAGTCTCTTCAAGCCACGCTTCTCGAAATGCCCAAGTTTTGCAGGATTTTTTAACACTCGTTTTTACCATTAATTTTTAAGCCTTTAAACTGTCGACATTAAACAATTAAACTGTCTCTTCTTTTTTATATAGAATTTTACTCGCTTGTCGTTACCACGTGGGTCGATGTGATCGGGGTGGGAGGTCTCTTTTAATGGGGACTTATTTTGTGGGTGTACATTTATGCGATGACCAAAAGTTATTACAAACATCTTAACTCCTTTTTTTAACAATTTTCTCAAACTCTTCATGCATTTTATATTTTACCTTATTTCGTCTGGTCGTAATTTCACTCTTCGTCGTCTAGTGGTCTACTGGTTGAACGTTGTGCCGTGGGTTTTCTTTGTTCGATCCTTCGTCTGGCCGTGATTCTAATGGTTGGGTTTTTATGTTCTGAAAATCAACACTCTTTGGTTCGATAAAAAAGGCTTTGAAGACATTTCGAGAGAATCAGGAAGGTGGGTTTTATTTACTTTAAGTAACGCCTGGGAGAGAGTCGCGTCTTCGATTGTTGTTACTTTTTGGTTACCTTACCAAACTGCTAACTAGATGGGGGGAGATAGGTGGGTTTTGTCTCATCTTAGAGACCCAGTCCTAAACTTTTCCGACTATCATTTTTTTGGGACAATCCATCCGCTTTTCTTCCACGACAAATCGTTCGCGACGACTGCTTGCCTCAGCTTCCATAACGGGACTGTTTTCGATTGTCGCTTCGACAACAACAAGTGACCTCACAGTCCTTTGTGTTGTCATGAACGAACATCCCTACATTGTGTCTGACCTTTACTGACCCCAAATCTTTTGAAGTCAGCAAGGGCCTGTCAAACTTATTATGATTTACAAAACGAATCATTCATGGTAACAGACTTAATCATCCAAAATAGATGTCAGTTTAACTTGCACTGAATCCAACACATTCACCCTGGTCACAATTAATACTAGTTGACCTACACTCTTTTTTAGAAATGCAGGGCCCCTATAATCTAACAGAAGGAAGTAGATATGAATAATATTCGATATTACCTTCTTATGTTAAAAACACATTTATTTATTCTCATATTTACTTTTTTAAAAGAATAATACCATGCTTAAGTGGTGATGAAATATTTTGACTATATTTATTCATTTTCAAATTAAGATTCTGCTATTTAAAAAAAAAATTGCTTTAATATTTTTCACTTGTCAACAAAATGAAAAATTAGTATTTTGCTATAAAATAATTAAAATAACAACGCAAAGTAAATAAAAAATAAATATTTGTATTTATTAAAAAAATTAAAAGCAAGAAGAACGTGTGTATATAATTTCATTAATACTTAATCTCATTCGACACTCTGTTGCTAGTAACCCGTGTGTCATCATTGTCTTTTCATCGTCTTCGATCAAATTACATAACACAGGTCTTTTTTTAGATAAAGGTTTTATTCGCCTTAGCAACATACTCAGACATCATTTACAGAAATCATATTAATTAAGTATAGATTAATAGATACACTATCAATATTCTTAAGTAATATAATTAAATTTATCCTTTCTCTCTGAACACCTCACGATTCTATCTATCCCACTATATTGCTAATTAATTAGGGTTTTTTTCACACATGATGTGCATATTATATACACACACACATATATATATATACATATGGCATATGCATATACTTATATGCTCATGAATAGTTTAATAATTGATTTAATAATTGATTAATTAATAATACACAAATAATTAAATAAATAGGAATAAATAAATACATTCACGCATAAATAAATTAACTAATAGATATTATTTCCATCTCTCTCTTTATCTGCCACATTTTTCGTTTTTCATCATATTTTGCGTTTTTAAGCGTTTTAAAAACTTTTCACGGGATCACATTTACATAGAAATTATTTTTTTAAATTTTTTATTTTACTAACAAACTAGCTTAAACTCGCCGCTTTCAGGCAAATCAAATTGATGCTTGTATGATTTTTCTTCATTTTTCTTCATCCTAAGGAAGTCTTGCTAGAGAAATGACGTAAGATCTTAATTTCCGTTTTTCTATCGGAGTCATATTCTAACCTAGACTAGTTTTTCGCTTTTGACTAATCCGCCATTCTTAAGCCCTAACAAGACAATTAGTTTTAAAAAAAATATATTGTTAATTACACTTTTCAAAAATAGTGTGAAAAACAATGGACATTATTATTGGTTTTAGCAACTGCCAGCTCAACCTTTGTTAGCATCTCTCTTTAGTGACCACTGCTTGTTTCACACTGAAATTTTATAATAGTTTTAATCCATGTACGTTTATTGATTTACAGTAAAGTAGGGACTAACTTTTAAGTGTATTTGCTAGAGAAGTTGTACAGGCATGTTAGATAAAACAAAATATTTGTCTCAGCACGAGGAAAAAGTTAGACACAAGGTCAGTTTGTAATGTAGGGGAGATCCAACGCCCTTAAGGGGACACTCTGGATGGGACAAAAATAAACATTGTCCCAGTTGAGACAGATTTCACCCCTATTGACCGAGGACAGAACAGATACTAAACTTTGAATTATTTCGCTTAAAATGTAATTAAACTTCATTTACAAATTAGGCACAAGGTCATCAAAAGTCTGGAGTGTTGGAGGACAGTGGTCATTCTCTGTTTATTCTACTCTTAACTAGATTAACTGGCCGATTCGTACACACATTGTTTCTCTCATTTATCCATTACTTTCATTATAGCATTTGTAACCATAATATCACATTTACTTAAAATATCCTCAATTGTTTGAAAAAAAATTTATTTACAATTTCATTGAAAAAAAATGGGAGTGAGACAACAAAAAAAATACCCAAAGAGCTTGAGACTGATCACAGCTTATCAGATGTATTCATACTTTGGTAGTCATGCTGATCTGTTTAAATTAAGCAAAGTCGTTTGATGATATTGCTACACACCTGTTACTAATTAAAGAATAGAAAAGGGAAAAGTGTGTTTGTCATGCTATTCCGTTAGGTAATTTAAGGGGTTTGCGGGTTGCTTGACTACTTCTATTTGCTTTGCATTCCGGAGTCTCTTGTTCTCATCTTTGTGTGACTTTGCTGCGTATGTTGCTGTCTTTCATCTGTATATTTTTAGATGTTTGATGTACTGAGCCAGGGTTTATGAGGTCACTAAAGTAAACATGCCAAGGTTTCGATCCTGTTTCTTATTTGAATTTTGTTTCCACATAAACCCGTGGTGCAACAGATAAAGTGCTAAGTAAAAATCAGTTCTAAGAGACAGTTTTCTCGAGGTTGAGGGTTCAATCCTCAGTACAGGCGATACTAACAATATAATTAAAAATTGTTTAAGACTTCTACCCGATCATGGCTGACAAAACGAGAGCAGAGATTAAATAAAGATTTCCATTTGAAATTCCATACAGATTCTAGACTTCAACATAAAGATTCCTGAGTTTGACAAGACACACCTGAAGAAGGTCGGAGGTTACACGGCCAAACCGTTATGAGAATAACATCCAAGATGAGAAGAGTAGTCCAAATAATCCAAATCATCAATCCTCATCTAAAAAGAATTCCGAAACATAATGTTATATTACATTCGGATGGGCTTCCATACGTGCTCTCGAAGCCGGAAGTCGTTAGCTGACGCGTATTAAAACTGGCCATATCTGCCACCATTTTGTATTCCTTTTTTAGTTGAATAAAGCTTGCCTTCCAAGTAACACGTATTTTTTATTACAATTTATTCAACTAAAAAACTTCTTTTTTTTTTTGATGTCTACCACGATACTAAGATGGATGTGACATGGCAACCAAAATGCCTAGACATTGATCCCAGTCTACCGACAGCTGCCAAGGAATACCGACACTGGCGTGCAATATTAAGTAATTACCTTGAAGATTATGAAGATAGGATACCGAACAAATACAAAGCCCTGTTAAGCTGTGTGAGCTCTAATGTTTATGAATTTATAGAGACATGTACGAACTTTGATGCTGCTATAGCAAAGCTGGACAGCTTGTTTATTAAAACACCGAATGAAGTCTTTGCATCACATATACTAGAAACCAGACGGCAGAAGCCGGGAGAAACGATGGACGAATTTTTCCGAGAATTGGAGAAACTAAAAAGGAATTGCAACTTCCGCGACCACAGTGCAGAGGAGTGTGGCAACGAGGCAATGCGTGACGCATTCATTTCTGGAATATCCTCGCCTTCAATACGACAGCGGCTCCTGGAAAATAAAACGCTGGACCTTCTGACGGTGTACAGTCAAGCCTCTGCGTTGGATATAGCCCAGCGTAATAGTGATGCGTATGCAACTCCGGATACCTACCTGGCTACGGTCGTGGACCCAGGATCACTACGGGTATGTGAATGTAGTTGTTCTAGTCCTCAAGTTCCTCCCAGTGAATCGGCTACTGCCCGCGTGTGCAAATCTAAGTTTTCAAGTTCAGTGGCAACATTGGTCGGTTCTCACTTACTGATCACATTTACCAACATACCACAAGGACTCGCGCCAGCTGCAACGCATGTGACTATTAACGGGACAAGATTAAGTGCTCTCCTGGATTCTTGCACTACTGACAGCTATCTTAACGAAAGAATTGTGCAGGAACTAAAACTAAAAGTTTATCCATCCAATAAAGACATTTCTATGGCTCAGAAAACTTTGAATACTCGTTCCAGTGGCTTGGTATTCTGAAAAATCTGTGTTCGGACTTAATACTTGGCCAGGATTTCTTGCGTCAACATCAAAGTGTAACTTTTAAATACGGTGGGCCCCGTCCCGAGTTAACTATGGATAGAGCTCCCCCCCTTTGTGCATTGGCCGCAGCAAAAATAGAAGAGCCGTCTCTTTTTCAAAATGTATCTTCAAACTGCAAACCAATAGCTGCCAAATCCAGACATTTTAGCAAGATATTCATTGCAGAGGAAGTTAATCATCTACTCTCTGAGGGCATAATCGAAACCAGCATATCACCATGGCGAGCCCAAATAGTGGTAGTGAAGGACCCCACCCACCGACATAAAAAGCGGATGTGTGTGGATTATTCCCAAACAATTAACCAATACACTGAGTTAGATGCCTACCCATTGCCAAGGATAGACGACATGGTGAATGATCTTGCAAAATACAAGGTATTCTCCACTTTTGATCTTAAAAGTGCCTACCACCAAGTGCCGCTGAATGAGGCTGATAAAAAGTATACCGCGTTTGAGGCAAATGGTTGCTTGTATCAGTTTTGTAAAATTCCGTTTAGAGTTACAAATGGGGTCGCTGCCTTCCAGTGGGCTATGGACAGTATAGTAAAAGAGGGGAACCTGTGTGGTGCTTTCCCGTACCTTGACAATGTAACAATTGCAGGACATACTCAGGAAGAACATGATGAAAATGTAAAGCAGTTCCTAGACACTGTCAGTCGGAGAAACCTTACTCTTAACCAATCAAAGACTGTAAAGTCCGTGCCTTCTATTAACGTGCTGGGGTACTGTGTTGGGAATGGTGTCATCAAGCCTGATACAGAGCGACTTTGCCCATTAAAGGAGCTTCAACCACCCGAGAACTTAAAATCACTTAAAATGATAATTGGAATGTTTGCGTATTATGCAAAATGGATACATGAATTTTCTAACAAAATTGAACCGCTAAAAAACGCGAGAAAATTCCCATTGGAAGAGAAGGCCTTGAAATCATTCAACTTGCTGAAAATAGAATTGGAAAAGTCTACTTTGCAGGCGATGGATGAAAACTTGCCCTTTGAGGTAGAGTGTGATGCGTCCGATGTTGCGATTTCTGCCGTTCTTAATCAAGGAGGACGACCTGTGGCGTTTATGTCTAGAACACTACAGGGCAGTGAACTAAAATACCACATCGTAGAAAAAGAAACGACTGCCATTATTGAGACAGTGCGTAAATGGAACCACTATCTGGCACGAAGCCACTTTACTTTGATTACCGATCAGCGGTCAGTAGCCTTTATGTTCGATACTAAAAGACGTACGAAAATTAAGAATGCAAAAATCCAGGAATGGAGACTGGAACTTGCCGCATTCAGCTACACTATCAAGTATCGTCCTGGTAAAGATAATGTGGTCCCTGACACGTTTTCCCGAGCATACACTTGTTCAACCTTTAATACATCTACACTCGCTGATCTCCACAATGGACTGTGTCATCCGGGGATAACTCGACTGCTTCATTTTGTAAGAGCAAGGAATCTCCCCTTTTCTACAGAAGAGGTAAAGAAGATGTGTGCTTCTTGTAAGATTTGCGCAGAGCTAAAACCTCGATTCTATCGCTTACCAAAAGGAACTCTTATAAAAGCAACACAACCTATGGAACGACTTAGTGTTGATTTCAAAGGTCCTCTGCCTAGTGTATCGACTAATTGTTACTTATTAATTATAGTTGATGAATACTCTCGTTTCCCTTTTGCTTTTCCATGTCCCAATATGCATGCAGCAACAGTGATCAAATGTTTAGATTTGCTATTTAGCCTATGTGGAATGCCAAGTTATATACATTCAGATCGAGGCACATCTTTCATGTCCAAGGAGCTGAAATCTTATCTCTCCCAGAAAGGAGTTGCCACTAGTAATAGTACTCCTTATCATCCAACCGGAAACGGACAAGTAGAGAGAATTAATGGCATTATATGGAAGGCGATTCGTTTAGCTCTTAGATCGCGTAACCTGTCTGAAAAGCATTGGGAACTTGTACTTGCCGAGGTGCTCCACTCACAGAGATTGTTGTTGTGTACGGCAACTAACGCCACACCGCATGAACGTTTCTTCGCATTCCAGCGCTGTTCCTCCCTCTTGGCTAATGACTCCTGGACCCGTACTGCTAAGAAGGTGTGTAAGGAACAAAAACGAACCCTATGTAAACCAAGTTGAGCTCCTTAACAGTAACCCGACCTATGCACACATTAGGTACCCAGATGGACGAAACTCTACTGTGTCTGTTCGTGACTTAGCACCTTGTCCCGAAGCCCAGACAATTTTAAGGTCTCCTATTGAGGAACAAGAGAGAGAGAACCACTTTGTACAGGATGATATACAAGGTCATAACGGAGCCTATGATGACACGTTGGTCCAGCCTGAACTAAGGCGATCCAGTCAGGTACCAAAGCCATGTCATAACGGGGCCTATGATGATACATTGGCCCAAGTACAAGGCGATCCAGTCGGGTACCAAAACCTCCCAATCGATATGGAGTAGAAAGTAAAAATATATATATTTTGAAGGAATGTAATATTACTTTCGTAAAGGTAAAAAAGTAAAAAGTAAAAGACAAAGGTTTAAAAAAAAAAAATTAAAAAAAAAGGTAAAATTTAAATTATTGAAGACACTATGTTTTATTTCTTTCTAGCAAGGAAGAATGTTATATTACATTCGTATGGGCTTCCATACGTGCTCCCGAAGCCGGAAGTCGTTAGCTGACGCGTATTAAAACTGGCCATATCTGCCACCATTTTGTATTCCTTTTTTAGTTGAATAAAGCTTGCCTTCCAAGTAACACATATTTTTTATTACACATAATATGATCTGTTTTGTCGGAAATTTAACTCTTTTCAGATTAATTCGACTTTTAGGACGTAACCTGCAATATAATAAGGAAATGGGATGGGAAAGGGGGGGGGGAGAAGGTCATCATCACATTCATCATAATTCTGTTTTATATGCTGGCATGTGTTTGACGACTTTTAGAGATTGACTTCCAAACTAACCTATCACTGGTCAGGAGTTTATTTATTTCTCTTCCCCTTAAGTCGATCTTCATCCCATGTTTTCCTTGGTCTACCACAATTGGTCTATATGTACTAACCCAATAACGCCTATGCATTCTTTCAATGTGGCCATACCATCAAAGTCTCCTTTTTTTGCAGTGTTACATCTTTGTGCTTGCTTCATAAGTACTTCCATGGTACGTGATCAGATGAACTTACTGCATTTGTACCCCATAAACAAAAATACCCCTGATCCACCTGACTAACTGCTAAATCCCACCCTTTACTGAAGAGATTCCTAGATACCGGAAGATTTTCTACTCTAATAGCTTCTCTCCTTAGATCACTTGTTTTTGAAATTCCCTCCCTGCTCCCTATTTCCCCTACTGTACCAACATGCAGAAATTTAAATGTAATGTGAACAAACACCTTGCTACCCAACTTCCAACACAGATTGCACCCCCCCCCCCTCTTTAAAAATCTGGCCTCTTATGCTTCAGTGGCAATATGGCTTGTTTGGGGCAAAAAACAAAAAAATAATTGTTAATTCTGTAGCAGGAGCCGTGGCACAAATGAGATAGATAAGGCCCAGTTGTCTAGTGTACAGGACTCCCGACAGCAAGTAAAAATAATGAAAAGTTGTGATTAAATGTGACACAACAGAAGGAGACAAACCCGTGCATAAAATAATAAAGAGTGCTTTTATTTCGGGGAAATAAATGTCTCTTTTCCAGCAATACGTGACTCAGTGAATAATTAGGAATAGGCTTGCTGCATAGAATGATGGTGTGTGTATTGGAAGCTCGCCAGCCATCTTGAATCATTATGGGTCGGCTTGTCACAGTGTATGATGATGATGATGATCCGTATAGTGGTGTAGCAAAGATTTGTAGTCTTGGTGGTGGTGCTGCTGATGTTATGTTACGGGTAGAATTGGAGCTGTTACTCCTGATTGTCATCATCGGGTCGGTGCTGGTGCTGCAGCCAGATTGGAAGCTGCTGCTAGTGTTGTAACAATCGTGGATCATTGTCGGATGAGTGCTAGATACTGCAACTGAGGGAGAAGACGAATTGTCCGCCCTTCTTCTGACCGAAGTTAGTTCTGCTTCCAATTTGCTCTCTCTTTTTTTGATTGAATTTTAGCAGAAATGGCCACTCTTTCTGACAGTCAGTGTCTATACATTGCTTTAAACAACCACAGTTCACCATTTCCATTTTTGGAAAAACTATAATAAACAATGTGAATCGTAATAACAAATGTTGTCATTGTTAGTTATTTGAGGGCATCCCTTTCCACATGAATGCAATGTCCATTCAGATACCCTTTGGCATTAGTTTTTTTATGTCCATAGATAAAACTGGCCCATTATTTTCAAGTGGATTGCTGAGTGGCATATGACAAAGGACACCATTATCTATCTATCTATCTATCTATCTATCTATCTATATTCCAGCAGAGGGACAGAGGAGGTTAGTTTGGTTTGTGTGCTTCTTTGGGCAATATGGGCTCTTAAGACCTAAGGATTGTGTTCAGATGGAAGATATATTTGTCTTCATTCGCAAGTATATTATTCAGTAGAAGAAAACGAGTATCATTGTAACATCCCTCAAAATAAAACTTTGTCACTTGTTTTAAACTGGAGTTTTAATTTTGTTTGGAGAAAGAATTTTTCTTTTGAAGCACTGACTGACAACCACACAATTGACACTGCGACTGGTGTCGGAATCGAGCAATGACTTTAGACAACGAGTGGACGATCACAGCCTGTGCAGTGAACGCACACAGACGCATGTTCACATCATCACAGCAGGCGGTCAATTCTCGCAGTGTTCATGTAACAGACCTGTAATTTGGTGTTGATGACAAAATTGTTTCAGCATGAAACATTTTGGAAAAAGGAAGAAGGTGAAGTCCTGCCCGCTAAAAGAACACATGCATGCAAGTAACAAACACGAGAAGGATGTACCCACACGCACGGACCCGAAAGGCAGAAGAGAAGGATAGGGAAGTTTAAAGACACACACATATAATCACGTTGACACACCAGTTCTCTCGTTAGATCACCAAAGTTAAGCGATGTTGAGCTTGGTCAATACCAGATGGGTGACCATTTGTGAATACCAGGCACTGTATTATGTTGGAGCACAGTGACACCTCCCAGCAAAAAACTGCAAAAAATAATGCTGTTAAAATTATCTCACTTGAGCAGAATACACATGCGAATAGGGGTCGCTTGTGAATTTGATATTCCCTAGAAACTTCCTCCTCCAGAGGAAGCCGGCTAAAACTGCCCAGGGTCTGTGCTGCACCAGGACAGGGTGCACACACATGCACATTACTGTAAAAAAAGAAGAAAAAAATGGAAAAGGAGGAAGAGAGAAAAGCCTGTCTGACATGCTGATTCGTAAAATATATATGCAGAAACATTTTTTGAACATTGAAACACACCATTCAATAAGTCCCGGGCCTAACTTATAAAACAGCTTTTAGGCAAAATCAACTTTATTCATCAACATAGTCTCCTGCTAAGGTGATACACTGATTCCAACACTTCTCTAACAATTCAATGCGTTTATTGTAGAACGATTTGCCTTTGGCCTCCAGATATGTCACAGTTTCTGATATCACTTCTTCATTGAAGCCAAACCTTTCCCTGGAGAATTCTTTTTAGGTTTGAAAACAGCCAGTAAGCACTGGGGGCAGATCTGTAGAATAGGGTAAGTGCGGACGCAATTCAAAGTGCAATGATTTTGCCATTATTGTAATCGACTTGTAAAACAGTGTATTGTCTTGGTGAAAGAGCAAATGACATCAAACTCTTAACTTCCACTGACCTGCTAGTGTCATCCCTTCAACCTCATTAGATAACATGTGCACTTTTAGATATTTGTAAAAAGTGTAATGAGTCATCAGTTTTTCCTCTAAATCCAACAAACTCGTCTTTATTTAGACTGAAGTTGTCATTTATTATTTTGAGATTGGATATCGTCATAAAAAATATATGAAAAAACGTGTGAATCTACAACAAAAGAAGAAGAAAAAATTATTAAAGTAAAAAAAAAAAGTATGCTTTGATGGTTTTCTTAAACGGTTGAGTTATTCATGCATTTACTTATTGTTCATGTCTTTTGAAACCTTACATCGAGCACAGACAGATAGCCGCTCCCTTTAAAACTCCCTTTAAACCTCATGATTGTTAAAACTCATGGCTGTTGTACAAAATTTTATGGAAAAAATATTTTGAATGAACCAATAAGACTTTATTTAACGAAAATAACTTAATAAATTCTGCACTGGAGTATTGTTGCCACATCTGGGCTGATGCATCAACCACTAACCTCTCCCTCTTGGACAGGGTGCAATAAAGAATTTCTAGCCTAATAGGTCTCGCACTGTCTTCCAAGCTCCAGCCCCTGTCACATCACTGCAGTGTTGCATCCCTGTGTTTGTTTTACAAGTACTTCCATGGAATGTACTCCAATGAACTTACTGCACTTGTACCCCTTCAATGAGAATACCTTCGACTCATCTGACTAGCAGAAAAATCCCACCTCTTCACTGTAGTTTTTTTTCTCGAACCACTTGCCTTTGGAATTCCCTCCCTGTTCCCTGCTTCATCGACATGCAGAAATTTAAATGTAATATGAACAAACATTTTGCTGCTCAACTCCCCACGCAGGTTGTCACCTATGAATCTTGCCCCTATCACTCTTCAGTGGCAATATGCCTTGTTTGGGGTAAACAAAAATGAAATAAATAAATAAACATAAATAAAAATTATATTTTTTCGAATTGCTGTACGATTTTACCAAGTGTTGGGTATCCATGAAGGTCATATTTTTTTCTCAACCACCACCCAAGACTCGGAGTTAGTGACTGCTACTCTGAACTTAAAAATCGCCACCTCGGACTTAGGGTTTGTTTTGAGTGTTTTTTTTAATTATTATTTTATCTCATGAATCTTATCATGTTTGATGCCTTTGTTAATTATTGTATTTTAGAATTAGTAATATTAGAAACATGTCAATGTGAGAAAAAGTAACAAGACATATCATGGTGCAATTTCATTTGGGGTACCATAAAGTGACATCGCACCAAACATTTTTTTCATTACTAAAGATTTTATTGACAAGAAGCAATGCTAGTGTAGAGATCAGAGTTATCTACTTTTGGGAGAAATTATTTTCCCGTTATTGCCCTTGGGCCTAGAATCCCTTAGGAAAAATGTTAGTCTTCACATATCACTAGATCTCATAGCAACTCTCGTACCAACATGTGGTTGAGAATTAAAACCAAAATTCTTCCTCATTTGCTGCCTGGACGTTCTACAGACCGGACTTGCCTTGGTCACATCCTTCAACAGAAAGGATGTCACGAGAAAAAATGTAAGTTTTTGCAGCACGTTATGACTAACTTGTGCATTTTTATCTGTATGGAAACAGTGTATTTAATTGTGTTTAATCTATCTCTCATTTGCTATCTTCATAGTTTGTCATAGACAAACTATTAATAAACAAAATGTCTCTATCCTCCACAGTTTTTTAACTGACTTTTATTTTCCGACATATGCATTATGGCTAACGTAATACACGGTCAGTCTTAGCCACATTCTACGTGATCAGAGAATTCAAGCATTGAATATCAAATATTCTAATCCTTCACTGGTATTGTTCACTAATGTCTGTTTATTCAGTTATTATTTGAAATCAACAATGTTCCTTAAGTGAACGCAGCTTGTTTTTGATTCATTCAAATTTGGTGGGGGCGACTTCCCACTACTACTACTGCTTTGTTTGTTTGTTATGCACCCAATCACAGAAGTTTTACTTAGGAAAGGAGATTACCTGGCTGAGAGATCGGGCAGTCTTTTCCATCTCTCCCAGATCCGTAATGCTCACCCTGGATTGGAGATTAGGACATTGTGTGTGAGGGGGGGGGTAGTAAGTGGTTATGAACTCGTGGACAATCTGTTAGTATGTGGTCGTCCACTTCATCACAAACAACAGCACTTTCTGCAAATTATGCCAGCTGCGTGATTGATTTTGAAGAGTACGTATTTAAGCTGGCTCTTCAAAACGCTTGACAAAAACTTGAAAAGAATTGCCCAGCCATGTCTATGCATATTCCAACAGGATTTTCCAGAAAGTGCTGCTTTTCGAGAAATATCTAATCAAGGCTAAGATAGACGTCACATGCATCCAATAAACAAAGAAATAAGATGGCATAGCTGGATAAGACAGAATCATCCAAAATGAGTCTAGAGGGAAGGGCTACTATTCTTTCTGTCAAAGTCCTTCACCTGCATTGTTTCCGCACATGACATCTTAAAACTCAGCCGTTGAGAAATTGTCAATTGAATTACCTCTGCCAACAACCAACACTCTAAAAATCAGCAACTGGTACCTTCTGCCTGAGAATTTCCCTTATTTTCGACAAGTGGATGTATAACTAGTGTAGTCGTTCTCTACACAGTGATCTTGCCAGACCGTGAACACTCTTTTGGCCGATGATCGTCATAGTGGCAAATACAAAAAAAAGATGTCGGTCGAATCTCCTCTAGGTCGGAATGATGATGATGATGATGATAGAGATGGCTTTGTCGATCTCGTCTCTGTGAAGGCAAGGTTATTCAAGCAGAACAAATCAACGAGAATAATTCAAACAACTCAGCGATTTCTTTTTGTATCAAATAATTATTAAGAAATTAAAAGAAAGAATTGATTTAACATTAGCTCAATGTCTACTGTATCGTAAAAACTGTCTTGTCCAGGCTGTCTCTCTGTACGTGTGTGCGTATCCCTTGACAACGATTATTTTCACAAGTTTGGCTAATTAAGTCATTATTCTATGTTTAGAAAACGGTGGCCAAGCCCGGGCTACAACTCCCACGGGATCCGAGAATCGCGACCCGCTCGGACGAAATCTCAGCTCGTTCTAAAACCAAAAGTCCTTTCTCTTACCAAAAACGTGTATTTCCCTTTCCAACCTACTTCTCTGGTCCTTCTTCCTCTCTCGGGGGTGGGTGGTGTATGCGCTACAGACTTACTCTCTTTCTCTCTCCCATCCCTTTTTCTGTGTCCCTCTTCCTCTCCCAGAGTTGGGTGGTACGGGCAATTGAAATTCCTCGCTTAGGCTTTTAGATATTATCTACATAGAAAACAATTATTCTCTCTCTGTTTCCCAAGTGTTTACACCCCCACCAGACCACTGGTGATTAAGATATGATGACCAAATTCTGGTAAATGTCTTCCCATTGTGTGGCAATAATTACAAATGACAACCAACACGCTTTTTGCCAGACGACTGACGCCACTCCCAGAGGATCGCCCAGCGCTGATAATATGTACTAGTTCTTAGATCTCCATCTTTGTTTCTACGTAGGGCCTAGCATCATCACTAAGATGCATACTAGTGCACCTTAAGGTGCCCGATCTCCGTCAGTCATAATTGTTCTGTCATAGATGTGCCAGGCATGGGGTTCAATTTAGAATACTTCTTTTTTACCATTACTACATGAACGAAAACGAAAATGTTCACAGCATGTTTATTTTTATCAAACTTAGATAATTCGTGAAATGGCTTATATTTCTAGGCAAGGAAAATTAATTTGAATCAAGTGAGTTATATTAGACTGGTTGTCGCTGACCAGGGGAAAGAAAGAAAATGGCAAACAATTAAGCATCACAACGCTATTGTATGAAGCTTTGGTCCCTTTTAGTCACCTCTATCAAAAGCTAAGAACAGGGGGGAAGACGTAAAGTAAAATAGACCAACCCTTTTCACAGGCTTGAGAAGAAGAGGAAGATAGCAAAGCTGCTACTGTAATTATATTTACTATGAGAGTGTAACGATACGATTGAGAATATTGTTATGAATGTCTCTTAAACGTTTCCAGAAATCGAAACGTTATTACGTTTTTCAAACTACGAAAGTCATTCGAAACATTGGCAAAGTTTCTCGAAATAATTTGGAACTCCTTTAATTACCACACAACGAAAGTTTTATCTCAATTTTTAACAATAGTTCTTAAGCCTTTAACCTGATCGCTACCAACTTATAATGTTCTTAAAATGTTTTTTATATAACTTCTATACTTTTCTCGACTTTTTTGAACACTTTATAGGTTTTCTCCAACTTATACATTTTTTTAAACAACTTGTATACATTTAAAGTCTTTCTCAACACTGTATAAGATTAGGACCCGTGAGAGCGTCCTTGCCTTATACTGGCACATTTCATTACTCATATCACGATGAGGCTTTCAGTGTCATCTCCAATGGGACACTCATTTCCTTGGGGTGGGGATTCATGCGGGTGTGCGCTTCCTACAGGGCAGCCCATTGACACGCGATGATACACAAACGTCTAAATGTCTTTTCACTAAAATAGAGTACAAAAGTTACCTTCGATTTCTTCTCACTCTTCGCTAGTCGTCTTCGTGTCTTGACCCCTCGATCGTCATATAGATGCTGTTCCGGATTTTATTATATCTCTTCTCGGCATTCTTCTATCTCTTCTCGGCCGTGATTGCTCAAGGTTGTGTACCTGTTCTGCAGATAAACTTTGTTTTAATGCAAAGGGAAAAAACTCGGCGATCACATCTTGAGAGAGCGTCACGTAAATTGCTTTTATTCTTTCCTATTAAATCTGGGAGAGGGTTCACATATCTCTTTTTCCATTCACACTCGACTTGCAGCTATTTCCAATCACTCTGACTCAATTATTCCAGCTGACGGGCGCAGACTGGGTCACTTATTCGGGTCTCATTCGGGACCTCCAATTATGCTTCAGCCGATATCACATACGGTCCGCATCGCTGGGGATCCATCTGCGAACTCCTAGGTAACAGCCATCTGCACACTTCGCTCTTCCATCGCAGACTGATCTTTGGGTAACAGACATAATTGCCTGTCTGGTTGGCACCAGCTTCCACAATTAACTGATCTAAAAACTTGCGTCTTGACCAAAAAACAAGTGACTCAGTCTCCTTGTCTCGTGTCAACCACTCACACAACTGCCTCAATATCGCTTTATGTTTGACTTTTCAACCCGAGCCCTTTCATGTTGGCCCATCACTGCCGAGCGTGTTAATGATTTTGAGCATGAATCATTCATCAGAACCAAATTTACCCTTTCCGAAACACATGTTATCTCAACCTGCACTTAATTCGCGGATTCCACCTAGGTCACAATTCATACTAGCTAACTTAAGCATTTTTCAAAGCAAAAACCAGTTCAATTTCTCATACACATACGAACTTTGTTTTTTATGAAAAATGGAAACTGACTTTGTCTCTAGAAAAAGTACACAGGCGAGTTTAAAAAAGGAAAGCCAAGTTTTCCAAGTGTCTGTGTATTATTTGTAAAAAAAGTTTTTGTGTTTTTGTTTCTTTTTCTTTGTATTATTTTTGTTGGGGAATGTTTCTTTTTCTTTTTATTATTTTTGTTGGGGAATGTTTCTTTTTCTTTTTATTATTTTTGTTGGGGAATGTTTATTTTTCTTTTTATTACTTTTGTTGGGGAATGTTTATTTTTCTTTTTATTATTTTTGTTGGGGAATGTTTATTTTTCTTTTTATTAGGGAATGTTTCCTGCAGTATGAATAAGTATACAGCTTCTTTTTTGTTTTTGTAAATGAACTGATTTGGTTTATAAATAAGGATCTCCTTTATTTTAATTTTGATCATAACCTAACTGAAATGTTTTTATATATAACTAGAAGAATATTAATTTTATGAACAGAACAGTTTTGCACCACTTTTATTTATCTATACGAAGGTTAAAATCAATATATAATGACACTAAATGTTATGTCTAGAATCATTATTCTAATGTTGATCAAAATCCATTACATGATTTTGATTCTAGAAAATGTCTTAAATTTAAGGTCTTAAGAAGAAATTGAAATTCAAGGAATCTTGTTTAATTGGTGTCAAATGACTATGGATCAAATCAAATGCAAATCTGAAATATTTGAATTTTCAAATGGAAAGTTGTGCCCATATTATAAATTATAATTAGATGCCACCCCTCAAAAGAAAAACCTTTAAAATACTACAAGGGAACTGAAAGGGAATATTCATTCATTAAAATTTTTAAAAACTCGGAGGTATCTGAATTTTCATGAAGGGCATTCATTCTCTTTTTCGTCCTTTGAATAAAACTAAATTAAACTAAATATAGCCCACGTTATGCCAAGGAGCTGTGTTCCAAAGTCCATAATGGTTGATTACTTGTACATACAAATATATAAACATACGTAACTTAGAGATTTTAAACCTTCTTTGTAAATAATATTCTTGCATTACCTTAATTTGGATTTTGTGGAATGACATGAAATTACGTTAAAATTAAACATTAAACAACAAGATTATTAAACAAATTGTTTCTTCACACTTACAACGAAGATTCTGTTCGCCGTGTAAATGTATCATTGTAATTGTGTACAGCAGATACTATTTTATATCTTAGCTTTTACGTTTTAGTGTTCACATGTTCGTGTATATCTTTTCCGTACACAAAATCACCATTTTGTGTTATGTTTTCATGGATAACACACAAATATCGGAAGAAGGAAAAAAGGGCAATAGTGAAGAAAGTGTTGAATTTATATACATAAACATTTATTCTCAGATAAAGTTTGTCGAAGATAAACGTAAAAGTGATTACAGAAACATGTAATGTAGTAAACATTATGCAAGGGAAAAACAATACGCATAAGTACTAAAGAAGGAATACATTACGATTCCAATTACAATGAGGAAATAACACATGTTGCCAGGGTCGTAGATAGAGAAATATGTGTGAGTAATGAAAGTAAATGTTACTTTATGTTGTACTGTTCTGGGCGTCTCTATGATTGCTACCTATAAAGGCACCTAGCGGACATAGCATCAGAGTTTGTAAAAGCCATGCAAAAGTGGACAGCCAGATGGATCATGTGCAACAGCCCTGAAGGATGCGCCAGAAAGAGCATAAGATCTTGTCCTAAAGAGTTTTTTTTACTTTCTCCAATGAGATAACTCAGATATGTCTTCCCCAAAGACTTGCCTTCTCAAGAGAGTAAAGTTAGACATAAGGTCTGTTTTTAATCTGGAGAATCTTACTCCTACCAAATTGAGGAACACACTGGACCGGGAACAAAAATAACCTGTACAGTCCCGTCAGCACTCTCTCATGAATGAAGGCATCTCAGGCGACATGTAATAAACCTATCCTCTTTCCGAATGGAGGAGATACTGTCAACCAAGGCTACTTTGACATTGGGGTCTACTATGATAATTGTATGTCAACCTGTATTTTTCGCTATTAACTAATCAGCCTTGATTTGTTTGAACCCTAAAACTGGGTTGTAACATATGTATGGTACAACTAACGTATTTTATGTTTCCCGCCAATACTAAGCCAGTGCAAGAAGTTCTTGGAAATGGAGTGGCAAGTATGCTTTAGGACTATATTTCGCCAAAGGAGAAAACATCACAAAAACGTGAACCAAAAATAACAGCATAAATAAGTGTTTCATCACGCTATCTTACTGATTCGTGTCTAATGTGAGAAAACTCAAAAGTGCCACTGATTTAAAAAAATATATTGCACACTTAAAACAAGAATAGGTTTAAGGCTTCTAAAATTCATACTAGAATTGTCCGCAAGGACCCGTGGTGCAACAGATAAAAGTGCTAAGTTATAATCAGTTCTGGAGGTTGAAGGTTCAATTTTTATTCGCCAACACCCCTGTGTTTAATAAATCTAGCAAAAATCAAGTAATGGTCAGATTTTCATTAAATTTTCGATACTTATGCATTATTGGCCTAATTTATCTTTAATATGCTGTTTTCGTAAAATATATTGGGGAAAATATTTTTTTCTATTTTTTTCTATTTTTTTTAATTTATGAAATCTGAACGAAATATATCCAGGTTGGTCGAAATTTTAATGTTATGTAAAGCAAAAGAGTCTTAAAAAAAACATTTGATTTACTTTATTATATTTTATGGTGGCGTAATTTGGTAAACTGGTCCGTAAATTCACAACTAAAAAGTGGAAATAAATGCAATATTATTATGTTTTGACATTTTTTACTACCTTTTCTCAATAAAATATAATGTGATCTATTGCATTGCGAAGAAAAAAAAAAGTTCTACAAAATAAATAATTTTTCAGAGATTTTAATCCATTTAAACGAATTGGCAATGTTCAAGTACGACTAACTGTACGAGCAGCTTCTGCGGCGCTGCTACGGTGTTACGCCGCCATCCGTACCCGATAATAAACTTCGTACTTAACAACTTCCGGTATTCTTTAGTTTAATTTTCTCTAGTTTCTGGTAGTCAATTTTCTGTTTTTATTTCTTTTGTATTTTATGATAATAAATTATATCGTACACGATGTACTAACCGCAGATGAATGTCGGTTGCGCACTATCTCCTTGCAAGTGTTACTAAAGGACACAAATGGAGAAAAGAAAACGTTGGAATGGTTGGCAGGGCCTACAATGCCCTACCTAACCATGATGTGGTAAACCACACGTATAATTTTGTGATTCCCGTAGACAATATGATCCACACTAATCGTATTGAAGGCTCATGGAGTCACGCTAAAGACAAATTCAGGTCCATGCGAGGTACAAGTGCAGCACATTTCAATAGCTACCTGCAGGAGTTTCTCTGGCGTCGACAAGTAAAAGTAAATTACTTCGGCCATATAATATATGCGATCCGACAGTACTATGATTTCTGAAACAACCTATTTTATTATTTTCCCTCTGTGATTATTTATTTTTAGTAACTGTGATTATTGATTTTTAGTAACTGTGATTATTTATTTTTGTCAAATAAATTATTTAAAATAAAATTCAGTACAAAACTAACCAAAACAGGAAGTGTTTATTATCGGAACCAATTTCGAACGGACACCGTTTCCGGTTGGAGACAACTTTGCTTAGAGTTAGTCGTACTTGAACATTGCCAACGAATTCATCATTTAGCCAAAGTAGAAGTTTAAACATCTATTTTGAAAATACGCCTTCCCAATTTGGTCAAAATAGAGCGTAGGGGCCCCCGATCAACTGCCCGAGAAACCACATGTGCGCATGCGCCAATGTAGACAGGAAGCGCACAATTTAAAATATAAAAATATATAAAAAATAACAAATCTAAATTTCGCAAAACTGAAAACGCTATGAATGAAAATGTAGAATAAAAAAAAAACACGTAATAAAAAACAAAAACAAACACGTAAATTTATACAGGATACAAATGGTTAATTTTATTTATGTAATGTAAAAAGAAGACACGAATAGAAAAACCTTTTCTAAGGCTTTATTCAATTAATTCAAAACTACAATGCCAACAAGGCAAGAGACCAAGAACGTATATATGGTAAAAGAAAGAGAACGCATTTAAATTAAAAAGTCACGTGGACAAGAAAACCCAGTAATTTTACTTTAACGGAAATATATGCAAGTGCACGTAATCCATCTCGTAATCCCAAGGTGCTGAGTTCAATCCTGGGCAAATGCAGCTGAAGAAATATAATATACATAACATTCTCCCCTACTTGTAACAGAGATTGTTATCAGAAAGTTTTATAAATCCAGACGCTGGACTGGTTTGCGAATCCTGCTAGACCGGCGGGGAAGTAGTTCACTATCAGAAGCACCATATCTCTGGGAAGGTTGATTCTCTGAATTCTGATTCACTAATTCATTTTCTGTATAACTTTCCTTAGGTGAAGGAGTATTTGTGGAACTTGTATCAGGCAAAGGGCCCATGTCAGGTAGAACGTTTTCAGCAGAATCTTGAGATCGACCCGAGCGTGGAAAACGTGCTAAATGTCTTAGTGCTACTGAATCTTCCCGGCCATCATGATATCGTATTCTTGCATGTGTAGGGTTAGCCTCGAGGAGTTCCACTACCTCAACGATCGGGTCATATTTACTCCTGTTACCAAATCGCTTTAATAACACCTCCCCAGGCTCACAGAGCCAAACAGGTAATGCAGTGCCAGTGGAAGAGCGCCTTTTAAAATTGAACATGCGTTCGTGAGGCGTAGCATTTGTGGAGGTGCATAGTAGAGAGCGAATAGTTTGTAAAACATCCTGTAGAACATCCTGCCAAGCGCTAATGGGTAACCGTTTTGATCCTAAAGCTAATAAGATGGTGTTCCAAATAATGCCGTTATAGCGCTCACATTGGCTGTTACCTCTTGGGTTATACGCAGTAGTGTTACTGGATCCAATTCCAAGTCGCAGCAAAAATTGTTTGAATTCCTCCGACATAAACGAAGTTCCTCGATCGGAATGGATGAATGAGGGAAGTCCAAAAATAGAAAAAATATTCACCAGGCACTGAATCGCGGTTTGAGAGGAGCAATCACGACAAGGGAAAGCAAACGGAAATCGACTGTATTCATCGACGACTGTAAATATGTAACGGCAACCTGATGAAGATGCCGGGATAGGTCCTTTGTAATCGACAGAAAGACGCTGGAATGGAGCAGTAGAACGGATAAGAATATTATTAGTAGAAGTAAAGAATTGGGGTTTTATTTTGGCGCAAGTAGTACATTGAGATGTCACACGTCGGATTTCATCAAGTGAATATGGCAAATTTTGTGACCTTACAAAATGCCAAAGGCGTTGTACTCCAGGATGTATTAAGGAATCATGAATTGATTTTAGTTCCTCCAAGGAAGAAA
This sequence comes from Sepiola atlantica, assembly GCA_963556195.1. Lineage (NCBI taxonomy): Eukaryota > Metazoa > Mollusca > Cephalopoda > Sepiida > Sepiolidae > Sepiola > Sepiola atlantica. Next base: position 21,622,514 of record OY744551.1, on the reverse strand, counting down.
CAGCAGCACCACATACTCTGGATAATGTGTCAGCGACAATATTTTCATTCCCGGGACGGTGTTTTATATCATATGAAAAGGGAAGAAGTTCCATTTTCCACCGTATAATTTTATCGTTTTTAATTTTTCCACGATTAGCAGGTTTAAACACAAAAGATACGGCTTGTTGATCAGTAATAATAGTAAAATGTTTCCCAACAATGAGATCTCTCCATTTACGAACACATTCGACTATGGCATATGCTTCTTTTTCGACTATATGAAGTCGCATTTCAGAGAGGTTTAACGACCGAGAAAAGAATGCTACAGGTCTCCCAGCTTGTAAAAGAGTGCCTCCGATAGCCTTTTCTGAGGCATCGGTTTCAATAATAAACGGCAATTCATCATCAATAACTTTTACGGATGATTCAGCAATGTCTTTCTTGAGTTTTTCGAAAGAATTTACAACTATAGGAGGCATAGGGAATTGTTTATTTTCGACCAGTGGACGAATTTTGTATGAATACTTAGGTATCCATTTCGCATAGTAAGCAAACATACCAAGACACCTTTTTAACGATTTTGAATCGGAAGGGGGAGGCATTTGCAAAAGAGGTCTCAAACGCTCTGGATCAGGTTGAAGAGTTCCGTTACAAATTCGGTATCCAAGCACGTTAAATTAAATTAAAAAGTCACGTGGACAAGAAAACCCAGTAATTTTACTTTAACGGAAATATATGCAAGTGCACGTAATCCATCTCGTAATCCCAAGGTGCTGAGTTCAATCCTGGGCAAATGCAGCTGAAGAAATATAATATACATAACAATTTACTAAAGCGTTGAAAACGTCTTCGTGTTCCCGTATTCTTCCTTTTAACAATAATGGTTTCGTCGATTTCGACGATTTTTTCTACTCCTCCGATTTGTAATTGTCCAAAATTAGTTTTTCGGGGTATTTCTTTGCCCAAAGATACATGAGTATTACTAATTTCTTCAAACTCATTCTTGACTTTTCAAAGAAATATAGCCATCAGTTAATTTTTCACTACCAATCCATTTCATGGTAGACCCACAAACACATAGTCTGGATTCTTTAATTAATTTTAATTCCTTAAGAAAAATAAATAAATTCGCAGTAGTAGATAAGCGTTCATACAATTCTTCTATCTTTATTTTACATCAATTTAAAAAAAACCCTAACATTTATAAAAGTAATATTAAAGTTATATTTTAGAAAAGAACAACAATGATAACTACTGTTTTATTGAATAAATATTCTTCTGAGAAGAACCAACAAATTGTTATTATTGTTATATTTTTAAAAAGAACCAGAATTATAACTCTTTGGAACTCCCTCCCTGCACTCTGTTTCGCCGGCTGTATATATATATATATATATATATATATATATATATATATATATATATATATATATATATATATATATATATATGTATATATATATATATATATGTATATATATATATATATATATATGTATATATATATATATATATATATATATATATGTATATATATATATATATATATATATGTATATATATATATATATATATATATATATGTATATATATATATATATATACATATATATATATATACATATATATATATATATATATATATACATACATATATATATATATATATATGCATACATATATATATATATATATATATATAATAAATTTATATATATATTAATAAATATAGTATGTGTAAATATCAAAATCCTAAAATTATCCATTTAATATTCTTTCCTTAAACAAATATAAATACTAGTTTAAGCAGATAAGTTATTTAGACAATTCTTCTTTTTTTTTGCAGTAAAAAAAATAATAATAATCTGTCTAAAAAATGTGCAACTCAAGGAAAAAATTTTTTTAAAGAAAAGAAGGTTAAACACCCGTTATTAATGAAAGTAATTTTATCACTTTTGGACATCCATAGGTACATACATAACATCTCTCATAATGTCTCACATGATAATGCTAATTTTTTGTGTAAACAATACATCCAGCCGTAGAAAAAGAATATTTCGTACTTGTATCGCAAGATAAAGAAGGGTTTATTTCCAAATTAGATAATTTAATCTTTAAATAAACGGCACTTCTGCATTTTTTATGAACACGCAGATTTTCTGTCCTTCTACTGAAAATAAAGGGAAGTAATTCAACCGGAAGTTACTTATTTACAACTTAAAAAAAAAATGCAAGACTGATTTGTTTTTGGGTAACAAGAAACAATTAACAATTTCTTTTTAAATTTTATAAATAAAAATGTAAAGTTTTGATTGGGGTGGGGGGGAATGAATTTTTTGGTCAACATTGATTTTGTTTTTTTTTTAAATATATTGTAGTAGAAAAGTTTTGTTTGAGATTTTTTTAATCTAAATGAAAAGTTTTCATTGGGGGGGGGGGCTGTATTTTTTTTGTCCTTTTTCTTTTATTAAACAGGATAAAAGTTCTGCAATTTGACTTATAATGGCTTCCATGGGGTTAGCAGAAAACTTCTGCCGCCACATAAATTCCATTAGGTAAGACTCCACCATTTGCGTGTGGGTGCCACATTCTATTTTGTTACGCATTTTGGCCTTTTGCCACATGTTTTCCACATGATTTGTTGTGGCACCTGTGGATGGATCCACAAAATTATATCGGTGATTTACACGCAAATGGTGAAATCCTTCTGAAGCGAGTTGGTCGTATGCACGCCAACAGTCTGAGATTACTGTTGTTCCGGGACGCACATACTGCTTTATTATGGGTATTAGTGTTTCGGCATTTCTGTAAGGGACTGTTACTAAGAAGCCAGACTTAGTGGCCGCTTCATAGCCACCAAATACCCACAGTTGTCGTCGGATACGGCCCGTATTGTTCTTTCTTCGTGAAAATAGACTTTCGTCTATCTCCACGAAGCAGTCTTTGACATGACCGGCATGTCCGACTGCAAGAAATCAGGCGATGTGCCTGTAAAAAATCAATTGTTTTCTGCGTCTGGTTCATTAAATTACCAATGTCGCGAAGATTCAAATCATTTAACTCCATTCTACTAAATTCTACTTCCACTCCAGGTAAATTCGACTTCCGGTGAATTCTGAATAAATGGGACTTGGAGAAAACTAAACGGAACTCTTCAATTTCGATTTCTTAATCGGCTGCGTGTTCATACAAAATGCAGAAGTGCCAAATAAACTATTTTACTTTAAAACAACTTCCTATAAGTATAACTTTATTTTAGGGAGATTTTTAAAAACGCCAAAATGGAACGCGAATGTATGAATTTCTTAAAGAAAGCAAAAACCGGTGACGTCAACGATTCTATGGCTGCGCTTGGAGGTCCCTAATGAAAAATCATTTTTTTTTTATTACTAACTGTTCAACATGAGCCCACCTCCCCACTACAAAACACTATCCGAATAAACAATGGTCCGAAAATGGGTGATCATTTTACATTAAATGTATATGCGAACCTGATCCTTCACTCAAAATTCTAAACTTTTTTTTATGTTATTTTATCGCCAAGGTTTTCGGAGTGTTCACACGCCTAAAAAAAAGTAAAATCTAATTTTTCTTTGAAGGGGTGGGGTGAATTAGCCTACAAATTAAATTTCAGAGTAATCAAAATTAGATTTCAGAGTAGTGTATGCTGTGAACACTTGTTTTGTTTTTAAATTACCAAAACTTGTTTTCTTGACTGAAATAACTTAAAAGAGAGAGAGAGAGAGAGAGAGAGAGAGAGAGAGAGAGAGAGAGAGAGAGAGAAAGAAAGAAAGAAAGACAGACAGACAGAGAGAGACTAGTTTTATTTCTTATGACACAAGAAGGAATGTCGAGTGACTGCGATTGTTTTTATTTTAATCGGTTTTTATTGTAAAAATGGAGTTTAACGGACCAATTTTCAGCAATCTCAAGGATGTTTTTGTTTCTTTAAGCATGGCCAGTTTTTAAAAGATGAAAAAACAAAAAGGTTGAAGTTTAAAAAGTAAAAACCGTAGATCAAAAGATCCTCTTTTAAAAATAATTATGTAAGTAACGCCTTTTTATAATCATCGCTTCACTAACAAATTAACAAAACTAACTTAAAAACCTAAAATCTAAAACAAATAACAAAACGGTCCCTCCGCCTGTTTTAAAATCCAATTTTGAGATTTCAAACAAAAACGATTTCCATTTCTGTAAATTCTACAATTTGCGGAGGTTTGAAATAGACACCGACTCGTTTTTTCTATTTTCTTAAAAACATAAAAATGCAGATTATTGTCCCTATTTACTCGTCTCCCTACAGCTTCGCCTCCCCTCTTTGGGGAGGAGTAAGTTTATTGCTTACTGCCTGAGGCGCCCCTACCGGGGAATGCCGACGGGGCTGCCCAGGCAATTTTTAAACCCCACTTTCCCGACCCGACCTTGGGTCACATCTTACTTGTGGGAGTAAGATAAAAACTGGCCTTGTGCCTAACTCCTGGAGAGGAGTAAATCAATACTCGTCTCCCTACAGGGACAGAGTTAGACACAATGTCGGTTTTTAATGTGGGGAACATCCAGATCCCCAAAAGGAGCACTCTGGATTGGGACAAAAATTCAAATTGCCTCAGTCTAGAAGGATTTCTCCTTCACTAACCGAGGACAGAAAAGATAAAGTGTAGTATCAGAACATTATTGAAAAATGAATTTAAAATAAAGGTAGTTTTTTTAAAATGTGTAAAAAACGTAAAGATTAGAGGTGGGAACAGATTTTTCTAAAAGGCGATAAAAACGTTTTAAGATTATGACATGCTGAACGTTTGGGAGAAAATATTTTTTATATTTAGTATTACATATTAATAGGGGGGGAAACACGTACATCTCATTCCACTTGTTAGCCAATAACCCTGTTTCGATCCACTATACAGCCATTTTGGGGGGAAAAAACGCCGATAATACTAGCATATGTAATCATTTAAAAAGCGTTTTTTTTTCTCTCCAGATTCCATGCGTAATACTAAATAGATTTTAACTCCAAAACGTTCAGCATGTCATAATCTTAAAACTTTTTTTATCGCCCATACACAATTTTTAATCGTCTTTTCGAACAATCTGTCCCCGCCTCTAATCTTTACGTTTACCAATAACTGTTATTATTGTACCCTTACACCATATGCTAGTTCACCCAAAAAGAAAAATGAAATTCTTCTTTTTGTCAGCGATTACATGTAAACAGCCGCAAAAACTGGGCAGTGAAAATAAATAAACATTCTAAAAATATTTTAGACTTTAGTTTCGCATATAAATTTAACGTAAAATGAGCGTCCACTTTCTGACTAGATAGCGTTTTAAGGACATCCAACCAGTTTTTATTTTTAGTTTAATCTTGGCCATTTTGTGAATTAATTGTGGGTGTTAAGGTGATTTTGGTATTATTGTAGATTAGCAACCTCAGATACCCCCCTCATGAGATTCTGCTTTTTAAGGCGATTACGTGTGAACACCATGTAAAAAACTTGATAAAATAAAAAATAAAACAATTATTTCAAAATTTTGAGTGGGGGATCAGTTGCACACATAAATTTAACGTAAAATAAATAATCACCCATTTCTGGACTATTCTCGAGCCGGATAGCGTTTTAGGACAAGTAACCAGAATTTTTTTTTTTTGTGTAAGAACCTTCCTACTCGGTTAGTGGTAGAGTTAAGGGATTTACAAAATCCTCCACTCTTAATTATAAAATATGTGTTTTAACGTGTTCACACGTAATCGGCTAAAATAGGGTGCTTATTTATATTGCGATACATGTGGAATATGGCAATTTAAAAAAAAACAGGAAAACTTATGGATATACTTACTTATCGGTGAATAATATTAGTGTACACAAAATAAAATACGGAAAATAAATGAGTAGAATTTTAATAAAAATAAAATTAATTTACTTTTCAGAGTCAACGAACTCCGAACGACAAGATTGCTTAGCGTACTCTTCATATTAGAAGAAGGGAGATAATCTACGATGCGCTGGTTTGACGCGAATGTTGTTCGGGGTGGCACTTTTTGTCGCCACCCGGATTTGTCTCACGTGACTCAAATGAACCAATCAATCGCAATCATTTAAAAATAGAGATTCGTTTTCATTATTAAAAATAAACACCGAATTGTCAATCCATGATTAAAAAAATAGAGATAAAACATGTTTAACTAACAGTATGTATTTATATATATTGGAATTGTTTAAGAAATCAAAATCTAAATGAAAAGAACAGCTTGTGTATTAATGAATAAAACATTTATTAAAAACAAATTACAATGGTTTTTTTTTTGCTTGTGGAAAACTTTCTTTGTATTTTTTTAAAAAGTTCTCTTTCAATTTTTATCGCAAAACAATAGTCAATATTTGGGAATAAAAATTTTTTCTAAATAAAATTTAAAAAAATTATTTAGAAAAAGTTTGAGTTTTTGATGATTTGAATCTTTTTCTTTGTCCAGGTTTCTTCGCAACATTTATCAATTTTTTGTGTGTGGTAATTTCATCATTTTTGGAATATAATTTTTGATGTCGATTTAAGAGATAGTTTGTAAATATCTCTTGTTTTCTTTCATTTCCATAATTCTGTCATAGTGTTTCATTTATTGGTTCAAAATTGCTTAAAAGGCAATCCCCTTGTCCATATAGACCTTTTCTTATATTTAACTAGCAGGGCTACCCGGCGTTGCCCGGGGCTCTCTCTTCCCTGGTGGCCCCATTTCATCGTCCCCTCAACCCGTTGCCTTCAGCGAAAGCTGTCTCTTCCCCACCGTTCCACTTCCGTTGCCCAGGGCAAAAGTATGACATATTTTTATTAAAAGTACCACCTCTGTCTGCACCTTCTATATACGTACGTATCTCTACCCTGGTGTGCCTACTATATACGTACCTATCTCTACCCCGGTGCGCATGCATAAGAACTCATATTAATGCGCCCCTGTCGTATCAAAGAATCAAAATTATGTTCGTTTATGTTGTGTCACTATCATAAAAAATAACTCGTATTAATGCGCCCCTGTCGTATCAAAGAACCCATATGGTGCCTTTGTGCCCCTGTTTATGAAGAAGGAGAAGTAAACGTATTCCATAGAGGTACAATACTGCCCAAGCCCCCTTAAAACGTATTCCATAGGGGCGGTATACTGCCCCCCCCCCCCCCCCGGTCGCATATTTTTTGCTAGTTGGAAGCAAAACATATACTACATCACCTCCACACCTCTCAAAAAGGAGGAGGTAATGCCTAGGAAGATGGTATCATGACAACAGAACAGATACTACACTAACTCCACACCTCTCAAAAAAGGAGGATGTAATGCCTGGGAGGATGGTATCATGACAACAGAATAGATACTACACTAACTCCACACCTCTCAAAAGAGGAGGGGGTAATGCTTGGAAGGATGGTATCATGACAATAGAACAGACACTACGCATCCTCTACACTTCGACAGATAATCACCTGACGCGTCCAGATCTGGCTGTATCTCGATCAGGCGCCCTGTTTAAAATGACCAAAAAACACTAAAACACAAAAAATTGACAAAAAACATGAAAAAACATTAAAAAAACAGAAAAAAGACAAAAGAAAACATTAAAAAACATCAAAATTGGTACCAAAGAGCAAAAAAAACATTGACAAAAATCATGGAAAAAACATAAAAAAACAAATAAATACTAAAAAAGCTATCAAAAACATCGAAATTAGCGCAAAAAAAAAGCAAAACAAAAAATTGACAGAAAACATAAAAACATTAAAAAAACATGAAAAACAATAAAACATCAAAAAACATCAAAATTGGAGTCAAAATGTCAAAAAAACATGAAAAAATGTCAAAAAAAAAAAAAAAAAATTAAAAAAACTTTAAAAAAACATCAAAATTGTCACCAAAGAACAAAAAGAAAAGAAAAACATTGACAGAAAACATGAAAAAACATTAAAAAAACAAAAAAAACATCAAAACAAGTTTTACGAATTTTCGGATGCCATCAACTTGTTTTCGAATGTTTAAAGCTTATAAATAAGCTTATAAATAAGCTGATAAATGAGTTTAAACTTTTCTTCAACAATATGAGAATTATTCATCTTGAAATTCCAGTCTCCAACATTGTCCACAAATCTTGATGTTAGATTCTTACTAATCCTTTCCAAATTTGAATGATTATCGCAAAAGAAATAGCAATTTGATTTATCAAGAATAGGAGGTGATTGAAGAACAATAGTGGAGTTTTCAAACAATTTATAAATTTGCACAATATCAAAAATTTGATGATTTGATTCTTCCATGCCATCAATAGATATTGCCCTTTCTAGTTGATCATCCATTGGATGATTAGTTTTCTTGTTGCATCATCAATACTACTATTGCTCAAAGAATTCTCGTCAGTCTCTAGTTGTAAGCTTATTGTTGGCAAAAAACTTCTTGATTCCTCATTAGAAATGTTGATGTTTCAACGTTTAATGAGATCCTTTCAGAGCTGTTTTTATGTTTTTGGATTCAGCTCAGTATTAAGATGTAAAAATGCTAAATCAAGCAATCCATTCATTAGAGGATAAATACTTTGTATACATATTGAATATGCATAGGCGGCAGATGCGATTGTTAATGCATCTGACCAACCTGACGCTGTAGCACAATGTGTTAGAGATATTTTATAGTCTCTTAAAAGTTTTTTTTTTTATAGTGCTGCTGCTTGTTTCATCAATTTGTGTCCAATTTAATGCCATGCACAAACACGTTCTTGTCCTTATCTCGTCACAAAATTCATTTGAGCCATATAAGGCTAAAGATATCGCTGAAAACAGACAATTTCCATCTGCTAATGTCTCTAAAGCTTTAAAACCTTGGGTATTAAACTTAGCTAAAATTTTGTTAATATCATTATTGAATGGCAAGTATGTATAATCAAAGTTTGATGAAACAAGATTTTGAATTTATTTTGGTTCTAATGAAATAGCAACCATTTTACAACATTCTAAAAACTCATCAAAACTGTGATTTGTAAGTTTATCTAACAAATCAGCTAAAACTAAACGAAATAAAATATTTAACTTTATACAATTTCAACAATAAAAACATGAATCAAAGATTGATCCATTGATAAAGCTTACTTCAGGAGCTGAGAGTTGTAAGCATTAGAAGTGAATCCAACTTTCACATGAGTGACACTCAACCGTGTTGATCAGTGCCGTTTTCTGACAAATTGGGCAAAAGTAATTCATAGTGTGATAGACACAAGTTTGCTTATATACCAGCAGGAATACAATTCCCCTTGTTTTGAAAAAAAGTAACAAATCATGCGAAATTTAGAAATCCCAATAAGTGTTGCTAACTGAGATTTTCAAAACCCGCTAGATCAGGGGGAAAATCTCCAGAAAACTGCGAGATTTTTAACTTTTCGTCAATGTTGTAAACTGAGATTTTCAAAACCTGCTGAATCGAAAAAAAATCTCAACAAAAAAATAAACACTAGATTTTAACTTTGTACCCGATATAAAAATTCTGTTTTATATATATATATATATATATATATATTTAACCTTCAAAACTGGGGGAAAAAAAAAAAAAAATTTGTTGAAAGATTTATGTCTAGTAAGTCAATCAATCTACTGCAATCACTATATTAGTTATATATATATATATATATATATATATATATATATATATATATTGGGGTATATTGAAGCGGTTAGCTTCCCAAATGGCCGCCAAATTTTATCGACTAGTTGTGTCTGTTTTTCGCAGGAGGGTATATTTTGTTTTGTAAGAAACAAATAATAAAATCAAACAATGTTTATTAAAAATACAGGAGAACTCTACGACAGTTCCCGATTGTTACCCTATCCCCCATATTCAGGATTTTGCTTCATCCTTACACGATTGTAAGATATTTATCTTGTTAAGGTTTACCACTAAATACCGGTAAATCCTGCTGATATTCCTAAGACCGCTGTTACTACTTCTTTCGGTGCTTTTGAATTTTTGACTATGCCAATCAGCTGACGTAATGCAGCTAGCACTTTTTAACATTTTATGAATGAGGTAGCCTGTGACTTAGATTTTGTGTATAACTTATACAGTTATACACATTCTTATAATTAGCTTTTCACCGGAGGAACATTTAAAGCATCTCCGCATTCTTTTTGAACGTTTGCAGCATTATCATGTGATAATTATCATGTGATAATTATCATGTGATAATTATCATGTGAGGATAAACCCTGTTAAGTGTATTTTTGATGCCACAAGTCTTGTTTTATTGGGATGTGTAAGCTCGGAAGGAATTTCACTCCTTCCTGAAAAAGTCAAAGCTCTGCTCGATCTACATCCTTTAACTTCACTACGTCAATTGCGACATTTCCTTGGATTATTGAATTATTACAGACGTTTCATTCCACATTGTGCTGACATACTCACTCCTCTGACGGATCTGTTGAAAAATAGAAAAAAAAAAGGATGAACCAATTTCAATTGATAACTGCCAGCTTAAAGCATTTCAGGAGGCTGACACTGAATTTTCTATAGTCATTGATGCATCCAGTTCAGCTGTTGGCGCTGTCTTGCAGCACCGGCAACAGATTCAACCCTTGTCATATTTTTCTCGAAGATTGACTCCTACGGAAAGTCATTACAGTACTTTCAGACGTGAACTCGTGTCTATTTACTTAGCTATTAAACATTTTCGCCACGCGTCGGAAGGTTGACAATTTGCCATTGATACTGATCATCGTCTACTTACATTCGCACTACCTGCTAAGCCGGACAAGTGAATCAAGACATTTGGACTTCGTTTCCCAGTTCTCCAGCGACATATGGCATATATCCGGTTCACAGAACACTGCTGCAGACTCATTATCTCGTCTACCCATTAGCACTATCTCTTCGCCAAAAGATATTGACTTCCGTCAAATGGCTCTGGATCAGCCAGCTTTAGATCTTTCATCTCCACAGTTTGTCAATTGCAAATTCCAGTACATGCCCATTCCTACAGCGGATGAGCAAATTTTGTGTGAGACTTCTACAAATTCACCTCGCTCACTCATTCTTGACAATCATCGAAGAACTGTTTTCTTGTCTTTGCACGGATTGGCTGCAACAGTGTCTCTAACTCAATGAAAAACGTTTTAGCCCAACATGAGATGCAAAATCACTGCTTGGACCCGTTCCTGCATACCCTGTCAGAAATCAAAGGTACACAAACATACACATTGATTTTGTTGGACCCTGGCCTGTCAGACAAGGCTAGTTTTACATACTGACCTTTATTGATCGTTTTTCACGGTGGCCTGAAGCCATCCCAACTAAGCGATATATCTGCTGAAACTATAGCACGTGCCCTGGTGGTGGTCAGGATTTCGCGTTGTGGTGTCCCAGCAACAATTACCACTGATCGTGGCAGACAGTTTGAATCCTGCTTATTTCAAGAGCTAGCAGAGATACTCGGTGTTAAACGTACGAGGACTACTAGTTATCACCCAGTTTGCAACTGAATGATTGAGCGCTTTCATCAGCAATTAAAAGCCTCATAACGTGCAGCCCCAGACTCACAGCGTTTGTTCCCATCGTTCTCCTTGGTTGTCGCTCTGCTATGAAAGAAAACTTGGGATATTCCTCAGCCGAACTGTTTTATGGTACTCCATTGACATCACCTGGTCATATATTCACTCCTCCAGAATCATCGGTTATGGATTTGGAATTCTATGTAAATAGACTCAGATACTATTTCAGCAGTTTACCAGCCATGAATACTCATTATCAAAGCATCAAGTCAGCTTTACTTAAGGACATTTTATTATGGACATACGTTTTTGTTCATAGTTACTCGGTTAAACCACCACTAGCACAACCTTATTCCGGTCCTTATCGGGTGCTCGATCGTAACAGAAAGTCTGGATATTGAAGGAACTAAAATGATAGTGTCGGTTGACAGACTTAAGCGAGCATATACTGACAATGACACCCTACGTTCCCCCCACCATAACATTGCCTGAATTGTCTGATGTAGTATCTTCGGATACATCCCAGTCATGCCTACCCACTCACGTTACCACTACACATTCTGGTAGAAATGTTCATTGGCCTAAAAGGCTTTGTAAAACCCTGTATATCTGAACATTTCCTGAAGCAATTGACTACAACTTCTACAATTTTGCACCTGCATGTGTAAAATTCTCCTTTTGAATGAACCCTGTTCCATTTTTGAAAACATTTATAATTCTTTCACTTTTCTGCAAATGAACATTTGCATTTTTATGCAATAGCAGAACATTTTTCACCTTTGAACAAATGAACATTTTTCTCTTTTTCACTTCAGATTATTACATGTTTGCTTCTTTTTCAGCAAAAGAGACATTTTGCCTTTGGCAGCATTTCAAAGAAACTCTTGTTCAAGTTTATCAATCATATAATCTATTTTTTCATTTTCATGTTCTTTCAATTGTATTCTCATGTGCTGCTACTATTAATAAAGTTTCTCTGTTTTATTGGCTAAAAGCCAAAGCAGGGAGTATCGTAGCAGTCACATGATTGACCTGGAAGTGCGCTCTTTAATGCACAAGATTCACGCGAGAGATTTGGCATAAAATCCAAATCACGTGATCAGCGTTGTTAACCAGTTCGAGCCAGGATTTTTAAGAGATAAGATGTACTTTCATGCACGGTATATCAGACCTACTGTAGAGTAGTCGACGAACTCCAGGAAAAAGTCTACTACATCTTGTCTGCCATATTCAACCCCATGTATAAAGAATGTGATATTCCTTTGTTCTGACGAATAAATCTTTCTCTCTCTATATATTCCTTTAGTTGATGTGTCTCATTTAATCCGTCTCCCTGCATTATCTAAAACAGCCAACAAAACGAAAAAGGGGTAAAAACAAAACAAATAGTCAACAAATAAATGTTACGAAAGGCAAGATAAGTAACTCTTCTACTAACCTGGATAAGTTTATTTGTGTTTTTACTTAATTTCAATTAAAGCAAAAAATATATAAAATATTGTTTTTTTTAAATTTATTATCGGTTTCTAAATAATAACGCTATTATTTCAGCACGGTCTGTAAACTGCAAAAGTACAGAGAAAATATCAAGTATAACATAAAAGATACTACACTTAATAAAACACCGAAAAGTAAAAGATATTTAAATCGAGAGCAGACTTAGTAATGTGGGGAAAATCTATCAACGTTAATTCTATTTTGAAAAGTAACAAAATAAAAATAAACCGAAAAGAAAAATATTGTATTCAGGGGGGGGGGAGGGAATAAAATGACAATTCGGTGCTTATTTTTAATAATGAAGACGATTCTTTATTTTTAAATGATTGCGATTGATTGGTTCATTTGAGTCACGTAAGACAAATACTGGCGGATAGTGGCGGCGATAAAAAGTGCCGCCGGTTCATGGATGACGAATGGTAAATTAATTTTAAGTTTTATTAAAATTCTACTCGATAATTTTCCGTAAATTTTGGTGTACACTAATATTTTTCACTGATAAGTAAGTATATCCATAAGTTTTCCTGTTATTTTATTTTGAACTGCCCTATGTATCTCTATAAATATGCACCAAAAAAAGTAGAATCTATTTTTTTTTTCGGTGGGGTGGTGGTGTTGAGGCTGAGGTGCTCAAATTTACCGGGATTGTTTTTGTATTTTGTCTACTGCCACCCGGACTTAGGGTTAGTGGTAGCGTTAAGGAAGGGCATGTCATTTGTTTTAAAATTCATATGTCCTAAAAACTTGATCTGGTTAGAAACTACTGGCCAGAAAATCGTTGATCATTTTATGTTATATTTATATAGAAACGTGATGGTGAACAAAACTTCGAAAGTAGGAAAAGAAAAAAAATGCTTATCAAGAAGTCAACTGACATGAAAAAAAATTAAGAAATATCTTTATGATGTACGTACCCGTGACGGAAAGCATATATTGTGCAAAAAAGAAAATCATGTAAATTGATGAAATCGTTTTTTTTTTACACAAGAAAATCACATTTATTGCTAAAAGACGAGTGTTGATCTATAGGCACCACATTTGAAAACTCTTCAAAAATAGAGTTTAGAATCAGCCTTGTACATAATCGTAATCCCTACAAATTCCAAATAATCTCTTTAAAATGATTTTCTTTTGTAAAAAAAACTGCTTGATCAATTTACGTGATTTTTATTTTTCGATATATACTTTCCGTACCGTACATCATAAAGATATTTCTTTATTTTTTTTCTTTATGTCAGTCGACTTCTGGATAAGCACCAAGAAAAACAATTGGCACTTCTGCACTTTAAGGACGGAGCGAATTTATTTGTTTTCAGTTCAGAAGAGCTAGAATAGTTTAAGAGGCAGACAACCCTCTCTTTTTTTCAGTTTTAGTACATAATTTCTCCGAAAATGAACGTGAATGCCCTGAATATGTGCGATTTTTAATTTTTTTATATTGTAAATAAAGACTTCGTATTTTATTTTTTAAGCTGTAAAAAAAATCAAAAATGTGTTAACCCAAACAAGATGACTGTTTTAATTTAATTTTGAAAAAAAAAATCGTTTTGAAATGCTGTTGATTTTCACAAATTTTAATTTCTTCAATAAATTTTCTATTAATTAATTGAATTTGCATTAGTTCTTATTTATTTATTCCCGATTTAATTTTGAAAATAAAATATTCATATTCAGGGGATTCACGTTGATTTGTGAGAAATTATGTACTAAAAATGTACTAAAATTGAAAAAAAAAGAGCGTTATCTGCCCCTTCTCTTACAAGAGAAGGGGCAGATAACGCTCTTCTGAAATGAAAACAAATAAATTCGCCTCGTCCCTAAAGTGCAAAAATTCCAAACAATTTTCTTAAATATATATTTTTGAATAGTGTTGTAGTTTACTAGTTTACTGTTTAATCTTTGGTAATCAAAATCCTGTTTAAGGTACCCATAATGACCGATATACAACAGAAGAAAGAAAATATTTTGAATGATTCAATTATACTTTATTATATTGAAATGCATGTTTTTTCTCAACCGCAACTCTGAGCCTAACGATGGCCTCGCCTTAAGTTTCGTGTTGGCCACGTTTTTCTATTCTTTTATTAAGTTAGAGTAAGGATTTTCAGTACTTGTGTATTTGAGCAGTACCAAATTTCTGCCCTTGAAAATCTTGCCACATATAGACTGCTTCTCCTGCATCAAATAGTTATAATTAAAAAAAAAGATGTCATAAAAAATCTTTTTCAAGAAAAATGTTATTATTAAATATTATGGATACCTTTGGTTTACTTTTTATTCATTATCAAATTTGAACTTTGACATCAGCTTTTAATAACCTTTTAATATTGATTACATGTAAAAAGGTTGAAAAATTTCATAATTAAAATTTATTACAATTTGCTGGAATAATTGTTTAGATGAAAATCATCAAAGGTCAAAGGCTTTGGTTAGATCGATGTAGGCAATGTACAGCAGTTGACTCTGTTCGTGGCATTTTTCCTGGAGCTGTCATAGGGAGATGATCATGTCGACAGTTGATCTTCCTGTTCTAAACCCAGACTGTGTTTCGGAGTATACACGCTCTGCAAGTAACTGCAGCCTGTTGAGGATAACAAGGACGAAGACTTTCCCAACAACACTGAGGAGGGATATTTCACAGTAGTTGTTGCAGTCGACGTGTCACCCTTATTCTTCTACAGAGTGATGATGCTTGTGTCATGCATCTCCTGGTGCACTGTTTCTTCTTCCCAGTATTACTGCAGCAGCTGGTGCAGGTGGTGATACAGAGCTATCTTCTTTCCCCCCTTGATGATTTCATGTGGGATGCCATTTTTCCTGGAGCTTAGCCGCAGGTTAAGGTGTCTATGGCCTAGCTTAGTTCTGCTACCTCTTCTTTAACAGGTCCTCTTGGTCGCTGCATCTGTGGCAATTTTTTCTACAGAGTAAAGTTCCTGGTAGAGCCCAACTCTCCATCTGCCTGCTGCAGTCTAATATTATGTCACCTGCAGTTGATCTCAGGGGTACAATTTTGTTTATGCTTGAGCCAAAGGTCTTCTTCAAGCCACCATACATGCCACGAAGTTGCTGCAGTAAGCAGAGAACTGGATACTCTCACAAAAATTTAGCCAGTAGTTATTGGCACAGTTATTGGCACAGTGCCAAGCGATCCGTTGAGCATCGTTCCTGACCTTCCTGAGTGCAGCGACTGTCTTCTCAGAAGTCTTCCTCTTGTAGCTGACGAGGCTTCTTTTTTGGCATGGAATGCTGGCTCTAATTTAGCAATGCCAGCTTCAAACCAGTCCGGGTTTTGTCTCTCTCTTCTGCCAAAGGTGTTCACTGCAGAGTTGTAGATGGCATCACAGATGTGAGGCCACCTTCCTCTCTCTAGCATTGCCAGCAGGGCAGTCTTTCAGGGCGTCCTCGATGGTGTTGGTGAAGCACTCGCACAGTTCTGGTATTACCGTCCTGCTGGTGTTAATGCAAGGGGGCTTTTCTGCTTTGTTCGATGAATCCATTTAGACTGGAGACAGACTTTACTGCCAACCATGAAGTGGTCGGTGTCACAGTCAGCATGTGTGGTGAGAACGCAGTTCTGTAAGGGTCTCTGTGTGATGACATGGTTCAGCTGGTGCCAGTGATGGGATCTGGGGTGTCACAATCTATATAAACGTCAGATACGTCTAAAGATGGAGTACTGTTGCCACATCTGGGAAGGTGCTACTCAGAGTACTCTTTCATGCCTTGACAGAGTACAAAATTGACTTCAAAATCTAGGGGGGGGGGCGATTACTTCTGTTCTCTACAGCCCTTTCTCACCAAAGTGACGTTGCTAGTCTTTCTCTACTCTATTGTTATTTCCATGGAAGGTTCTTGACTGAGCTTCAATCTTTGATTTCTCCTTATAAGACATTCACAGCAAGAACTCATCTTCATACCACAAAATCGACTTTGCAATGTATTAGGGGATCATTTCTTCTGTTCACTACAGCCCTTTTCTCACAGAAGGGAAGTTGCTAGTCTTTCTCTACTCTATTGTTATTTCCATGGAAGGTACTCGACTCACCTCCAATCTCTGGTTCTTCCTTGTAAAACATTTACAGCAAGAACTCGTCTTATTACCATTAAAAGGAACTATTCTTTCTTCCTCTGTCTGCTTAATATCAAATGGAATTTCCATGAACAGAGTCTCTTATCAAGAACTTCTCATCTGTGGAACACGTTACTATGGGACTGATTCCCTGCAGATTACAACATAGTTGTTTTCAAATTCAATGTCAACAAATACTTATCATCAGTTTCGATCGTCTCATAATATTTTTCATCATTTCAACTAACAATCCATCCATCTCTTTAACCCTTATCCCTGAGTGGCTTTTGGCCTTGATAGTAAAAAATAAATGAATGGAAATAAATTATAAAAACAAAATTTATGAATTTTTCCCCTTATTTACATGAAGGATTCTGTTCCTCTTGTGAAATGGACTCGGAATGAAAAAAATTAGTCTTAACTTTTGGACACAAGTTCATAATTGTAGCCATTTTGATTGTTATACAATCTGTAAATGAGTCAAAGTCGAATTTAAGGTCTCAAGCACTATCGAATGATGACACAAAGCTGAATTTAGAGTCTCAATCCCAATCTTGGCATTCTTGAATTCTACCCTGAAATAAGGATTAGTTTTGAGATTAATGAAAGAAATGTTTTCGTCCTCATCATCCTCAAGTAAATTCCAGAGGATCATCAAACATTAATCGTATCACCAGACAATGATTTTAATAACAAGAAAAATATCACCAATTTAAAAAAGAAATCTGTAAATTCAAAATTTATTTATATTTTTATAGACATCAAAATTATATTGAGTTTTATGAAAATAAAATTATTTCAACATTTTTGCCAATCTTAATGGTTTGTTAAGAATGTTTTTTTTTCATTGATAAATATTGTCCGACCGACGTTCATGGTTCATTTTATAAAGCAAACAGAACCCTCCTCCTCGTAAGTATGAAAACATTTTTTTTATAATCTTGTAATTCAGTGCTGTCTGTAAAGGCCCCATTATTTCCACGAAATGTGCTCTGATAAACTTACTGCACTTGTACCCCTTCAACGACGTAAATACCCCGACCGACGAACAGCAAAATCACAACCCTTCTCTGTAGCGGGCCCTAAATGTCAGAAGATTTTCTACTCTGATAGCTTCTTTACTCGGACCGCTTGCCTTTGGAATTCCCTGCCTGTTACTCCGACTGTACCAACGTGCAGTAATTTAAATGTAATGTGAACAAACATCTTACTGCCCAATTCACCCCTATAAATCTGGCCCATATCACAGTAGCCCATTACGCTTCAGTGGCAATATGCCTTGTGTTGGGTGACCAAAATTTAAAAAATTTAGTACTCCAAAAAAATTCAGAAAAATATCGAAAACAAAATAAATTTTAAAGTTTAAAATTTATGAATGCAACGGCGTGGGAATGGGAATGATCACATTCCGAACAATTCGAGGAAGTTTGGTCGGCATTGCTTATCTTTCCAAATAACAAATCATCCTTTGAAAGACACTCCTTCGAAGCGTTTTTCTTTTGATGACGTCAAGGAAATGTGGAAGTGGGTGGGGGAAGTAAGTAATCGTTAACCTTTGAGAATGTTGTACAAGTCTCACAAAACCAGAACTCAAATGACTTATTTACATGTTTCATTTTATTTTTATTTTTTTATTTTTCTAAAAAGCCATTTAAAAAAAATTTATACTAACAAATCACCTCTTATAAAGGCCCAAAGGCCACCCGAGGATAAGGGTTAATGATTTTAAATATGATTGCTTTAAAAATTGCTTTAAAAAAATGCAGATTACCACATTTAGAGGATGATTATTAGAAAAAATACTCCCAAAATTATTTTTGCTTTCCATCTCCCAACCCACCCAAGTAACTGCTAATCCCAGCCCTTCACTGTAGAGGTCCCTATATGCCGGAAGATTTTCTACTCTGATAGTTTCTTTCCTCGGATCGTTTGCCTTTGTGATTCTTTTCCGTCTCCCCTTTTCCCCGATTGTACCAACATGCAGAAATGTAAATGTAATGTGAACAAACATCTTGCTGCTCAATTCCCCACCTAGGTTGCCCCCCCTCCCCCTAAGTTTGGCCTCTGCCACAGTATCCCCTTACACTTCACTTTGTTTAGGGTGAATAAAAGTGAAAACAAAAAGTTTTTAAAAAAGGGGAACAGGGAGAGCATGGCTTGTTGTACATTTGAAATAGAACTTGGCTTCTTCCACCTATGAAAAGCAGTGCATGTGACTCTTTGAAAGAGCATCTTAGTTACCGGCTCCCCATAAATATAGGATGTGACATAAGGTCGATTTAATGTGAGAGACAACAACATAAATATTTTATATTATTTGGATTATTCGAACTAATGTTCTCATCTTGGATAGGGTAGAAGTCTTAAGTAATTTGTAATTGTATTCTTAGAATCGCCGCACAAATCAACCCGTAGAAGACTGTCACTTAGAATCCACAGTGTGGCCGATACTGAGAATACGATTACGAATTACTGAAGATTTCTACCCAGTCATGACTGACGGAACGAGAACAAACTATCCTCGTGGATTAAATAAAGGTTTCGATTCGAAATTCTGTACAGATTCCTGAGTTCGACAAGGACATGAAATTGGCTGAATGTTGGTCGTCCATTGATTTATTTTTGATGAGACGCATTAATTAATTCATGCGTTGACTGACAATGCAATTCAGCAATTATCCATCACATTCACACTTTCAATCACCATAATACCGCATTTACTCTATGGGCTGCCCTAATTAAAATATCCTCAGTGTTAACTGGTTCATCTTGTCGTAGGAATGGTTGCACAGATTGACAACCCCACAAACAAGGAGAAAAATCAAAGCGACGTTTGATGAATGTGACAAAATAAAAGGGAAGAAAAACGAACTCGTGTGTGCAACAAAATATAAAGGTGGTATTTACTTCAAAGGAATAAATACACATATTTTAGGAAAGAGTTAATGATTCAGTAAAACATCAGGAAAGGATGGACCGTTATCATAGGATGATGATGATGATGATTATTATCCTGGTCGGAATGTCCACTAGTCTTTCACTGAGAGTTGTTAATTTTGATGTTGTAGTTGCTGCCTCAGTGATGGCTGGCAGGAGGAGACAGCTGTAGACGGTGATAATGAATGTTGTAATGATGGTGGAAGGAGAGGAAGCTGTAGACGGTAATGATGAATGTTGTTGCCATTGTTGTGATTATGGAAGAAGAGGAAGCTGTAGACAATGATGATGAATGTTGCATCAGGCAGACAAGAAACTGTTATCATATCCTTGTTTGCTGTCATTGTGGCCGAGGGCTGTAGATGTCTGATCAGTCGTCGGGAATGACATTGAGTCATTTGGCAGGGATTCTAGTGGCAAGGGCTGCTGGCAGAGATGCTGTCTCATCAAGTGAAGAGGCCCAAATGATAAAAACGCAGCCTTTTTATGCAACCTGATCAACTGCTGCTGATGAGGACGCTTTTGGGGAGATCTAGTTGGTCAAGAAGCTTAACCTTTTCTCCCTTGAGCGCTAACGATTACACTGTGATCTCATTTTGGCCTACAAATATCCTCAATGGCCATCAAGATCTCCCCCAAGACCTATTATTCACTTCTACACCAGAAAGTGGTCTATGCGGACATCACCAGAAACTGTTTCACCACCGATTTCGATTGAATGGAGGAGGGCCACTTTCTCAATCAGGATCCTGGACCGTAGAATGGATTTCCAGATGTAGTAAATGCCTCAACGATGCAGCAATTCAAATTGCTGGGCTTGGCCTTTTGGCTAAGATCATAGTGTAGTATCTGTTCCGATGGTTACTGCACCCCATAGACTGGTATTGTCTTGGCCTTCGGGGCTTGATTTACGCCGGTCTATGGGTTTGTCCTGTGCAGTTCTAGGAGATCCACCCTCCCAGGCTTCGCCTCCTCTCTTTGGGGAGGAGTAAGTTTATTGCTTACTGCCTGAGGCGCCCCTACCGGGGACTGCCCAGGCAATTTTTAAACCCCACTTTCCCGACCCGACCTTGGGTCACATCTTACTTGTGAGAGTAAGATAAAAACTGGCCTTGTGCCTAACTCCTGGAGAGGAGTAAATCAATACTCTATCCTCTTCTGTGTAAATTTCTACCACCCTTTCCTTACATAACTGAAGCATGCTTGTTTTATTTTTTGTCAAGTTTATTGAATAATGTAATTTTTACTCACTTTTTCAGAGTAATGCAAGTAATCTTATCATGGTGTAGCAGTTATATGATTACAATCTATTTTCTTTTACGCATTTTTGTCCTTACATACGGAGTGATTGATATATTATCCAATCAGAACACATTGCATGGAGGCACTTCCGCTGAACTGTTGTATACTGTTTTTCTGTTTTTTCTCTAGTCGAAGGTTTTGATGTCAAGCTGAGGAGACGGCTATATTTCTGTCTCATCTCAAACAAAGACTTGACTTACACGAGGCAGGTGAACTCCAGACCCAACCTATAGTACGGATGTACGTGTGTCTGCCGACTCAGAATTTGTATTTCTGTCTACATAACTCTTTCCTTGCCTCGCTGTTTGTTGATGAAACTATATATGAATAAAATTTATTTAAAATGTAAAGGAGGAATTTGTCCTTATAATCAAGCTAACGCTAACCTCTTTTTCTTCTTACCTAACGAGGTCAAGGGATAGACATCTACTTAATACATCTTTCTTGTTATAATTGGTTCTCCTGCTTTCTCCTTACAAATGGTGACCTTCTCCTATCCTTTTAAAAATGGTGACCTGACTTCAAACTTGGTGTCTTTTTTAAATAGTAGCATCTCATATTTTCTTACTGTTTTACCATGGAATTATCTAACAGCAGATACGTTGCACTTCCTCTCTAAATTTGTGTCCTATGTTTGCATTTCCTCTCTTAATTTGTGTCCTACGTTTGCACTTCCTCTCTTATTCTTAATTAGTGTCCTAGGTTTGCACTTCCTCTCTTGATTTGTGTCCTTCGTTTGCACTTCTCTTGATTTGTGTCCTTCGTTTGCACTTCTCTTGATTTGTGTCCTTCGTTTGCACTTCCTCTCTTGATTTGTGTCCTTCGTTTGCACTTCTCTTGATTTATGTCCTTCGTTTTCACTTCCTCTCTTGATTTATGTCCTTCGTTTGCACTTCCTCTCTTGATTTGTGTCCTTCGTTTGCACTTCTCTTAATTTGTGTCCTTCGTTTACACTTCTCTTAATTTGTCCTTCGTTTGCACTTCCTCTCATAATCTGTGTATTTTGTTTGCACTTCCTTTATTAATGTGTATCCTTCATTTACAGTTCCTCTCACAATTTGTGTCCTACGTTTGCACTTCCTCTCTTAATTTGTGTTCTTTTGTCATTTCCACTACTTCTCTTAATAAACTCTGAATCTTTTTCAAACAATTGGAAGTGGAATTACATTTACTTTTCGAAAATAGGAGCAGAGGTTTGATCCCAACTTTCGCCCATGACGTCCTAGTTTGGTTTGCCCAAATCATGGCTCATTTCGCCGCTAATTGTATTGTATCCGAAGCTAAACAGCTTAATATTTTATTGAGTATATTTTCGACTTCAATTGTGAAGGATCTGATCTCAAGCCAGGGATCTTTTATGAAAGCATCAAAAATGAGATACTTAGACTACTTTGTTATCGGCAAAGTGCCGATTTCAGACATTGGTTAATGATGAACTACTAAGGGATCAGACACCTAGCCAGCTCCTTCATCGTATGAGGTAGCTGGTGGAGGATGCTCCAGTCAAAGGCGCTCTATTGAGAAAATTATTTGTATCTCGTTTACCATCTAGGCTAGACTAGCACCTATGATGGAAACGGGAGCTGTAGAGCAGTTAGCATTCTCGGTGGACAAGATTATTGGATTCACATGGAGAACCTCTCCAGTGGCAAATACTAATGCTGTAGTGGACATTTCTTCTTTAAGTCAGCCCCAGACCTCACATTTGCAGCCATGCAGAGGGCGATATAGCAGCTTACCAAAGAAGTGGAAGCTTTGAAGTTGTCCAGAGCACAATCACCTTTGTGATGGCATCATCGTCATTCTCATTATAATGCTGCTTCACACAAAGTCTGTTTTTATCACAAGTGTTTCAGTGATTGGTCCCACCATTGCATTAAGCCTTGTGGTTTTGTTTCTCAGAGTCAGGGAAATAGGAATCGAGAGAAGTGAGCATGTCACTTCCTCTTCAGAATCTACCCGCCAATCGTGTGTTCTATGGAAAGGATTTTGTTTCTGAATATCACTTATTGGTTAATACTGGTGCATCATGTAGTATTTTGCCCCTTAAGTTCTTTAAAGACAAACCATTAGCCTTTCCTATCATTCTGTCCTGTCTGTTTGGTCAAGTTTCTCGGTTGTTAGACCTGAAACTACGTAGAGACTTCACGTGGATCTTCACTGTTGCAAACATATCCTACTTTATCTTCGGTGCTGATTTTCTCCACCATTTTAACTACTGGTGAACATTCATAGACGACAACTGGTAGATTCCAATACTAAATTATCAATACCTGGTATGAAAGCCTTTAGACAACTCACTAGTCGTATATTTTTTTTAGCTTTTACTATAGACCCTTATCAGTCTTGACTAAATTCCTTTCTGGATTTGATTGATTAGAATTTCGAAATAAATCAGCCTGCTCACTCTACAATGAATTTCATCGAAACTACTGCTGCCCTTGTTGTTTTTTCATGCCTTTGTTGCCTCTCTCCGGAGAAGTTGAAGGTGGCAACGGCCGAATTTAATTATATGCTCCAGCTAAGGATTATTCGTCCCTCATCTAGCCCTTGGGCATCTCCTTTGTATATGGTTCCGGGAAATTGGCGTCTAACCAGATATTTTCGTCATTTGAACACAATTACTGTTCCCAATCATTATCCTGATTTCGCTTCATGGCTGTAAAAAGTTTTCAAAATTGGATCTGGTAAAGAAAGGCTTACCATCAAATTCTGGTTAATCCAACAGATATTCCGAAGACTACTGTAACTACTCTCTTTGGAGCATTCACATTTTTAACCGTGCCATTCTGCTTACGTAGAACTTTTCAGCGTTTTATGGACGAAGTAGTACATGACCTAGATTTCATATGCAATTATATTAACGATATTTTCCTCACCTGAAGAACATTTAGTACATCTCCATCTTATCTTTGAACGTTTGCAGCGGTATCATGTCAGGATAGATCCTATTAAATTTATTTTTGGTGCTACAAGCCTAATCTTCTTGGGTCATGTCATGGATTTCACCTCTTTCTGAAAATGTTAAAGCTCTACAGGATTTATGGCCACCAATTTCTCTGCCAACTGCGGCATTTTCTAGGCCGATTGAATTATTAGATGCTTCTTCTTCTTCTTCTTCTTCTTCTTCTTCTTCTTCACATGCAGACATCTTTGCTGTCACATCCCGTACCTGATGCTCAATATTTTTAGATTTTGGATGAATCTAGTTTTGCAGTCTGTTTAGTTTGGCAACAACATTACCAGCAGCAACAACATTACCTGCAGCAACAACATTACCAGCAGCAACGAATTCAACCATTGCCCTACTTTTCTTGTCAATTGACACCTGAAGAAACTCGAGTTGGCGCAGTTTTGTAGCAACATCATCAGCAGCAGATTCAACCTTTTTCGTCGATTGACACCTACAGAAAGTCGTGATAGTATTTTTAGACGTGAACTATTGGCTATTTACTTAGCTATTAAACATTTTCACCATACATTGGAGGGTCATGAATTTGCCATTTATACAGACCATTGCCCCTCTTAGGTTGCTGCTTTGTACTAAGCTGGACAAATATTCCCTCTGGGAAACTAGGCATTTGGATTTCATTTCCCAGTTCTCTAGCCACATATAGCACATATCTGGTTCACAGATTACTTCTACCGACATATAAATTATAGGTACATTATAATCCGGTCATTTTATAGATTGCAAAATTTAGGATACATCATAATCCTGTCATTTTATAGATTGCAAAATTTAGGATACATCATAATCCATTTATTATTGAGCTTGTATACATTATACATGCATTATAATCCGTTGAATCTGTTTATTATATAGATTGCATAAGTCAAGGATACATGATAATCCATTTATTATATAGAGTGAATACATCATGGATACATTTATGGATCCATTTATTATATCATCACCATCACCAGCAGGGTTTTTTGATGATCACTCCTGGAGAAGGAACCCCTTCCTGGTTTCCAACACCTTATTGGTGCCTGTCATTCATGGGTTTTTGCCATAGTCGCCATGCTAGGCACTGCAAGTTGGCGATGCTATTTGCCCATAGCTAGGTGTCCACATACAGTGCCTGGTATTCCCAAATGGTCACCCATCTCGTACTGACTAGGCTCAATGTCACTTAACTTCGGTGATCTGGTGGGAACCAATGTGATTATGCCGTTTATTATATAGAGTGCATAAATTATAGATATATTGTAATCCATTTCTTATATATAGATTGCATACACTCTGGATACATTATAACTCATTTATATAGCATTTCATGAATTATGAATGCATAATAATCAATAAATTATATAGATTACATAATTATAGATACATTATAATCTGTTCATTATATAGATTACATAAATAATATATTACAATATTATGTAGATTGTTTAAATTATACTTTTTAATCCGTTTATAGATTGCATAAATTATGGATACATAGTAATCCGTTTATTATGTAGATTGCATAATGTATGGGTACATTTTAATTCCTTTATTATATAGATTAAGTATCTAAAATACATCAATGTCATTTTATTATAAAGATTTTATAAATTATAGAGACATTACAAATATTGATACATTATAATCCGTTTATTATATAGATCGCATACATTATAGATATTCATAATTCGTTTATTATATTCATTGCATAAATTCTGGATACATTATAATCCATTTATTAAATAGGTTGTATGAATTATATTACATTATATTCAGTTTATTATATAGATTGAATAAGTTATGGATATGAATTATAATCTGTTTATTAAATAGATTGTATTTGTTATCTTGCACCTATCCTGGTGCAAAGCTTTAGCAAACGTTTTCAATCTCTCACTTGAGGAAGGTGTGACGGGAAAATAGCGACCGTGTGTCCAATATTCAAGAAGCAAGAAAAAGCCTCTGAATTATCAACTTGTTAGGCTCACCTCCATTATCTATGAGGAAAGTGACGGGTCTGTTCTAACTTGAGCAGCGGAGGATGCAAAAGGACCTGATTCTGGCATACAGCACCATCAACTGGAATTTAAATCTGCCTTTAGAGGAGTTTTTACCCCAACACCTTGTCACGGGTAGATACATGTAACATCTTATTACTGTCTTTTTACATGGCTTGTTGCACTCTGCTATTTTTTTTTGACATTAAAATTGATTGATTATGGATACATTATAATTCATATAGATTACATATATCATTGATAGATAATAATCCATTTTTATATACATTGTATGAATTATAGATAAATTATAGTACGGTAATTAGGTAGATTGCATACATTATAGATACTTTTATTATATATATTATTTTAATTGGTTTATTGTATATTATATCGACTGCATAAATTATATATACATTATAATCAGTTTATTATATAGAGTAAATACATTATGGATAAATTATAATTTTTTTATATAGATTGGATAAATTATAATAATATTATAATCTGTTTATAATACAGATTGCATATCTGGCCTCGATTTTTGTGTCAGATTTGACTTGATTCCGTCTCCACTTTTGGTTAATCCTGTTTTTTTTTTCGTTTTCACTTTTGAGAACTTTTAGTTTCATCTGTTTATAGTATTTTTATGAGGAACTTGTAATAAAATATATAAACCTTAATAAGGTTTATATATTTTATTACAAGTTCCTCATAAACTGAAAACAAGAACAAATTTCAAAGTTGAAAGAAATTGCAAATATCTACATTTTCCAAATCAAAAGATAAATGCTAAAACTGTAAAATAATGACCCCCTTATGCACGCATGCATATTAAAAATAAAGATTTATGGATCAAAAGTTGGAAATGTTTTCAACAGACCCCAACCCCCATCCTGTATTTTCTCAGCAGAAATAAAAAGCAGGACTCTAAAAATGTTTTTTCCAAAAACATGCCATTCATCTACCTCTCTTTGATCTCTAGTTCGGACAGAAGACTGTCAGTTTCGAGGCTGAAAGTTGATTTCAATGCCTCAGTATGCAAATACAGTTTCATATTCCCCATCAGCTTTATATACATCATGTTTATATACATGTTTATATACATCATGTTTATATACAACACATGCAAGTGGAGAGACAGTTTCTTTTAGGCTAGGCAAAGCTGTTATTAATCGGATTCTGTTCTCATTTAAAAAATATGGATATAGGTGCAAATTATGGTAAGAGGTATGATGTAGTTGAAAATAATCTACTAATTCATGGTGAAGGCTCTTTTCTTTAAAATTGTAAACAGGATGAGTGATATTTTTCATCATTAAACTAAGAATTCCACCTGGTTGTCTTGGGTAAAAGGTGTAGGTGTACTTGTTGCTTAGGCAAGAAACCTTTAAATATTGCTTTTTTTCTAGGCTGACTTGATGAAATTAGTGAGCTGGGTAACATTATCAAGTGTGAAAATACTCCACCAAGCACAATACGTGGTAGCTTAACAAAGATATTTGATAACACTTCTCTCTGGGCCTTTTTACAATAAGCTAGGGTCATAGCTCAGACATTAATTTCATATCCGATTTGGATCTTGATATCCCGCTCAGATTAAATAACTTGTAGGTTATACTGACATCAGGACTGAATAAAGCCAGAGACGATGGCAATCCTCGTCAAAATTTGTAGTCTGAACAGGGTGTTGGGCTAGACAAAGATAAATCTTGCAGAGCAGCAGGTATTGCTCTTAGCAACACCTTGGTCTGAAAGGGGACAGTTGCACAAGGCAACACTCCAGTTCATTATTCTCTATCAACAAGAGCTGAGATAGGCAGCCTTCCAATTCAAGGTGTTGGATATGGCAACACGTGGAGGCTGGATGCATCAGGCAACATCCCAATATGTAAGCAGAAATTCCTAATTGTCTGCAATGCGATAATGCTGAGGAAGAAACAGCTGAACATGCCTTCTTCAATTGTAACTAACTTTGGCCGTTCTGGAGGTATGTCAATGAAGTTATGACTCGCATTAATCTGAAGTAGTTGATATGTTGCATATGTGATTAATAATGTTAACCTACTGTGGGCTAAGGTGAAATGAATTGAGTTTTTTTGTGATCCTGGTCATAGCTAGAATGGTGGCATAGTCTACAAGGATTGTATGGTTAATCTTTTGTCATCAGATCTGATTTTAATCTTCAAGCATCAGCTTAAAGTTAAAATAATATGTGATAGAAAAAGATTGCATTTCATAGAATTCAACAAAAGGTAGGTACAAGTTGCAAGCTTGTATGTGTGAAAGGGAGTCAGATATAAGTATGTGTTTCCTGTCATGGTTCATGCTGTTCTTGGTTCTTTTGAACTCCAGTCCGGTTAATATAGATTATTGCCTCTTAGCTAGTTGAATGAATTATGCCCTTTTAAAAATATTTTGGTAATAGAGATCCTCCAAGATACCCACTACCCACTTTTATTTTGTCCACTCCCACTCCCATTTAGAGATTGACCTGCTTGTTTTCGATTCTAAAAATCGAACACAGTAGATGGTCTAGTCTTTAGAAAGGTTGGAAGGGTCTTACTAACCTTCCTCCTGATTTTATTTAGTTTCCTTGCTTTTCTTTCTTTTCCGGTGCTTTTGTTGTACCATTCCCCATCATTTTGGTCTAGTAGGGGTATTAGTTGACTTTGGTGGAAGTTTACGTTTTATGAGTGCTTTTATCTTATGTTATTATGTTTACTGATACATTTCAATGGTTTGTTTGATTTGTATTGTGGTAGATAATATCACAAAGAATTGATGCTTAGTAAAACAATGATTGTTGACAAACTCTGTAGTCGAAATGGATTCATTGTTGCTATTAAAACCTCATTTGTATGCTTAGTGTTCCACACTTTTGAACTAAGAATAATACAAAATTTATTCAAGAACCAACTTGATCCGTGTTGATTCCACAGAATCATTTGAAATTTGTATTTAGATATAAGATTAATTCGTTTGTTTAGGAATTTTCTTTTCTTTGTGAAAGTGAGTATTGTTTGTTTTATTTTGTAAGTTGGTGCTGCTTTTCTAATCTTCCAGATAATTTTTCGTGTGTTTTGCTTTTAAAATGTTGTGCAATTTATTATTGTTATATAATATTTTGTGTGCAGGTTCCGTTGTTGCTCTAATGCATTTCTCTTTTTTTGTGTTATCTTTTCATCTTATCACGGATTTTGGCATGGAGATAATACAATATTTGGTTATAGACATTGTGTGGTGATCGACCAGCAAGAAATTCAGACTTTCCCAAGAATAGGAAACCACAATATTTCGTTGGCGTCACCATTTGCAGTTCATTAAAAGCGGATGCATAGTTCTATCTCTTTAAAAACTATTGCTAATTTGCATGTGTGATCGTAAGACTAAATAGAAGTGTGCTGCACAGACAAGCAGCAGTGTGACTTCAGCACATCAGCAGTGTGACTTCGACTAAATTCTTTTCAGCTTTGGACATATTTAAATTTGTTGTTTCGGAATTCTTGAGATGAGGATTGATAATTTTGTATTATTTGTATTTTTCGGACTACTATTTTATTATTGTTATGGTGCCGTACCTGTACGAAGAACAAATGGACTCGTTCATCCATAATAAAATGCGAGAAGCATTTCAACTCACAGTCTTCTTCCACCCCAGTACTATACTGGCAGTCCAGAATACCACTTCTTGTATATATATTCTTTTTCTTCAATAATATATCTTTGTTCCTGTAACCCCGTGTTTCCGTGTCTTTATTTCGGCCCCTAACAGGGTCACAACAATTATTTTATTTGTTTGTTATGCCTCCTTGGGCATCTCCCTTTTAACTATCTTCTCAATTCAACTGTTAAAAAAAAATAATTAAACTCTTAGTACAGTATCGATATCCAGATCAAATTCTGTTAAATATTTCATTTGATAACTCCCAAAAGTTCCCCCTCAATTTCTTCCTCCTACCACTTTCTCTGAATTCATCCAACCTCATCTTAAACTGATCCACGCTATTGCTGTTCTTAATCCGATCTGACAACTTATTCCAAAAACATATTACTCTGTGAGCAAAAAAACTTAACTGGTTAACAGATCTAGTTTTTGAAAACAGATCTAGGAGAAATACTAAAAAAATGCCCATCATAGTTAGAAATGCCATTAATTATCTTGAAAGTCTCAATCATATCACCTCTCATTCTTCTCTCCAGCAAAGTAGTCAATCCCAATTTGTCCAATCTCTCCCTGTAACTGCACTCCTTTACTTATTAGTTTTGTCACCCTTCTTTGTATGCCTTCAAGTTTCAATATTACATTCCAATTTCCATGTCTAGTCGCTGGAGCCCAGACCTGGGTGCAGTATTCTATATGAGGTCTTATTAGAGCTTTATATATCCTTAACACAACATTTGTCTCCCTCGAAATAATATTTCTAACCATCCACCTGATCATTCTATTTACCCTCGATACAATGGTCAAAATATGATTATTTGCCTTAAATGTATTATCAAACCCCACTCCCAAATCGCACTCTCCATCTACTTCTTTGATTTCTCTGTTGTTTAGTACATATTCAACTTTAACATTCCTGGATCCTACATGTAGTACTTTACATTTGTCTAGGTTAAATCCCAATTTCCAAATGTCCTCTCAATATGATAATTTATTTAGATCCATCTGTGTTATTTCCTTTGATAAAGGTCTCACAAGTAGTTTAACATCATCAGCAAACAGTTCTATTTCTGAATTTATATTATTAGGTAAGTCATTTATGAATATCAAAAACAACAAAGGACCCAATACTGAACCCTGCGGAATACCGGAGGGTATGTACTGTGATTCAGAATAATTGTTTCCAACCTTTACCTTCATAGTTCTATCCTTCAAAAACTCCCTCACAATATTTACCATTTTGTCAGTAATACCAAAATTTTTCATTTTCACTAGTAAATAATAATAAGATATCGTATCAAATGCCTTGCTAAAATCCAAATATATGATATCCGCACTATTCTCCTCCATCAAATATTCATTTATAATGTCAATACTTTCCAAAATATTAGATAATGTCGATTTACCATGGACAAAGCCATATTGGTTACAATTTATATAATCCTTTATAAAATTTAATGTGGTTTCTAATTATTTTTTCAAATACCTTACACAAAATACATGTTAGAGAAACTGGTCTGTAATTACTTTTTAAATGTATCAAACCTTTTTTATGTAGCGTTATTACTATAGCTGTTTCCCAAATATATGGAATCTCTTCATATTCCATACATTTCCTAAAAAAATTGGTTATTGAATTGATAAAGCCTTCATTTGATAAGTAATTCAATATTTTAGGATGAATTTCATCAGATTCCATACTTTTACTAACATCCAACTTGGATAGTAATAGTATTATGTCTTTAGGTTCTATTTTTAGTTCATCCATAATTTTTGTTGTACCCTCCCCATAACAACTCTCCTGTAGTGGACCACATTCTTCAAAAGAATGAACAGATTTTAAAAAAACTTGCTAGTACACCAGCTGTTTCTACTGGCGTGTCTGTTAAATCCCCTGTCTCATCATCTCTTACTGTACTCGCGCTTTTTTAAATTTTAGTTTTTGCTTTAATATATTTGAACAATGCTTTACAGTTGTATTTAATATTTTTAACAATCTTATTTTCGTGTTTCAACTAGTGTTTCATATTCATTTTGTTTACTTATAGCATTTTGATAATATTCCATACTTGGTATAATTCCAAATTTCTCCAAGCTTTATCTTTTTCTTTCCTTTTACAAGATAGACGATTACTGTCCCAAGGTAATTTTTCTAATGGATTCCCTTGTTTGGAGAATTTCATAATAACTTCTGGAGTATTTTCTATTATAGATTTTATCTTCCCATTTAATTCCTCTCACATTTCATTAACATCAGTTGTTTTCGAGCTATAATTCCAATCGATATTTTCTCCTTTTTCTGACACAAAATTCTTTGTAATCTTAGACCAGTTCCTCTGTTTTCTGTTTATATAATCAAACTCTGCCTTCATTTTAACTTCGATTTCAATACATACATGATCAGATTTACCTAACGGTGCTTTCAAATTTACATCTCCTATTATGCATTCATTATTTGAAAAAAATCTGATCCAATGTACATTTTTCTAATCTATTTCCCACTAGTTTATATCTAGTATCTTCTTCTATATACCAATGCAAACCGTTTGCTGTAAATAACTCCAAATATTCGTTCTGTATTCTAAAGTGTTGACTAATTGAATTCATAGGAGACACAACTAAACCCTTTGTCCAATTTACATTTGGCAAATTGAAATCCCCGACCATTATAATATCTTCAGATTCTTCTGACGTAAATGGTATCTCACTCTTTGTTCTTTTAATCTATAATCTTCCTCTACGGACAAATTCGGAGACCTGTATATACATACTATGACGAAAACTCTATTATTAGCATCGATTATTCTTAATGCCAAAGATTCAGTTTTATCAAACTTTATATTATTTTTTCTATATTAATCTAAAATTTGGTATTGCCAATTCTGCCTCTTCTACACTCTCCGTAGACAAATGTGTTTCTGTAATACAAATTATTTTATATTTGTTAGCAATCAATTTTAGTTCCGTTATTTTGTTTTTCAATGAGTTTGTGTTAGTATACAGTATTTTCAAATGTTCTCTATTTTTCGTTACTCGTTTAAATTGATTTCCTTGGACGCTTTATCGTTGTTTTTTTTATTCTCAGTGGTTTTGCTTTTACCATTTCCTTTTCGTTCTTTTACCTGCTTCCTTTTTTCGAATGCAGCTTCCCTTTCTGTTGTCGTCAAATCTGGATTTATCCACATAAGTTCTTTTCTTTCATTTTGTATTTTTCTACCAAATTTGTAGTTGCGCAACCACTTTGCATCTTCCTCATGTCTTAGTGTGACCATTATCAATCGGTTTTTGTTATTACGGTTTTCTTCTTTCATATTAGAAATTATGACATTGTTAATACGTTTTTTTGTTCTAAAATATTTGTTTCTATTATGTTCATACTGTTCTCATCTTGGATGTTATTCTTACAAAGAAATGGAAAAACAATACAACAATGAGCAACTACCTTACATTCCTATATAGATGCCATGATCTAAGTTCCACTAGGCTTAACCGTGAAACTACCAGTCAGTTCCAGAACATAAAGGATCTGTAGAGTTGGGAGAAGATGCCAGGATCACCTTTTTTGTAGATGAGGGTTTAGACGTGTGAAGGAAAGGGTGGTTGAGTAGATCTCCATCCTTCTGACTTTGCTAGATATGAAGAAAATGGGTTATGAAGTTTGGTTATAAAGACAAACTTCTCCATCTACCATTTAAATAAATTTTATTCAAACAGTTTCATCAGCAATTTCATTCAAACAGTTTCATCAACAATTTTATTTAAACAGTTTCATCAACAATTTCATTCAAACAGTTTCATCAACAGTTTCATCAACAATTTCATTCAAACAGTTTCATCAACAATTTCATTCAAACAGTTTCATCAACAATTTCATTCAAACAGTTTCATCAATAATTTTATTTAAACAGTTTCATCAGCAATTTCATTCATACAGTTTCATCAACAATTTTATTTAAACAGTTTCATCAACAATTTCATTCAAACAGTTTCATCAACAATTTTATTTAAACAGTTTCATCAACAATTTTATTTAGACAGTTTCATCAACAATTTCATTCAAACAGTTTCATCAACAGTTTCATCAACAATTTCATTCAAACAGTTTCATCAACAATTTCATTCAAACAGTTTCATCAACAATTTCATTCAAACAGTTTCATCAACAATTTTATTTAAACAGTTTCATCAGCAATTTCATTCATACAGTTTCATCAACAATTTTATTTAAACAGTTTCATCAACAATTTCATTCAAACAGTTTCATCAACAATTTTATTTAAACAGTTTCATCAACAATTTCATTCAAACAGTTTCATCAACAATTTTGTTTAAACAGTTTCATCAAAACACAACGAATCTGAAGAGTTATGAAAACAGGAATAGAAAATATGTCAAGTCAAGATATTTGATTTCGTTTAGCCAAGTCATGGCTGGCGATGAGAAAAGAAACATAACATCGTTCAGTAGACGTTTCAACTACGACTGTTTGTAAAAGTCAGGCTAAAGCTAATAAGAAGGATCATATGCGAAAGACATAGAATTGGTCTGTAGTTGCTGCATTCAACGGGACTCCCTTTCCTCTTACTGATTAGCGCTGTGGCACTGCGGAGCATTTTGGTTTCCAAAAATACTGATATTTAAAAATGTAATTTAAAAATGTAATTTAAAAATTAGCTTGACCTACCAACTGTCAGTCAAAGCCTCTATAGATATTCTATAAATGCTTTTTCGAATTTAAGTGGAAAAAACAGAAAACTCACAAACCGATTTTCATAGAGATGTTTAGGCACATCTGGTAATGTTATCTAAAACATTAGCTATTAGAGATGCTTTCATTCATCCAAAATGTTTTTAAAATTATATAAATATTTATTTTAATTACTGATGTTGAGGATATAGGCCTGTATAGAGACGATGGTTTACTGATAGTAAGAAACTGATAAATGTGACCGACTTAGAAAGATAATATATAAGGAAATGAGAAAAATAAAGCTAAACGTAGAAATTACTAATAATATGAAGCATTTCCTAGATGTTACCTTTTACCTAGAAGTAAATATAAACCATTTAGGAAAATGAATTCCAACTCCATATATGTACACCCACAATCAAACTACTCACCCTCCATAATTAATCACATCCCTAAATCCATAGAAAAGAAAAAAGTAACAACGAAATAGCATTTAATAATCATAAAATTATTTGCAATATGGCCCTGAAAAAATAGTGGATATAAAAACGCTGATATAAAGTATAAAACTACAGAAACCACTACAAATAAGTCCAGAAATCGCATCCGAAAAATGATCTGATTTACACCTACTTTCAACCTAATGTTTAAAACGAAAATAGGAAATAGATTTTTAAATTTTATCAACAAACACTTCCCACTAAGTAGCATGCGACACAAAATATTTAATAAAATAGAAAAAATCATAAAAACACAACAAAATACTAAAAAACAATAACACGAACACTAATATAACTATATTAGTATCATACATAATTGATAAATAGTATCATAAATAATTGCAATTGCCAAAGAGATAATTAGTGCCCCTTACAAAATAATTGTCTAAATACCTCAGTAGTATATAGATTTTATGGCTATAGATCCTCGTTTAGCAATGAGAGATATAAGGACCACTATCTCAACACGTCTGGAAATTAATTAAAGATAACAAAACACCAATAGTTAAATGGAAAATAATTAGAAAGGCAAAGACATGTAAATTCCTTAACTCACTCTGCTTTTTATGTCTTAATGAAAAACTTTATATTATTAGATTTAAAGATAGGGAACAATTACTTAATAAAAAAATAAAACTACAATTAACTGTAAACGCATTAAAATACATACATTTAGTAGTCTTTAAACAACCTTGTGAGTTGACCACAATGAGTTAAGGTACCTCTCCGACCCCTTTAATTTTATTCCTATATATATATATGATTCGGAATATTTTAGATAAGGGTTGATAATTTGTAAAATTTGGTATATTCGGACTACTGGATGTTTTTATCACAACGTTTCGGCCGATGTAACTTCAGATGTACCCTGTCGAACTTGGGAATCTGGAACGGAACCCTTTATTAAATCCATGGAGTAGCATGCTCTTCGTATCGCCCGCATTGAGGGTGACTGTCACTTAGAGCTGAATTTTACTTAGTACTATACCCACTGTGCCACGGGTACTTGCGGACAATTCTAGCATGAATTTTGGGAGCCTTAAACCTATTATTGTTTTTGATCTAACTACTTATCACTGTAGATCACTACTTATCTATTATTTATAATTATAGGTTCCCATATTGTATTGAATTCTATACTAGGTCTGCTTAGTAAGTCATTGTCGCCTAACATATGTGCTGCTTCTTTGAGTCGTCTTACTCGCCACTGTTCTTCTCTATCTATAATTTTTACTTCATCCCATAAGGGTAGATGGTTTCCCTTTTCCTTCCTAGAGCATTGTGGCAGATAAGTAGTTTTGCCTGTCAAAAAAAAGGCGATGCAGGTCCCGAAAGCTTTATTTCTTACACCCCTTTCGAAATTACAAAAGTAGACCTGACAAAAAAGCAAATCTGTCACCTAATTGGGGTCGGGAATGGGAATTATAAAATAAAAGTGGAGGACCGCCCCCCCCTCCAAAAACAAACGGGGTGGAAAAGGACAAAAATAAAAGGGGCCTATGACATCTTACATACACTAGCTAAGTTAAAAAAGGGGGAGGAACAAAGCATAACCTACTCTTGTCTAACCTGGTCAAATAAAAGGGTCAGTGTTCGGCACCCAATTGCAGCAAGTCGAAAAAGACTCCAGAACGAAGAACTGTCCATTCAACATGCAAACCGTCAACTAACACACCGCATCAGACATAACTTAGTGTCTCAGTTAAGCCCGCTGCATAGAGTGCATTTCTTATCAGCCAGGTGAGTGATGCCTCGTAATTATCGAAACATTTAAACCCAGGTGCGCAAGGCCAGATTAAGCAAAGTTCTCCCTTCATAAGACCAAACACTTCAGTCATATCGTCTTGAACAGATCCCCTAACCATTACCCGATATAATGCTCTACAGGACAACACTCGGGTGTCAGAGAGGCTTTCTGGCACCCGTAGAACGAACTTCAAGGACTGTCAACACTCGTGATAAAAGGAGCACTCACCTCGAGGTAATCGAAATACCTCACCCCCATGCGAGTGCACACTTTTCAAAGCCACAAAGGTTTTCTTAGTTCCTTCTTTCTAGAATTCACGATTTCCATCACAAGGTGTACACATTCTGTCTAAGTAGTTTAAGCGAAGTGCATGTTGACGAATCTCAACACTTCAGACGGATGTAAGTAACAGATCTTCCGACAAACCATGGGCTGCTTTCCCTGCCACAAGTATTTGAAAAGAGCCTGCACTAACTCAATTAGTGCGACTACCGGGAAAGACGATACAGGATGAGAGGATAAATGTGAGAATTACACACCTCTGCTCTTTCTTTTAAAGTAAGATCAGCCTTAACCGCTTTCAATACTTCCGACCAATTTTTCTCCAACTGGAGATCAGGATCAAACCAGATGCTGAGTATCTTGAAAGGCCCATCCGTCTAGCCAAAGGGCCCCTGAAGTGGTACACACCTCCAGATACAAATGTGTAAGCCAACAGACTTGTCGCAGTTGATTTTGGTCCCTGATTAAGAACCGATCGAGGTAACTCGAAAGTTGCCCCAAATAGAAGCTGCGACTAGCAGTCCAAGTCCATACTACTTCATGTTTTTTTTTCATTCTTAAATTTATCGACAAGATCGAACTTATCGACAAAGTCCCAAAATGTTTTAACGTCTCCGCTAATGTTAGTACCCCTAGAAGGATTTCCCAAACGATCTAAATCGAAATCCAGGACCACGTTCTAGTCTCCTGCTAGAATTACCTGACGAGATGTATTCATAAAGGGCTCGATCTGCCGAAAAAAAAAAACCCACTCAGAATAGCCATTGGATGCATAAACCCCAATAAGCCGAAATGCAACATCCTTTACGGTTATATCTAGAACGCACAGCTTACCTTCCGGATCCGCAAAAACAGGGTCACAGGACGCATTTAAAGTGCACTTAACTATCCAGGACCCCCCCCCCCCTTCAGCGAGAATCAAAGTATGCTGAATAGAGCTGAAAGTTTCTAGATCGCACACCCTGATAATCACTCGAAATAAAGTGGGTCTCCTGCAAACAACATATATCCACACTGAGCCGTTGAAGATCATGTACAACTCGAAATTGACGAGTGGTGCCCCTCAACCCTCGGCCATTTAAGCTTGCTAATCTGAGAACCATTATAATGCCTTAGAGTTGGGAATCCAAAACGAACATCAACGGCAGCGGTTTCCAGAGAACCATGTCCCATTTAAGTATTTATGAGACCGTCTGAGGACAAGCTGCCGATGTCTAAGGGCAATGTTAGTTTTATTGTCCTATAAAGGGATGGGTAGATTCTTACTGGGACTCTCCCAACACAGAGCTTTTTCAATTCTATTAATTCATCATTTTTGAATGTTATATTAAAGGAACTATTTGTCTCCTCCATCATACTCCAGACATTTTTAACCTCCTCTCTGGCCCTTACAACTGTTAAAACCCTTTTAGCGTTAACAAAATTTTCGGGGTTTGAAGTGTCCTTTTTGTACACAGTTTTTAGAGCAACAAAGTTACGAAAGTCTTTCTTATGATGGTTCTTCATCACATTCTCGGTCTCGGGCGTTACTTTGCAAACGTCTTTGCCGGTAAAAAATAATGTATGCTTTTTTTCGAGACAAATGAAGGGCTTCTCTGTCTTTTCTGAGAATTAGATGATGAGGGGGTAATAGGAGAGAGAGGAGGCAGCATTTCAGTTTTCATTAGAGAGAGAGGGGGCGTATGTTTGGGGGTATTACAGGGAGTGCAGAATGGAGATGGTCTGGGGGAAGGGGACTTAACTTTATGAGAAGATGTCAGGGGAATCATATTATTTTCCCTCTTTGGGAGAGGCGATTTGACTGGGAGAGATACTGCCTTTAACAGTTCTTTGGGAGGGCAAGTTGGACTTACTATGATAAGAGGTGTCTCTGGAAAAAAGTTTTTTTTTCTTCAATTTTTCTGGTCTCGTCCAAATTTGCTTTTAATTTTAGTATGTTTTTGAATTGTTTCCTACCCGGATCTTTACTAGTTTTAATTTCTAGTAATTCCTCTCCAGTGACCGCTTTTGCATAGGACTTTGAAGATGATTTTTTCGAAGAAAATAACGTCCATTTGTCTTTTTTTTTTTTGGTGATTCACAAGTTGAATTACATAGTTTATCGAATTCGTCTGGTGTGATAGTTTCTTTTGGGGTGGACTTCGATGGTGAATTAAATTGGTTGTCCAAAATTGTTAGTTTGTTTTTTCTCCTTGCCTTTTGGAGCCAAGTGCTCTAAGCGTCTATTTTTAGGGTTGGGTTGAGCTGGTTTATTTCTGGTGGGGCACGTAAAAGTAAGGTGCCCCACTTCGTTGCAGAGCCAACAAGCCGGTCGCCTTCTTGCTATGACTATAGGGAGTTTATCTACCCTTGCCTCCATGAAATATGGTATTTTGAAAAAAGCTTCCTTTTCAAGTAAAATTTAAAACGTCCAAACACCGTTAAAACCGTCTATATGAATAGCCGTTATGTCTCCATATCTCATGAGGAAGGCATATATATATTCTCTTGGCACCACGCCGGGAACTTTGAAAACAGACACTGTCGTCTTCCTTCTTCCCATGTACTCCATTCTGAGAACATAATCCCTTGTGATTATCTCCTTTTTAGAGAGCCGGATGCAGTCATCTTCTTCTGTTTTGAATAAGGAGTTCCAGGTATTGGTTACACGTTCCGGTCTCATGCGCGTAGTTGCTATTAGCTTGGTGACCCTATCCTTCGTCGACCTTATTAACTTCTTCGTCTTCCTATCAATAACAAACACAAGAATCGTTCGCTTAGTGAATTCTTCCAATCTCGGCAAGTAAATAATAATGCCATTCTCCGTAATAAATTCTGTGCACTGTTTTGCCTTTTCAACCAATTCCCTTACATTAATCTTAACTGAGGGGGGCTTGGTCCACTCAGATTTTTCAGTCGGGTGTTGAGGGGTTATCTCAGCCGACTCTTTCTGCATAGGTTCCTCCAAAGACGCACAGCTGGCGATCGCCATGGCCGGAGTACAAACAACAATAATCCGACTCCAATAAAAAAAACAGTCTAAAAACAAAAACAGGTAACAAGAAAAAAAATAACAGGCATCAACAAATTTAACAATGGAACAATAAAATCAACCAAACGTACTTTTGCCAACAGATAGAAAAACCTCACTAACTCTGAAGTCGAATACAGTCAGTATTTATTTACAAATGTAAATACATTTATAAAATGTGGCACAAGGTCGAAAAGGAGGATGGGAAAGATTCGGTCTTCACTAACAAATTTAACTAATCTAACTTAGCTAGCTTCATTCAGGACCATGATTCACCAAAATACTGCATTTATACTATACATCCTTCTCCAATCACCAAAAGAATTCACTACTTAAGATCCATATATGTGAAATATGCAACGGGGGGTATCATAATAAAAATAATATTTACAAAAAAAAAAAGCAAGTTAATAAAAAAAACCATTGCTAAACTGTGGCAGATACACAGATTTGCCAGTCGAAATCGAAAAAAGAGGGGGGGGGGTGATGCAGGCCCCTATGCTTTATTAACCAACACCACCTTCGAAAATATCGAAGGGTGACCACCTGCATCTCTGGCAAATCAAGTGCTCTGTTACCTAATTGGGGACCAACTAAAATGAGGAGACAAAAAAAGCGGGGGGGGGGGGGGCGAAGGACAAAAATAAAAGGGCCCATAATGAAATCATTCACACACTAGCTAAATTATGAACTAAAATTAACAGAAAACATGTCTTCTAGTTAACTTAAAATGGGTCATAATTGACGTTCATTTTTGTAACCCAATATTCTGTACCTAAGGTACGTCTAAATACCACTCCAATCTAGCTCCAGTCACTCTACACTGCCGTGCACCTCTCACCCACCTTTCACCAAAATCTGCTGAATAGAGTCTCACCCGCCTGGCCTTAATGCGGGCTTTCAGGTAATATTTGAAAATTGCAATAAGGTCGTAGATTGCCTTCATACGAGTTTTTCATATCGCGTCTCTCATAACGGCTAGTATGCTTAGGAACACAAAATGTTTCTGCCTATCTATTGTCGGAGCCTAGTTGCTACATACATTGATAGGTTCCAGGTCAAAAGACGATACATTAAGTATGCGAACCATGAGACCAGCAACAAGACTAATCAGCGGCAATAAAAGAAGGCGTGACTTACTGTCTCGTCTTCTACACCGCATCTAACACAAGTCGGTGAATTCGCCAAACCAGCTGAATGAAGCTTCTTGCCGACCCAGAGTGCATTTCTTATCACCAGCCAGGCCAGAGATACCTCGTCATTATCGAAGTACCTTGACCCAGGCGCCCAAGGCCATATTGAGCATAGCTGCCCCCTCGCCAAAGTGACCCCCTCAATCTTATCATCTTGAACGGTTCCCCTCACCATAACCCGATATAATGCCCTTCAGGACAACAGCAGGGTGTCAGAGAGGCTTACTTTGACCCGTAAGAAGAACTTCAAAGCATGTCTACATTCGCGATAAAAAGAGGACTTGCCTCTGGGCAACCTGTTCGCCTCCCTCTCATCCAAGTGCACACTTTTTAAAGCCGGAAAGGCTTTCTTAGTGTCTTTCTTTCCAGAAGCCACCGTTCCCTCAGTTTGTAAACTCATTCGATCTAGGTAATATTTTACGAAGTGTATGACGTCGAATCTCAACTCTTGGCATACCCAGACCGCTTTCAGAAGGATGTAGATAAGAAATCTCGTGACGGACAATATGACACTTGCCAAGCCTCAAAAACTTGAAAAGAGCCCGCTGCATCTCAAGCAATGTATCTGATGGGAGTGGAAGCACTGATAGACGATATAAGATGATCGGATAAATGTGAGAGCAACACACCTTCGCTCTCCCCTTTAACGAAAGATTTCTACGGATCCATAGACCAGCTGCGGCCCGAATTGCTTTCAATACTTCCAACCAATTTTTCTCTAGCTAAAGATCAGGACCGAACCAGACACTGAGTAGCTTGCAAAGCCCGTCAGTCCGGCTAAAGGGTCTCTGCAGGGATACACCCCTGCAGGCACCAATGTGCAAGCTTACAGACTTGTCACAGTTAATTTTGGCCCCTGTTATCGTTTCATACATTCTAATTTCACTGTCGACGACACTAATCTTGGCACTGCTCATTACAAGCACAGTCAAGTTGTCGGCAAATGCGAAGTACTTTAACGTGGTTCAAGCACCTGCCAAAGTAATCCCACATAGGACCGGATTCACCCTTAGCCTGTGAAGGAAGGGCTCCAATGCAAGCACATAGAGCATCGGTGAAAGCAGACATCCCTGACAAAGAGATCTGGATAATCTGAAAGGCTCAGACCTCAGACCATTCACTTCCACCAGCACACTGGTGTTCGCATACAATAGGTGAATACAAGAGCGAAATTGCGGGCCAAAACCGGCCGCAGACAAAACAACCTCCAAGTAACGATGGTCCACCCTATCAA
The DNA here is from genome assembly GCA_963556195.1 of Sepiola atlantica. Classification (NCBI taxonomy): domain Eukaryota; kingdom Metazoa; phylum Mollusca; class Cephalopoda; order Sepiida; family Sepiolidae; genus Sepiola; species Sepiola atlantica. The sequence goes on along the minus strand of OY744551.1, from coordinate 21,579,947 downwards.
ATGCTTTGGACTGATCTAAATTGATCAGCGTGGCTTCAGTGTCAACTTTATCTATGAACAAGCGTATCGAGTGCAAATTATCCTGAATGGTCCGACCCTTTACAGCACAAGTCTGTTCAGGGCTGATGAGACCAGCCCAAACAAGCCGCAGTCGATTGGCTAAGATCTTGGTAAAAATCTTCAACTCAGCATTTAGCATCGTTAACGGCCGAAAATTATCTAATCCATCCTCACCATTTTTGCTTTTGCGTAACAACTTCACTATACCCATGGTCAAGTACTGGGGAATAGTCCCGTTCCTAAACCACGAGTTAAATAAAACTGTCAGCAAAGGAACGAAAATGTGCAACATCCTCAACTACACCTCGTAGGGCAAACCATCGATCCCGGGAGACTTGTTAAGGCCGACCCGTTTTAAGGCTTCCTGAACTTCTTCCTCTGTTATGCAACCTTTGCACCTAGCTGCTTTGGTCGCCTCAAGACGAGAAAAGTCAGCTAAATAGGGGTCGAATTGTGCTAAAGACAGACCGGGTTCTCTGGTAAAAAGATCCTGGAAATGAGAACAAAACGCCTCCAGAATACCTTCGTTTGTGGTCACGAGACACCCATCCGGCAATGAAACACATGCAATATGACAATCAGCAGCTTGTCAACGTTCCTCTGCGCGCAATTCAGCGGCCATATTTGTTGCTTCTTGAGTCATTCTCTTTACCTTAGATCTAATTACTAAAGCTTGGTGTTTATGGATAGCCAAGGAGGCCAACTTCGCCTTAATTATAGTAACTTTAGCACTATCACCTGCCTCCACCGCCCAATCTAATCTAGATTCTAGTGCCACTTTAGCTGCCCTAGTTGTTAGATTGAGTCGTTGGCTAAAATCGGCAGTAAAGGACCTAATTACCTTCTTAAAGTGAACCCACTTCCTATTCCCAATTACAGCCCCCGTCAATTCCCACTGTAAGGTTAGTAATAGCTGTTCCTGGTAACCCTTCACATCGAACAACGAAGTGTTAAGCTTCCAGTACCCAGCCAATCTAGGCTTAGGTCTATCTAAGTTTACTCGAACCCGAACAAGTCTATGATCCGAGTAAACTATATTATGAAAACTTGGACATTCTAATAATTCTACGTTGACTCTCCTAATTAAAAACCGGTCAATATAACTCAAAAGTTGTACCAAACTGGAGCCGCGCCTAGATGTCCAAGTCCATACTTTATCACGGGGCTTCTCATTCCGGAATTTATTGATGAGATCAAACTTATCGACAAAATCACAAAATGTCTTAGCATCCCAGTCATTGTTTGTTCCCTTAGCCTGATTATGATCTATATCGAGATCCAGTCTCCCTCTAAGATGACCCTCCGAGTTGTACTCATGAACTGCTCGATCCGTCGAAAGAAATGAGAAAGCTAAGTATGGTTATTGGGCACATAAACCCCAACAGGCCGAAATGCCTTATCTTTTATGGTAACATCCAGAACGCACAGCCTTCCTTCCGGATCCATGAAACAAGGGTCACACGACACACCTAAAGACTTATTTACTAGCCAGAAAACACCTCCCAACACAATCTTTTCTTAAACCTTTTGACATTTCATTGGCCATAAGAGGTGTTAAATTAAAATGATCGTTGGCCTCGTTTAGCATTTGCCAGGGCCCTTTAACTTCTTCTGTTTTTTCATAACTGTAAGGACTCTTAAGACGTTAGGGAAGTTAAGGGAATCTTCAACTGACTTGTTACCCACCTCCCTAAACGCGAGTAGTTTTTTTTAGATCAGCTATTTTATAGTTCTTGACCGTTTCTTCCTGTACCTCATTTACTACACATATTTTATTTCCTGGGAGAAAATCAGTTTTTTTTCTTCATTTTTCTAAAGAAGGGCTTCTTTACCTTTTTTGAGATGGAGGGGCAGGTGGAGGTAGCATGTCTTCTTTCATTGGGGAGTGGGAAGGAGTAGTGTTTCTGTTTTGCAGAAAGGGAGAGGCGAGAGCGAGCTGTTTTGCAGAGGATGCAGGGGGAGTGCTTTTGAGGGTCTTTTGTGGAGAGGGGAAGGCTTTGGAGAGGAGACGGTCTTGTTTTTTTTTAACTAGGCTAAGAGGGATTAACTTATATTTCCTCTCTTTCAAGGGAGCGGTGATCGGTGGGGGCCATAGCTTTCCAGGGGGAGGAGACGTGGTTTTGTCAGACTGGGAATAGAGGTGATTGACTTTGTTTTAGGGGACGAATGAGGGCTTATTTTGGGGGGGATTTCGGACTTGCTGGTACTTTTTCTTGGTCTAGTTTTTATTTCAGGTCACGAACCTCTACATATTTATCCTTTCCGGGATCCTTGGATAGCATCTCCTCTTCTCTCATTTGGTCCAGGTGTTTTTATTTTTCCCTGGACCAATATTCATTCGTTATTTTCCCTGTCTTCCAGTTTACTTAGATCAGGGAGCACTGGGTAGTCATTATCAGATGATTTTGATGGAGGTGAATTAATGGGCATCCCCACTCTTTGAGTCATTGGCACCCCTAAATGTTGGCCCACTCGTGTTTTAGTAATAGTGGGCATACGAAAGTGAGATGTCATATTTCCTCACAAGCCCAAAAAACAGGCCTTCTTCCGGCCACAATTATAGGAAGCTTTTCATCTCCAATTTCCATATAATACAGAATATTTTCAAATGCTGCCTTATCCAAAAGAATTTCAAATGTCCATATCCCTGGGTGTTCATTCCAGGTTACGGACGTAATGTCCCCATATTTTAGGAAGAAAGCTTCTCAATGTTCCCCGTCCACATGAAAATGGACACAGCTGTCCTTCTCTTTCCTATATACTCTATCCTAAGAATGTATTCTTGAGTGATAATCTCTGTCTGGGATAATTTCAGGTTTCTTCATTAGGAAACAAGGTGTTCCAGGTATTATAACCTTTACAACGACTTATCCATTGTGGACGATAGCCTGCCGTTGCCAATAGCTTAAAAATTAGATCAGTAGAAGCTCGAATAACTTTTTTGTCTTTTACAAACATTATAATGCTTGTTTTCTTAATTTCTTCCAACTTTGGGATGTCAATAAGTAGTCCTGTGTCTGTAACTAAATGAAGGCACTTTTTTGCCTTCTCAATAAATTCAACAACATTGATAACAACTTTAGGAGGCTTGCCCCATTCCGAACCTCCAAGTGCAGCCTCAGCTGGCCCCTTCTGCTTCTCGGTAACATTCATAAAGTCCGAAGGCTTCGGGCTACAAGTAGCCGTCGCCATAATAGTTATCAAAACAGATAACAGAAATTTTTTTTTTTAAAGCGTGGTAATAAAAAAATTGCAACTCCACGAAAAACAGTTCCAAATGGCAATAACAATAATAGCAACAATAACAACAGCAATAACAGCAACAAAGATAATTTCCAAAATAATAAGGCAACAAAGCAAAACAAGGCAATAAATACTTAACACTTTCTCAATATGAGGTTAAACAGTCGAATATGGTCCACTAAACATACTACTGTTCGTAGTATATATATACTACAGACACTTATCAGTCTTGAGGGGAGTCAGATATTCCATCACAACATTCTTTTAATTGTCTATTTGGTTAAGCTATAAATTTTCTGGAATCAACCAATCAAAACACCCTCAAAGCAGAAAGTGTAGGTCGAAGGGAGCACCCCTTATTTAGTTACTAAAAGTTTAATAGGTTAAAGACAATGGCAAGAACTGAAAAAACGAAATAATGACGATGATAATATTCTATGAAGAATACTTTCCGGCTTAAAGTTCGACTCCCTGTATGTACAGGGAGTCGAAGTAATTTTCATTCACATGCTTACATTTACTTCCACTGCGACCAATTTAAGCCGGGAAGTATTCTTCATAGAATATTATCATCATCATTATTTTGACTATTTTAGGAGTGGCAGGTAAGCCGGAAAAAATGTAGAATATCACTTGTTTTTACAGAGCAATAATAAGTAGAGGGAAAAACGACTTTACTTTATTATATACTAGCGGAACTCGTCGCCCGGCGTTGCACGGGAGAAAGTACTACCTATTGCATGACGTCGAATAAAAAAAAGATACGGCCTATTGTTTTTCTCCCTTGTCTACCGTGTTGGCAAATGTTTTAAATTTGTAAAAAAAAGAAAAAAGTGGTAGAGTAGAATGGGATCGAACGCTAAAACTGGCGATTATGAAACCTGCCTTCTTACCAACTGCACCACTGTTTCGGCTTACAAATGCATGTGAAAATAGGCGAATTAACATAAGCTTGGCATGCGTGTAAAATTAATACCAGGCAAATAATAAATAAGAACCGGTGTTTTGTGAAAATTAAACTGTGTGTATTAGTTCCCGGTGTCGATGAGTAGAGTGACAGTACAGAATTGTTAGGGAGAAAAGTTTTTGCTACCATCTATATGGAGTTGGTTTTTCGGAGAGACGTTGATGGTGGGCCAAATGTAATATTTAGTGTTAGGTAGGAAAAAATAATAAGAAATTTACTAAAACACGTTCGAGTGAATAAGTGTAGTATAGTGGTGAGTTTAGTAGCCTGTGATGCATGGGGATATTTTCCTATACTCCGAGAAGGTACAGGGGAAAAATCGTCTCTACTTTATATATTATTATTATTACTAGCGGAACCCGTCGCCCGGCGTTGCACGGGAGAAAGTACTACCTATTGCATGACGTCAAATAAAAAAAAGGAAATTACCTATTTTTTCTCCCCCCCCCCGTCTATTGTGTTGGCGAATGTTTTAAATTAAAAAAAAAATTTAAAAAGTGGTAGAGTAGAATGGGATCGAACGCTAAAACAGGTGATTATGAATCCTGCCTTCTTACCGACTGCACCACGCATTCGGGTTAAAATAGATGTGAAAATAGGTCAATTAACTTAATAATAAATAAGAACTGGTGTTTTGTGAAAATTAAACTGTGTGTATTAGTTCCCGGTGTCGATGAGTAGAGTGACAGTACAGAATTGTTAGAGAGAAAAGTTTTTGCTACCACCTATATGGAGTTGGTTTTTAGGAGAGTCGTGGATGGCGGGCCAAATGTAATATTTAGTGTAAGCTGAGAAAAAAGAATAACAAATGTACTAAAACACGCTCGAGTGAATAAGTGTAATGTAATGGTGAGTTTAGTAGCCTGTGATGCATGTGGTTATTTTCCTATTCTCCGAGAAGGTACAGGGGAAAAATCGTCTCTACTTTATATATTAGATAAATATATGTATAATATTACAGAAATTCAGATCAACATGCTACCTAAGATTTCAAGCTTGGAGAGCGGACCCAAGCAAAAAAATACTGGGCTTTCTTGACTTTTAATTATAAGCTGCTCACTAACTTTCTTCAGCCATATTTGATCTATTTGATGAATATTATAAATTAACATTACATTCTTCTTATTAAAAAATCAAGCACTCTGTTGGATTTCTTTCTAAAACCAATAATTATATATATATATACTAGCAAGACCCGTGTCCCTGGTTGCCCCTGAGGGGAATATAAAAGAATGATTTAACTATAAAAAAATAAATATTAGATTATCACTTCTGAAAACAAAATCAAGAAAGAACCCACTGTAAGTTATATAGGTGATTAAAATAAGATTTAGATTGTTGTCAAAAAATTAGATCCCCCCTGTCACCAGGAATAAGGCCTGAACATAACATATAGACATAAGTATGTGTGGCAAAGAAACAACGTCAAATAAAATAAAAAATAAAATGCCCCCTCCCTCGCCAGAAATAAAGATCATAAATTGTATTAAATATTAATAGTTTTAATGCAAATAGGGCACAAATGGATATCTAAAGAAAAAAAATGTTTTTGACGAATATCCCAAGTGTAAAAGCATTTTTTTTTCGGTAATATAGAATATTTACCAAATAAGTTGTCTTGATTTGTTGCGATTTTTTTTTTGTTTAATTTGATTAGAGGTTGTTATTTTGCCACATGGACTTTTTTGTGTACTTTTTAGGAATAGGTATCGAGAAATTTGCAGTTGTGACGTAAAGAGTTCCAACTTTCCAGAGAAGCCGAATCAAGTTCTAATGCTTCGAGACCGAATTAAACCGACTTTGCAAACTAAAACTTTGTTTAGGGTTAAGTTAAGGGTTAGTTTAGTTTAGGGTTAGGTTATGGTTAGGGTAAAATAAAATAAAAAACAGTTCAGTTCGTATTGTGTACATTGTTCAGTGAAATTTGTTCACGTTTGTTATCATCATTTTTACTTAGACAAACACGGATATTTTCGATCAGGGTTGATGTTTTTTTTGTCAAGTGGTCGCTATTTTCAGAATTAAAAAAAAGACGCCCCGTCCAAGAAATCTAAAAAATCAAAAGAAAATTTAATTAAAAATCTCCCCCACCAGAAAAAAACTAATTTGGATGAGTAAAAAAAAATGCCCCACCCCAATTTTCCCATCCCAAAATTGAGAAACCATTCGGTTATATGTCTCGATTTACCACTACCTGAGCAGAATGTGGGTGCTCATTTTACATTAAATTAAAATCTAAAATTAAAAATATTTCATTCTTTTTAAAAAAAATTTGTGCGGATATTTTTTCAGGCTGTTTACATGTAATCGCAAAAAAAAAGTAGAATTTGAATTTTTTGAGGGGGTAAACTATGCTGGGTGTGATAGTAAACATTTACCCTAAATTTCTTTACAACAGTTTAAATCCTATTTGAATATAAATTACTGACAATGGATTCCTTTTCTGATTTTTTTTTCAGAAATGATACTCTAATAGTTAATTTTTTAAAGTTAAATCATTCTTTTATATTTCCCCTTGAGCAACGCCGGGATAAAGGCTATGTTAGCAAACAAATAAACCAAAACAACTAAACTGTGACATATTTGCGCTCTGTTGCAATACTGCATCTCATCTGTTCTATGCTCTGTCAGGGACGGAGAAATCCTTTTAGACTGAGGCAATTAGCAAAGAGGTGGTTTTTAAGAAAGGTGAAAAAAGATCAAAAAAATATCGAACAAGATATGAATGTTGTTATGTAAACATGTTTTCTTGTAGGATTTTTTCTACTTTAGTGATCGGGGACAGAAAAGATGAAGAAAAAGAAACTAAAAATAATCCGTGAAAGGAAAAATACAGCAAAAATGTTAAAATTAAAATCGAGGGCAGAGTTAGAGGCGGGCAGTGGCGAGCATGGGAAGGAATGTCGGTTAAATTAAATTGAGTATTATGTATGAAATCTGAAAGAAAAACACTTATGAAATGGAAAAATATGCTAATGTCAATATACTAGAAATTAAAATAAATTTTAGTAAGTAAATGTAATACAGAAATAAGTGGAAAAGTTTTCCGAAGAAGGCATTTGAAATCATAGCGAACATTTATTGGTTCTCATGAATGTGAATGGGTATCGTGTAGTTTTGAATAGAATTCGCTCAATATTTTATTTTATTTTAATAGGTTATGGATGAAATTCGCTCGAATTTAAATTGGTGATGATGGAAACAAAGATAATGTTTTTGTGAGTTAAATATTTGTTTTTGTTTTTTTTTCTGTTAGAAAGCAGGAAACTTACTTAGGTGTGAAAGAATAACGTACGTGTTTCTATTGGAAAATGTTCTTATGTTCTTTATTGAGTAAAACGAATTCCTGTATTCTTAGGAAGGGAACGATTATTTTATTCTGGAAGCCTATATAGAAGATAGTATGGCAGTTGAAATTAATTAAGTTGGGGGTTTTAAAAGAATTTCCCTTATATTAAGTAGAAGAGTTACATGAGAGTAGAAAAGTATTATGGAGGAAAAGTGTTTGCTACATTCTTTATGGAAGACGTATTTGGGAAAGCAGATATCTCTGAATAAATGTAATAATATTTGTAAGGAGACAAAATGTTAGAATATTTCGTGAAACACGCATTAGGAAATGATGTAGGTGGTGAGTGGAAAAGATATGAAGTGGTCGGTTATTTTCCCATAATGTCTGAAGTTGCACAGGAAAAATCGACTTTATTTTATTATATATATATATATATATATATATATGAATGAATTTTACAAAAATTTAGATCTCATTATACCAATAGTTTCATAAATACACTGGAGCCTGGTGAAAAACTTTGGTTTAAGTCCATTTCATCACTCGCCAGCCCTTTTTTTACATTTTTGCAAATGGAGGAAATCCCGGAAATAGTGAAAGTTGGTTTATCGCAAAACCATTGATACTATGTGATCTAAATTTCTGTAAAATTTTGAAATAAATATTAAGCTTTTATAGAATAATCGAGCACTCCATTGGATTTCTTTTCCACCCAACAGAACCAACAAATATAAATATAACAAAATGACTATTAAAAAAAATTCTATTTTTCTGTCATTTATTTGTCTTATATATTTTTATTGTCCTCTACAAAAACAATAACAACAACAAAATGAATTAAAAAATATTTTTTTGTATTTTTCAGATGCTGAAATGCAATGTCATCACAGAATGAATTTAAAATAAAACAAGAAAACAAAAAAAAAGAACATTAAAAGAAAGCTGTTGTTGAAAAAATTGGAACGGTAAATATTTCAGGATTCAAGTTGTGATTTTTACAGTGACTTCATATGAACCATTTGGATTTGGATTATTTTGGTTCGAAATATTGGAAAATTAATTTGATAAACAATTTGAATAGCGAGTTTTATTGAGTATTGTTCAAAGTGCAATTTGTTTGGTTAATTTGAACATCAATTCATCTGACATTATTTTTTGTTCTTCCAACGAGAGCATTTAGAGTTTTTGTAAAAGTTTTCTTTTCACTAATGGGTCATCACTTATCAAGGTAAAAAACTACCAGAGGATCTATCCATAGATTGACAATTGAATGATGATGAATACTATGAGAGGATTGAAAATCTCCACATACCATCCACTAAAAATAACAGCCGAGTCAGAAAACTGCAATTCTTCCCCTTTTGTCAGAAACATCGCTGATCGAATGTGAGGACTAAAAAACAAAATAAGGGGAAAGTGAGAATTACGAGGTTGTCAAAAGTTAACCCAAGGTCCACTTTCTATTCTTCTTTTTTTTTTACTATCTGGATCACCACTTATCAAGGCCAAGAGCCACTTGGGGATAAGGGTTAATACCAGCCGAAAGATGAGGAACATTTTGATCAACAGAGAAGTTTTGAAAGAGAACATTTTTCTATTTGATAAAACAAGGAATCCACCAAATAAGAAAATGAAAGTTAATTTGATAAACAATTTCATTCTTTGAGATTTTTTGACTAAAAATTATTTGTTGAATTTGAATTCATCCAACTTATTTTTATCAAGAAAATTCGGAAGATGTTTTGTGAGAACGAAATTTACTAAGTTAAACATCTTGACCAATCAAAATGTTTGATTTGTTTTTCAAAGTTAACATTACAATTAACATGAAAGGAACTTTTAAATCGCTAATAGAAACCTGAGAATGAATTTAATAACATTTTTCATCTATTCCCAATTCCGACCAAAAACGATTTTGCTAAACAAACATTGAATCTTCATAAAAAATATTATTTAACATTTCAAATATCTTTCTTTTTCTTTTATAAACATAACATATTTTTTCTAATAATGTTTTCCCCATTGTACCACAGGCTCCAGATCGGAAAAGTGAAAATCAGCAAGATTTTCATCACCAATGCTCTTCAAAGTACTGCCACAGAGAACTGTTTTGTCTACATAGATGTCAACAAATGATCTCAGAATATGGCTTGGAATTTTTATTTGTCAAGTTTATTAACAAACATTAAGTTCAAGCCGTCTGTTCAAAAAATCTCATATGGATGTTTTAATTCATGCACAAAATATAAAAATGTACCATATGTGAAAAGTAACTTAAAAAAAGCTGTCGTTTCTCCACCTTCTACAACCCCTCCCCCTTCCAGTGCAGACCCCCAAACCAATTATGAATCATTAATCGTTGACAATCGTTGTTACTGTGTGTCGTCACAAGTAAAATAACAAACCAAATGATTTAACTTTTGCTTTTACTTTGAACAACTAAACATAAAAAGAGTATTTGTTTTATTATAAATTTATAATACTAAACTGAACCTGTCTCTCTTCTGTCAGTCTATCATCCTGTCTGTTTATCTATCGGATGTGTCTGCTTTCTTTTGTATCTCTATTTCTTATACTTCTTATATAAGTTTTCTTTAAAAGTTAAAATTCAAAATTTGATCTCCAATCGTTGGTAGTGATTTCTAATTTCACGATGGGTTCTTTAAATCTATAAAGCTAAAATCACATTCTATTTATTATATCAAAAGATTAACTTGATAAAAGAAATTGATAGCATTTAGTTTTCTTATTTAAATTAGTGCAAATAATATTGAAATTAGTTTGAGTGTCAAAATATTTAAATTTACTTATTTCGTCTAAAGCTAAAATAAATGTATTCACTTGACATTTAGAAACGAGACAAACTGTTTCAATATATTTACATCTGAATAAAACCAATAAAATATGATCAAATATTGAATAAATATATAAATGTTTTTTCTTTAATTAACCAGGGAATTTTCATAGGTCCCATGTGTATAATTTAATAGGGGCAAAGACAAATTAAATAGAATAAAAAAAACTGTCATTTTTGCACCTTAACTTATAAAGTTTGCTAGCGAACTCACTGGCATTACCAGGATTTCAAATTAGTTTTCACACGAATTTGTTAAACTATTTGTCCTTTTAATATATTCATAAATACATCGAATATCAAAAAGTCTTCTTTATTATTTAAACTCATTTTCCACTTTTAATTTATTTTAAAATTTCTATTTTTAATGTTTTATTTCTAAATATTTATTTGTTGTATTATTTTGTCTGAAATTTGGTTTCAAAATTTTGTTTACTTCTACTACGATATATGATAAGTAAACTTTAGCGTCCACAAATGACCTTGAGGGTCAAAATATGATGACATATTCTTCGTAAAATTTTGATCTTTTAACTGCTAGCATATTGATTTCTATAATAGGAAAACTTTCTCTTTTACATATAGATCATAACAACCTGAGACAATAAAAGTGTATGAACAAAATTCAGATCATTTTGCAGTAATGTTTAATTGGAGAACATTTCCAATATTTTTATCACAAATATCATTTTTTATGTTCATTTTATTGTTTCATTCGTCACACATTTCAGGTGATTGTAGTTGTCAGTCATTTAACTGCCTTTGCAATAATATAAACTTTATTCCACGTCTGCCTTCGAATATTACTTCGTTTACCTTGAAATACTCTAAATGTCGTCTTCAGAAGAAATTCATGGCTAACATTTCTTCTTTGCCTTTAAAGGAATTACATTTTAACAGAGTAAACATCATAGATGCAGAATCTGATATCTTCAAAAACTTTCCGAACTTAACAACACTTAGTTTCCGAATCCCATACACAAATATGGAAATCTTAAACCAAGCATTTGAGAGTTTACATTTCACAAAAATTACAAAACTCACAATCAACCATTTAAATATGAATTCATCGCTTAATGATTTTCTTCTGACTGTAAATGATACAAATATTACGGAATTGTCGCTGATAAGGTGTAATCTTGTTACTCTTGACATTTCACAGTTTTTTCCATCTCTAAGAAATCTCCAGTATTTGAATCTCTCTGAAAATTTCTTCAAGCAAGTCAGCTTGTCACATTCCAAACAGTTACGTATGTTGGTGCTAAGGCATGGTAAAATGAACATTGAAAAATTTGTGGCACCGAATCATGTGGCTTTATTTCCAAATCTAAGACACCTTGAAATCTCGGTTAAAGAAATTGATGAAATTAATGCGGACACATTTAAAGGTTTACCTAACCTAGAATATTTATTTTTTTCTGCCTATGAAGTCGGTTTTAAAATTTCTACCGGTTTTTTATCATGGATACCAAAGCTGAAATATCTTCATATCATGGCATCTGGTTATCTCATTGCCCCTCTCACCGTGGAATATGGTGCATTCAAGAGCACGCAGCTACAACACTTAACTCTCGAGTATTTCCGGATAAAAGTCAACCATAAAGGCAGTCTGTTTCACCAGACAACAAATTTGTTAACTTTAAAACTAAAATTAACTCGGATATTTCTCTTGGATGCAGAACTTAACAGAGAATTATTACCTTTAAAAAAGTTACAAACTTTCGTTATGACCTTTTCGTCTCTGAAAACAATTCCAGATGTTCTTTGTCACATGTCTAATTTATCACATATAGATTTGAATAAAAACGCGATCACTTCTTGGAATATCACAGATTGTCCAACGATGTCTCGTCTTCGGTTCTTCTCTCTTTCTCAAAATGAAATCAACATTATCGACAGAAACACTTTCTCCCCGCAACTTATTACGAACGATCAACTTGTTTGGGATCTGTCTCTGAATCCATTTCTCTGCAACTGTCAGCTTTCCTGGTTTAACAAATGGTGCCATGAAAGACAGAATCGGCTCCTGTTCTTTCCCAAAGATTACGTTTGTGCAACTCCGCCCAATTTCAAAGATCAGTCGTTAAATTCTTCGTTGTTTTCAAATGGACAGTGTTCCACAGAAAAATCCTCACTCATTGTCATACTGGTTTCACTCGCAGGATCTTTAATTTTGATTTGCATCAGCATCGCAAGTTTACTCTATTACAAACGAAAGAGTGTCCAGTATTTCATATACAGGATGCAATTGCGCCGTAAGCAGCAGAAGGAATATGACGCTATTCACACGTATTCCTTCGATGCATTTGTGTGTTATCATAACAGTGACCTGAAATGGTTACTAGAGGAACTCCGCCCCAAACTCGAAATCGAGAATAACTTTTCTTTGTGTATTCACGACAGAGACTTTATCGCAGGATGGGATATTGTTGAAAACATTGTTGAAAGTATTGAGAAAAGTCGTAAAGTCCTTCTCTTATTATCGAATCAATTCGCTTCTAGTCATTGGTGCCAATTTGAAATGACGATGGCTCATCAACGCATCATAGAGCGGGAAGAAAATCTATTAATAGTTATTCTGCTTGAAAACATTGACATTAAAATGCAATCTCGGAGGCTGACATT